>CM033716.1:42114804-42850850 GCA_019671005.1 Hibiscus mutabilis | reverse complement strand
ATGTTCTTTTGCATGAAGAAAATGGAAACATAGGTCGATAGTGATGTTTGAGTCGATCTTGTGGTATTTTCGTAGTTTTTATTGTTATTTAACTTTCACGTTGTAGTAGGAGAATACATGTTTATAATGGTGCAACAATTTGTGTGTGTAAACATCTTAAAGGGTGTGAAAATCATGTTAAAAATGCTATCTTGGTGTATTCGTTTGCATGAAGAAAATGGAAACATGGGTCGGTAGTCACGTTTTAGTCGATTTAAGTGGTATGTTCTAGTTTTTGTTTGTTATTTAACTTTCACGTATGAGTATAAGAACACATGTTTATGAGGAGAATACATGTTTACGATGGTGCCAAGGCAACGTATGTAGGAAGGTTGATAATGTTATTTATGATTATCACATTGAACTTACAATTATAATTAGTTTATTCGAGGATGGGTCCTATAAGGACATTTTTTAATGTCGTGTCTGGGTTCCTACAATTACTGTGCAGCTTTGGTTGGTCGGTCCATTCTCTATGAACCATATCATCGGCACAGTAAATCTTACTTGACTTTGGGCAACCTTTTTTGTTGCGTTGCATGGATTCATTTGGCCGTATCTTAGGTTCATTATCGACCATATCAAGATCACCGTCATTTCTGATCGGAGGAAACTCGGCTTGGTATACCTTGAAAACATTTTCAAGTTGATATACAGGATCAACGAGTGTCATTGCGTCCAAATAAACGGATGCACATGCAGCGAAGACGTGCGCACACGGGTACTTGAATGTCTGGAATACTCCGAAATCGTATCTTCTCTCTTGTAGATTAACAACATAGTTGTGCTGCATAATTCCTTCCAGCGGTCGCGAATTTTAAGTAACAGTGAAGCGATTTTCGTACTGAGATAAGAATATGGCACCCATCGCGTTAGCGTGCTGACGATATACTTGAATTTTTTACTGGAGATCGGGATGGAACCTGTGGCCACCTGCCATCCAGTTCGTAGCTTGTTTTCTGAGGGTTGCGGAAAGGGTAGCCAGTAGATAATATGTCGCCTTTACAACGGATGTGATAGGCAAATGACGTGTTCCCTTCAGAGACAAATTGATTGCCTCAACCAAGTTCATCGTCATGTGACCATATCAGCAACCCCCATCATAACATCGCAACCATTTCTCCCTCAGAATATCAAGAAGATAGCCATATCCAGCTATATTTCTTACGCGCAACTCTTCCAGCAGCTCCTCAACTTCGTGAACCCTGTGTGTGTTGTCTATTCAATAACAGATAGAATAGTTAACGATAAATAATAATAAAAGCAATGGTAAATAAAATGGAACGATAGTGGATGGCGTACCCATACGAAGAACCATTATACGCTCATCATTATTCTTGTACTCCTGGTAGTAATTTGTGGTAATATACCGCAGACAGTACCGATGATAAATATTTAGAGGTTTCCAAGACGGTCCCAAACGTTAGATTGATGCCCAGATCCATGTGCCTTTATTTGAAATAATACATATACTGTATTCTCTTGTCCGTAGGACCCAACCTAAGACATTGGTGCACAGGTTGGTGAAGAAAAACGTCCACGAAGGGATATCTTCATTTTCAACAATTGCAAACGCTACCAGAATGCATTCTCTATTGTCGTCTTATACAACCGCCAGTAGTAAGATCTGGGGTGCATCTCCCGTACAAGAATGTGTCGTCGATCTACAACATCGGCTTGTAGTGGCAGAATGCCTTAACACATTGCAAAAATGTCCAAAAGAAGCAGAAAAAATTTGCACTCCTCGTGCACGACTCGATCATTCTAGTATCTTGGTTTTGTTTCTAGTTGCACAATCGTTCCTGGGTTGTATTTCTACATCACGTTCAGCCACATTCATAACTCGCTGTAGGATTCCTCCCAATGCTCATACAATTGTTGGATGGCACGATATCTTGCAAACCACTCTTTATCGTATTAAACTGTGTACTTGAAATGATTTTTGATTAAGGTTATACATACCGGTACAGATATGCATGGATTTACTCTCACAAGTGGCAGGATATGATCAAAGAGCACGTGCACATCCAAGTTAGGATGGTCTTGATTGAGGCTTGCCACGGAGCATGTATAAGGTCTGTCGTATCTTGTTATCTGCCACAGGTTGTTCATCTTCTTCAAACGTGATACACGGACCCTCCAATTACATCCGTCGTACTTGTGGAAGCATTCAACAATATATTTGTCCCCTTCAGTTTTCCTGACAGTAGTCGTAACTGAGTTGCGTATATTGTAATGTTTGATGGCAGCCTCCGCCAGTTTCTTGGTCCTAAAGACCATCCCAACATGTAGTTCACTGTTATTTTGTTCGTTGAACTGCTCCAACTGTGAGAATTTTGGGAATTTTGTAGCGTAGAATCCTTCCATATCCACTATTGTGAAGTGGAATGGTGGATCGTAATACGCAACGCCACTGTCAGTTCCAGTAAAGCTGCCTGGGGCAACTACTTCCACAGGTTCTTCCTCTGTAACATCCTCCAAAATATCATCTGCATCATCTTCGGCATTTACGGGCTCGTCAAGGTCGGCTAGTTCTTCTGGAAATAAACTCATCTCGTCACCTTCGGGCCTAGGCCCCCTCAGCGGTTCCTCATCATAATTATACCCTTCAAAACTGTATAGTTCTGATTCATCGGTAACATATACCCTGCTAGGTTCTACAACCGAAACATAATCATGAGATTGAAGACGAGGCTTACGTCTAATATGTAGGTCGACATCAGCAGTGCACGAATGTCTCTCTATCGATGAGAAATCAACTGCGTTTACCTCACTGGGAAATATAAGTTGAGCGACGTCCTAAATAGAAGTCATCAAACTGGTAAAACTCTCCATGGTTTGACAGCCTCATAGATGATGACGGCCCTACTCCCGGGATATAAGTTGAGTGTCGTCCGTATAAGAAATCATCTACGTTTGTCTCACTGGGGATATAAGTTGAGTGTCATCCGGAAGATAAGTCGTCAAACGGGTTAAACTCATTACGATGGGACGGTCACATAGATGATGACGACTATACACCCTCAGTGTTTGGATTGTACGTTAGGTGCTGGGTTGGCAACATGTTTAGGTCAAAATTGAACCTTCCTACGGAAGAATGCCTTTGCCTCAAGGTAGAAGACGATGAAGCCTGGTCATTTCTCGTACTTAGTAAGTTGAAGCCTTGTCGTAAACTTGTTGTTAGACTATGAGCATTTGGATCAAAGTCAAGATTTGCTCCTACCCAATTTGGCACAGCACTTTAGAATCTGACATTTTGTTCAGAAAATGTTACAAAGAGCTCTAGAGTCCATCCCATAGAATACTGGGTATGGGTATCGATCATAATTTCCACATCTCCGTCGTCACGAACATCGAATATTGTAAAATACAACGGATCTAACGACCCCATCCCGGAAGCATGTGGAACCTTCCTCGTTACTGATCGCTTAAGCCTTTCCTATGATACTCCCCTTGAAATCATTAGCGTGACATTGTTGGGGGACTGGAATATGACATCGAGTTCGACATTAGGGATCATCTCACCATTGTAGTGAACAAGGACATCTATTTTTTCCATTGTTTGTTGAAAAAATGAAGTTGTCTTTCTTCTTTGCACACGAATTGTGTTGAACGTTTGTTTGAAAAAAAATTTCTTTTGTTTAAATCAGTTTATCCCCTCATTTATTTCATTGGGTGAGATGGAACGTTTGACAAGCAGAACTCGCGTTCTGTAGAACGGGAGTTACGCCAGCTTTGTAGGATTCTTGACGTGTTAGAGAAACTCATATTTTATGTAACGCGAGTTCCCTCGGCTTTGCAGGATTCCTGACGTGTCAGCCAAACTCACATTCTTGAGGGTACGAGTTCTGTAGCCAACTCCTTGTGGTATATATATATACCTCAGACTTAATTTTACAAGAACAACATATTCTTAAAGCAATTTTAGGTTCGTTGGTATATATATACCCTATTTTATGCTACCATTTTCTACCTTGGAACGTACACCTACACATCTTTCAATGACAAAATCACAAAAAATGCTTTGTTTGAGTTGATTGCAACATGGGTTAGCGAATATACAAGCAACAAAATTTCTGCCTTGCTTGTCAAAATGCTAGTCATTGAGCCCAGCCCAAAAGAACATTACATGCTAAAAATATTGACTGAGAAAGATATGCGCAAGATGTTTTGGTCGTATAAACGTGTTGGGGGTACAAATATTGAGCTGATTGTAGAATTTGATGAGGGCCCCAGTTCATCAACTAGGAAATCGTAGGCCCCTAATTTCGAAGACGAAGACATGGTCTCAACGCGAAATTATAGAAGGCGGTAGGAGAAAGAACAAATAATGGAGGAACTAAACCTAACATCTAACATAAGTATAGACTACGATGATAGCGCATCAGATTCCTCATCCATTCATTTTAACTAGGCTTAGTAATTTGAGGTTGGTATACTTATTTGATTGACCCGTCGTTAATGTATTTTCAAATTGCATCTATCCGATTAAAATTGTGGCCCATATTCTTATAACATCATAAATTAACAAAACATCCCATTTTTGGAGCAGTCGTTAACATTCGGATTTAATTATAAAACCATACAAAACATAGAATTACATTATAGTAACTAACAAGTATGAGGTTCATCGTATCTTACTATCTGCCAGACGTTTCGTCTTTTTATTCGTGATACACGGATCCTCTAGTTACATCCATGGTCCTTTTGGACACATTCTGTAATATGGGTGTCCGTATTCATTCTCTTCACTATCGACACAACTAAATAGTGTATGTTGTAATGCTTAATTGTGTTCTCTGCGAGTTTCTTTGTCGCGAATTCCATTCCAACTTTAAATTCACCATCACTCGCGACAGCAGCATATAATGAATGTCTCTCAATGCATAGGAAATCATCAATGTTACCAGCCACTATAGAGCGTATTAGTATGAAATTGAGTAAGATGAATACGTAGGGAAAGAAAATTTAACGAGCGATTTCTTGAAGAATTAGGGAATGGGTATTTATAGGGTTGGCATTTTAATAAGTTAGTTTTGGACAAACGTGACCGTCGAACAATTTTTTAGCGTGTTTGATTCAATTAAGCTTATTAACATATTCTTTAATTAGTTGGCGAATTGTATTTTCGTGTTCATAAATGTTAACTAAACCAATAGTAAATAAATTTTAATTTCTGCAAAATCAACAAAATAAAACTTACATTTCACTATCAACTCGTGACGTGTATTACATTTCAACTTAAACTTATATTACATCCTTAGATAGAACATAGTAGAACACCTATTCTATTGTATCCCACACCCCACCAAAATCCTAGACATGACAGATGAAGATGTAGCTTTGTGGATTTCGTGGTACTGATCAAAACCGTGGTCGGCACCAACATACAACAATTTTTATGCATTATCAACTGCCAAGTCCAGGTTAGAATACAACTTCTGCTGCCGACCTTGATCAAAGATGACACCCCCACCAAAGAGGGCATCTTGTACATTACCGGGCTAGGGTCAACAACTTTGTAACCAATCAATTGTACCCCTACACATTCCCATTCTTCGTCGATGCTCGCAGTCGTAGATTTTGAGGTTACCTCATCATGCTACAAACTACACCCACTTTCATCATCATCAGAAATGGTAGGGGATTTGACCGCGGTTATGTTTTCGAATATTGTGATTTGTCGATAATCTTCAATGAAAACACGGTACACACATCATGAGTTAGGACACCTAGGAAAGCCATGTAGTCATCATGCAACTACATATACTAACAAATCACAATACTTGAAAAATCTCTTAGCTAAAGTGTTTTCCGAGTATGTGGTTTGTTGTTATTGGCGAAATATCCTCCAAAGCAACCGATTGCAACTACGGTTGGTTACGGGTATTTATAGACCAAAATCGCATTCTGATTTTGAAGGAACTCGCGTTCTGTAGGATAGGAGTTTAGGTACGACTCTTGACGTGTCAGTGAATTCGCGTCCTGTAAAAAGCTAGTTTAGCTAGGATTCTTGATGTGTCAGGGAAATCGCGTTATGTATGGTGCGAGTTTGATTAGATAAATTTTAATTTCTTTGTCATATCAACAAAATAAAACTTACATTACACTATAAACTTATATTACATCTTTAAAAACAACTTATATTACTTGTGCTCCTAAAAAGGAAATAGATATTACATATGAAGATGAAGCTTTGGAAAGTTGTAACGCATGACTTGTATTACATTTCAACATAAACTTATATTACATCCTTAGAAAGAACATGATAGAACATCTATTCTATTGTATCCCACACCCCTCCAAAAGCATTAACCCTAGACATGACAGATGAAGATGAAACTTGGTGGATTTCGTGGTACCGATCAGAACCATGGTTGACACCAACATACAACAATTGCTATACATTATCAGCTGTCAAGTTCGGACTAGAATACAATTTTTGCTGCTGACCCTGATCAAAGATGACACCCCCACTGAATAGGGCATCTTATACATTATCGAGGGGTCAACAACCTTAACCAGTCAATCGCACCGCTACACATGCCCATTCTTCATCACTGTCCGCAGTCGTGGATTTTGAGGTAGACCTCATTACTTTGCATTTTACACCCACTTCCATCACCAACAGACATGGTAGGGGCTTTGACTGCTGTTACGTTTCTGAGTATTGTGATTTGTTGATCATCTACAACAAAAATATGGTACACATATCACGAGTTTGGGCAACCAGGAAAACCACGTACTCATCATGAAGCTACATATACCAATAAATTACAATACTTGGAAAATCTCTTTCAGAAAGTATTTTCCAAGTATGTGGTTTGTTGTTATTAGTAGCTACAATATAAGCGAAATATCCTCCAAAGCTAGCTGATTGCAACTCTTGATGGTTATAGGTATTTATAGACAAAACTTGCATTTTGTACAATGCGACTTTAGGTTTGATTTATGACGTGTCTGGAAACTCGCGTTCTGTAGAACGCGAGTTTTGGCCAGGATTCATGACATGTCAGGGAAATTACGTTCTGTAGGATGCGAGTTCTAGCATAAAAACCAAAAAAATAAATTTGATTACAAACAAAATCATAAAACAAAGATATAAAGTAAATATGAGAACAAAACATATCATAAGATATTAATAATTAAAACCCTGAAAATAATAAGAACAAATCGTACTTAATACATAAAAATTAAAAATTGAGTTCAATATTTTGAAAGACAATAAAGTAAATAACTAATGACGCCTATGTCCACCGGTACCACAACGCGGTGGATGGTGAATTCGATTGAGATTGCGTCGGGGGCGAGTATCTTAAACGGGCTCATCCTCATCGCCGTTTTCATCATCATCATCACCATCACTGTCATTCTTGGTTCTACCTCCAGCAGTACCACTCGTTTCACCGGGCCTGCTAAGGTAGAAAAGGGACCACGGTGGCATTTGTTGGACAATCCCGGTTTCAAATACGGTCGCCCCTAGGGTAAACTAGATGAAGGGTACGTAGGCTAGATAAGAGCTAGAGGCGCCACTCATCATCGCCACAAACTGAGCATAGTGGTCTAACATAGAAGGCGTGAAACAACCTACGTTCGGACTCGGGCCTGGTTGGAAGGATGACTGCATCGATCCACTGTAGGTCTATGGCCGCATCGGTGGTGGGGTGGCATCGACTGCTTCGAAGGTAGGACTGCGGGTTCTTGTCGATGATGACGCACCTCTAGAGGTGTTTCGTGCTCCCCTCATATGCTGAGATGGTGGGCGGTTGCATTGCTGACGACGAAGAACTCGTGCTCGTTCCTCTAAAGTCAAAATAAATGGCTTCCCATTGGCCATAAACTAGTCCTCGTAGGCATGGCTGACCATCGTATCAAACATACAGAAATCACGCTAGGGTTGCCATCGCGGGTTCGCCCTATCCCTCCAGTGAGCGATATAAGTTTGGTGATACACCAACCATTCAAGCTATCATACAATAAAAAAATATTATTCTTTTTAGATGTGACTTTCATTCGAGTTAATAAAAGAATGCGGTATGTACATAAATATTACCTCGGGTTTCCCCTGTTGAGTGAGTTTGTGCAACTCGTCCAAGTTTGGAGGCACCACTTGGATACGTTGGAAACAACCAAACTGCCGTAAGAAGCGGTCAGTCGGACGCCACTCAACTACGGTGTATTTGACGAGTAGTATAGTGGTCGTCCAAAGATGCTTCGTCTCATTCGAAAATTCTAGGATGCACCCGTGCACTACTGGATCCTCGTACGTTGTCCATAAAAAATTCTAAAAAAATATATAATTAAAGTTAAATATGTAATACCCTGTCTGATAAGGTCCAGAACGCAAGCAACACCAACATGAGTTAAAGGACCGGTCCACCAACAAAACAAGACATTTAAGAATTAAATACTTATATTAGAAAAATTAAATTTTAACTATAAAAATGGTATATTAAAATAAAACCCTTTTCTCACCTCTGACCCAGCAAAAAAACATATAGAGTAGGCTCCCTAAGCTGAGGGCGTAAAAACAACATTCTTCACCATGCCCAGGACTGGAGCAATGTCAAACAACCTCTAATCTGACACTTCTCAGGATCAGTGTTCTTGCACAACTCCCTAAACAGACATGCCAAAACTATGGATTCCCAGCTCAATTTACCGGCATCTTCAAAATCCTCTAAATGTCGTAACTAGATCGTGTGTACTTTGTTGTGGGATTTGTCAGGCGTCAATACCCCGTCGATCATCTGTAAAATATGAGCGTGAGCATATGCCTACAATAGGAAAAATATATTAGCATATGTAGAGATTTTTATTATTTCAATAATAAAATTTTAAAAAAAATTTATACCTTCCTCACAACTTCGTTTGCGTCAGCGGGTAAATTTTGAAAATTATCCCGCAGCCACTTCAATTTTATTTTCAAACCGTCAAAACTCTCCGGCGCAAACCCTAACCAATCCAAACATAGGGCACCCCAATCAAAAGTACCGAGACCGGTGATCGCTTCTCCATCAATAGGCAAACCGAGGATATAAGAAATGTCCTGCAATGTAATCGTCGCCTCGCCGCACAGAAGGTGGAATGTGTGCGTCTCCGGCCTCCATCTCTCTAAAGGAGCATTGATCAAATCAAGTCTAATTTCGCACCTCCAATAATATTGGATGCATGCAGAAATTCGGCATGCGCTAAATACGGTGCGATCAACGAGTCAGGTAAGTTCAACATCTGGTTGTAAGACACCTCTAGACGTCGTTCCTCCCCTCCCTAAAAAAAATAAAAAATAAGTCTAAATTAAACTACATAAAAATTTTAAAATACTCGTATGTAAAATTAGAATATATAATAGAATAAAATAAAAATGAATTTAAACTAGATAAAACTTACATGTCTCCGATGATAGTCGAACACATGCTTGTGATTCAATCTTATCAATCCCGCCATTAATGCAACACGAGAAATTAACCGAGAAATTGAAAGAAAATATATTTGAGACAGCGTGAATTCTGTTTGGTGTGGTAAAAGGGTATGGGGTGGGGACCTATTTATAGTCGTAATCGCACCGGTTGGGGTGTGAGGATTGAATGAAACTCGCACCCTGCAGGACACGAGTTCCATTAATCGCATTCTACAGAGTGCGAGTTTTTCGTAACCTAAATGTCGTAAATGAATTTTCAACCATTGTAAAATATATTCGTATGAAACTCGCACCCTACAGGACGCGAGTTCCATTTACCACAAATTTCGCGTACTACAGGACGCGAGTTCTTTTAAAATCATAAAATCAACTTTACTTTTTAAATTAAAAAGTAAGTTGATATACACTATTTGTATTCTATTTAATTATGTACCATATTAAAAGTAAGTATTTATTATATACACTATTTGTATTTCATTTAACTAATTACTTTTAAAAACATGTTACTTTTAACTATTTACCATATTAAAATGTAAGTATTTATTATATACACTATTTGTATTCTATTATTCTTAATATAATATCGAATCTATTAATTTGAAATATATCGTTTGCCTAATTGACAACTAATTTCAATTCTAATTCATGCACGATTCTAAAAAGCTTTTTATAATTAATACGTTTTTAGTGGCATAACTCACAAATTTGTGTAATCTATAACTTTTATAAATTACTCCATTAACTTAAACACTCTTCTTTTTATAATCAATATTATTGTCATTTAATCTATTCAACATTTTGCATTGAACTCGCGTCCTGTAAGACGTGAGTTTGGTTAAATTCGATTCCAAAACGTCGTCGGTTCTGCTATAAATAGAGCACCGCAGTCTCCAAATATTCTCACAATTCATCTTCGTTTTTCTTCTTCTTACTCTACATTTCAATATTATTTACATTTGTTACATCGATATAATATGTTGAGACGAGAAAATATTAATGCTTTGGTATACTACGATGGGAAGATAATTGATGATGAATCTCTCGAAGTCGTATTCTAATCCTCAAGTGTTATATTGTTTCCGCTGCCATACAACTTAACGTATAAGAAGTTGATGAATGAAGTAAAGAAACATGTTTCACACGGTCGTGGAAAAAAGTTGGAATCGCTGAAGTATCGACTGTAGACGTCGTTAAAACCATTAACGTACTCACTATTCCACGTTGTGGACGACGCTGCTGTGGAATTGATGGTGGAATCTGACCTACAGACTCCTTTTGGGGCGGGCCTTGAGCTTGAGCTGTATGCAATGTTTTCTGATGTTATCGGAGTCCAACATAATACGTAAACTATATTTTTATTTTTAACGATATTCTTTTAAATTATTTTAAAAAAATCAATAATGTATAATAAATCGAATCTACATTATTTATAAACACCGCATTACTTTTAACTCTAACATCGTAAATAATTTTTTAACCATTAATTTGAACACTCTATTTATAATAAGTATTAACCTAATTTAATCTAAAACTTTTAAATGGTAGTTTATCTCGGCGCTTCAATTTCTTGTGGAACTCGCGTCTTACAGGATGCGAATTCTTTGATTTTATTTTTTAAAATTAAAGGATAACAAAATCTACGTCAGACTAAAGACGTGTCCTGGGGAAAGCAAGGTTGGAAATCGCGTCTTGCAGGATGCGAGTTACCCTTAAGTGGGCCGAATGAGGGGTATTTTTCCAAATGTTGTTGAAAGGGAGTATTTGGCCAAATAAATTTTCAAAAGGGAATATTTGGCCAATTATGCCCTCATTTATGTATTTATTTTAACAAAATCTCTCACTTATTTAAGAGACATATACGAAGGTAATTATATCATGTATCGGCGAAAATTTTTAGTTTTTACAATTGTCTTAGATTTAGGATTTATACATTCAATTTATGATTTTGGATTAAGGGGTTTAGATTTACGTGTTTATAGTTTAGGTGTTGTGATTAGAATTTAGAGCTATAGGTTAAAACTTATATTCCTAACATATTACCCTAGAACCTAACCTCTAAATCATAAATTCTAACCATAAACCCTAAATTTTAAACACCTAAACTCTAAACCCTAAACCAAATTCTTAAACCATAAATTTAAAGTGTTTGTAAAAACTACAAAATTTCCCAATGTTAGTGCGTGAAATATTTTCTATACATAAAATTTAGTTTGCATTCCCGTGCATCCATAAATTAATACATATTAAACAATTTTAATATTTACTTTAAACTATTTTAAAATAATAAAATCATAAATATGATATTTTTAATTCTTAATATAATATATATAAATTAAAGAGAAAAGAATGTGTCATAAATATTATTTTAGAATAGATTTAAGGTTCAAAAAGCCTCTAAACAATAACAGAACTTGATGTAAGAATTTAGAGGCTAATTTAATTTATTTTTAAATCTGAGGCTTAAACTAAATTTTTTTAAAAATTGAGGATTTAACTAAAAAATTCAATGATTTTGAAAGATCTAATAAGAACTCTTAAAATTATGAAAATATATTTAAGTGAAAATATTTAAAATTTTAAAGTTTAATATTTTTTTAAAAAAATTTGAGAGGTCTAAATAAAAAAACAATAAAAAACTCAAAGACTTTTTTCAATTTTTAAAAAATAAGGGGTATTGTAGCTTCCCACTGGTCACGCTTATGTTCCGCCACGACCTCTAGACATTAAAAACAATCAATTCAACCTTTCGATTTTTTTCACTCAATTAAGTTTTTGTATTGAAAAATTAAATCAATTAAGTTATCAAAATAGAAAATTATAACAACTAAATTTTTTGATCAATTTTGACAGTTAAGTCATAACAATTTAAGGTTATCTATCATGTGGCAGCACCAGATGGCACAACGTGGCATTTCTAGATTTTTTAATTTTTAGTTTAAAATTTTTAATATTTCTAAACAATTATTTTAAAAATAATACATTCAACTTAAAAAATAACAAGTTGATTCGTTATCGCTAAAAATTTAACAACTGATGTAGCAGTTAATAAAAGTTGAAAAATAACCAATTTTGTAATTACTTTTAGTGTAAACCACACATGTGGTCACCCAACTACCACATTTTTTGTTTTGGTCATCCAACTAATTTTTTTATCAAAGCCATCACTAAAATTTGTTTCGTTATCATTTTGGTCACCACCGTTAAAAAATTATCAGAGATGGTGACTTGTCATGAGATAATAATACTTTTAATCAAAACTTGTACATTCTATTAATTAGGTCTTAATTCAAAATAATCCATCAAATACATTGGTCGAACCCCAAATTTTTCATTTTTTTTCTTCTACAACTACACTTCTCTTTCTTTTCTTTTTTCTTATTTTCGTTAACGGTGAAGCACTGCTACCCTCACCTATCTCGTTTTTACATAGAGGACAAGTTGCATTGATTTTCAACCACTTATCTATGTACTGCACATGGAAGACATATTTTAATGGCCACATTAATCCCAAACATACAAGTAATTTATCACACAAGAACAATAATTTGGAGGGTATATTAGAATCTGTTGCTAACCAAAAATAATAACTTTCCAGATAACCACACCAAGTTGCAAATTCTTGCTACCTATTTTTCTTAAGTTTATCATGTACAAAATGTAAATTTGAAGTTCAAATGTAAAAAAAAAAAAAAATTTCCAGTCATCCACACCAAAACATACAGTTCTTGCTAATTTGGATGCGCTGGAAACAAAGCGTTAACGAAAATGAAAAAAAAAAGTGTTGTTGAAGAAGAAAAAAATAGGAAATTTGGGGTTCAATCCATATATTTAATGAGTTATTTTGAATTAAGACCTAATTAATAGAATGTACAAGTTTTAGGTCTAAAAGTGTTATTTTTATCCCATAACAAATCATCATTTCCGTTAATTTTTTTAACGGCCAGTGACCAAAAGGATAACAAAACAAAACGTTAGTGATAGTTTTAACGAAAAAACTAGTTGAGCGACCAAAACAAAAAATGTGATAGTTGAGTGATTACCGGTATAGTTTACCCTTACTTTTAACATTATTTTACTTTGATCCTAATTCTGAAATATTAACTCTCGATATTTTAATATCACACCCTCACCCTTTTTGTTTTTTCCTCCCCGCACACTGCACCCTAAACCCCACACCACTGATCATCATCCTCTTTTATCACCTTGAAGTTTTTGTGATGTAAATATTCTACCATTTTCATACCTCTCCAAGCTTTTGATCTTTGTTGATTGTTTGAATGGGATGGTAATGGTAGACTTTTAAACGGTTTATTCAGGGCTGTAGCACTCCAAAAATTCCTAATTCTAAACTCCAATTGAATTCGGAGATTTTAACTCGAAACCCTAGAATTTGAGAATTTTAAAATGAAAACCCAATCTATTTTAACTTTTAGTTTAACACATTCGACTCTGCCCCTTTACGCGAACGTCGGACCTCTGCACACATGACCAGATACATGGTTTCGCGCCGCCCTGGTTGCTCCATCTCGGGCTTGAGACCGTTCGCTTTCATCTTTGACTCGTACCTACTGTCGTACCCATCGGCCCTAACTCAGCAGCAAGCAAAGGCACCCCCGCTTCACTTGTCCTAGCCTCGATCCTTGATCAAACGCCTCAACGAACTCCAACCAAAACCCCCCTTTAGCCGTGAGTTGTGTTTTTATTAAAGTTATGATTATCATTGTTATTAATTAATATTTGTTTTATTATATATATATTGATTCTTTGTAATATGTATATACATATTCAAGCATACTGTTATGAGATTATACGTTACTATTGTATTTATTTATGACATAAGGATAATTTTAACCCTTAACGTTTATTATTGTTGTCATTTTGGTCCTCATCCTTTTTTCAGGATAAATTTGGCCCTCAACTTATATTTTTTTGTCAAATTACTCATTTTTAACTAAAAAGTTAATTAAACTGTTAAATAATTAACTATAATGACATGACATACATATAAATACATTCTAAATGATATGGCATCTAATCTATCATATACATAAACATAAAATATTATTTTATTTTATTTAAATTATAAAACAATTAAAATTCTCTACACACGAAAATCAAGTTCATTTTCATCCCCAAAGAGAAAAAAAAAACAAGTTCTGTGTTGCAATTAAACACTTTCAAATATTTAAGTTTTTTTCTCCACACAAGAAAGCGAAAGCAATGTGATTTATCTCTCTTTCAAATAAACATCCTTCCAACAATAAAAAAATGTCATGAGTTTTCTTCAAAACTGTATTATCGGTAATAACTTCTACTTTCATAATAATAATAATAATAATAAATATTATAACATACTACAAATTTGTCTTACACAAAACTAAACTTTCCAAATAAAAAAATTCAAAAGACACAAAGAATAAGCATAAATAAACAATCAAATCTTCAGGAAATATTTTTTTTAGATTCAACCCTTAAACGCAAGGTTAAACAAGATATTCCAAAACATCATTTTAAGTTTTCATATTTAAGGTTTTTGAAACCTTATCGTAAATTGCTGTTATTTATTATTTTTTAGTATTTTGATGTGTTCTTTTAAATTTCATTTTAGGTTATTTTTTGAAATTAACATTCAAATCCTAAATATTTGAATCAAAACCGTAAATTCTCCAAAATTAAATTAAACATCAAAATTCCTAAACCCAAAATGAAAGTAATCAAAACGCATTTGATTAGTAAAAAATCTCGTAACTTTAATTCCAAATAAATAATCTCTACAAGACTCGGTAATCACGTGAAGTTTCTCTTGCTCTCCTTCCTCTTCATCTCCGTTGATTCAAAGTGATTTAGATTTTAAAAAAAATAAGATTTGATTCAAAGTGAAATCAAATTTTAAATAATATAGGTACATGAATATTGCGGTGCATTCTCATAAACGCCGCAAATTTTGTCATTTGTGGCGTTGTTTCTTTAAACGCCGCGAGATGTGCCAAATGGGCGGTATTTGCTTCAAAAACGCCGCTAAAAGTGCCGTTATATATCAAATTTGGTGTAGTGATAAAACCATATTTGTTTGCAAGACCTTGTTTCTGTGAGTTATGGAACGGTGCTAAACTGGATCATTAGTCATATGATTCGTCCTTAGTGTTGGTGGCAGGAACTTAGGGAACTTGATCGATTATCTAAAAGAATTGGTGGAGTTAAACTCTCGCAGTCGAATATGAGTCGCAATGGCTTGGTCGAAGGCTTAGCAAAAGAAGGTGCAAAAAGATACGAGTGTTTTAAAGCCTGGTGGTAGATCCTTTGCATTTTATCTTGTTCATTTTTGGGTATGGGAAGAGTAGCTGGATTGTCGTGGTCAATGTATTGAGGGATGCAGTAGTTCAATTCAACAGGTCTGGTTGTATCATTAATAAAAATTACTTTAAGAATTTTTTGGATGATTTCGTGAGTCTGGGGTATTCAGGATTAAGGAGAAATTATATTATGTGTCATTCTCGTAAATTATATTAAGGATTAAGCAGAAATTATCTTCATTTTTTACCAAGTGAATCTTCACTCATATTTACTGTAAATTAAATTTAGAAACAATTTTTACCAAGTGAAAATTCACTTGGTAAAAAATTGAGATAGAAAAATTAATGAAATGGATGCATTTGATTGGTTGGTCTCATGGATGATGTGGCCGGAATGACCCATGATATAATTTCTCAGGATAAAGGGAGTTATTCCAATGTTTATTTTTTATTTTTCTTTTAATTATTTTTAATATTTACTTAATTTTTAATTGTTTTTATAATTTAAATTAAAATTAAATTATATTCAACGTGTAAGAATATAACATGTTAAATGCCAAGTTATTTAAATTGTAGTTACATGAATGTGCTATGTCATCACATTAATTACTTTACGGTTTAATTAATTTCTAGTTAAAATGAGTAATTTGACAAAAGAAAATAGGTTGAAGGCTAAATTTATCTTAAAAATGGATGAGGACTAAAATGACAAAAATGATAAAGTTAAGGGTTAAAATTATCTTTATGCCTTTATTTATTCTTATATGTATATAATGTAAACTGCTACTTTTTTCAATAACTACTATATATATAACGCATACAACTGTTATCTACAGTATAGTTATGTATGTTCTGGTAATATCTTAGAATTATTATTATGTTTGACCCAAACCGTTACGATCCGAGTTTCAAACCCTACCGCCCCATATTTGTTATTGACATTTTTGATCAATCTGCATGAACCGTCCGACCAACTTTACCTAAACGTTCAGTACAACCGTATCTTCGACTTATAGGGGATCAACAATTCGAATCAGATAAGTATATTTTTATCATTAAATCCCGTTGAATAAGTATTTAGGAATAATTCTTTAGTTATAGCAATAGTTTAATGTAGGATTATTCTCGTAAGTTCTGATACAGTTGGACTTAGTACTTCTAATTGTGAAAAACATGTTATTCAGTAGGTTGAGTTTGCTTTAGTTAAGGTGTATTTCTTCTGGTACTATAAATAAATGATTTTTATGTATGCTTTCTTTCTGAGCTATATATGTATTCCGTGAAATGTTTTACCACTTGCATGACTACTTTTTTGTGTTGTGAATTACAATGTATTATGAGATGTTATGCATACTGTGTCAGATTGTGTTTTAATGTATTTAGTACGATAAACTGTGATGTGATTTTGTGTTTACAATTATTACCATATTTTATATGCATGGGGTGAGATATACGGAGGAAGAAGTGATTTTTGACCACACTGTGATTGGAGAAATAAGGGTGAGGGGTTTCGGGGAACTACCTCCACTATGACCGATTGGCTTTGCCACCACTGTGATTGGAGTATGTAGCTGGAAAATGTGTTTTGTCTATATCATCATTACATGCATTGTGTTTTACTGTGTTTTTATTAAATATTTTGAGAAAATTATTTTGAAACTGAGTTCGTGATTGCTTACACTTTAGAGACACACTAAGCTCTTTAGCTTACTGCCCTATAGTTTCCTCTTACATATATCTTGGATTTTAGGAGACTTGGTACTCGGAGGATCTCACTTTTTACTCAACTTCATTATTTATCAGTACGAACTGTCTTTTATTTATTCGAATTAATATTTATTATTATTTGAAACATTTATGTAATTTTAGATCTGAGACAGTTTATATTTTGGGATTATTTTCAGCATGCATTTATAGATTTTATTTTCAGATATTTTATTAAACTCTCGAATATTATTTTGACATTTGAGTTTTAAGAATTATTAAGAATGTATTAAATTATTGTTATTTATTTGGAATTTTAGTAAAATTTTGAGAATTGGTTATATTGAGGGTTAAGTTTTAATTGCGACTTTCTAAATTCGGTCTTTCCTTTTGGGCTGGGTTTAGAGGGTTACAAGGGTGGTCTAGAGGAAGAGTCGTCGTCTATCGAAAAGGAGAAGAAGAAGACCATCTTTATGCAGGGTTCAGCTTGAGGAAAGCTGGTAGCTTCTCTCGTACATATATTGGAAGGTCTGGTGACGATGTCAAGTATAGTCCTCGTAGCATATGATGTATGGGGCGGAGTAGTCCTGCTTACGAGTCGGTAGGCTTAGCTGGTTGGTCAACTGACCTGACGTCTGTCTTGTTAAGGTCAGTATAACTTCAAGATAAAGTTATTCCAGAAGTCTTTGGTATGTCTTCTAAGGCCCCTCGGTTGGTGTTTGTTGAACATAATTAGATGGGTAGCTCCTAAAGGTCACCTCCAAATGGCTTGGTGAGCAGAGAGATGTGATGTGGAAGGATTATTAACGAAATTATAATAGGTATAACAATCTTCATAGGCTTGAAGAGGGGGTGAATAGACTTTTAAGAAATTTTGTAGAAGCTTGATCAAAATATAAAACTTTTTGGCACAATCAATTAGAGTGGTTTATTTTCTCAACTAAAGTCTACATATACTACCTTGGCTTTCCACCACTAATGATTTTCCAATTCACTAACTTGAATTGAATCTTTTAAGGAAAAATTTAACCTTTACAACTCTCTGTCTTTTACTAAGGTTAAAATAGAACCGATATAATTTTTTTAGGCTAAACTACAACCACTCCTTTTTAAAAGGTTTGTTTTGTCTAAATAAGGGATATCTTTCAAGGTTGGTGTTTACAGGATTAAACTCACTAGAATGAATACAAAGATATACAATAAAGCTCTAAAACACTATATACAAGAGAAAATGAAGAATTAAATAATGTAAACTCTTATCTCTTGATCTTTTAGCTTGAATGTGTTGTCCAACTTTCTTCATGTGTCTTTGGTTTGCTTATGTAGTGTGAAATGAGATTTTAATTGTTTATGGTCATTGGAGATGCAATAAAGTCGTTGCCTATAAAGAAAGTTGACATTTATGGCGTGAGGGGCCGATCCTTTTTTCATAATAAATATGACCTTACATGAAGGGATTGATCTCTTATACCAGTGGATCGATCCTATTGCACTTAGATGTCGGGAGGAAAAGTTTGAAGCATTCTGTTCACAAAGGGATCGATCCCTTAATCTGGGGGATCAGTTCATTTTGCCTTGAAGACTAGAAGTCAGTTTTTAGAAGTACAAAAATGGATCATATTGATTTTGGAAAAGTTCGGCTAGGTTGGAAAATATTCGAAACAATTTTTTAAGTTTGTTTGGACTTTGAATTATTTTTGAAAAGTTTAATAAATCTGATTAAGTCCAAAAACATTTTCCACATATTTGTTATATCAAAATACTTACATTCAAACTTCAACATGTATGATTAAAGACATTTTAAAATATTTTATTTATTTTTAAAATTTTAATAAATTTTTTTATGTTTTTAAAAAAAAATAATTTAATTTATAATTTAAAATAATTCTTAAAGTTTCTTAGTAATTTTTAGAATTTTTTAATATTTTAAAAGTTAAAATTAAAACTCTAAAAGTTTCTTATGGCATCGTTCAGTCACATCACGATGCAAAAATAAAATAAAATAAAATAAAATAAGTTAAAATTAACGGCCTAGGGTCATATTGATTTTTCTCTCTCTAAGGTTGATGGCTTAATTGAGCGCAAGAAGAGTTAATAAGTTAGATTATTTCTTTAAAAAAATTGGGAATGTTTGAACCTTTAAACTTTTAAAATAATATTTTATGAAGAAAGGAATCAAAATAATATAATAAATCCGAGGCTTCAGTTTATACATGTTATATTTTAATATTTATAAATTTTAATTTTTAATTTTTTTAATATTTAAATAAAAAATCAATTTTACCTCAAATTCCATAAAAAATCAAGTGTTGCCCCTCTGTTATGTCATCATTCATATATTGGATGTCACTTCAACACATGAACAATTAACCTTAGTTAAATGACTAGATTGATGTAATTTGCGAGTTCAAGAGTCAAATTGGGCATGTGTTCTGCGGAGGGGCTAAATTGATTATTTGGTACGAATTCAATGACAAAAATAGCTCTTAAGTTTTTTGCTTCTGTAGTAATCCCATTCATTAATTTTGTTTTTCCCTTTTAATTTCATGAAAGTTTCCCTTTGTAATTGTCTAGAATTTGCAATGTAGCCCATCGTTTTTAATTTCATCAATTTAACTTTCGAACTCCCTGAATTGTCAACCTCACCCTTGAATGTCGTTGACTAACAAAACTATTATCACCAGTCGTCCTTTACCATGCAAGGTACGATGTCGTTAAATAATTGACAACATTTGAATTAACATGTCCACATGCTATTTTCTTTAATAAATTAATGTCATCTGGTAAGATGATGATAATTCATTTTTGATGATATGATGGTATAGTTGATGTGATTTTTTTTATAGAAAGTCGCTAGTTTTATTAAAAGGAAATATCCAAAATTATAATAAGGGCACAATCATAAACTAAACACATAATTTAGACATTTTTTCTATAATCAATGACACAATAAACTAGCCACTTGAGATCATACAAGGGCCATATCTGGAAAGGGTTAAAATCCAACCAAAAGACTCGGAAAAAGCATAGATACAAACAGATCTAAATGCATCGGCAAACAAACCACAAAAGGGGATCAAACTATTGAAAGATCACCAACAACCGCAAACAGGATAACCAAATAAGCGTCATCTTGATCAGTCAAAGCGATGTCAAATCCAACCCTGAGAAAAATAAAAACCAAAAGAACAAAAAACGTGCCTAAAGGCAGAGGAAAACATGCCACAAGGCAGAAGATGACGTCCCATAAAGCATAGTTATTTTTATTAAAATCTAGAAAAAAAGAATAAAATATAATATAACAAAGAAATAAGAAAGATTACTGACGGTCAACAACCAACATTGAGGTTGGTGCCGCCGTCAGTGTCCAAATCAAATAGAAAAAAGCAAAAGGTGGCCGCGCTAAAGAAAATTCTCTAAACTTTGAGAGAAAACCCTATTAGAGCTTCGTTTTCTTTGAACAAACTTGAAAATATGGAATAATTTTGAAACCTTTCATCTCTACTGCCACATCATTAAAATTGTCATGTCATCATCAACATGGCAAGCTAGTTGCAATAATAGCCGATGTGGAAGTAAATAGCGATGCGCAAAATTTAACGACTATGACTATTAATCAACAACGGTTAAAAGTGAGATTAATGCAATTCAGGAGTTCAAAGGCTAAATTGATGAAATAAAAAATAAAGACAACATTGTTGATTTTGAAACACTATGGAAGTAAAATTTATAAAGTTAAAAGAAAAAGATCAAATTATAGATTTGGAATTATTAAAAGGTAAAATTACCATTTAAACCTTAAAATAATAATGATACTAATTGAATTAGTGACCCATTCGTAATTTTATAAATTATTTGAGATTTATTATGTGATGTGCACGTTCGCCACCTTACTAAGATAAGCAACATCTCAACGTTGTACAAATCTAATCCAACTATCATTACAATTTTAAAAAAATCACAACAGTAAACGATAAACCATTCCCATGTTAAAAAAATGATAAACCATTCTGCAAGCAAGACCAACGAGGTGCCCTCTTTCCGCAAGGCAAGGCAAGGCAAGGCATGGCGGTGGAAATACCTGTCAGCACAAAACTCGACCATCTCCCATGAGTAAAAACCTCAAAAATGAACATGCAAACATAACAACCAAGACGAGGTGACACATACCAAACGCCAAGTGCAGGCTGTTGTAAAAATATAAGATTATTTAGTATATTTCAAAGAATCCCACATCTTTTCTTTATATTACTTTTTTAGGTTTAAATATAAAGACCTGGTATTGAGCTTATAAGAGAAAAATATGATGGTTGTTTCGCGCACACGAGGTTTGGCCAATAAGTCCAATTAAATTGAAATCGATCGATTTTCTCATGTGCATGAACTAGAGGCCTGGTTTATTTTTTATTATTTATTTATTATTTAAAATTCATTTTGGACCATTCATTTTTGATTAGTTTTAACCATTCATTTTAAATTAAAGTGTCTTTATTCTTAACCACTCATTTTATTTTTGACTGATTTGCCCTTAACTAATTGTTATTTTTAGATGCCTTATTTGGGCATGCATGATACTATAAATATCATGCACATATGCCTTCAAATATCATCTCAAAGTAGAATCATCTACTTACTTTCTTCTCCCCTCTCTCGTTTTAAAGCTAAGTATTCATTGGTTCTTTGCTCTTTCTATTGCCTGCTTCGGCAAAAGTGCTTGTTGAATCCTGGAGGGTACGCTTCACCACGAAATATCCTTAAGGAAAATGTCTAGTGCACGCCTCAAGCAAGTCTTATTTTCAACCTTTTTTCGGTTTACCAAACATTTTTCCTACACTCCTAAGGATAGTTTATATTTCCTATTTTAAACCAAAAAACCTGCGGCCTCTTAGAAAAGATTTTCGTTGGTGTTGATGTTGTTGTTACGTTGTTCGTGCAATACTCTGATGCGTGCCCTTATTGTCGTGTTGTTGTGTGTACATCCACAGTTCAAACTCAATGCTGCTACAATAGATATGTATTATCTATGAATTTTTGTGGATATGTTTAAATAATAATTTTATTTATCTACGCTATAATATTGAATTATTAATCTTATGCCTAATATTTATGCTTACAAAATTTTGTAAGTTGAGCTTTAAGCATGATTGATTTTGGTTACACACCCAAAATAATATTTTGAGAAAGAAGGAAAAATGAAATTATTTTATATGTGGCTGACTCCATAATTGATTGTTGGTATAATGCGAAAATGCATGTCTAGGATTGGTCCTATCAAAGACTTGGTATTTAAGAGTGTCTTTTACACCACCTCTCTTTCATAGGAACCTACCGATGCATTATTCATTGACTATACCCATGATTTTTATCTCCAATCATGATGACACATTGAGCCACCGTATACCGTAGTGTAGAAATTTCAATGAGAAATGGCTATCTTGTTAAGCCAAATATTAATTTGGGTGAAATAAATGTTGTTAATCCTGTTAAGCTAGATATTAATTTGGTTGAAACAGACGTTAATCCTGTTAAGTCATATTGATTTGGTTGAAACATATGAAATAATGAAAAATAAGGGAAAATCCTGTTAAGCCAAATTTTAATTTGGTTGAAGCAAATGAGATAATTTTTGTGATCATTTCTCAAAGTTGATATTTTTACGAATACAAAAGAGTGGAAGATAGACAATGGTGCTACTAGACACATATTTATGTCATACCCCCTTGCGGAGGAAGGAGAAGAAACTGTCTATCATAAAGAATGTTCGAAACTGCACAAGTATTTGAAGAGGCAAGATATTATTCAAAGTTAAATCCAAAAAATATCTTAACCTAAGATTCCTTAAAATGTGACGAATCGAGAATATATTTTTGTAGAAAAGGGTTTTGTAACATGTTTATTCAAAGTTGTTATACATGTTAATTATATTTCTTGTCTGACTAAGTTATCGTGATGATCTATGTGACATGTTATGTGACATGCTAGTGTGAGAATTTGTGCTATTATGGTTAATAAGACATGCTAATATTAATATAACTTGTAAAATGTGTATGCTAGATTTTTTTAGGTGAAAATGTTTAGAGACACCTTAAATTTATAAAAGACATATGTTCTTAAAATATTTTAAAGTGTGGGGGTGTCATGTCAAACTTATGCTTCTAGTTGGTAAGGAAAAATAATTGGCTATAAAGTATTAGATAGCATGTTCATAGTATTTCATATATGCTTTATGCTTTGAAAAATAACATATTTGATTGAAATAAAATTGTTGAACAAACAATGGCTATAACTTTTTGTCAATTTTAGTGATGTGTGTTTTTGAGATATACCATATTTTATTTCAGGAATAAAAGAATAAAAAGATGGGTAAGATAAAAGAGATACTTATTTTGTTTAATGACTATAATGGAAAAAGAAATCATAATCAGTTATCTATCTCTTCTTATGAAATGGTATTGTATAAAGAAAATAAACCATTAATTTGCACGTTTGTTTTTTCTAATTTATCTATGATTCAAACTGTTTAAAACTTGATTGTGAACATAATGATTTGAGAAGATTTAAACGACTTAGATTTGTGAATCTCTTTGGAAGTTTTACTTATATGTGTACTTGGCTGAAAATGATTCAAATTTCTTAAACAATTTCTTGTTATAATGCTTATCTTTTAAGAAAATGTGGTTATTGTTGAATGTAACTTTATTTTATAACATTTGTAAATCAGTTATTTACTTCATACAACAAAACTTATCGGTTGCAAACAAAGATTGATGATTTTATAAACATATATTGCAAAACGTTTTACTTTAAACAATATAAATTGTTTTGATATTTTTATTCCAATTACAAAAATTTCTTCATTGATATATTTTTTTGTTCTAGTTTCAACCCAAAGTTTTTATCAACCAAATGGATGTTAAAATCATATTTTTGGTTATTTAAAAGTATATACTGAACAAACCAAAGAATACATTAAATCAGGTCATGAAATTAAAGTCTGTAAATTTCTCAAATCATTATATGTCTTGAAACAAACTTCCAAAATTGTGGAATGAGAAAGCAGTCAAGTAATAAAGTGAAAAACATGAGTGATTATTTATGTGTTGATAACATGTTTTTTATACCAAGTTGATTGACGATGTTTATGTGATTATTATATGTTGATTACATGCCTATATTAGTAATTATTAGTGAGACTGAGCGGTATCTTGCTTCAAAATTCGATATGAAAGACATGAATGAAGCAAATGTTATATTGAGTATTTAAATAATAAGGAAGTGTGGTAGAAAAATGCTATCACAAGAACATAATGTTGAATTTTTTTTAAGAAGTTTGGATATATTGATACCAAACCTGTGAATACTCATTATGATGCTAATATTCAAATGAAAAAATATACATGTGATCATGTTGCTAAATCCAAGTACGCACAAAGTTATTAAATTTTTGATGCACTTGATGAACTTTACTAAACTTGAGATGACACATGTTATTCTTCAATTGAGCTAATATACACAACTCAAATCATTATTGTTGGGTTGATGTAGCAAAGTTAATGAGATATCAGAAGGATATCATGAGTTATGATATTCTACTTAGTGGATTACCTACTATATTAAAAGGATATAATGGTGATAATTAAATATCTTATTTATGTGATATTAGATCTACTAGTGGTTATGTGTTCACCCTTGGGGGGTAGAACAATATCTTAGAAATTACCCAAACAGATATTTATAGAAAATTTACTATGAAGTCTGCATTTATTGCATTAGAGTTGGCTAATAATAAAGCTAAGTGGTAGAAAAACTTCTTAGCCTGGTAATGAAGCTAAGTGGTAGGAAAACTTCTTAGCCTGTGTAATGAAGTTAAGTGGTAGATAAACTTCTTAGCTTGAACAATAAAGCTAAGTGATAGAAAATTTTTTCTTAGCATGTATTTGAAGTTGAGTGATTGAAAAAACCCCTTAGCCTGTATTTTATTAGGCACAAAACTGATAGATTCAGTGCCAATGCATTGTGATTGCTAAGTAGCAATAGACATTGCAAAAAATAAAAACTTTCAATGGTTAAACTAGACATATTTGTCTAATGACATGAGGTAATAAAATAGCTGCAAAAAGATGAAGTAATATCAATTGATTATGTGAAGTTATAAATGATTTTGGCCAAATCATTCAACTAAACCCCTGGGGAGAAAATTAATATGTGAAACATCGAGGGGAAAGAGACTTATGCCAATATATGAAATCAACAGTGATGGTAACCCAACCTTTGTGATTGGCGATCCCATGAAGAAGGTTCATATGGGTAATAACAAGTCATTGATTGATCTTGTAGGGAAAACACTACGTTATTTTTCTTTTGTCCCTTCCTATGGCCTACATAGTGCTAAATAAAAAAAACTGTAAGGATGATGAGGGTGAGTAAAACTCTTAATCAAGTCCATAGCCTTTATAGGTGGTGTATTGACCTGCATAATACACTTGATGGCTTGACCTATACAAGTGTGAAGTATGGCCGCTTCTATGAGATTTATGGCAAAGTCTCTAGAGAACTTATGAAAACCAGGCACACACATGGCCTATTAGCGCACAACCGTGATAAAGAGCAAGAATAGATATAATATGATTAATGAGAATGTTAGCTTACAATAATGAGTTATTGTTCATAGTAACGTGTTTCACCAATTACTCAGTAGGTTATGTCTCATTTTTATAAGTTTTGGTTCATAGTCCAAAAAGACACCAGAATGAGTACGTTATATCAGAATACCCAACTATTTTTTTATTATTCTTTGAAATATGTGGGGGATTGTTGTAAAAATATAAGATTATTTAGTATATTTCAAAGAATCCCACATTTTTCCTTTATATTACTTCTTTTGGGTTTAGATATAAAGACTTGGTATTGGGCTTATAAGAGAAAAATATGATGGTGGTTTCGCGCACACGAGGTTTGGCCAAGAAGTCCAATTAAATTAAAATCGGTCGATTTTCTCAAGTGCATGAACTAGAGGTTTGATCTATTTTTTATTATTATTTTTATTATTATTTAAAATTCATTTTGGATTAGTTAGTTTTAACCATTCATTTTAAATTAAGGTATCTTTATTCTTGACCACTTATTTTATTTTTGATTGATTTGCCCTTAACTAATTGTTATTTTTAGATGCCCTTTTTGGGCATGCAAACTATAAATATCATGCACATATTCTTTCAAAGATCATCTCAAAGTAGAATCATCTACTTACTTTCTTCTCCCCTCTCTCATTTTAAAGCTGAGTATTAATTGGTTATTTGCTCTTTCTGTTGCCTGCTTCGGCAAAAGTACTTGTTGAATCCTAGTGGGTACGCTTCACTGCGAAATATCTTTAAGGATAGTATTTAGTGCACGCATCAAGCAAGTCTTATTTTCAACTTTTTTAGGTTTACCAAACATTTTTCCTACACAGGCTACGGGGTCTATCAGAACGTAGATATGATCCATCAGAATGTCACACTCCTATAGTCAAAATGCACAATGAAGCCACCGAAACTGGGTGGCGTCGACGTGGGATATTGAAGCGGCAGCTACCCCCTTTTTCATTTTCTCATCTCATTTTCCATCTCTTTCGTCTCCTCTCTCCCTTTCTTCACTCTTAGCTTTGTTTTTTCTCGCTTTTTCCTTTCCAGATTTAGTTCGTTTTTGAAGATCCATTGCTGTTTTGATGTGGGATTTCTCCCCATGGCGGCGGTTGTGTCCTTCACTAAGGCTAGCTTTCGGTTTTGAAGAAGGGAGATCCATGACTGGTGAGATAAGGGAGGTTTCATCTTTTATTTTTTCTTCTCTACGAGAGAGTTTGATTGTATGGCCATGTTACCGTTGTTACCGCCTACTTCTTCCGGTGCCTTCCTACCCTGTCCATCTTCTTTCGCTGTGGCTTATTGTTGCCGTTCGGTCACCATGCAAGCCTTATTTTTTTGCATTTCGGTTGTCCTTGAAGCTTCGGATTTGTGTTACATTGCCTCTGGTTGCTCGACGGTGGTTATTATCGTCTTTAAAAGCATTGATGTCTCGTCTTTTGGTTGTTGCTGTGTTTCCCACTGGTGGTCCTCCAATGATGCAGGCTGAGAACTCAAGGGTTCAATCAGTCATCTCCAGTCAAGAAGCTCGCCTGAATCCGTCTCCTCGGATACGTTGTAATCGACCTTTAGGCTTATGGCGGTCAACTGGTGAATTGCTGCTAAAATTTACCTTTTTCCTTCGATTTTGGCCATGTTGGCCCTGTAATCTGTGAGTACTTTGTTACCCTTTTCCTCTGGGACTATGATGCCCATTATTTTGTAATACTTTATTATTTTAATGAATTTCTAGCTTTTGGTCAAAAAAAAGTCATCGAAACCACAGTGATAGACCATAGATAAAAGGTATAATGCTAAAAATGCTAATAATATTTGACTAGATAGTCACTTTAGCCTTTATTCTTTCTTGAAGTACTTTAAGCCTCAACATTTCATTTGAAGCAAAAATGACCTCTTTTTAGATGAAAATTGTTAGTTAACTAATGATAAATGCTTTAAATGATGCGACAAAAATTAAATGACAGTGCATGCTAACATAATAGTATCCTATAGATAAAGGTGCTCACTTGACTAATAGTTGTTTATCGTTATTTGACTAACAGTTTTCATCCACAAATGAATCATTTTGACCCAAAATAAAATATTAAGAATAAAAGTGTTTTAAAAAATATATAAACCAAAATAATTATTTAGTAAAATATTAGGAGTATATTTTGACATTAGGCCTCCATAAAAATGGTTGAATACCTTGAAATCCCAAGACACCGAAACCCTTGATGCATATTGAAAATCCCATAAGCTTCAGGCTACCACCCATGACAGAATTTCAAGTCGACAAATGCCATGGACCAAATGATTAACATAGAAGCCAGATTTAATTTCTTTGACGGTAATTATGTAACTGAATTTGAGAAATAAAGGTTCTTAGGAGATTAATAATGTACACACATTTCATAGGCAAAGCGATTGAATCAAAATATCCTAAATGAATATCATCCGTTTTTCTATTAGGACCATCTGTTGGGTTCCGATGTAAGTATTATCTAAAATTATTATATTTTGGATTATCTTATTGATACTTCGTATTGATTTATTATATATTTTTAAGAAAATTTTAGAACGGGCAACGTACACCATTACATACTACTAATGCTACACACCGTTGCACACAATTATTTTTTTTTAATTTTCTATAATTACATATTTTGTCGTTGTGATGTATACATGCTATCAATTTAGTCATCACTATTTATTCATTCAATCAATTCAATCCTAATTCAAAATAAATTAACTAATTTAACCTTCAATGTTTAAATATATATCAATTTGGTCTTAATTTTAATTTAACTCAATATTTTAATTCAATTTGATCATCAATATTTAAAAATTCTATTAATTTAATCCATGTATATATATATCAAATTGGTACTATACATCACATAATCTGATTCAAACTTTATCCATGACTTACCACCCCACCATTTTAACTCCAGACTCCAATGATGCCACTTCTCCATCAACTCCAATATTCCTATGGACCAGAGAAAATAACGATGATATTCCCGTATTAATCATCCCACATCCAATTGGATTGTCATCAACATTAAGCTTCAAATCCCTTGTTTGGGAAAAATCATTAACATTATATAATTTTTTTTTAAAATAATGGTGTAAACCATGAATAGCGTTTTTTTAAAAAATAATGGTGTAAATCATGAATAGCGTTAGTAATGTATAGCGGCGTGCGTCGCCTGTTCTAGACTCATCCATATTCTTATGACTAAAATGTATTTTCATAGTAACTTTATTATTTAAAGGAACATAAACATGAACCTAACGAATAATCTCAGTGGAAAAAATAATTATGTTCATCCTATAAGATCTAGATTCGAACAACTTTATCTATAAAATGTATATACCTTAATCAAAGGGTTAAAAAACATGAACAAATACTAGTTTATAAGACTATTAAGAAAACAAAAAACATGTTTTTTTCAATCAAAATGGAGCTAATGAAACAGAGAAGAAAACCAATAAGAAAAACAGATGAAGAGAGGAATAAAAACTAATTTAAATATGATTTTGTGATATGAACTCGCTGTCCCCTCGTTTCTATATAATGGGTGGATTTTTTTTTGTAAGTTCAGGATAGATCGAGCGGTGCCGGGAATCGCCCCATAAAATTTTTAAATTTTTATTTTATTTTTTTTAATTTTAGTTTAAGCCTCTAAATTTTTTATATTTTTTATTGATAATTTAATTCTGCACTTTTAAAATTTTGTAATTTTGTACCCTTATATATTTAATATAATTTCTTAATAATTCAACACCGCTCACATAAAATTTTGCATCCGTCCCTGTCAAGCTACCAAGTGATTTACGTATAAGGCTGAACTTTGATTACTGCTTTTGGAATTTAATAATATCAGTATGATGCATAGTGACACGGGGCTAGTCTTCTGCTAGACAACCGCGCAGCTTTAGCTGCTTTCTCGATTGAAAACTGGGCTAAGTCACCTGAAAAACTCCTAAGTAGGAATACTTAGAAACCACTGCGAAACAAAAGAAAGGCGATGGCAAAAGAACAAGAGAAAGTGAGTGAATACTGAGTTGTATTACTCTGCGTAAAAGCTTACAAACTGAAGTAAGTGATGAATGATAAAATGACCTAGGTTGAGTCTCCTTTTATAGTGAGAGCTCAGTACAATCAACGGTCAAGATTATAATGGATCAATGGTCCAGATGTGAGCCTATCCTATCTACAACATATGAATTTTAAATATGAGATAAAGTGGGAATTATCTTTACAAATAAGCGCAAAAATAATAAGTAAGATGCCTTATCGGATTTCACCATGGCAAATACTATGCTTGCTCATTTTACCATGGAAAAAGGCCAACTTTCTTGGGCCATTTGGCAAGCCCAAAATGCTGTAGAGATAGGCTTGGGCTGCCATGGTTGCATTTGTCTCGGTCGCAGGCTTGCGGTCCGTGACATTCTCCCCCACTAGTTCTAGCGACGCCCTCGTCGCGCAACTAGAATGGTACTGGTCGATTTGCTCTTGGAATTGCCATAAGGCATATGCGGGTTCCCAACTCATCTCGCACTAGGGAAGACCCTTCTATTGAACAAGGTACTCATGCCTTGGTCGATTCCCCACTTGACGAACGGCTCTCTCTGAATGGACCGCTTCTACCTCTTTCTCGTATGAGACCTTTACTCCGACTGGCGCTCGGTGTGATTTGCCCCGATCTAGATCATCCTCATCGTGGTGATATGCCTTCAACAAACTCACATGAAACACCGAATAGGCTCGGATTGTCGGCGGTAACTCTAGTCGATAGGCTATGGTGCCTACTCGCTTCACAACTTTGAACGGTCCCTCATATCGTCGCACAAGCCCCTTGTGATTTGGGTTGCGCAAGATCGAAGTCAGTTTGGCAAGGACTAGATCACCAACCTCAAAGTACACATCACAACGCTTTTGATCTGCCCACTTCTTAGTCCGCTTTCCCGCCTTGCGCAAGCATGCACGGGCTAAGTCATAAAGCTTATGCCACTCTTTGGCAAAATGATAGGCTGCTGGACTTGGCCCTCGGTACTCGGTCACCACCACTTTCGGTGTAAGCGGTTGCTGCCCGGTTACAATCTCAAACAGACTCTGGTTTGTTGCCTCGCTCCGCTACAAGTTGTAAGAGAATTGGGCCATATCTAACAGCTTCGGCCAGTCACGCTGATTAGCACTCACATAGTGCCTCAAGTAGATCTCAACGAGTGCATTCACTCTCTTAGTTTGCCCATCGGTCTATGGGTGGACACTCGTCAAGAAGTTCAAGTTTGAGCCCAACAACTTGAACAACTCTGTCCAGAACCTCTCTGTGAACCTCGTGTCTCGATCACTGATAATCGATTGTGGAACACCCGAGTACTTCACCACGTGCTTGAGAAAAAGCCTAGCTACCTTCTCGGCTGGACACACATTGGGTGCTGGTATAAATGTCGCATACTTGGAAAATCTGTCTACGACCACCATAATACTAGACTTTTCGTCAACAACTGGCAAACCGACTATAAAATCCATGGAAACACTTACCCATGGTTTCTCCAGAATTGGCAAAAGCTGCAACAACCCCGCTGGACTCTTCTGCTCGATCTTGTCTTGCTGGCATACAAGGCAAGTCTTCACATAGGCTTTGACATCACTGCCCATGTGTAGCCAATAATAGTGCTCCGCCATCAAGGCCAACGTCCGGTGCATCCCCGGATATCCCCCCCACTTGGAATCATAGCATTCCTTCATGAGCTCCTTTCAGATTCCATCAAACTGAGGCACAAAGAGGTGACGTCCACGAACAAACAACAAGCCTCCCACTAGCCAAAACTTTCGGGTTTTGCCCTCCTTGGCAAGTTCGATCAATGACTTGGCCGTTGGGTTATGTGTCAATCCCTCCTTGATCGCTCCAGCATTGGTCCCTCTGGTAAACTCGCAAACTCCATGGTATACCTTCAGCTTAGAGCATCAGACAGAATTCACCTTCCCTAGTTTGTGCTCAAACGTAACATCGAACTCGGTAAGAAACTCCTGCCAACGAGCTTGCTTCGAGGACAACTTCTTCTGAGTCAAGAAGTAACTATTGGCGACATTGTCTGTGTACACCACGAACTTGGAACCAAGCACATAGTGTCTCCCTTTGCGTAGACAATGCACCACTACCGTCATCTCCTTCTCATGGACCGTGTATCTCCACTTGGTCTCATTGAGCTTTCGGCTTTCATATGCAACCGGATGTCCCTCTTGTTTTAGGACCCCACCAATGGCAATGTCGGATGCATCAGTGTGAACTTTGAAAGGTTTGGTGTAATCTGGCAACACCAAGACAGGCTCACTCACCATGGCGAGCTTGATCTCATCAAAGGCTTTCTGGCACTCCGATCCCCAATCCCACGCCTTGTCCTTCTTCAGCAAGTTGGTCAATGGTGTGGCAATTTTGGAGTAGCTTTTGACAAACCTCAGATAGTAATTTGCCAACCCCTGGAAAGATCTCAACCCGATTACCTTAATTGGAGCCTCTCATTCTTCAATGGCTCGAACCTTCTCCTTGTCCATTCGAATCATGCCTCCTCCAACAATGTGGCCACGGAAAGAAACCTCTTGCTGGGAAAATGAGCAATTCTCCTTCTTGACATACAACTCATTTTCTCGCAAGACTTTGAACACCTTCCGCAAGTGGTCGACATGCTCCTCCAATGTCTTACTGTAGATGACAATGTCATCGAGGTAGACTACAACAAACTTATCCAGGAACGGTTGTAGCACCTTGTTCATCAGGGTATAGAAAGTAGCTGGAGCATTCGTAAGGCTGAAAGGTATCACAAGATACTCGAAAGAACCATACCTCGTCATACAAGCTGTCTTTGGCTCATCACCCTCGGCTATTCTGACTTGGTAGTAGCCCGATCGCAAGTCCAACTTGGTGAACCACCTTGCACTACCAAGCTGGTCGAACAAGTCCGCAATAAGAGGAATCAGATACTTATTCTTCATTGTGAGTTTATTCAAAGCCCTATAGTCGATGCACATCCGTAGGGACCCATCGTGCTTCTTCTGGAACAACACCGACGTACCGTAGGGTGCCTTGGATGGACGGATGTAACTGGTATCTAGGAGATCGCTCATCTGTCTGCGCATCTCCTCTAAATCAGCTGGGGCTAGCCGGTAAGGGGCTCGAGTAGGGGGCTCCGCATCTGGCACAAGCTCAATCTTGTGATCAACATCCCTCTTTGGAGGTAACTTTTTTGGCAACTCGGAAGGCATCATATCTTCAAATTCTGCCAAGATTCATCCCACCTCATCAGGGACTCTCTCGGTTATGACATGCTTATCGCACACCAAGGCTGCCAGGAAGGTCGGCTCCTTCTTGTGCACCGCCTTTGAAAATTGGATTGCGGATAGAACTTTTACACCTACTCCTGACCCTCGGCTCACTAGAACAATGCATTGATGCTTTGGATCTAGAATACACAGACAATCCGCAAAAGGAACAGGGAAAGCGTTGATCCAGTCTAGAAAACTTAACCCAAGCACAAAATCAAAGTCATCGAGTGGGATTACCTTGACGGCTTCCTTACCGGTCCAACCTCCAATGTCAAGTTGAACTCCATTTGCGACTCCCGCAATCGGTACTTCCTTGGCATTCACTGTCTTGATGGATCCACTAGACTTTTCAACAGTAAGGCCAAGTTTCTCGGCAGTTTGCTCGAACATGAATAGTTCAGAGGCACCGGTGTCAACTAGTGCACTCAACTTCTAGCCAACAATAGTGATGTCGACGAATATCAACCCCTTCTTCTTTCGACCCTTCTTGACCTCCATTGTACTAATGATGGAGCCAAGCTTCAGAGCCTCGCTAGTCTCGCCATCAGTTGTCTCCTTGACGGTAGCGATTCTGCTCTTTTGGGGATAATCCTTGGTAATATGCCCTTCTTTGTGGCAATAGAAGCACTTGCCATGTTGCTTGTCCCTCGAATCTGCATATTTCCCATTCGAAGGCTTACTTCTGCCACTCGAATCTTTGTCAGATCAACTTAACTTCTCTTTGTCTCCACCATGACCTTTATCCTTCGGTTTTTGTTTAGAGGAGTCAGGTTTCTTACGCCCAATCTCAATGATGGACTCGGCAGCAGTCAAGGCAGCAGAGCGCTTGGTCACTCCCCATCGCTGCAACTCCATCTTCACCCATGGTTGCAACCCATCCATGAAGGTGAAAAACCCATAATCTTCACTCAAACTCGGGACCTGCAAACTCAACTCCACGAACTTTCGGACATGGTCCCTCAAAGACTTGGCATCTTCTTGCCTGAGTCGCCTCAGGTTTGACCGTGCCTCATATTCAGCATACGGAGGATAGAACTGTTCTTTGAACTCTTCCTGGAACTCCTTCCAAGTCTCGATGGCAGCGTTCCCACGCTTCACATCTTCGCACCTATGTCGCCACCACGTTTGTGCAATGATCAGTTAAGTAAATACTTGCAAAGCTTACCTTCTTAGCATCTTCCACGATGCCCACGGCTTTGAAGTAGTGCTCTATTCCCCAAAGGAAATTCTCTACTTCTTGGGTGGACCTCGTCCCCTTGAACTTTTCTGGTTTGAGGATATCTCCCGAGGTTCTAGACGCTGTAACAGTCACACTGTTCGCAATCGCAGCTTTTAGCACAAGCAACTCGGTCTTGAGCAGCTCCACTTTCTTCTTCAGTTCATCTTTCTCGGACTCGGAACTCTTTGCCTTGAGCTCATCAACCTCATCCCTTAGAGCAACCACTATGGCCTCTAAGGCATCGCCACGCTCAGACGTCTTTACATCCATCCCATTAAGAGCCTCCTGAACATCATCCTGAATTCCCTCCAAAGACTCGAGCTTTTGCAAATCCAACGAACTTAGCTTCTCAATGTCCATCGACTCCAACGGTTCCAACGTCGCCTTGGCCTCCGCCATGGATTCTTCAAGCTTGGTAACTCTTCCTTGGATCGATGTGATCATGTCCTTTGACGAACCCCTCTTGTATTTGTCAGTTGTGGCCTCTGCACCCTTCTTCACTGTAGTGTTCTCTCCATCACGTGACATCTCGAATCAACAACTTCTCAGCAAAACCTCGCTCTAATACCACTTGACACGGGGCTAGTCTTCTGCTAGACAACTGCGCGACCTTAGCTGCTTTCTCGATTGAAAACTGGGCTAAGTCACCTGAAAAACTCCTAAGTAGGAATACTTAGAAACCATTGCGAGATAAAAGAAATGTGATGGAAAAAGAACAAGAGAAAATGAGTGAATACTGAGTTGTATTACTCTGGGTAAAAGATTACAAACTGAAGTAAGTGATGAATGATGAAATGACCTGGGTTGAGTCTCATTTTATAGTGAGAGCTTAGTACAATCAACGGTCAAGATTACAATGGATCGATGGTCCAGATGAGAGCCTATCCTATCTACAACATTTGAATTTCAAATAAGAGATAAAGTGAGAATTATCTTTACAAATAAGCACAAAAATGATAAGTAAGATGCCTTATCGGATTTCACCATGGTAAATACTATGCTTGCTCATTTTACCATGGAAAAGGTCAACTTTGTTGGGCCATTTGACAACCCCAAAATGCTGTAGAGATAGGCTTGGGTTGCCATAGTTGCACTTGTCTCGGTCGCGGGCTTGCGGTCCGTGACAATAGGGTCAAAAACAAATAACCAAGAAAGGTTCAAGCTATATTTAAATATTCCAAAATCATATGTTTTTAATTGTAAATACCTTGGTTTTAATTTGATTTATAGTATTTAATAAGTAATTTTATGCTTTATTTATATAAAATATAGTAAAATAAACAAAACTAAATTTGAAATTAAAAATAATTAATCATTTGTTTAATTTAAAAACTTTCAATTGTTGAACGTAGATTGCTTAAGATATATGTTCGATTCTAATCGATTAAGTTTTTTTTACATGTATAACGAGTATCAATGTAATATTAATTCAACCATCAATTTATTACAATATTAACTGTATAACAATTATCCAGATAATGTAAAATTAATTTTACATTGAACCGCAATTCGCATATATTTTTGGTACAATACTTAAATTAGTTATAACCTCTCCTAAACTGCATATCAAAAACAATTATCTTTAAATATATTCGAATTTACAGTCTTCAAAAATATTAATTTTACTTTATGACTAAAGAATAGAACAATTATTCGTTTATTTTTTACAAGAAAGATATTATATATACGTATGAACGTGGACCAAAATCAAAGGTCTTTGCAGTAGATATAATTTGACCAGGCCAAGGTTCATGACCAATGTTCGACATTACTTTTTTTTTTCTTCTTTTAACGACACGCCTGCTTATTAATTTTAATTATAATAATTTTGCAGGAAAGAAGGGATATTTTCCCCTATAAAATGGGCTCTAATGGCTTTTATTTTAGATATTAATAATTGAGGTTTAACAATGGCGACTTCTTCAATTATCATAACCACTTCTCTTCTTCTTACTTGTGTAGCTCTTGTTCTGGCTCTTCTTCCACCTTGCACCCAGGCTAGATCCTTTCCGACAGGTAATAACATAATGTTTCCAACTTCATTGCAGTCAACGTCAGAAATTTAAATTATGGTCGTAGTTGTATTTTCGATCGTTATATTTTATACGATAAATAATCATTAATATGAAAAATACCATGTTTTGTGCAGTGGGGAGTACATACAATGGTTTCATCTCCATGGTTACCGACTTAGCAAAGAAGACTCCAAAATCACCACCGTCTCCGAAGCCAGCACCATCGAAACATCAAGCAACAAACGATGGACCTGTGAAACAAGCATCAGGTTCAGTTCTTGAGCTCGAATCCATGGTTTTCGATTTCGGGAATACCTCGAGATCACCACCATCTCCTAAGCCGGCGCCGTCGAAACGTCAAGGAACAATCGAGCAGCCGACGCAACAAAGTTTGTCGAGCACTCCACATTTTCGGTTGAACTCCATGGTGGGTGGTCTTGGAAAGACCCCAAGATCTCCACCATCTCCTAAGCCGGCGCCGTCCAAAGGTCATGAGATGATTGAGCAGCCGATGCAACAACAAACAACATCTCAAGATTTTCAAGTGGCTTCGTTTTGATCTTCATTAGGAAGAGAAGATGATAGAATGCCGATGGCATGATTATTCATTAGTATGATTCCTGTAAATTAAGATATGTTTCGCGACAACAGTTGTATTCTTAACCCGCGCAAGCGAGGTTCCCCGTGTGGTCCTAGTGGAATATAAAATGATGTTTATTTTAGTAGATCCGAGTTCAAGTAGCTTTATGTGCAAGATTTGTGTACTTTATTAAAAAATTAAAAAAAATATAAACATATGATATTTTGTAATCACTTTTAGACTGTTTAAAAAATATTTGTAAGAATAAATGTACTTTGTAGATATGCCACATCAATAACAAACGTTAATCGTTAGAAACAATTTTCATCTAAAAGTAATCATTAAATAAAATATATTATTTGGTTAAACTAAATCATTATAATAATTTATACAAAATGAATTAGGATATGATACAGATTTAAAATTTTAGACATAGTTAATTTAGGACGTGACATGAAAATAATATGCATACACAAACAAGTCAAACTTTATGCAAAACCAAATACTAATGATGTCAATAATTTCTTGAGCATGTGGTTAAAGTTCTCGGTTGACACCCTGCTTTTTTAAATCGTGGGTTCAAGACCCACTAGGAATAAAATTTCCTTTCTTCATCTTCTAAATAGAATTTTTGAATAAAAAATCCAAATACTAATGCTTGAAGGCCTGTTCAAAATTTGGGAAGATTAGAATAGAGATATTAGGTTCAAAAAATGGGGTTGGACAAAAAACTAGGCCCGTTTAAAATATGAAATAGATTTGAGTTCTAATATTCAATATTTGATTCAGCCTGATCGTTTTATATGCTAATTTATTTATTATTTTATTTTAATATATTATACTATAATTTATATCATGTAAAGAAATTATAATAATATATAACATTATAATGCCTGTATTAAAAATATATTAAAGCATGTATAAAGAGTAAAAGTAATTTTAATAAACAAAATATATTAAATTAAAAACAGAATAATTAAAAAAAACAAATATAGATAATATGGGAGGACCGAAAACGGACTTGAAACAAAATTTATGTTTAAGTCGAATCGAACTTAAACAAACAAAGAATATGTTAGCCATAAGTATAAATACGATTGAATCCAAACACCTTAACCCCAAAGGCCCATACAACTAAAAAATAAATTTAATTACACAATTTGTTTGTACCAACGGAATGATTTTGCTTTTTTAAGAAACGATGAGCACATGGTTTTATATTAGGGCAAATTTATAAAATTTTAGGGGTGAATATAAATTTTCTATAAAAGAAATATATAGAAATTTTTTACAATATATTTAAATTATATATGAATTTTATTTCAGGAGAGCGGCCGTCCACCCCACCCTCGATCCATCCCTGCTTGAAAGTATAATTATATATTACAATGTTATTATATTTAAATTCAAAAATACTAATTAAAGGTTGGGCATGAGTGGGTGACTATCTTATTCAAATATAACAACTCTTATTTGGAGGCCACCCACCGCAACAAGAGATGCTCATTATGACTTGATTTATTCATGGACTAACCGATCCAACCAAATATGCATGTATTAAAATAAGTTTTTTACTCAAATCTTTTTTATCAGCAAACTTGTGATTTTATTAAAAGGAAAATCATACAAGAGCATTGTTGTGTGCCTCATTAAAAATCTCTCTAACCAAAAATAAAGAAAAAGAGTATAAGCATGTTAAGCCAAAAAAAACGAAAACGACTCATGACAAACTAAACTCAAACGAATTCCAAAACCAAAAAAGACCCAACCCATGACCATAACAACAGCCTACACAGCAACATCCACACAACCATCTACCCGAGCACCTCAATGCCAGCACTAAGCACCCAGAAACCCGCCCACGAACCCAACACCCCAGCATCAACGCCCCACAACCTTGATCACCCAGCACCCAGCTAACACGGTCATGGCTCCATGACCATCCCCCCAGCATAGCCTAACATCCCTCACCAACAATGTGCTCCGCTCGACACCTTCCTTGGCAAGAGCATCTACGAGCCCATTCGCTTCATGGAAAACTATGGCGAAACATACACAAGGTAACGAGGCACAAATCGAATCAATAGAAACAAACAAATCCCAATACTTCCAAGGCCAACGATCCTTATATAACACACATCCGAACGCAACCGTTGAATTCGATTCAACAACCAAACTACCCCGCAAATGCCATTGAGAGGAAGCAAACAACGAAACCGCACAAACCAGTGCACGTAATTCAACCTCATTCGACTCCATAATCCTTAACAGACCCGAAAAAATCGCAAGAATTGTGCCACGATCATCTCGCAGCACACCACCCACCCCCACAGCCCCCGGTTTACCTCTCCCAGCCCCATCCGTATTGAACTTAAACACCCATTTAACCGGAGGTATCCATTGCACCCCAAGCACGACGATACATGAGGCACAACCGAGAAACACAAGCTCGGACATACCTACCATTGAGCTTCATCCAGATACAACTCAACCTTTGAGGCGTTCACCCAATGCAACGCGTGCAACTTTACCAAGAAAAAAACTCCTCTAACGGAATATATTTTGATTGAGACACAACCTCATTTTGCGCTAACCAAATTGACCATAGCAAAACAGCCTTGCTCGCCAGCCACCACTGTTGTAATTGCCCCACAAACAAACCATGATAGCCGGGGATTAACAACTCCTTCAATGAGCTCGGTAGAGGCAAACAAAGCTCTTACCAACTCAAAACCAGCCCCAAACTGAATGAATAACCGAGCACGAAAATAGCAAATGATCCGCCTCATCCTCACAAACACCACACCAAACACAATGTCCTTCTTCCTCTGACAAATTAACCCCACGACACCTCAAAAAATAGCCCGTTAGAAGACGCTCCAACCAAACGAACCAAAGAACGATTGCACCTTCAGAGGCACCAACAATTTCCAAACAAAATACACCCAAACATCCACATCTTCTACTCTATCCACAAGAAACAATATTGTGAGAAGCTGAACCGAAAATCGCCCTAGCTTATCCAACTTCCAAACCAGAATGTCTAACACCCCGTTGCGCAATACAATAGGCATTACAAAATCCACCACATCACGTAGCCATAGACCCTCAAACGACCTTAAAGACCTACGAAAGAACGATTGCCACTTTGAATGAACAAACGAGCCACCAACCGAGTAATCCACAGCCAAAGCCTATTTATCTACGGCAAGCGAGAAAAGTCTTAGATAAATATCCTTCAGAGGTTCCTCCATACACCATGGATCCCACCAAAACAAAACTTGTCGACCATCCTCAACCTTCCAAATAAAATTAGACGATTCCATCCAAGCACCAACCCCCTCGTTACACGATGATTGGACAATTTGTTTCCAAGCGATCGACATCGCATTCATACGTGATGTATCAAAGCGCCACCATGGTACAATCTCACCATACTTCGCAATAATTAGAGACCGCCATAGCGACGCACCCCCACTAGTGTAAAGCCAAACCCATTTCCAAAGCATCGCAACATTACGCACCCTCAGATCGATAATCCCAGATCACCCAAATGCCTTGGACGACAAACCTTCTCCCAACACACTCTATGTAGTTTCTATTGCATATCGACACCACCCAAAGAAAATTCTATCAAATTTTTTCCAATTTCGCAGTGACCCCCTTAGGGACCACAAATAACCCCTACATAGTATATCGGAAAAGAGGGCAATACTGAGTTAACTAACACCACCCTCGCTATAAAAGATAACGAAGAACACTTCCACCCGTCCAATATCATCCTAAAACGTGCTATCATAGGATCCCACATCTCTTTCCTCCGAGGATTAACTCCTAATGGCATCCCCAAATAAACAATTGGCAATTCACCATACAAACAATCCAACATCGATGCTGCCTCCTCATATAACATATTATCCACCTCAATTCCATACAATGAAGATTTCTAAAAATTAATCTTAAGGCCAGAAAAAACCTAAAACGCATCCAACAAACCACGAACATGATACACACACTCCAAAAAAGCCTTCAAAACACAATGGTGACATCCGCAAACTGTAAGTGAGACACAAAAAAATTACTCACTACTTCCACCCCTTGCAGAAAACCACTAAGCTTCGTGTTCTCAAATAACTGATGTAGTGCTTTAGCGACAATAACAAATAGGAGAGGCGAAAAAGGATCGCCTTGTCGCAAGCCACGACTCACCCCAAACTCCTTCTTGGCGCTACCATTCAATAACACAAACAACCTCGTAGTGCTCACACATTCATGAACCCAACCACGCCAACGATCACAAAACCCCATATGCAATATCACAACATCCAAGAACTCCCATGAAACACAGTCATACGCCTTCTCAAAATCTAATTTTAACACAAAGCCTCATTGTTACAGACGCCACTTATACAACAAATGAATAATATCATTTTCCAATAAAACCCTATTCACGATCTGACGACCACAAATAAAAGTAGTCTGCGTATTACTAATGATCCTATCCAACACACACTGCAAACGTTGCGCCAAAACCTTTGTCAAAATCTTATAAAATTGAAATGATCAAACTAATAGGAAGATAATCAGTCAACAAATTTGGATCAGTCTTCTTAGATAAAATGACTAAAAATGCAGAGTTAGAACCCTTAGGGAGCTTACTCGATTCAAAGAAATTCATCATAAATTACATCACATCACCACGGACAAACTCCCAGTCCTTACAAAAGAATTCAAAGTTATAATCATCAGGTCCCAGGGCCTTAGACCCATCACCACTCCAAACCACTGCCTTAATCTCCTCTTCAGAAAAGGGGCATATCAAAGCCTCAACCTCCGTTGTTTCCAACTTAACAAACTCAGCCTTAATCCCCTATCGACAAAATTGTGCAACCTTGGCAAAATGTCGTTTAAAATCCTTAACAACAAATGTCCACAACCTACCCTGATCTGTAACCCATCGCCCATCAATCGATAAACCAACAATGTTGTTTTTTAAGGAACACACTTTCGCCGCTTGATCAAAAAAAGGTGGTGTTCCTATCCCTTAACTGGAACCAAGTAGCGTATGATTTTTGGAGCCAAAAATAATTCTTTCCTACGTATTGCTGTCCACAACGCTTGCGTCTAGCGACATTGTAACTCCAAGGTGTTAGAGTATGCCCAAATACCAATCATGAGATGGTTGTAAAAGACATACTTATTTTATCTTGTTTATTAATATAAAGCAATTATTATTATTATTATTCCAGTCTTATTCTGCGCATCTATAAATAAACTGAATTATAGTAAAGTCCTTAGAATAATATAGTTATTCTTGAATTTCCTTAGTCGAGTTTATTGTGGGCATGTACAACAATAATATATTATGACTAATATGTAGTTGATTGATGACAAAGTGTTGTCATTGACATGGAGATGTCAAAATCAATACATAAGTATGTGTTAGAGAACGACATACTGGACTGACCCACTATGAGCAAGTTTCTTGGATTATTATGTGACAGTCACAACATTGCTCATGGTGATAACTACATGTATGATCCTCAGACTTGAGAACATTATTATTTCAGTATCGCGAGTGACATATTTTGATATGGTCAAACATCTGTCGTAATTAACTACATTATAAAGACTGATATTGAATATGTCACAATCTATGTAGCGGAATATGGTTGATCAAGATAGGGCTTGTCCCACCTGCATAATAGAATTAATATCATAGGCAACTTGATTGAGTGAGACTAGAAAATGCATGGCCATGCTCGAATAAATTGATATGAAATATCATAGTTATTCGTTTATAATAGTCTACTCAAGATATCAAGAAATATTAGATGGACTATACAAGTGTGACTAATCCATGACTTGTGTCCGATCTAGATATGAGGACAAAAGGATGAAATACATAAAAGAAGTTAATCACGGAAAAGGTTAAATCGAACTACGACTCCATGTAACTTAGGTAGCAATGATGTATTGCTAGATGCCACTCATTGCTTGTAATATTAGAATTGTTTTAGATATTATTGTTAATGTTACATGAACTTACAAGGGTCACACCCTATGAATAAAACGAAAAAATATCGACTAGATAGCACGTGTACAAACTTGTTGTGCACGAAATAAGTAAAAAAACCAAAATTATTATGATCATTGGAATTATAGATAATTTCGGTTATATATATTTTAATACTAGATAATTAATGTAATTATCAGATACTATTAATATATATATATCCCTAAAGAAACTTGATAGAAGTAGAATTAGATTCTACATATTTAATTATATTAAGATAAATATAATGTAGATTTAAAGAATCCGAATTTAATTAGAATTAGGGTTTTAAATGCTATATAAAGGCATGAGGTCTAGCAGCCAATCATATGCTTTTCGGAAAACCTCTCTAATAGTTAGAGAAGAGAAAATATTATTCGTTTTATTTGGGTGGACTGCGTTGAGGTCAGAACGTTGCTGTGACAACTCGAATTCAATTTGGATTCTCCTATACTCACTGCGAATTTCCAGATTTATTGAGGTAACGTTTCATCCTTTATCACCCCAAATTCATCCCTTGTACATAGATCACTAGTGGATTATGCCAAATAATTTTTCTGCTGCGCCATGGGGTGTACCAACGTTTCCAACACAAGGACTCCTCATCCACGCCACCATTTGCCACAGCCACATCAATCCCATCAATTAACCGCTGAAATTCCTTAAGTGCTTTATCAATATCACCAAAATATGAATGGTTCCACTCGCGTAAGAATTGTTTAAGATGGCACAACTTCACCAAAATATTCACATCCCCCCACAACTGTACCTGATAATTTAGCCTATTCTGTGGCAATGAAAGCAATGTTACCTCGATAAACCATCCAACAATTCAAAAAGTGAAAGGGTCTCAGACCCTAATCATGATCATTACTCAACAAAACCACAGGACAGTGATCAGATAACAGACGAGCTAAAAACAATTGTTGCACCCGCTTAAATTTATCAATCCACTTGCCTAAGACTAAAAAATGATCCAAACAACTACAACGGTTCCCAGAATCGAACCGCGTAAAAAACTTCCCACTAACTGCGCATCCACCAACCCAGCGGCATCAATAAAAGCTGTAACTCTTCCATTCCTTGTGTGGTAGTCAAACATCCAGATATCTCTGATACAAACCAAACTACGTTAAAATTACCTCATATGCACCATGGACCTTCAAAGCCGCGCATCACCCCTAACAAATCCTCCCACAGTCTCGCCTGGTCACTGACACTCCCTGGGGTATACACCCCAATCTCACAAAAATCAAACCCCAAAATAAATCCAAAACCCCTTCACCATCACATAGTGTCTAGAAACAACCGAGGACTCCAAACAAAAACGTGAGCATTCCCACATAACTAACACACCCCTCTTGTTCCTTTAGATGGTGAAAATTCAAATGCTACATTATCCGAAGGCCATAGTGTAACGACTTGAAATTTGAGTTAGTTATTCGAATCTTGGATTCGGTTTTGGTATTTTAATATTATGGATTAATTCTTAAAAATTGTGTTTAAGGGAGAATAATGATGAAAAATTTAAAGAAATGAATTTCATAAGTCTAAAGTGAAAATAATGGAAAGGTTGGACTCATTAATGAAAAATTTACCCAAAATAGTTATGACAGCTTTTATAAGCAAGTGTTTTGAGCCATTGGGTTTCGATGGATATTGCATCTTTAAAATGGACCATTGGATTCAATTAATATGTGTGGATTTTTAGATTTATTTTAAATGGAAAAGTAGGTTTATATTTATGTAGATAAAGGAAGAAAAGATGAGAAAGCTTCAGTCATCTTCCTCCACCATTTCCAACGCGAGTTAGAATAAATAAGAGGTAATATCTTTTTCTTTATTTCCTTCCATTTTGGTTGGATTTCGGCTTCATGTGTGAAATGCAAAGTTGTTTATTTCTTCATTCTCTATAAGATAAGTATAATATTGAAGGTTTTCAGTTTAGTTACGGAAAACCCCCAAATTCCATAGAAACCTCAGAGTGAGAAAGCTTGGGTTTATTTAAAGAAATATAAATTAAGGGTAAATGGTGAAAGGAAATAAGTTTTTGAGTTTGGTTTTGGATTAAACCCTAAAATGATCTATTGAATTTTTTTAAAGAGTTAACTGTGGGTTTTAAGATGATTGGTTTGATTTTAAAGAGGGGTTCAAGTTTAGTATGTGTAATCAAATTATTTAGTTACCTTTATTAAATATTTGGGAGGATAGTAATACATTTTTGCACTCGATTGATTTGTGCAAGAAAGGCTTGGAGTGGCTTCAGATTCAATAGAGAAAGATGGGAAGTTGGAGGAAGCTTATCTAAAGTGGCATTTTGAGATTTTTGCATAAGGTTAGTACACTACTAACTCTCTTGTATTCTTGGAAATCATCAATGTGATTGCCTTGTAGCTAGATTGATAAATTGGTTGTTTGAATGCTTAAGTCTTTGAGTTTTAATCCAATTAGGAAATATATGATAATGGGAAATCTAAATAATAAGGTCATAATTAATAAAAGAGATTGATTCCTGGTCCAATACTTCCAAAATAAGGGAAATATCCATAAAAGTGACCTTTATCTCATATTTGATTCAATAAGGCAGATTCTTCACGTCAAAACTAGACCCACATCAGTCACAAGGCTTAGTTACACCTTATCGAAGACAAGCTTCTGTCTAGTTCTACTTTCTTCCAAATGACTTGATTTTTGCATGGGAAGCTAAAAACATGCTTTTAATCCGATTCTCACCGTTTCATCCATATTTCACCTCCTAAATCAAAACAAACATAATTTCCACAATTAAGCAGATATTATAACTAGAATATAGAGGGTTTAATCACAACAAAGTGTATAATTATAACCTGTCAGCTTTCATCTATGGAAAATCTTAAATTTGGTGTTAGTAAGGTTTAAAAATGATAGGAAACCACTTAAACTACCTTCCATAAATTGTAGATTTGATTTGGGATCTTGCCTTTGGGTTTTGGGTGACTTATTTGAATTGCAACCATAGGGATCCTTGGTCGGTCATGTGTTGTTACGTACCAAGTAAGAGCACTTGTGTGTTAGAGTTACCTTGTTTTGTGGGATCCGGATACCCAATGAGAAATAAAGTGTGTTGCAACACCATGGTTAAATATTTCCAAATGTATGAACCCGATGCTTAGTGGGACCGAGAACTATTTAAAGATGCTTGATGAGAGATTTCGAGCTTGGGTGTATGTATCCGGATGCTTAGTGGTATCGGGCATTACCCCAAAGAGTGTATGTATCCCAATGCTTAGTGGAACTGGGCTTCACTCAGAGTGTATGTATCCCGATGCTTAGTTGTCGCGGGTTGCACTCTTATATTATGGTATGATACTTACATGCTCGATGAGAGATTTTGAGCATGAGTGTACGATCTTGATGCTTAGTGGACGCGTGCGTCACTCATATATTATGGTAAAATGCTTGTATGCTATATGATTTGGCGGCTAGAGGTAGAGGCATAATTATATGTTGTTATTGCCATGTCTTGAGTATGGTTTGACCTTGTATGCCATGTATGATGATTGCTTGATAAAAGCACGTGTTTAGGCGACTAGTGGTAGCGCCACATGTTTATTTATCTATCCTTATTACTCGTACTATCTTGCATGCTTATGTTTATGATTAGCATGAAATATAGTAGTGTAGATTGTACCACTGAGCTTTGTAGGATCAGCACTCAGAATCGTTGTTTCTGTGCATAGGTTGGTCGTCGGATCGTGGGGTCGAGGTGTACTATCAGTTTGGAATTTCAGCATGTAGTGTCTTCTAGAGTACGATACTTGGGTTTAGTGGGCTATGTATTCATAGGACCTTATGTGGTCGAGTTTGTAAATCTTTCTTTTGAAATTGTATTAATCAAATCGAATGTTTGAATGTTTTAAATTAAATTAGAGGTTCTTTGTACCGTTTTGATTATTCAACTATAGTTCAATTGTGGGCTTTAAATGTTTTGGAAATAACTTTTTTGGGCTAAACCCAATTTGAGAATTTTATGGTTTTGGGTTGGGCTTGAGGCCCAATTGTATCATTCAGATCGAGGGTGTTACAATAGTGGTATCAGAGCTTAGGTTTAGCCGGTTCTAGAAGACCCTAGGGTGGTATAGGTGTTTTAGTAAGGTATCTAGTGAATACAAGCCCTTAGATTAAGTTCTTACTCCTTAAGACTAGAATCCTAATGGTACGTCTAATGTTGCGATGGCAAGATGGTTACGATCGTGGCCGAGAGGGCCGAGTTAAGTGTTGAGCCACTCATGGGAACGACTCTAGGGGTAAGGTCGCCTTGGATTGTTGAGATGCGAGTTAGTTGAATGATTCCAGAGTCAAGAATTTTTTCTCCTCTCACCACGTAAATGGTGTTTTCGTCGCGTGTTGTAGTTTTTTTTGAAGCCTTTTAGATAAATTGTGAGAGCTTGTGGCAAATAATCTTCATCGTTACGAGTAAATAATGTTTGTGTTGCGGGTGGGGATAATTTGCTCTCAGAATCAATCAGTGGATGCACGTTGGCTGGAAGACCTTTTGTTCGCTTAAAGGGAGTCCCGTTGATACTTAGAAAGTATCATTGCCCTTTTCAAAGGCAATCTTCAGAGATAGGGGATTCGAGATCCACTAGTTCGTTAGAGTGTTATTGAAGTTAGACGTCCTACGAGTTTGATGGAGCTATATTCTTGGGAGTTGTTGCACCTTGGAAATTGTTTGGGTTAATCAGGAATGATGCTAGCTAGTAACGTCAAAGAGTGGGCTTGAGGCTTTGAGATCTCGAGGGAAACCCAACCTTTGGTAATGAGAATGTTGAACCATTGCCCATCTACCGTGATTTTTGTAGTGGTTGTTTAGAGAATGGACCAACAGGGTTGCGAGGTATGTTTGACCGTTTGACAAATGTCAATATATGTAGTTCAACGCTTGGGGGCCTTCAGATTGTTAGAGTATTTTTTATGCTTTTTGGATGAGTCATCATGGCTTCCTCCCTATCAAGAACGTGAGTGGATGTTGAGGTAAGGCCGAGTGGGACGTCAGTGCCCATCGCCCTTGTTAGAGGACACCAACGCAGTTGTGAAAGTTAGAGGTTCAGTTGCGAAGGTGAAACCCGAACAAGGTTTCTTTTGTCTAAGTGTTTCGCCCAAGGAAGAACCGAGATTGTTCACTGGTAAGAAGTTGGTTTGTTGAGGTGATGTTTAATCCGTTGATAGCCTTTTAAGTAAAAGTGAGGGATTGTTACGCCTCTTCTAAGGCGGATGACTCGTTTAACAGATTATGAAATACCCGTGTAACTTTTCGAGATTTGGCTTGAGAATAAGATGTTTATGGTTGAAGCGTTGGAGGCTAGTAAATTTAAAATAAATTTTGGAATAAGGATTTCTCTCTTTAGAGCGTGTTGTGGTAACGTTTGATGTCGGCAGTGACAATGAGGTGCTTCAGCTATGATAAGGTGGGGGCCATCGTATTGTCTCTCGAATGTAAGTTGATGCTTTGCTTGGCATGTGTGGATGTATATGAGCGTGGTGAGATAATGACCTTGTATATGGGAAGGGTTAGTTACCGTGTAATCATCTAAGGAAGTAAGGTTTGAGATTTCGTAAATGCTTTTGATTGGTATCACAGTTTCTTTGAGGCAAGCTGATGAGCGTTGGTGGAGATTTGAGCTGCGTGAGACTGTTTTGTTGTGACAACGATGTTGACTCGATTAGAGTCAAATATGATTTCAAGATTTTTGAGGATGTTTTGTTGTTTTGTTAGGACTGTATTTTGTGTAAGAAGAGGCAAAGGGTATGCCTACCCCAACAGTGTAAATTTTGGGTACTTAATCTTTAAAGAATTTGAGATTTGGACAATGACGTGAGTCGAAGTGGTTGAGAATTGTTGATCACCTCCTAAGTAAAGTGAACTTGATAAGTGATGGATTGTACGAAGTTAGTTTGGGTTAGAGTACCATGCTGCCCGTGTGGGCGATCAAGGATCAATGTGATGGTCATGTAAAAGAGTACCGACACTAGCTTTACGTAGTACCGATACTCGATTCATCTATTGTTGGTACTGATCGATCAATATTGGTACCTATGTGTTTTTATTTAAGCTTCGAGTTAATGATTTATTTACTTTTGGAAGTCGTGAGAAGTAGCATACGGTAACACCCCTACCCGGGCTAGTAGCAAACCAGCTCGTGAGTGTTACATTAAAGCAAGAAAGGAGGAGGACAAGGACATACAAGCAATACAATACAATGAACAAGACAAGGCAAGCATTGATAACTCATTCCTATTAAATGAGTTACTTAACTAACAAGCAACCAAACATACTTACTTATCATACAAGCAACTCATATTTGATTTCAAATCATCCAAAGCATTCGAAAAAGGCCATTAAATTGTTTCCTATTATACTACATTATAGGTTACTACTTACATGATTCATATTACATATTCAACCTTTGAAATTCTATCCCATTCGAATAACCTAAGGTTCAAACATGCTTTCTTCATTTCATTGTTCATTGATGTAAACATGTATCATCTTATATCTAAATTACTAACATAATTATTTGATCATTCAATTTACATGTAACTAGTTCCATTCAAGTCATACCTTATGCCTATACATTCGACAATCACCTATACAAATACCAAAACACATACATCATGGTATATACACACACACAAGTGACCATATAGTTTCTAATGCATTCGAATGGAAGGCAAGCAACATGGTTCATCTCACACAATGTTCATTTCAAGCAAGACATGTACACTAAGCAAGACTTTCAAATGGATTAAGGTACTCTAAATCAAACATTAGATCATTTCATTCCAACATCATATGCGCAACAACAACATTCTATCACAAGAACTTTAGGTTCATTACATACTTGACAATAGGTTCATAACATAGTAGGCCCATCAATACATTATATACAAGTACCAAAATGCATGATCAAACTACACTTTAAACAATCTAGTGCCACCATTCTAGGAGATATACAAAACAAGTATGAAACCATACTTAGGCAAAGCTTGTGTGACTTGCTTCTAGCTCAAGAAATCAGGCTTCAAGATCAAGCAACACTCGTATCCTTTATCATGTAGTTGGGAAAAATGTACTTAGTGAGGTAGTAACTAGTTCTAACCATTTTATTATATAAAGTTTGTGTCATTAAATCAAGTATGAACCTAGCTAGGGGTTTCAAGCATTAGGATAGTCCTAGCTAAGGCTTTCAAGCATTAGAAGAATCCTAGCTAAGGATATCAAGCATTAGAGTAATCCTAGCTAGGGATCATAGCATTCGGCTAGCATAGGGATGCAAGAAACAAGAAACCATACTTCATGTATTCATATCAAGATTCAAGCACAACATGCTTACAAAACAAGTAATCAAGAAAGTCATGCTTACATGACAAGTAACATACTATTCATAGCTTTCAAGACAAGTCATAAGTGCTTTAGGATTGTTATTACATGTATTATCAATTAAACAACCCCCTTGGTACTTAGTTTGTATAGGTGATCGAGTCTCCAACCAACTGTCACCACAAGATGCACCATAGTGCTGGTCAAACCCTCATACTGTCGCCCAAGACCACATACGTACCCTCCGTCTGTCGCCAAATAGGGGCCTTAGCCCTGGACCGTAGTCCACCCTGACACAATGAGCTCTAGACTCTAAGGCATGCCCTTCTACCTAGTCAAACTAGCTACCAAGGTTGTTCGATTATATCCATTATACAAGTATTTCAAGTTCAAGATCATGTCAAGCAAGTTCATTTCATATCAGGCCCTTAGGCCATTTGAGCCATAGCTCACATATCATGTACTTCTCATGTTTCATTTCATCAAGATGAGATAATATCTCAAACAAGTTCTTTAGCATTCGATCACATTGCATCATGACACATACAAGCATCCATGTTATCACTTAATCATGCTTAAACATTCGAATTAATCATGTATTCAAAGACGTGATCAAATTTCATGCATTACAAGTCATTCTTCCCCTATTAGGTCAAGTTTTTATTAGGTTCATTAAAGCATTTCATGAAGGTAAACAAGCATGCATTGTCCTAACCCTAAAGATAACTACACTCACAATACTCCAAGCTAGCTATTCTTGGATCCGCACTCCTTTGTTCTTGGCTTTAGGATGAACCACTCTATCCTCTTCCACCAAGTTTACTTCTAGTTCTATCACATTGCAAGTACAAACATGTCAAGACAAGATCATTCAATCAAGCAATGTTACAAGCATATAACAATCACAAATCTGGCAGAATACATTCTCCATTACACTTAACTACACTTATCTATATTCTAGTTCATGTAAAACAAGGCAGAATCAATGTCTTAAAACTGTTTACAAAACAGTTTACAATTTGCCACAAAACAGTGTGCAATTACCTATACTGCTGCTGCCAGACAGCTTGCACTCTAGTCACTTAATCATGCATAACTTTCATTCCGTACGTCAGAATTTCAATTGGTTTACACCGTTGGAAAGCTAGCATAATTTTATTTATAACCATAAAATTCTTGCATTTTATTTCTTTTCCAATTAATACATTTTTTAACTTAAAGACAGGGTAATTTGCTACACTGGACAATTTGCACTGTCCCTAGTGTTTCTTCTCTACATTTCATTATACAACCCAGAATTCAGTTCTGTTTTGTCCTAATGAATTTAGACATATCAAGGTGTTGTCCATAAAAAATTCAGCCTTGAATTCATTATATACAATTTATAGTTATTTTTCAAAGTCACTACCCAGAACATTGCATTCTGGGCAGATTACACTAGGTTGAATTTATAGCTTCTTAACTCATTTAACAAGGTTCTAACATGGAAATTAAATTCATTTTCATGTTCTTACATGTCTAGGTCAATCTAATACACCTAGCCATGTGCTTAAAACAGGGCATTATAATGTTGAACCTAATTTGATCCATTTGATCAACATTGCACATTCAATTTACCAATTGAGCAGTCCATTACCTAATTTAACTAGTCCAATTAGGTGTAGTCATTTTTCCAGCTAGTTATCTATTCAATTCAATCTTTATTTCATCTAGATACATGATCAAAACAGGGTTCTATATCCAATTGACATGTCTAAACATTTTCTCTATAAAAACAGTCCTTAATCAAGACTGTTTTCAACCATGTATACATTTCTCAAATTTCCAGCAACTATACATATTTCCTTTATCAAATTGGTTACTAGAAATCACAATTTCAAGTTCAAATTGAAACAATCATGCTCATAACACGCATAGAAATCATCCAATTCAATTCAATTCATACAACAAAGATATCATAAACCACTCATTCAACCATTCTATAACAAATTGGGATCAAGCATTATACCTTCTCCAAGCTAAATTTGATCAAGGTTGAATCAAGAAGCTTGAATTTGAAGGTGTTGCATGAAGATTTTCTCTCCCATTTTTCTCTCTCAATATTCGGCCAAGGGATGATAATGGGAGGAAGATGACAATATGTTTGTTCATCTTTCCTCATTGGCCATGAGTCATCATCCAAATTGGCACATGTTCTCTTCCAATGAGAACATGTGTCAAGGCCTTGATCTAATTTCAATTTTATATGCAATCTATAGAGTTTTGCATGTTCACATTTCCATCCTTTCATTTATGCCTTCAAGTTTTAATTTCAATTCAATTTGGTTCTAATTTCACTTATTTGATCTTAAGGATGGCTAATGTTCATTCTTCTTTAAATTGATTAACTTATAAATTCAATTAGCCTATAGTTTAGATTGTGGTAACTTTTCTAGGCCAATTTTTAGGGTGTTACACATACGATTATATTTAAAAGAACACAGTGTTATGATTGGATTTAGGTCCGATGATTTCTAATGGGCTTTGAGATCTTGTTGTGAGTGTTTTGGAGAAAGAAATGTCAAGGGAAGAGATTATTCCTATATTGTACAACGTTCTGAATATGGTGAATTTTGAGAGTGTGCAATACCCCAAAAATAGGGTTGGATGTTTAGAGGTTCGAACCATATTGGCTGATTTGAGTAGTTTCGGGGGATTTAATATTTTAAAAATATGAACAATAGAAATTAAAATGTGTTGAGAGTTTTAAAAAGAGTTATAAATTTTACCAAGAAATTTGGTAATTTAATTGAGGGTTTAATAAGTCGAATTAAGTGGAATTACGTTTTAGTGACTAAATTGTAAAATATACAAAACTATGTTAGTGACTATTTTGTAAATGGGCCAATACTTAGAATCCTTAGAGAGCTATATTTTCCGAATGTTTTAATCAGAGAATTTCCACCTTAATTTAGTAAGAATTGATGGTTAATTTTTTCCCTAAATTATTTTACAATTGTTTGGATTTTCCCCTTATTTTCTCTCCTGATTTTCCCCCACTTTCCATTTCAACTTCCAAACAAGATTCTCCAAAATTCTTTACTGATTTTCAATGGAGAACTTATCATTTGATTCTACACTTGTTTCTTAACAAAACCTTACAAGATTTTCTCAAGGATTTTATCTATTTCACAAGTTAAGTTTCAAGAAAATCTTATGTCAATTTTGGTGGAAGCTTCTTCAAAGGTGAATTATAGGTTGCGATATAATGCCGTTGATTCAAGCAGTGATGAGAGCTTTCCAGGTTGCGATAGTTGGGGTGCATGTGCAAGCACCAGCGCCTGCTGTGGCTGTTAATTATAGGTTGCCTCTAGAGCATCTTTGTTGCTTGGGAGGTACAAAATTCAAAGGATTGAGTCTTAAGGTGACGAAAGAGTAGCTTGAGAGAACTTTTCGTATTCTTGTTCAAATGGAATATAATGATGCGTGTAAGTTGGGTTGTACCGTGCCCTTGTTGCACGGTGCCGCGTATCATTGGTGGGTAACCACGATTACATGAGTTCTTGAGGCGGATGTGAACTTGGAGTTCTTTCGGACAACTTTCAAGAGGAAGTATCTCGGTCCGCAGTATCTGGATGCTAAGAAGTGTGAGTTGTTGGAGTATGCCCAAAGACCAATCATGAGATGGTTGTAAAAGACATACTTATTTTATCTTGTTTATTAATATAAAGCCATTATTATTATTTCAGTCTTATTCTGTGTATCTATAAATAAACTGAATTATAATAAATTCTTTAGAATAATATAGTTTTTCTTGAATGTCCTTAGTCAAGAATTGTTGTGGGTTTGGACAACAATAATGTATTAAGACTAATATGTAGTTGATTGAGGAAAAAGTGTTGTCATTGACATGGAGATGTCAAAATCAATACATAAGTATGTATTAGGGAACAACATATTGGACTGACCCGCTATGAGCGTGTTTCTTGGATTATTATGTGACAGTCACAACATTGATTATGGTGATAACTACATGTATATCCTCAGACTTGAGATCATCATTATTTCAACATCGTGAGTGACATATTTTGATACGGTCAAACGTGTGTCGTAACTGGCTACACTATAAAGACTGATATTGGATATGTCATAATCCATGTAGCGAAATATGGTTGATCAAGATAGGATTTTTTCCTCCTACATAATATGAGTAACATCATAGGCCATTTGATTGAGTGAGACTAGAAAATGCATGACCATGCTCGAATAAATTGATACGGGATATCATAATTATTCAATTATAATAGTCTACTCAAGATATCAAGAAACATTAGATGGACTATACAAGTGTGACTAATCCATGACTTGTGTCCAATCTAGATATGAGGACAAAAGGATGAAATACATAAAAGAAGTTAATCACGAAAAAAGGTTAAATCGGACCATGATTTCATGTAACTTAGGTAGCAATGATGTATTATTAGATGCCACTCATTGCTTGTAATAGTAGAATTGTTCTGGATATTACTGCTAACGTTACATGAACCTACAAGGGTCACACCCTATTATTGAAACGAACAAATATCGATTAGATATCATGTGTACAAACTTGTTGTAGATGTAATTAGTGAGAAACCGAAATTGTTATAATTATTGTAATTATAGATAATTTCGTATATATATATATATTAATATTTGATAAGTTATTGTAATTATCAAATATTATTAAAGTATATATATATCTCTAAAAGAAACCTAATTAAAGTAGAATCATATTCTACATATTTAATTATATTTGGTTAAATATATTGTATATTTAGGAATATGAATTTAATTAGAATTAGGTTTTTAAATGCTATATAAAGGCATAAGGTCTAGCAGCCATTCATCCCTCATTTTTTTGAAAAACCTCTCTAATAGTTAGAGAAGAGAAAACATTGTTCGTTTTATTCGGGTAGACTGCGTAGAGGTCGGAACGCTATTATGATGACTCGGATTCAATTTGGTTATTCCAAATTCCCTACGGATTTCCAGATTCCAGATTTATTAAGGTAATGTTTCATCCTTTATCACCCCAAATTCGTCCCTTAGACATGGATCACTGGTGCATTACCTAATGCATCATAAAGTTCAAGTAATTTAAGAATGAAGTACAAAACCAATTAGGAAAGAGTATCAAAGCTCTTCGATCAGATCGAGGAGGAGAATACTTAAGCCTAAAGTCTGATGAACTTCTTAAAGGATGTGGGATTGTCTCACAACTTACACCTCCAGGTACTCCACAACACAATGAAGTCTCTGAAAGGAGAAATCGAACATTGTTAGACATGGTTCGGTCAGTGAATGAGTCATGCTGATCTTCTAACTTCTTTTTGGGGACATGCGCAAGAAACAACTGCTTTCACACTAAATCGTGTTCCATCTAAATCGGTTCAAAAGACACCATATGAGATGCGGACTGGGAAACATCCTAGTATGTCTTTTATGAAAATATAGGGATGTGAAGTTTATGTTAAACATCAGATGTCTACAAAACTCGAACCTAAATCTCATAAGTGTAATTTTGTAGGGTATCCTAAAGAAATAAAAGGATACTATTTCTTCAATCCATCCGAGAAAAAAGTGTTTGTTGCTCGAATGAGAGTCTTCCTCGAAAGAGAATTTATTTTTAGAAAAGAAAGTGGGAGAAATATTGAACTTGAGGAAATTCAAGATCAACTACAGATCACTGAACTAGAGATTGAACAACAATAAGTTCCACAAATAGTTGAGGAACATCTAATCGTTCTTGAAACACAACCACTGCGAAGGTTTATGAGAGAACGCAATGCGCCTGAGAGATATGTATTTCTTGTCACATTGCATGGAGATGTTCTTCTCATGGACCAAGATGAGGCTAGGACTTATCAGAAAGCAGTAGAGAGCCCAGGCTCTGAGAAATGGCTAGAAGCCATGAAATCCGAGATGGATTCCATGTCAAAAAACTAAGTATGGACTTTAGTTGACCCACCCGAAAGAATTAAGCCCATAGGGTGCAAATGAGTTTTCAAAAAGAAAACTGTCATGGATTGAAATATACAAACATACCAAGAGCGATTGGTCGCTAAGGGATTTCTTGAAATTCATGGTATAGATTATGATGAAACCTTTTCCCTGTTGCTATATTTAAATCTATCCGGATATTGCTTGCAATTGCTGCATATTATGATTATGAAATCTGGCAAATGGATGTCAAAACCGCTTTCCTTAATGGAAAATTAGATGAGGATGTGTACATGACACAACATGAGGGTTTTTCGATCCAAAAGATGCCCTAAAAGTATGCAAGCTACAAATATCCATTTATGGGTTGAAGCAAGCTTCTCGAAGTTGGAATCTTCGTTTTAATGAGGCAATCAAAAAGTTTGGTTTCATTAAAAATGAAGATGAACCATGTGTTTTCAAGAAAACTAGTGGGTGCACTGTTACATTCTTGGTATTGTATGTGGATGACATACTAATAATAGGAAATGACATACCTACCTTATAGTCTGTAAAGACTTGGTTGGGAAAATGTTATTCTATGAAAGACTTGGTTGGGAAAATGGTGAAACAACCTACATATTAGGAGTCAAGATCTATAGAGATAGATCAAGACGACTTCTAGGTCTATGTCAAAATACATACATAGTTAAAGTACTGAAAAGATTCAGTATAGAAGAATCTGAAAGAGGATTCTTACTTATGAGACATGGTATTTCGCTCTCGAATGAAATGTGTCCTTCAACACCTCAAGAGAGAGAGCGTATGAGTAAGATTCCATATGCTTCGGTCATTGGATCTATCATGTATGCCATGCTATGTACACATCTGGATGTATCATATGCACTAAGTATGACAAGTTGATACCAAGTAGATCTTGGTGAAGGTCATTGGGTTGTAGTCAAAAACATCCTTAAGTACTTAAGAAGAACTAAGGATACATTCCTTATGTATGGAGGTGGGGAAGAGCTAAGTATAAAAGGTTATACTGACCCAAGCTCCCAAACTGATAAGGATGATTCTCGATCGCAATCGGGTTTTGTGTTTTGCCTTAATGGAGGTGCTATAAGCTGGAAAAGTTCAAAGCAAGATACAATAGCAGATTCTACAATAGAAGCCGAGTATATTGTAGTAAGCGATGCTGCAAAAGAGGCTATTTGGATCAGAAAGTTCATATCTGAACTAGGGGTTGTGCCTAGCATATCAAATGCTATAGATCTACGTTGTGACAACAACATAGCCATCGCACAAGCAAAAGAACCTAGATCTCACCAGCGATCCAAACATATACTTAGGCGTTACCATCTCATCCGTGAAATCATTGATCGAGGATATGTCATAATCATGTAGCAAAATATGGTTGATCAAGATATGATTTGTCCCTCCTACATAATAGGAGTAATATCATAGGCCACTTGATTGAGTGAGACTAGAAAATGCATGGCCATGCTCGAATAAATTGATATGGGATATCATAATTATTCATTTATAATAGTCTACTCAAGATATCAAGAGACATTAGATGGACTATAAAAGTGTGACTAATCCATGACTTGTTTCCGATCTAGATATGATGACAAAAGGATGAAATACATAAAAGAAGTTAATCACGGAAAAATGTTAAATCGAACCACGATTTCATGTAACTTAGGTAGCAATGATGTATTGCTAGATGCCACTCATTGCTTGTAATATTAGAATTGTTCTGGATATTACTGCTAACATTACATGAACCTACAAGGGTCACACCCTATGATTGAAACGAACAAATATCGATTAGATAGCATGTGCTCAAACTTGTTGTACACTTAATTAGTGAGAAACTGAAATTGTTATAATTATTGTAATTATGGATAATTTCGTTTATATATATGTTAATATTTGATAAGTTATTGTAATTATCAAATATTATTAATATATATATATATCTAAAAGAAACCAAATTAAAGTAGAATCAGATTCTACATATTTAATTATATTCGGTTAAATATATTGTATATTTAGGAATCTGAATTTAATTAGAATTAGGTTTTTAAATGCTATATAAAGGCATAAGGTCTAGCAGCCATTCATCCCTCGTTTTTTTGAAAAACCTCTCTAATAGTTAGAGAAGAGAAAATATTGTTCGTTTCATTCGAGTGGACTGCGTAGAGGTCGGAACGCTATTGTGATGACTCATATTCGATTTGGTTATTTCGAATTCCCTACGGATTTCCAGATTCAAAATTTATTAAGGTAACATTTCATCCTTTATCACCCCGAATTCGTCCCTTGTACATGGATCACTAGTAGATTACGCCAGATAATTTTTTCGCTGCACCATGGGGTGTACCCGTGTTTCCCATCATGTGAGTTTATGTCATTGATGCAAGATGGCTTAACGGTGTCTGAGTATGAGTTGATGTTTGTATGGTTGAGCTAATATGCCCCTAAGCTGGTTCTGAATGATAGACAGAGGTGTGACAGGTTCCATTATGGGCTTGTTAAGGATATCAAGACATACTTGTTAGCCACAAATTATACATTTTTTGATTTGTTGGTCAACGGGGCTAAGGATATTAAGAAATCCTTGGGTGGTTCTGCATAAGTAGTGAATACGAGTTCGGGGAAGAGAACTGCAGATTCTAGTTGTTTAGGAAGGCAAAATAAGAGGTCGCGTGATAAGTGATACAAGTCAGATCATAAGCGTGGTGGTGGTGGCCGTAATCAAGGAGTGTAGATTGCTACTGATTGTGAATGTTATGGTAGATGCCAGGTGAGTGTGTGTTGGGGATCTTCTAGATCTTGTTGAGAGTGTGGATCACCTGATCATCTGAACAAGTGGTGAATACGAGTTCATGGAAGAGAATTGTAGATTCTGGTTTTTTAGGAAGGCAAAATAAGAGGTCACATGATAAGTGATACAAGCCAGATCACAAGCCTGGTGGCGGTGGCCTTAATCAAGGAGTGCAGATTGCTACTGATTGTGACAGATATGGTAGACTCCATGTGATTGTGTGTTGGGGATCTTCTGGATCTTGTTGAGAGTGTGGATCACTTGATTATTTGAAGCGTGACTGTCCTCGCATTGCGTGAGATGTACCAGTTCAGGCTGCTACACCTACTAGAGGTCGAGATCGTGGCAGGGGTAATTTTTAGAGGCGTGATGATGGTCAAAGGATTGTGGCTCATACAGTTAATGTGCGACCAGAGAATGGTGGGCCGACACGAGTCTATGCTCATCGTGAGGGTCGTAATGACACTAATGTAATCGCATGTACCTTTACCTTGCAATCTTTGCATTGTTTTCTTTAGTTGATTCGGGGTCTACTCATTCATATATCTTGAGTGAGCATGCACATTTTTTAAATGTTCTTGTTGAGATTTTTGTGAAACTCGATTCCCTCAACCGTTTGTGCTTTCCAAGTGGTGGAGAAGATATACTTTGGGTGTTTGTGGTGGAAACAAAAGAAAAGAATAAAAGACAAAGAATTTAGAGTGTTTCAGCTTTCTAACCAAAGCCTACATCCACTACCTTAGCTCCCCACCAAGGATTTCAACCAATTCACTAAGAATTCTTCCCCTTTTCAAGGCTTAGGAGGAAGCCTTTACAACCTAAACTTATAACCCAAGCCTAGCATCCAAAGCTTCCAAAACCGAGCTTTGGGAACACTCTTAAACAAGAGAATTCTAAGCAAACGAAATCCCTCTCACTAGGTATACGTTTGCACTCTTAAGCACTCACCCAAATCCTAAAACACTTGAGCATACATTTACAATTAAGCTCACGAGTGTTGTCTATAGAAAAAATATGACAATTTGAGCACTAAGACATTTCTTGATCATATGATTGTTGACTTGAGGATCATTGGTTGTTTCCTGGTGCTTGACGGGTCCTTTTAACTTCCCAAAATGAGTTCCTAACCGTTGGTGACCGTTGGAATTGAATTGGAGCCATTGGGGGCTAATTTCCATATAGTTTTTCCCAATTTGGTACAAGGTGAATCGATATGCAGGGTACCCGTATCGATATGGCCTCTTTGGGAAAGAGCCGTTGAGCCTAGAAACATGAAGGTGTATCGATACACTTGAAGGTGTATCGATACACTTGAAGGTGTATCGATACGACCTTGTTTGGAAATAGCCATTAGGGCGTTTGACACGTAAGCGTATCGAAACACCAATAGGCGCATCGAAACGCTTGATCACCGTATCGATATAGACTTTCCTGTATCGATACGGGTTTTAGCAAAAGGAAGGTTACTGAAACTGAAACCCTAAGGTGTACCGATACGGGGTATACTATATCGATACGATCATGCTGAAAACATGAGTTTGGCTACTTTAAAACATTTTGAATCCTTCCAAAGCCTTATAAAAACCCATCAAACATATTTTCAAGATGTTTGGACTTAATAATACTTTTGAAATCTTTTCAATTTAGTCCAAAACTATTTTTCAATTATTATATCAAAACAAATATCCTAACAATTTTGAATGTGGGTATGTTGGTAACTAGTTCTTTTGGTGAGACGATTATGGTTAGAAGGTTGTATAGAAGATGTCCTTTGGTAGTTCAAGGTCATGAGTTTGCCGCAGATTTGATGGAGTTGTCATTTCATGGCTTTGATGTTATTTTGGGTATGGATTGGTTAAGTGAGCATAAAGCGGTTGTGGATTGTGAATCCAAAAGTATTTCCTTAAGACTTGCTGATGATTATGAAGTTGTAGTGGTTGACGATAATGTTAAATTCTTGTCTAACGTTGTTTCGGTAATGCAAGCTGATAAGTTGATGCAATGAGGTTTTCAAGCTTATCTAGCAATTATGATGAATCTGGAGGTAAAAGGGGTACGAGTGCAAGGCATTTGGACGGTGTATGATTTTTCGGAGGTGTTTCCTACAGAGTTGTCGGGTTTGCCGCTGGATAGAGAAATGGAGTTTGGCATAGAGACCTATGCGGGTACGACTCCGGTGTCCATCACTCCGTATCGGATGACACCGAATGAGTGTTAGAGTATGCCCAAAGACCAATCATAAGATGATTGTAAATGACATTTGTTTTTACCTTGTTCATTTATAAAGAGACATTGCGAGTATTATTGTGAAAATGGACAACAATAATGCATTAACACTAATATGTAGTTAATTGATGGCAAAGTGTTGTCATTGACATGGAGATGTCAAAATCAATACATAAGTATGTATTAGAGAATGACATACTAGACTGACCCGTTATGAGCATGTTTCTTGGATTATTACGTGACAATCACAACATTGCTCATAGTGATAACTACATGTATGATCCACATACTTTAGATCATCATTATTTCAACATCGTGAGTGACATATTTTGACACAGTCAAACGTGTTTCGTAACTGACTACTCTATAAAGACTGATATTAGATATATCACAATCTATGTAGTGGGATATGGTTGATCAAGATAGGATTTGTCCCTCCTACATAATAGGAGTAATATCGTAGGCCACTTGATTGAGTGAGACTAGAAATGCATGGCCATGCTCGAATAAGTTGATATGAGATATCATAGTTATTCGTTTATAATAGTCTACTCAAGATATCAAGAAATTTAGATGGACTATACAAGTGTGACTGTTCCATGACTTGTGTCCAATCTAGATATAAAGGACAAAAGGATGTAATACATGAAAAAGAGTTAATCACGAAAAAGTTATGTCGAATCTTGATTTCTTGTAACTTAGGTGACAATGACATATTGCTAGATGTCCCTCATTGTTTGTAATATTAGAAATATTCTAATATTTACTACTAACGTTACATGAACCTACAGGGCCACACCCACAGTTGAAATGGGCATATATTAAACGAATTATATATGTACAAATTAGTTGTACACGAATTTAGTTAAATTAGCATATATTTGATATATATATAACTTAACTATTGGATAAATATTAAAAGAAAGTAATTATTGTAATTATGACTCTTTTAATATTTATAAATAATGTAATTCAATTTAAATTAATATATATATATGTATATATGAAAATCCTAATTAAAGTTGAATTGGGATTATATATATTAATATATATTGAAATCCTAATTAAGTTAAATTGGGATTATATATTTAATATATATAATATATATATTGAAATCCTAATTAATGTTGAATTAGGATTATATATTAATATATATATTGAAATCCTAATATGAGTTGAATTAGGATTTCAAAGGCTATATAAAGGAATGCTTTTCGAAAAACTCTCTAAATAGTTTTGAGAGTTTTATATGCTTGTTTCAATTGGGTGAACTACGTAGAGGTCGGAGCGTTATCGTTGCGGCTTAGGAATCGACATCGTGGAATCGTGATTGGATATCTATCTCCTCCAAATTCAGAATTCCAGATTTTAAATAGGTAATTCTTCACCCTTATTCACCTCGATTCGTTCTTCGTACATGGATCTCTGGTGGTAATCGCCAGATAATTTTTGAGTTGTGCTATGGGGTGTACCGGCGTGACCCAACAGTGGTATCAAAGCCACTTGTACAATACAGATTCAGGTTTTAATTACTTGAGTGATGTAATTGTACGAGATAAATGTTATTTTTTGATTATTTAGTGAATATATGATATTTGTTTGAGCAAATCTATTCAATCACGGTTAATCTGTTAATCTAGTTAAAATATGATCCTAAGATCGGTGATTAAGAGTTAATCATCAGGATCTTTTTCAACAGTGTTTGAAATATTATATATTCATTGTTAACATATTCAAAATATAGTTTTAGGATTTTAGATGTTAATTGTTAACATATGCAGATTATAGTTATATATTAGACTAATGGTTAGTCTATAGATTTCGTACGGGAAAGTAACAAGAGTTGTTTTAGTAAAAACCTTGTGGATTTTAAAATCCTGAAAAACATGATAATGTTGATAAAAGTTATCAAATCGTGAGGTTTTTTCATAGCAATTAAGATGCTAATCTTTAAAAAATTTCCTCACCGTTAACCAAGTAGCGGCAACCCCGCCGGCGGCTACGGGCCCCCCCAGAACCTTGCAAAGGGCTTGACACATGCGTAGGAACAATCTGGTAAGACTTCAATAACAAACCGCGTCGTTATTATGTTTGATATGCACAGTGTTTAGAATGCATGGTTATAGCCCAATAGCCCATTTAGTTTTATTTATAAGGTTTTATAAATACAGCCTTCGTGCCGTGCCTTTCTCTACTTCTATTGTAATTTTCTTCTTATCTTACTCACTTGTATGTAAAACGAGTTTCTAAAATTGTAATCTATACGAAGAAGCATGGACCAGAGGAACAGAAGTGTTGGCCGACTTAAAGATGCTTGAGAAGTTTTTTTTATCTTTAGAATAATTTGGTTCTCCCATTGGCTTGGGACGTGCCACCTCAGGGTATGGGCTATAACTATTGCATTCATATTTATTACTTTTCATATATGTGATAAAATTAATGTATGAGATGCATGCTAGTTAATTGATAAGATCAAATGTTAAATGGTGAGATAATATTCACGAAACTCCTCAATAAAATATTAAGTCTTTTATTGATTCCTAATGTTAACCCTCGTTAAAGTCTAGATCGATACAATGTAGGTTATGCTAAATTGAGGTACTTGTATCTATCTTGGCCAAACACGAAGAATAAGCAAGTGATATTCGTTGGTTGTAACATTGGTTAAAGACTTAACTATGTTACTCTAATAGGATTAGAAACCTAAAGGTTAGTTATTTTGATAATCATAGGATGGTTATGAACAAGAGTTGTTCACCAAATGAAGGAGTTACATGAGATGTAATTAGCAAGTGTTGCTTACCTAGATAGACCATAATCTTAAGAGAAAAAGCCAAAGATGACTTAAGAGAATGTGAAATTTGGATCTTTGCCCACTAAAAAAACCTTACAAAAATTATTTTCAATATTAATATTTGAGGGTTATTAATTTAAATAAAAATAATGGGAGTATCAAGTCCTTTTATAAGAAAACATGGTAAACACACTCAAAATTCATATTTTATTGTTGTAGACTTATTATACAAATTTGTTATCATTGTGATCGGTCCTTGAGAAGGACAAGTTGAACGGCATAAACTACCTTGACTGATCACTAGAGGGAAAATGTTTCTATTTGTAATAAGACACGCCATTGTAAAAGGAACTGCCCTATTTATCTTGAAAAGTCAAGAATTATTGATATTAATTTATCAACACATACTTCTTGGGTATTGGATACCAGTTGTGGTTCTCATATTTGTACATTTGTATAAGGACTGCAAAAGAGTAGAAATTTGAGAAAAGTTGAGGTGAACCTACGAGTTGGTAATGGAGCAAGAGTTGCCGCATTAGGTATAGGAACATATACTTTATCGTTGCCTGGTAGACTTAATTTATGTTTAGAGAATTGTTATTTTATGTCTAGTTTGACTAAAAACATCATTTCGATTTCTTGTTTAGACAAGATTGGTTTTGAGAAAATTATTAAGAATAATTGTTGTTCTTTTATCTCGATAATGTTTTTTATAATGTGACACAATTAATAAATGACCTCTATACTTTGAATCAAGAGAATTCCATTTACAACATAAATACGAAAAGATCAAAACAAATGACTTTAATCAAACTCATCGTTGGCATTGTCACTTGGGTCACATAAGTGAAAAACACATTTCAAAACTTTATAAAGATGGATTTTTGGATACATTTGTTAACAACTTGATGTATGCGAGCATTGCTTATTGGGAAATATGACCAAAACTCATTCTAATGGTAAAAGTGAGCAAGCAAGTGATTTATTGGGATTAATACATAATGATGCATGTGGACCAATGAATACACAAGTCAAAAGAAGGTTTTCAATACTTCATTACTTTCACAGATGACTTCAGTAGATAGGGGTACATTTACCTAATGCATCATAAATCTGAAGCCCTTGAAAAGTTCAAGGAATTTAAAAATGAAGTACAAAACCGACTAGGAAAAAACATTAAGGCTCTTTGATCAGATCAATGAGGAGAATACTTAAGCTTAGAGTTTGGTGACCTTCTTTAGGAATGTGGGATTGTCTTACACCTCATGGTACTCCATAATGGAATGAATTTTTTGAAAAGAAGAAATCGAACACTGTTAGACATGGTTCGATCAATGATGAGTCATGCTGATCTTCTAGTTTTTTTTAGGGACATGCGCTAAAAATAACTGCTTTCACACAAAATGGTGTTCCATCTAAATTAGTTCAAAAGACACCATATGAGATATGGACTAGGAAACGTCATAGTATGTCTTTTATGAACATTTGGGGATGTGAAGCTTATGTTAAACATAAGATGTCTATAAAGCTCGAACCCGAATCTCATAAATGTAATTTTGTGGGTTATCCTAAAGAAACCAAAGGATATTATTTCTTCAATCCTATCGAGAAAAAAATGTTTGTTGCTCAAACATGAATCTTCTTAGAAAGATAATTTGTTTTCTGGAAACGAAGTGAGAGAAATGTTGAACTTAATGAAATTCAAGATCAACCACATATCATTGAATAAGAGATTGAACAACAACAAGTTCCACAAGTTGTTGAGGAACATTCAACAATTTTGGAAACACAACCATTGCGAAGATCTTTGAGAGAATGCAATACGCTTGAGAAATATGGAATTCTTGTCACATTGCATGGTGATGTTCTCTTCATGGATCAAGATGAGCCTAAGACTTATCAAGAAGAAGTGACGGGCCTAGACTTTGAGAAATGGCTAGAGGCCATGAAATTCGAGATGGATTCCATGTAAAAAAACCAAGTTTGGACCCATGGTTGACCCACCTCTAGGGATTAAGCCCATAGTGTCCAAATGGGTTTTCAAAAAGAAAACTGACATGGATGGTAATGTACAAACATACAAAGTGCGATTAATCGCTAAAGGGTTTTGATCAAATTCATGGTACAAACTATGATGAAACCTTTTCACCTGTTGTTATGTTTAAATCCATCAGGATCTTACTTGCAATAGCTGCATTTTATGATTATGAGATAAGGCAAATGGATGTTAAAATCGCTTTCCTTAATGGAAAACTAGATAAGGATGTGTACATGACACAACCTAAAGGTTTTTTCGATCCAAAAGATGCCAAAAAAATATGCAAGCTAAAGGTCCATTTATGGATTGAAACAAGCTTTTCAAAGTTGGAATCTTCGTTTTAACGATGCAATCAAAGATTTTAATTTTATCAAAAATGAAGATGAGTCATGTGTTTTCAAAAAAATTAGTGAGAGCACTGTCATATTCTTGGTACTGTATGTGAATGACATACTGATATAGGAGATGACATATCTAGCTTACAGTCTATGAAAACTTGGTTAGGAAAAATGTTTTTCCATGAAAGACTTGGGTGAGGCAACTTACATATTAGGAGTCAAGATCTATAGAGATAGATCGAGATGAATGCTAGGACTAATTCAAAATACATACATAGAAGAAGTACTGAAAAGATTCAGTATGGAAGAATCCAAAAGGGGGTTCTTACCTATGAGACATGGAATTTCACTCTCGAAGAAAATTTATCCTTCAACACCTCAAGAAAGAGAGCGAATGAGTAAGATTCCATATGCTTCAACAATTAGATCTATCATGTATGCCATGCTATGTACTCGTCCAAATGTATCATACGCTTTAAGTATGACAAGTCGACACCAGGTAGATCTCGGTGAATGTCATTGGGTCGCAGTTAAAAATATCCTTAAGTACTTAAGAAGAACTAAGGATACATTCCTTATATAAGGAGGTGAGGAAGAGCTAAGTATAAAAGGTTATATTGATGTTAGCTTTCAAAGTGATAAGAATGATTCATGATCGCAATCGGGTTTTGTGTTCTACCTTAATGGAGGCGTTGTGAGCTTGAAACGTCAAAACAAGATATAATAGCTAATTCTACAACAAAAGCCGAGTATATTGTAGCATGTGATGTTGTAAAAGAGGGTGTTAAGATCAAAAAGTTCATATCTGAACTAGGGGTTGTGCCAAGCATTTTGAATGCTATAGATCTACGTTGTGATAACAACGGAGCCATCGCACGAGCAAAAGAACCCATATCTCACCAACAATCTAAATACATACTTAGGCATTACAATCTCATTCGAGAAATTATAGATCAAAGAGATGTGGAAATATGTACAGTACCAACATATGATAACACTGTCGATCCACTGACAAAGCTTCTGATGCATCAGAAGCATGATCGTCGCACTAAGTCACTTGGTATTAGATACATGAGTGATTGGTCTTAGTGCTAGTGGGAGATTGTTAGAGTATTCCCAAATACCAATGATAAGATGATTGTAAATGGCATTTGTTTTTACCTTGTTCATTCATAAAGAGACATTGCCATTATTATTTCCAGTTACAATTCTGCATGCATAAATAAAATGAATTATAATAAAGTCCTTAGAATAATATAATTATTCTTAAATTTTTTTAGTCGAGTATTATTGTGAGAATGGACAACAATAATGCATTAAGACTAATATGTAGTTGATTGAAGAACAAAGTGTTGTCATTGACATGGAGATGTCAAAATCAATACATAAGTATGTGTGAATGACATACTGGACTGACCCATTATGAGCATGTTTCTTGGATTATTACATGACAGTCACAACATTGCTCATAGTGATAACTACATGTATGGTCCTCATACTTGAGATCATCATTATTTCAACATCGTGAGTGAAATATTTTGATACAGTCAAACGTGTGTCGTAACTGACTACTCTATAAAGACTGATATTAGATATATCACAATCTATGTAGTGGGATATGGTTGATCAAGATAGGATTTGTCCCTCCTACATAATAGGAGTAATATCGTAAGCCACTTGATTGAGTGAGACTAGAAATGTATGGCCATGCTCGAATAAGTTGATATGAGATATAATTCGTTTATAATAGTCTACTCAAGATATTAAGAAATATTAGATGGACTATACATGTGTGATTGTTCTATGACTTGTGTCCAATCTAGATATAAAGGACAAAAGGATGTAATACATGAAAAAGAGTTAATCACAAAAAGTTATGTCGAATCATGATTTCTTGTAACTTAGGTGACAATGACATATTTCTAGATGTCCCTCATTGTTTGTAATATTAGAAATGTTCTAATATTTACTACTTACGTTACATGAACCTACAGGGTCACACCTAAGGGTTGAAATGGGCATATATTATACGAATTATATATGTACAAATTCGTTGTACACAAATTTAGTTAAATTAATATATATTTGATATACATATATAATTTAACTATTGGATAAATATTAAAAGAAAATAATTATTGTAATTATAACTCGTTTAGTATATATAAATAATATAATTCGATTTAAATTAATATATATATATTGAAATCCTAATTAAAGTTGAATTGTGATTATATATATTAATATATATTGAAATCATAATTAAGTTAAATTTAGATTATATATATTTAATATATATTGAAATCCTAATTAAAGTTGAATTAGATTATATATATTAATATATATATTGAAATTTGTAATACTCGTATTTTGTTTGGGGTTATTATTATACTAGTTAATTCAATATAAATAAAACCAAAAAATAAATAATAAATCCCAAAAAATACAACAAACAATCCATAAGTCCCAAAATAAATCCATTTGAAATGTCTATTTACAATCACATGTCCCTTTTATGTGCACAAAGCCCATTTATTAAATACAAATGCCCCATTTTCAAATGTTTTCCTCCCAAATTAAGCCATTGACAGCTCATTTTTATCCAACAAACACATATTTTCACACAATAAGCACAAAATGGGTCTGCCAACTTCTCTTCCCGTCAAATACAGGACACATGGCAGCCTTTGATTAGTGCCTTTCTCCTTCATGCGGATCATGCTAGCCATAACACCATCATCTGGTCCCCTATAAATACATGTGAGAGAAAAAAGGCAAACTCATTGATTACCACTAATAATTACCATAATTAAAATATAATAAAAAGAGAGAGAAAGGGAAATCTGGGAAATTCACCAATTATTGGGAGCCGAATCACTTGAGAATTCGATCGGCCGCCGTAAGGATGAACGACCACCGAGATGCACGACGGTCTTTGTTTCCAAAAAGTTTGCCAGTCGCCAGAAAGCTCACCAGCCAACGTGGAAGCTGCCTAAATCGTGATTTCAGCCACGTTTGCCGGTGAGTTCACGGGTTGTTGGAGTCGAAAAATTAGGGCTTCAAGTAGTTTAGGTAAAGATTTGGGGAAGATTGGGCATTTCTATTGAAATGAGGATTAGATTTACGGTTTTAGGATTAAAAAATTGAGTTTTTGGAGGGTTTTGATTCGAAATGATGGTGGCTGGGATGAAATCAGAAAAATCGACAGCCAGAAAAGTGGTGTCCGGTGGCCGGCAAACACCAGAGCTCAAATGGAGAGCGGCGGCTCAAGATCTGACAGTGGTTGTAGTGGCGGTTCATGGCCGGGAAGTTTGGTGTTCATCCAAACTTGGATGAACACAAAGAACACTAAGGTAAAACCCTTATTTTCGATCCATTTTGGTTGGTTCTACTGGGTCCATATGTGTTTAGGTTCAGAGAATTTTAGAGAGTGAGAGGATGGGGAATGAATGAGATAACTCAGTTTTTGGGCTTATATAGTTGGTGGAAACGGTGCCGTTTTAAGGGGCTGAGTTTGGGGCAAGTTCGGGCGAAGCGGGTCGGGTCAGGAGAGACTCGCGCCCTACTTTGGGTTTCTTATGCTTTGAGCTTTATAGTTTTACTTTTCATTAAATTTGGTCACTTATTACTTGTAATTTGGCACCCGAATTTTAATATTACTTCAATTTGATCCCTGATCTCAATTGCCTTTAATTAATTGTTTTAATTATGTGCATGTATGTATATTTAAAATGGGCATATAGTATAATTATTTAGGTGACTAATTCACTTAGATTTAAGTAATTAGGGCCTTTAAGTTTAGGACCTTTAATTAATTTAATTAATTCAAATATGGAAAAATTGTAGAAAATGAATAAATGTTGAATGGAAACTTTAATGTTCTAAGTTAATTAGTGTCTCATTATAATGAGATGTTAATCAAGGGAGCATTTTAGTGGAATATTTAATATTTCATTTGAACTTAGAACATTGTAATCACACATATAACTAGTTTAATAAAATTGGAATTAGGATTAAACAATTAGTGACATTAGTAATAAGAATATTGTTAATTTGGGGTTTAATATGGGTAGTGCCCAATTCTTTGGGTGTTATCACGTAAACCCTAAACTTGATGATATTCATAGATATTAATTAACTAATCAATTGATTCCTTAATTAGTTTTGAACTTAAAATTGTCAAGAAAATAATTTGACATGAATTTAAAACCTTTTGTGTTGAGATACATTTTTGAATATGAATTGGAGTATCCTAAAGTAACTAGATGTTTCAAAATTTTTATTCGTATAAGACTGCATTTTCTTACAAAAGGATATTTCTATTTGAAATGAAATTCAATTAACGATTAAAGATTTAATTAAATTCAAATTATTGCTCGAAATGCCAAAATGCCACTTGGAATTAAAAAGGTACCGATAACGGGCGTATGTGGGGGTGCTAATCCTTCCCCACGCGTAATTGATTCTCGAACCCAAGTTGTTTCAAAATGAACCTCTGGTTGTTTTTATGGTGTCCGGTTTACCAAAGTGACCGGTAGCGACTCCAAATCATTTTCTAAACTTAAATAAAGGTTTTAATGTGAAAAAGCCTAATTTCAAGATTAAGTGAATACAAATGAACAAAAATCTCAATTTTCAAAAGAATCGATTACCGAGCTATTTTCTTACACCCTTTCGTTTCCAGTCGCAAAAATGGTCGCGAAAACTTGGCGACTCCACTGGGGACTTAAAAAGAGAGCCATGCCTAATTAATTAATTCCATATGGCATTTTGACATTTTGAGTAATAATTTGAATTTAATTTCTTCTAAGAATTGTTGGATGTAATTTGCAGGAAAAATAGGGGTAGCTTTTGTGTATAATATATCTGTCATTCATGCATAACCCCTCGGCTCGGGCTTTTCACCCTTAAGTGGGAGAAAGACATTATTCGACGTGATGCTCTCCAGCTCTGAGTTCGGATTTTTGTCTTCTTCCGGCATTACTAACCTTATGCGTCGTGTGGCCCACACCTTCGTTACAAGGGACTTATGCTACAGAATCGATGTCTTGCTATTGTAGTCGACAGTAACGACAGTTCGAGAACCCAGAGTCTATAACAACACCCTCATACTGAATATTAGAAACCTACCCCGCTAGAGCCAAATAGGGACCTAAGACAGGTGTTGCTGGTTTAAATTCATTTCTATGGTTATTTTCTCTATTAGCATCATATGGTTATTTTGTGTCAATATTTTTATCAGTTTGTTTTCAATATTATTACACAAAACTGACACGAGTTTTTTTGTTGTATTTGTTGTCTTGTTTTTATACATGTCATTGAATTGCATCCATTAAAGGTATCGATTCGAGGGTTAGCTGAGTAGGCAGTATTCATAAAGGCTAAAGGGCCTGATAAACAAGGAGAAGACGATATGTTGCTGAGGATCTAGTCAAGTGGAGTCTAACACAAGAAGGGGACAACATTCAGAAAAATCACGTGTCAGATGCGAGTAGCTACAAAAAGTTATATGAGGATGCTAAGAAGGCAGCGAAGAAGAAGATGCAGTGATTTAAAATTCACATGGCCATAGTAGGAAGAGATTAGAGGAAGAACAAGCATGTAATTTAGAACTGGTATATCAAGTTTCACAAATAGAGAAAGGGTAATACAAAAGTTGATCTCTGGTAGGAAAATGAAGAGTTGAAAAAGAATGTGACAGAATTGGAAAATGATACACAACATCTGGAATGCCAGCTTGTAGGGGCACTATGAATGGAAGATGAAGAAGTAAAAGGTAAGCTTGAGACAGCCACTCAAAATGTCCAAAAGCAGAACAATCAGCTTCGGAAACAAGTGCGAGAATTACCCGGTATGAGTAGATTTTGTCCAATGAAGCTATGAACCTATAACAACACTCCAACATCGACACTAAGCTAAGACAAGTATTGACTTGAAAGCTGAACAAAGTAATCAAGCTAGGGGATAAGGCTAGCTACTTTCTATAATCAAACTGTCTAGTCCTTGTATTCGACCTTTTGGCTAATGGATGTTGCTCTAAAGACTAGTCTCTAAAATCGGTACTTCATGCATTCATACATTGCATTGTTTAAATATTGCATTTAGAAAAATCATTGCATTTTTTTAAAATCATAACATTGCATTTTGTTTAAATCATATTGCATTATTTTTCATATAAAAATGTGAAAGTTGAAAACCAATATTTTGAAAAACATGGGCAATAGGCTTGTTAGGGTCAACAAATCTTAGGAGGTTATTGAGGACCGCTTGAGTAGTATGGAGCTAAGAATTGATCAGTCACATCATGAAATGGTAACTTAAGCTAACATATAGTTCGGCATTGGGGAAGCCGGGAAAGAAAAGGTTTTTAGAAAATGAAAGCTAATCTTACACAAAAGTTCGATATGAAGGATCAGTTTCGAAGAAGGTTCAAACTGGAGCAGCCAAAATATTGGCCAATGATTCAGAGAATTTGGAAGCAAGCTTTGGAAGTGATGTTCCTAGCCTTAGTGCATTGAAAGAATTGGACATAGCTAAAATAGATATCATCAAACAAGCAAGTACAGAAGGACTGAGTAAAAGCCAGAATTTTGATGCTTGTTCAACAACTATATTGTTTGAGGGTAATGAGACCACTAAAGAGTCAGATGGTTCCAACAGAGTCAAAGAACTACTTGCAGAATAGTCCCCCGAAGTGATGGAAGCTAAGGATCCAGTTGATGCCAAAAAATTTCTTACAATGAAATTACCTCCGTCAAAGAAAAGAGGAGTATTGAACACAGAAACAAAAGATAGAGAGGTTGAGTGGTGCGACAATAAAAGAGAGACCATTATTCCTACCATAGTACCATATTTAGATCTTTTTCCATACCTTGTACAAAATCACTTGTCGATGACAGTTCCACCAAAGTTTTATGGCACAAGAAATGCTTGCGGTTATTATTGTAGAGATTTCAGTCATTCTGTGGAAGATTGTATGAAACACATAATCAATAGCCTCATCAAGAATGGACATTTATGTTTCGAGAATGGAGAACCTCAATTACACAAAAGATCAACATTTGCTAGAAGAATCGAGATAAAAAGGGGCAGAATTTACAGTAAGCCGTTAGGGGCGACCCGCCAAAGTTTGGGTTTACCAGAATCTGAATAATGTTTGGACACTTACCTCCTCAAAGTTTCTCTTACTGAAGAATACCCGAAGCTAGATACTTAAGGTGTTATTTTTAGTGGAAAATCAAGGACTAAATCAGATCTCATTCATGTCTCTTACCATGATTTGTACTTTAAGTTGCGTGAAGCTTCGCCGCATCATGACAAATTTTCAAAGCCTCATCATCCAAGTTGTTACAACAGTGGGGATCATTGCGGATATCATAATGTAGCTCATGATCATGACATTGAAGATTGTTACATCTTCAAGCAACAAGTTCAAAATTTTTCTAAACCAAGAGATTTTGAAAGTTGACGATGAAGGACAATCCGTTAAGATTTGTAATCGAATTGCATAAAAATCAAATGCTGAAAAACATCAAGAGAAGGAAGAACAAAGGGGCAATTAATTGAGAATCATTAGCTGCCAATGAAGAAGCCTCGAATAGATATGCTTGTTAAATGCTTTGACACCTTGGATTCCAGCCAACGTCTTAAAAAGTAGAGTTCATCTAAACGCCAACCAGAAAAGTTGTTAAGTTTCACATGCAAATGATTGGACATTCTATGGAAAAGAGCAAGCAATTCATTGAAGAAAAAGAGAAGACTCATAGATAGGCTAATCTTAATTCAAGACTCGATGAGAACATCAAAACATAAGAAAGGAGGGGCATGTCCTTGTACTAGCAGAGGAAATTAAAGAATTGTCGAGGCTAAAATCCACTCGAGCAAAGATTGACAGTTTGACCTGCAGGAGATCTGTCTGAACTTTTAGGACTGTCACAAAATAATACCCTGAACCATCCCAATTGCTTTTGCCCTCGAGCATTGGGGATCTTTTGTAAAAGAGGTTAATTGGTTTATTTGCATAGATACTTGTTTCCTACATAACTTTTCTCAAATGACAAACAATTTGCATTTGTTGATTCTTTTAATATTTCGTTTATTCTTTGTCATAGGTTACTTTTTGTTCTCTCATGCATATATATATATGTATATGTATCTTCATAATTGTTTTATCAGGTCCTTGAGTGTCTGCTGCAAGAGTGAACAAGAGCCAAACTCAAAGATCAATGCTGAAATGTGACTCTCTTCTAAATTATTTAGGCTAACGAGAAGATATTAATGAGTATTCAGGAATCATGGGAAGATCCCAAATACAAAAGTTGAGTGAATTTTCCTCTCAGGCATTATTGACTAAGGTCCTTGAATGAAGTGATAACCCAAAACATCTACCACTTGAAGACCGCTTTTCTTAGAAGATATCCGTATATGGGAGGACATTTGGCATTCCTTCATCTCCCTTCACAAAGAAAGAAAATAAGAAAAAATATCATTTGCTGTCCCCTTTGAGCCTGATAGTTTTCTATCGATTCAACCCAAACCAAGGATCACCCTCACATTTGGGGCAAAGAGGATGTGGATTTGTTTACAAGTGAAAGACATTTGGTTTCGATCATGCTATGATAGAGATGCCTCATAAACTTGGGGCAAGAAATAAAGTTGATGATTTGAGTACATGAGCAAGAAAGGCAAACTGAATAAAGTAAGTATGTGAAATCAAAAAAAAGGAAAAAAGAAAGGAAAGAAGAAAGAAAGAAGGAAAAGAAACAGTTAAAAGTTTGTGTTCAAAGAACCGACTGAATCAAGTTGAAAATTATTGATATGAAAGTTGAAATAATTGAAAGAGAAAGCACTAAGTCGAAAAGTGCAAGGAAAAACAAGGGATATGTGTGAGATCTCCCATTCAAAAATCTCTATTTGAAGGGATCGTGGAGGATTGATCATCTTTGTACTCAAGGAAAGGAAATGAACTCTAGGGTGAAAACCTAGAAATGGACAGTCTAGAGCGATCCAAAAAAAAGGAAAAAAGAGAAGTATTTCATACGAGCATGTTCAGATCAAAAAGTGCAAAAAATAATTTCGCTTGGAAAAATGATCGTTGGTTTTATCACTCTTAAAACAGTATTTTGAGCCTATATATCCTTTCTTTTGTATTCGTGAGCCATATCCCCATTACAAGCTTGAAAAGACCATTTTGACCATATGCGAGTATTGGAGTAAGGGAAGTTTGTCTTCAGAATATATCACGCTTATCAGGGTTAACCTTTCTTCAAGGATTTCCAGACTTCTAATGCCTGATCGAGATCAAAAAAGAGAGAAGGATTGGGTTGGTGAGTTAGTGAGGTAAAGAGTGCCACTTAAATAGGATAGAATTAGGCATATGGGAAATGTTCCTCTCGGAGGTCTAATAATTTGGAAGGGGTCACATTTGAGTTGATTTCTGTCAGTTTGGTTCAAGGGCTCTATATTCAAGGGCGTAATTTTGATTTATGCCTTTTCATGTTTGCCATGACTTATCAAATTATTCCATCTTCTCAAAATTAGTAAAATAATATTATGAGTCTTTCACTTATCGTTTCAACAAGCATCTTGCAGATAAATTGATTAGACATAAGAAAAGCAAAGGATTTCGTGGGTATTGTTATGATGTACTAATCCTTTAAGTGCAGGCAAAATAGTGGTGGCCTCGGGACTTGATTAATGATGAAAAGTATGACGAGGAAAATGACACAACTTTGAGTGATAGAAATATTCAAGCAAAAGTTGCAAGAAGGTAACAACATACAACCTTGGCAAAAGGAGAACATAAGCCATCTTTTGAGGAAAAAGCTACAACATGATCGATACGTTGAAGGTTCAACCTATTCAAAGGCAAAGATCATTACTCCTAAAGATTATTACTTTTAAGGCAATGTAAAACAAGAAAGCCTTGTGAATGTGAAAGTGAGCCAAGATGACATTAGAATTCAAGAGTGGGGCAATGCAATAAAGAAAACTACATAAGAAGATATCTTACTCCAGTAAATAGAGTCCACAAGCTAAAGAACGGAATTGATGATCACTTTTGGAACCTTGAAAAAAGAATGTTACCAAAGAAGCTGAATAAAGATGTAGCAAGAATGGTTTTACAAGAAAGAAATTGACGTTGGTACTCGAATTTCTTCAATGTGAAGTGCGAGTTCATGTGATGAATCTGTGAAAGGCAAGTATGGCTTCCATTGGAATTGAAACTTGAAGAATAATGATTTTTACACTCATGTTGAGATGGTTGGAACTCGAAGAACAATGATTTTTATCTCTGTGCTCGTGATGAGATGATTGGAACCACAAGGTCAACACATTATCATGATCGGAGCTTATCCATTCTAAGTCCTATGTGTATCAAATGAGCACCGTGTATTTCGTTGCTGATTGTGATCAATTGGCAGTATCTTAGTTGGGACAGTTTATGAAGTTTGGAGATGATTCTGAGATATTGATAGTGCCCCTATATGCAGAGCCATTGTTGTCAGTAGACCCATGATTTTTGTCAAGAAAGGAAATTAGAATTACCGATTGTCAAGATATTGATGTGATCTGTCTGAATTAAAAAAGAAAAGAGAAAGAAAAAGAAAAGAAAAACCAAGGGGAAAACCTGAAAGGGCGCCTTAAAAAAAGAAAAACCGAGGTGAAAACCTGAAAAGGCGCTTTGAGAAAAGCAATCTAAAGTGAAAACCTGAAAAGGCACTTTAGAGCAAAAACGCAGGGATCCTGAACATTGAACCTGAGTGTGAGATGGGTTACTTTGATAGCAAAAAGAGTTTTTAAAAAATGAAGCAAAGAAATTTTGAGCTGCCTTGAAGATGAAAGCTCACCCAAGTGGTCCTCGATTGACAATACTCATGCATCATGTATAGCTAGGTATCCGTAAGATAGGAGCATGCTAACTCATACATTTCAAGCATTTTTGTATGTTTTGGCAGGAATTTACAAGAATCAGCAAGAAATGAGTTAGATTTCAGTCTACAACTTCAGGATTTGGGAAGAGGATCCAACAAAGAATTGTAAAGTCATTAATTCATTTAAAGAGGCGGATTTCAACAAAGTTTATCAGTTCATTTGCAGAGACGGATTTCAAAAAGATTTTTGATTTATTAAAGAAAGATCGATCAACAGAGGAAGAGAACCAGGATGTAACACCCCTTTTCCCGTATCCAACACTGAATACGAGTCAGAGGTATCACAAAACATTCGTAAAACCCTCTATATTTGTAATTCGGTAAAATTTTGTTTCTTTAAAAATATTACAATGTATTTAGTTTTTATTTACAAATCTAGTTATTCGCGTAAAGTTTAAAAATAATATTTTCATCTTCAAATCGAGTTTATCAAAAGATATCTTATTGATACTGATGTACATGTTATTGATTGATGATGTCCGTATATGCTCCTTACTCCAGCCATTTCTTTTTTCCTACATGTAAAAAAGTTACACGTTAAGTATTTACTTAGTGAGGCAATAATTAAAATTCAAGTGCAATTGTCATAATCTCAATATTGATGATTAACAATGCATATGATCACTTTACCATTACATGCTTGTTAACATAAATAAAATGTATATCAAAGTGATAAGATTAGATCTTACCAATACCGTTGTCATTTCCATCCGTAAGCTTTCAATGCTTACCAATACCCTTTTTACATTTCTATCTGCAAGCTTTCAAGCTTATCTTCCTGTTTCTTTTTGATTCTTTTCAATTTATTTAGCCAAGCTATCGAATTAAGAGATTCTATGTACACGAGTCATCCCCCATACCCAACCTTTCTTGAGTATGTATATTATTTGCACTTTATCGGGAGTGCTTAGCACCGAAGTGCTTAGTATACTTACCGGAGTATACAATATATCCCTCATTGAGTTTTTATGAAATTACACCGAAGTGCTTAGCACCCGTAATAAGTCCGTATACTCAAACCATGCATGAGTATACTCCTCAATGAGCATTTATAAAATTTGCACTTTACCTGAAGTGCTTAGAATCTTTATACAGCTGCTTATGACTCTATGGCTAGCCAACTATACCTTTGAACCTCTATATCATACATTGGGCTTTATATCATCAATTTATTTCATCAATGGCAATGTATATCAATTTATATTAACATGAAGCGGTTCATAACCAAATAACATTAATAGTAAACCATCATCAATAACTAGTGATCAATGCATTTATTTTCAAACTTTGACATATTTAAAGTATGTCAAATATATGATCAATGACATAATTATCATGACAATATATAAACCAGGTAGACTCATCGCAAGTATTGCCGGTAATGTATAAAACGTCCATGCATAATGTTATGTATGCATTGCACTCACCTGGGCCATGTATTAGTATGGCTCACTAAGTCCTCTTTTATCATTTCCTTCATTGTACCTCGAACCTCCCTTGATTAGAACTTAACTGAAAACCGAGTTTCGGGGCTTGAATAGAGCTTGGAAAAATTTTCTCTTTCTTTCCCTAGCCTTCATGTTTTTGGCTAGAAAAGATGAACATCTTGTTCATCTTTTTACCATTACTTTACACATATATCTATTAAATGAATATTAAATTCATTTAATAGTGAAATTATAATTTTTGCCCTTTTTATCCAATGGTTGAGATTGATTTTATCATCAATCAAGGGCTAAGATTTAATCTTTCATTTTCTCTTTCCAAAATTTCCCTTATAACTTTTTAAATATTTCAAAATTGACATTGGGGCCAAATGACCAATTTGACCTCCAACTAGTCTTTATTTACTAGTTTGTTTCCAAATTGCCATTCCATTACAATCTAACTAAATCTAGTTAGAATTCAACCATCCATAAAAAAATATTCATAAAATAACATTTTATGACTTTTCCATAGCTTTTGGATCAGTCTCCAAAATTTCCATTCAATCCAATATACCGATAAATAATCCTTTACTCAAAAATAAACTGTAGGATTCATCTTGAATCAAACTAAAAATATTTCCAACATTTGAAACGAATTTTATAACCTTTCTCTATCATATGAAAAAATTTCAAAATTTTCCAGTTCGATCCGGGTATACGAATTCCACTTAAACTTTAACTGCGATTTTCCCAATAATCGAAGTATCAGATCGAACCAATAATTCTGCATTCGGTTCACACCCTTAGGTGATCTGTTTATTTATGAAATAAAACCCTTAAATTTGGGGAAATTACAACTTTAGTCCCCAAACTTTTCCAAAGTTTATACTGTAGACATAAAATTTTCAAATTTTACATTTTGGTCACTACCTTTTTAAACTTCAATTCCCATTCCAATTTTCCTTGGAATTCAACCAAACTTTAAGAATACTTTATTCAATTCACTATCTATCACATGAGACTTTTAAACCTTAGAAATTCCTTTCCAAAACCCATAATTAAATAAATCCCAACTTTCACATTTTTGTCATTTTAGTCACTAAGTTAGCTTTTAAGCTATTATCTTAGTACTAAATGACTCTTAATCAACTTAGTAAATTTTGGGGTATTAGAATTCTCTCCCCCTTAAGAAAATTCGTCATCGAATTTTCAACACGCACTTGATTCAAAAGGTGAGGAAACTATTTTCTTATATTTTCATCTTATTTCTCTCAAATCATTTCTTTAATCTTATGATTTTTTTGTCAAAGAACTTTGACAAACGAGATTGTATTGTTTTCTTAGTTCTTTGACTCCATGTTCTAGGATCTTTACCAATTCTTTTTCATAGCTTAAATCCGGCTGAATCTCTATTTTCTCCAGAGTAGAAACAAGTGAGAGGTCTAATCAATATTTCCAGAGCATCGATACATTATGAATCTTGTTCATTTCCAAAGATAAAGCTAACTATTAAGCTTAACTATCAGACTAACTCCTTTCACAACTTCTTATAGCCCAATAAATTTTGAACTTAACTTTCTTTTTGTCTAAACCATAACACCTTCTTCCAAGGTGAAACTTTTAAGGAATACTTTATCCTTAACTTCATATTAATTATCTTTCCTTTCAGGGTCAACATATAGTTTCCATCATTGAGATAGAAATTATTCCTTGATAATACAAATATCTATCAAACCTAACTTCCAAGTTTTCAGTTTCACTCTTTTCCACTTGTTTGAACCTTGATAACATTTCTCATCCTTTCTTTAAAGATATATTATTTAATCCAATATGGTAAATTTTATTCTTAACTTGACAATCAAAACACTATCTTCTTTTAATGCAAATCTTGCATTCATAACTCTTAAGACAACAATTGTATTTCGACTGAGAGCGTCAGCTACGACATTAGCTTTTTCTGGATGATAGTCAATGACCATATCATAATTCTTAAGAAACTCGATCCAACTTCTTTGCGTCAAGTTCAACTCTTCTTTAGTAAGCATATACTTTAAACTTTTATGACCTATATAAATATAGCATTGTTCACTGTATAAATAATGATGCTATATCTTTTTAAAGAAAATACAATCATTGTCATCTCCAAATCCTAAGTAAGACAATTCCTCTCATATATCTTAAGTTGTCTCAAGCATAGAGCATTACATTTCCTCCTTGCATAATTACGCATCCCAAACCGTTATGAGAAGCATCGCTATACACCACATAATCTTTACCCGATTCTGGTTGTACTGGTACCGGGACTTCTATTAAGATCTCCTTTAATGTCTCAAAGATTTCTTAACATTTATCTGTTCAACTGAGTGACATTTCTTTCCTCAATAGCTTGGTCAATGAGGAGACAATCATCAAGAAATTTTGAACCTCTAAAACATTCTTCAGAGGTTTCCATTCAACTATAATTTGTACTTTCTTGGGGTCTACTCTTATTCCCACTGCCAAATCCACATAACTAATAAAACAGCTTTTGACAACCAAATTCACACTTTAACAAATTAGCATATAACTTCTTTTCTCGAAAGGTCTGAAGAACAATGAAAAAATGGGCATCTTATTCTTCCTTTTTCCTTCGAATATACCAAAATATACTAAATGAACTCTACGAAAAATTGGTCCAAGCAAAATTAGAATACTTGGTTCATTAGGCTTATAAATGCCGTAGGTATCATCATGAACTCATAGTATTCATACCAAGTCTGAAAAGCTGTCTTTAGAATTTCTTCTTCCTTGATCTTTTTTTAACTGATCAAAAGATCATTAGTCATCAGAAGAAGATATTTATTCTTTACTATTACCTTCTTGAGCTAATGGAAATTAGTCTTTCTCTTTCACAATGCGCCCCAAGATGACACACTTGGCTTTATAAAACATCCACCTAACATTCCTTGCAGTTATACCTTTAAATCTCGAAGATCGGTCAAAGCCATTTTATACGGGGCCATTAATTTAGGCGCAATGTCTGGTAACATCTTTATTTTGAATTTCACCTCTCAATCTAGAGGTAATTCTGAGTAACCCATCTGGGAATACATCCAATTATTTTTGGACAGTCGAGTTATTTTCCAATTTAACTTCAACAGCCCGAGTATCCACTATATTTGCTAAGAAAACTTAACAACCTTATAACAACAATTTCCTTAATAAAATAACTAAAATTACATTAGAGAATGGATTTACCCTTTTATCAACTGTTACTATTTTTGTACCTTCCGTGTTTTTCAATACTAATCGCTTTATGCGACAATTCATCATGACCTGATTGGAAGGTAACCAATTCATGCCCACAATCATATTAAACTCCTCAAAAGATAATTCCATTAAGTTTATCGAGAACTCTATTTCTTATATTTTTATCGAGCAATTCCACATGTTCAGCTCGCCCTTACATTACAACCCAACAAATTTGTGACCGCTATATTACTTGAAATGGGTTCTAAAAGGATATCTCGTTCACCACTCAACTTCGTACTTATATACGAATGTGTAAAGCTAGGACCCATCAACATCAATACAGGTTTATCCAAAATGATGAGATGTACCTTCTATGATTTTCGAATCATCCCAATCTTTATCAGTCCTGATGTTATAAACTCGGACTGATATGTGCAATCCTAGCTATGAAGCAAATTTAGATGGTTTTCTAATCTAGCTTAAATCTCGGAGCAACAAAACAAGCTCCATCCAATTTCTCGGTATCCAAACTGTGGAATCCGTCCAATGTAATCCTTAGATTATTCAGTTACAAATCAACAATCACTGGACCTTAATCTGCTTTTCCTTTCAATTCAGGTGTTTCTAAACTTTTCAGTTCCTTAATCCGGCACATGCACTTCTTGTTGTACCAATGCCCATTTCTTGTGTCAATTTATCCGAAGGGTTATTATTAACCTTATTGTTACTACTATTGATTCCATCCAAAGCTCCCAATTTACCAGTTCATCACGCTTTCTTGGCTCAAATATTTCTTATAATTCATCCCAATTTACATTAGTAAGGAGCGACATCAATCGGATCATACAAACATCAGATTAGTAATATTGATATCCTAGTGGCATGTATACTCTTTTTAACATAAAACCATTTTCATTTAGGCTGAGAATCGGCTAAACCTGTAGCTCTGATACCAATAAATGTAACACCCCTTTTCCCGTATCCAACATTGAATACGAGTCAGAGGTATAACAAAACATTAGTAAAACCCTCTACATTTGTAATTCGATAAAATTTTGTTTCTTTAAAAATATTACAATGTATTTAGTTTTTATTTACAAATCTAGTTATTCGCGTAAAGTTTAAAAATAATATTTTCATCTTCAAATTGAGTTTATTTTCAGGCAGCAACTTATCAATTTAATTTGTCTTGATATAATTAATAAAACTACCTAAAAATTGCATGATTTAAAATTCATCCAGATACCAAATAAAATACAAATTCTATCAGAGCAGGGATACCCTTTTAATATACATGCCAACTAGTAAATATCAAACAATATCAAAAGATATCTTATTGATATGATGTACATATTATTGATTGATGATGTCTGTATATGCTCCTTACTCCAACCATTTCTTCTTTCCTACGTGTAAAGCAGTTACACGTTAAGTATTTACTTAGTGAGGCAATAATTTAAATTCAAGTGCAACTGTCATAATCTCAATATTAATGATTAACAATGCATATGATCACTTTATCATTACATGCTTGTTAAAATAAATAAAATGTATATAAAAGTGATAAGATTAGATCTTACCAATACCGTTTCCATTTCCATCCGTAAACTTTCAATGCTTACCAATACCCTTTTTCCATTTCTATCTGCAAGTTTTCAAGCTTATCTTTCTGTTTCTTTTTTATTCTTTTCAATTTATTTAGCCCAAGGTATCGAATTAAGAGCTCCAAATGTGAAGAGTTCATCCCCAGTGAAGAAAGAACTCCTAATGTAAAAAGTTCGACTAGCGAAAATAGAATTCCTAATGAGAAGAGTTTGTCCAGCGAAGGTAGAATTCCTAATAAGAAGAGTTCACCAGTGAAGATTGAGAGGGTCCAAATGAGAAGAACCTATTCAACTTTCTAGGGAGGAAAGAAAGAAGGTTTGTGAGAATAAGATCTTGCAGCTCAGAGCAACAGTTGACAAGTTCGGACAAAATTCTTGTCTTCTCAGTCTTTGCCCTATTCCTGTTCCACAACAATGAGCAAATAGGGGCAGTTGTAATACCCGTATTTTGTCTGGGGTTATTATTATATTAATTAATTCAATATAAATAAAACCAAAAAATAAATAATAAATCCCAAAAAATACAACAAACAGTCCATAAGTCCTAAAATAAATCCATTTGAAATGTCCATTTACAATCACATGTCCCTTTTATATACACAAAGTCCATTTATTAAATACAAAGGCCCCATTCTCAAATGTTTTCATCCCAAATTAAGTCATTGACAGCTCATTTTTATCCAACAAACACATATTTTCACACAATAAACACAAAATGGGTCTGCCAACTTCTCTTCCCGCCAAATATAGGACACGTGGCAACCTTTGATTAGTGCCTTTCTCCTTCACGCAGATCATGGTAGCCATGACATCATCATCTGGTCCCCTATAAATACACGAGAGAGCAAAAAGTCAGACTCATTGATTACCACTAATAATTACCATAATTAAAATATAATAAAAAGAGAAAGAAAGGGCAATATGGGAAATTCACCTATTATTGGGAGCTGAATCACCTGGGAACTTGATCGGCCACCGAGATGAACGATGGTCTTTGTTTCCAAAAAGTTCGCCAGTCTTTAGAAAGCTCACCGACCAACGTGAAAGCTGCCAGAATCATGATTTCAGCCACTGAAAGGTATATTTGCATCTCATCTTTCGGTTTCCTACATTAAAACATAAAAGGAGTTAGAATATAGCAAACAATAAAGAAATAGTGAGCAAAAAGAAAATGTGATTTGAGTTGATCTTCATGGTTGCCGGTGAGTTCAGGGGTTGTTGGAGTCGAAAAATTAAGGCTTCGAGTAGTTTAGGTAAGGATTTAGGGAAGAACGAGCATTTCTAAAGAAATAGGGATTAGATTTAAGGTTTTAGGATTAAAAAAAAATAAGTTTTAAAGGGTTTCGGCTCGAAATGATGGTGGCTAGGATGAAATCAGAAAAATCGGCAGCCAGAATAGTGGTGGCCAGCGGCCGGCGAACACCAGAGCCCAAATAGAGAGCAGCGGCTCAAGATCTGATGGTGATTGTAGCGGCAGTTTGTGGCCAGGAAGTTTGGTGTTCATCCAAACTTGGATGAACACGAAGAAGACTAAGGTAAAACCCTCATTTTCGATCCATTTTGGTTGGTTCTACTAGGTTCAAATGTGTTTAGGTTCAGAAAATTTTAGAGAGTGAGAGGGTGGGGAATGAAAGAGATAACTCAGTTTTTGGGCTTATATAGTTGGTGGAAATGGTGCCATTTCGAGGGGCTGAGTTTGGGGCGAGTTCGGGCGAAGCGGTTCGGGTCAGGAGAGACTCGCGCCCTACTTTGGGTTTCTTATGCTTTGAGCTTTATAGTTTTACTTTTCATTCAATTTGGTCACTTATTACTTGTAATTTGGCACATGAATTTTAATATTAGTTCAATTTGATCCCTGATCTCAGTTGCCTTTAATTAATTGCTTTAATTATGTGAATGTATCTATATTTAAAATGGGCACATAGTATAATTATTTATGTGACTAATTCACTTAGTTTTAAGTAATTAGAGCCTTTAAGTTTAGGACCTTTAATTAATTTAATTAATTCAAATAGGGAAAAATTGTAGAAAATGAATAAATGTTAAATGTAAACTTTAATGTTCTAAGTTGATTAGTGTCTCATTGTAATGAGATGTTAATCAAGGGAGCATTTTAGTGGAATATTTAATATTTCATTTGAACTTAGAACATTGTAATCACACATATAGCTAGTTTAATAAAATTGGAATTAGGATTAAACAATTAGTGACATTAGTAATAAGAATATTGTTAATTTGGAGTTTAATATGGGTAGTGCCCAATTCTTTGGGTGTTATCACGTAAACCCTAAACTTGATGATATTCATAGATATTAATTAACTAATCAATTGATGCCTTAATTAGGTTTGAACTTAAAATTGTCAAGAAAATAATTTGACATGCATTTAAAACCTTTTGTGTTGAGATACATTTTTGAATTTGAATTAGAGTATCCTAAAGTAACTGGATGTTTCAAAATTTATATTCGTATAAGACTGTATTTTCTTACAAAAGGATATTTCCATTTGAAATGAAATTCAATTAACGATTAAAGATTTAATTAAATTCAAATTATTTCTCGAAATGCCAAAATGCCATTTGAAATTAAAAAGGTACCGACAACGGGCGTTTGTGGGGGTGCTAGTCCTTCCCCACGCGTAATTGACTCTCAAACCCAAGTTGTTTCAAAATGAATATCTAATTGTTTTTATGGTGTCCGGTTTACCAAAGTGACCGGTGGCCACTCCAAATCATTTTCTAAACTTAAATAAAGGTTTTAATGTGAAAAATCCTAATTTCAAGATTAAGTGAATAAAAATGAACAAAAATCTCGATTTTCAAAAGAATCGATCGCCGAGCTATTTTCTTACACCCTTTCTTTTTCCAGTTGCAAAAACAGTCAGATAGCTTGGTAACTCCATTGGGGACTTAAAAAGAGAGTCAGGCCTAATTAATTAATTCCATATGGCATTGTGAGTAATAATTTGAGTTTAATTTCTTCTAAGAATTGTTGGATGGAATTTGCAGGAAAAATGGGGGCAGTTTTTGTGTATAATATATATGTCATTCATGCATAAGCCCTCGACCCGGGCTTTTCACCCTTAAGTGGGAAAAAGACATTATTTGACGTGATGCTCTCCAGCTTTGAGTTCAGATTTTTGTCTTCTTCTGGCATTAGTAACCTTGTGCGTCGTGGGGCCCACGCCTCCATTACAAGTGACCTATGCTACCAAATCGATGTCTTGTTGTTGTAGTCGACAGTAACGACAGTTTGAGAACCCATAGTCTAGAACAACACCCTCATGCTGAATATTAGAAACCTACCCGCTAGAGCCAGACAGGGACCTAGGACAGGTGTTACCAGTTTAAATTCGTTTCTCTGCTAGTATCATATGGTTATTTAGTGTCAATATTTTTATTAGTTTGTTTTCAATATTATTACACAATACTGACACGAGTTTTTTTTGTTGTATTTGTTGTCTTGTTTTTTATACATGGCATTGAATTCATCCATTAAAGGTATCGATTCGAGGGTTAGCTGAGTAGGCAGTATTCATAAAGGCAAAATGGCTTGATAAACAAGGAGAAGACGATATATTACTGAGGATCTGGTCAGGTGGAGTCTAACATAAAAAGGGGGACAACATTTAGAAAAATCACGTGTCAGATGCGAGTAGCTACAACAGCGAAGAAGAAGATGCAGTAATTTAAAATTCACATGGCCATAGTAGGAAGGGATTAGAGGAATAACAGGCATGGAATTTAGAACTGGTATATCAAGTTTCACAAATAGAGCAAGGGTACTACAAAAGTTGATCTCCGGTAGGAAAATGAAGAGTTGAAAAAGAATGTGACAGAATTGGAAAGTGATACACAACATCTGGAATACCAGCTTGTAGGGGCACTATGAATAGAAGATGAAGAAGTAAAAGGTAAATTTGAGGCAGCCACTCAGAATGTCCAAAGGCAGAATAATCAGCTTCGGAAACAAGTGCGAGAATTACCTGGTATGAGCAGATTTTGTCCAATAAAGCTATGAACCTGTAACAACACTCCAACATCGACACTAAGCTAAGACATGTACTAACTTGAGAGCTGAACAAAGTAATCAAGCTAGGGGATAAGGCTAGCTATTTTTTGTAATCAAACTGTCTAGTCCTTGTATTTGACCTTTTGGCCAATGGATGTTGCTCTAAAGACTAGTCTTTAAAATTGGTACCTCGTGCATTCATACATTGCATTGTTTAAATATTGCATTTAGGAAAATCATCGCATTCTTTTAAAATCATAACATTGCATTTTGTTTAAATCATATTGCATTATTAAATTCAAATTATTGCTCAAAATGCCAAAATGTCAGTTGGAATTAAAATGGTACCGATAACGGGCGTTTGTGGGAGTGCTAATCCTTCCCTATACGTAATAGACTCCCGAACCCAAGTTGTTTCAAAATGAATCTCTGGTTGTTTTTATTGTGTCCGGTTTACCAAAGTGACTGGTGGCGACTCCAAATCATTTTCTAAACTTAAATATAGGTTTTAATGTAAAAAGCCTAATTTCAAGATTAAGTGAATACAAATGAACAAAAATCTCGATTTTCAAAAGAATCAATCACCGAGCTATTTTCTTACACCCTTTATTTTTTCGGTCGCAAAAATGGTCGCGACAAAATCCTAATATGAGTTGAATTAGGATTTCAAAGGATATATAAAGGCATGAGAGATCTAGCAATCATTAATGCTTTTGGAAAAACCCTCTAAATAGTTTAGAGTGTTTTATATGCTCGTTTCAATTGGGTGAACTACGTAGAGGTCAGAGCGTTATCGTTGCAGCTTAGGAATCGACATCGTGGAATCGTGTTTGGGTATCTATCTCCTCCAAATTCAGAATTCCAGATTTTAAGCAGGTAATTCTTCACCCTTATTCACCACTATTCGTTCCTCGTAAATGGATCTCTGGTGGTAATTGCCGGATAATTTTTCCGTTGCGTCATGAGGTGTACCGGCGTGACCCAACTATGAGTTGAAGGAATTAAAGACTCATCTCCAAGAGTTGTTTGATAAATGATTTATTCAACGTAGTGTTTCTCTGTGGGGTGCACCGGTCCTTTTTGTAAAAAAGAAGGATGGGACAATGTGTATGTACATTGATTACCGACAATTGAATAATTTGACGGTTAAGAATAAGTATCCCTTACTACAAATTGATGATTTTTTGATCAATTTCTTGGGATGATTGTGTTTTCTAAGATTGATGTAAGGTCGGGGTATTATCACCTAAAGGTTAAGGATACAGATGTACCGAAGATTGCTTTTCGCATAAGATATTAACATTATGAGTTTTTGGAGATGACGTTTATTTTGACAAATGCTCCAGCTACTTTCATGGATATGATGAATAGGGTATTCCATGAATACCTTGATCATTTTGTGGTAGTGTTTATCGATGATATCCTTGTGTACTCGCGTACCGAGGAAGATCATGAATGATATTTGTGGATTGTTTTGCAAGCTTTAAAGGAAAATTGGTTGTGTGCTAAGCTGAGTAAGTGTGAATTTTGGCTTAAGAAAGTGATGTTTCTTGGTCATGTGGTTCCGGCCGAGGGTATTCGTGTTGATTCACGGAAGATAGAGGCTATTCTGAATTGGAAACACCTTAAGTTGGTGTCTGAGGTTTGTAGTTTCCTTGGGTTGGGTGGTTACTATCATCGTTTTGTGGATGGGTTCTCTAGTATTGCTGCTCCGTTGATGAAGTTGTTGCAAAAAATGTTCCATATGTGTGGACGGAGAGTCAACAATGTAGTTTTGAGAAGTTGAAGAAGGTTTTGACACCTGCTCTTATCCTAATTCAACATGAGTCTGGTAAGGAGTTTGTAGTCTATAGCGATGCGTCCTATGTTGGTTTGGGTTGTTTGTTGATGCAAGAAGGTAAGTTTGTGGCTTATGCATCAAGGTAGTTGAAGGTTCATGAGTGAAATTACCCGACTCATGATTTGGAGCTTGCGACCGTCGTGTTTTCTTTGAAAATTTGGAGACATTATCTTTATGGTGAAAAGTATATTGTTTACATCGACCACAAGATTTTGAAGTATTTGATGTCTCAAAAAGAGTTGAATGTTAGACAATGAAGATGGACTGGGTTGCTTAAGGATTATGATTTGACGTTGGAGTGTCATCTGGGTAAGGCTAACGTGGTAGCAGACACGTTGAGCCGTAAGGTTTCTGTTGAGCTTAGGGCGATGTTTGCAAAGCTAAGTGTGACACGAGAAGGTGGGTTGTTGGCTGAGTTGCAAGTTAGGTCTACTTTGTCTCAAAGGATTAAAGCGGGAAAACCGTATGATGATGCGTTGGTACAACATGTTAAGGAAATTCGGACGGTAATCCAGTAAATTTTCATTTTAATGATGATAGTGTTTTGTGCTTCAAGGGTCGTATAGTGGTGCCCAGTGATCCAAAGTTGAGGCGCACTATTTTGACTGAAGCTCATGCTAGTGTTAGGATTGCCGATACACCCCATGGGGCAGCGGAAAAATAATCTGACGATCTCATACAGGAATTCATGTACAATCAATCGAATTCGAGAGGAAAGGTGCGTGATTTACCTTGGGTTCCTGGAAAAATTGCAAGTCAGCAGTGCAGTCATGATCAGTTCAAGTCCTAAGCCTCCACGATAACGTCTTGGCCTCTACTCAGTTCACCCAATTGAGAGCAAATATATATTTTCTCAAAAACTGTTCTTGAGAATATCCCGTCTAAGCAAGAAGAACGGCTGCTAGACCACACTTCTCCTTTTATATGCAATTACCCTAACCCTTAGGGCAATTTAATTCGAATTTTATATTTATTAAAAGAATTATAATCATAATTACATTATTTTATATATATTTAACAAATCCGAGATAATTAAAATTACAAATATATCAATATATATTAACTTTAATTATATATTTCATCCATGTACAATAAAATTGTACAATTATATCTCGTTTGATATTTGCTCAACTCAATCCTTGGGTGTGACCCTGTAGGTTCTTGTAACTTTAGTAGCAATTATTAGAACCATTCTCATATTACAAACCATGAGTGACATCTAGAAATATATCATGGTCATCTAAGTTACAAGAAGTCATGATTCGACATAACATCTCCGTGACTAGCTTCTTTATGTATTATATCCCTTTGTCCTTTATATCTAGAATAGGTACAAGTCTTGGAACAGTCATACTTGTATAGCTCATCTAATATTTCTTGATATCTAGAGTAGACTACAATAAACGAACAACTTATGATATCTCATATCAACTTGTTCGAGCATGACCATGCATTTCCAGTCTCACTCAATCAAGTGGCCTGGGATATAACTCCTATTAAGTAGGAGGGACAAATCCTATCTTGATCATTCACACCCCACTACATATATCGTGATATGTTCAACATCAGTCTTTATAGTGCGACCAGTCATGGAGCATGTTTAACTGTATCAAAGCACACGACAATATATGTTGAGATAGTAATGATCTCAAGTCTAAGGATCATACATGTAGTCACGACCATGAGCAATATTGTGACCGTCACATAATAATCCAAGTTCTCTAACAACGTACTCATATATCAATTTTGACATCTCTGTGTCAATGACAACTCATTGTCATCAATCAGCTATATGTTAGCCTCGAACATATTATTATTGTCCAAGCCCATAATAATACTCAGTTAAGGATCTTTTAATAACAATCATATTATTATATAGACTTCATTATATTTCAGTTTATTTAAGACAGAAATATGTCTGAAAAATATTAATTGCAATGACTTTATTCAAAAACATGGTAAAGAAAGTATATCAATATAATCATCTCGTGATTTGTAACACCCCCTTCCCGACCTGATAGAGAACCAGGTCAGAAAGTATTATCGAAAACTAATTCGGAGATCGAATGTCTAATCGGGTTTGAAATCTTGTTCGAAATGTCTTATTAGTCTCTTTTAAGACTTATCGAATTAACTTATTAATAGCTTATTCAGTTTGGGGTCAATTTTAAACTTTTTCGAACTTAAGGACTAAATCGTAATTGTTTTTACAAATTAGGGGTCCTTATTGGAATTTAGTTTTACTAAACTACAATTAAACTCACCAATTATTAACATGTGAAGTTCTGTTACTAACAGAGATCGTTTACCTATCCAATTAGGTCATTTAAAACTTAGTGACCAATTCGTGAACTGTTTAAAACAATAATTTTAAGACTTTTAACAAAATTAATTGACTCCGTACTGGTACGCCTAAGACCATATCGGTACGCTAAGCTAATTTCCCCAAATTCCAGGTTCAAGGGTACAAGACGGTATCGATACCACTAAGCCCGTATCGATACACGTTGACTAAGGTTGACCCATATCGGTACAGTCTAAGACCGTATCGATACAATTTATTTTTTAGACCTTACTATCCAAATCCATACCCATACACCTCCTTTGCGTATCGATACACCCTGTTTTACTTAGTCCAATTATGCAAGGCCGTATCGATACGCCAGCCCTTTAATGATATATTTTAGCTGGTTTTTAATCAATTTAACCTATTGAACATTGTCCAAACTTAACCAAATTTTACCAGCAAGTCTAATATCCATATTTTTACTAGCATACAAAATTTTAGAGCGTTTCAAATCCATTTACCTAGTTTTCATCTTTTAGCACATTTAAGCTCATCTTACTAGTTTAACCAATTCACAAACATATCAAAAACCATGTTTAACCCTTAGACATTATTAGACCATTACACATATGCCAAAATATGCAAACATAACATGTTTGAGCCATATGCCACCTTACTAGGAGTTCAAAGCAAACTTTAAGCATATATATGATTGGTGGAAGTGACTTGCAACCGAAACTACACGATCGGAGTCTGGAATACTCCAAGATCCTGAAATGCACGAGACACACAAATGTTAGGCTTACATAGCCTAGTGAGGTAGTCATAACAAATGCAAATATTTGAGGAGAAATATGAACATCATAGTAATATGCTTGAATGACATATTTAGTGCACAAATCATACTTGTATCTCATGCTTAATTCAAGTAACACATTTCCATATAAAAAATACATATCATAATCACATATCGTTTCCTTGGACATGGTAACCAACGGATACGCGGATTCCCCTGTACACCACGCATATCGAAAATAGGCTGTAGACTTGAGCCTAGCTTTGAATAGTCCCTTACATAATCCATCCTTATCTGACCACGCGTATTGGCCGTAGCCCCAGACCGTAGTCCAATCCCTTACTTAGTGAGCACAAATAACCCTATGTCATGCCAATTGTATCCAATGTCCACAAATGTCCAAGTTCATATATCATTACAAATCTTACCTTTGGTGCCCTTAGGCCATAACATAATGGAAACGGAATTGAGCCTTAGCTCCACATATCACATGTCATAGATTATTCATATCAATCTCACGTATAGCATATGTTGATTATCACACATAAGCTTATAACATATCAACCATATCGAAGACTTACCATGCTCACCATTAGCATCCACAAAGCTTTCTCTACTTGAGACCTTAATCAAATGCAAACATAATCACAAAGAAAATGCAACGGGATGACACCTAGCCTATCCCTTGACACAACTACACTCATCTTGACTCCAAAGTTTTCAAGGTCATCGGATTACGACTCCTTGATGTCTAGGTTTCGTTGGAGTTGACGAGGGGCCTTTCTCCGCTTCTTAAGCTACCACAAAATTATGGGTTGCCTTAGAATTTAAACTAAGGATCCGGAAGTGTTTTTAAAGCTTGCCGAAGCTTGTAGACAACATCGAAATAATGAAATTATCTTCCTAATCCATGGGCTTCCCTTGAACATTCAAAACCTAATCTTAATATTAAACCTTGAAGACTGACGAAATCATCAAATTAACTTAGGGGTTTTACTTACCGAGTTACGAGCTTTCAAACGACGTATTGAAATTGAACAAGGATAAAGATTGAATCCAGGTTCTTGCTTAGCTTGAGGTTGAAGACAACAATGGTGGTGCTTGCTTCTCATTGTGAAGGTGGTGTTTAGTTTCGGAAGAGTTAAGCAAGGAAGAAAGCTTTCTTTCTTTTATCCGTTCTAAGAGAGCCAAGGCTTAATTATTTCCCCACCTTCTTAACAACTAATAGGAGGCTTACCAACCTTTGATGGTTTGCTAAACCCAATAGAAAATTTCCCTTTACTTTTCAACCTTGTCAAATTGATGACTAATAGTAATCTTTTCTGAACTTATTTCACGTGAAGAGAGGCAAGCAAAGAGGTTACTCAGCACCTTACTCTTCATTTCCTTCAATTTGGGCCTTAAAACAGATTTTTACAGAGGGTCGTATCGATACACTATATTGCCGTATCGATATGCCTAGGCTAAAACAGGTAAGTTCGTTATGGCAGTTAGACCATATTGATACTGGTCTTACCGTATTGATACGCTTGACCTATTTTCAGCATTTCAGCATTGAATTTCTTACAAGGAGGTCCATAGATCAATTTAATGCCCTACAACTTTCATTGATTATAAAATTGGATACAAGGATCAAGAAATTACACATTCGGGTATATTCGATACAGAATTTCTGTTCATCGGAGCCTAATTTTGACTAGGCCAATTTTTGGGATGTGACAACTCTCCCCCTTAAGAGTACTGCTTTTGCATTGTCTCTTCCGGTTCCCACTTTGCTTCTTCAACTAGATTAATTCTCCAAAGGAATTTGACTAAGGGCACAGACTTATTACGAAGTCTTTTATCTTATCGTATGAGGATTTGCACAGGTTCTTCCTCGTACGTCAGATTGGACTGAATCTCCACAGACTCTGGCTCAATCACATTGGAAGGATCTGACCGGTACTTCCGTAACATAGACATGTTGAAGGCATTATGAATTCGACTTAACTCCTTAGGGAGAGCTAGTTGATAAAAAAATAGGTCCATCTTTCTCGATCACTTCGAATGGGCCAATGAAACGAGGAATCAGTTTCCCCTTTTTGCCAAATCGAAGGATCTTATTCCACAGAGATACCTTAAGGAAAGCTTTCTCACCAACCTCGTACTGAATGTCCCTTCTTTTTAGATCAACATAAGCTTTTTGTTGGTCAAATGCAGCTTTGAGCCGATCACGGACAATGGTCACCCTTTCTTCAGTTTCCCGAATGAAGTCAGGTTCTAACACCTTGCCTTCACCAAGCTCGGTCCAACAGAGAGGGGTTCTACATTTCCTCCCGTAACGGGCTTTATAAGGTGCCATTTGAATTGAGGCTTGGTAGCTATTGTTGTAAGCATATTCCACCAAAGGCAGGGATTTCTCCCACGTATTCCCGAAGTCAATAACACCAGCTCGTAGCATATCTTCCATAACCTACAAGGAAGAATCAGAATTGATAGGGGTTACTTATATACATGAATCGAATTGAGGTATATGGTTACCTGAATAACTCTTTCGAATTGACCATCGGTCTAAGGATGAAAAACAGTGCTTAAGTGCACTTGGGTTCCCAAAGCCTCTTGTAGGGTCCTTCAAAACCGGGATACAAAGCGTGGATCACGATAAGAAATAATGGGCATAAGGACTTCGTGCAAATGGATAAACCTCCCAGATGTACAACTCAGCTAGCTTAGGCAAACCGAAGTCCATTCTTATTGGAATGGAATGAGCATATTTGGTGAATCGATCTACAATGACCCAGATAACTTCATTTTGCTTCGGTGTCACCGGTAAGCCACTTACAAAATCCATTGTAATACGTTCCCATTTCCACTATGGAAGCTCGATAGGCTGCAAAAGGCTAGTAGGCACCTTGTGCTCGAATTTTACCGTTGTCAAGTTATGTACCTAGCCACAAAGTCCGTGATCTCACTTTTTATGCTGGACCACCAGTACAACTTTTTAGGTCCTTATACATCTTGATAGATACAGGATGAATAAAAAAGGATCTCGAATGAGCTTCATTCAGGATTTGATCCCAAAGGTCATCATCATCGGGGACACAGATACGGTTTCAGAAACACAACAGACCTTCAGAATTCATAGCAAAGTCAGAATATGGCTTATCCTTGGTCTTTTCAATAAGGATTCGTAACTCTTCATTAGATTCTTGGAGTACTTTGATTCGAGACACGATGGTTGATGGAACTCTTAATTCAGCCAACAACTTGTCATGCTTCTTGAGTCAAAAATGGGCATTTAAATACCTCAGAGAGGGAGTGGGCTTTCGACTAAGAGCGTCAGCCACAACATTGACCTTACCAGGATGGTAGTCATTGACCAAGTCGTAGTCTTTCAAAAGCTCCATCCATCTTCGTTGATGTAGATTTAACTCTTTCTGACTCAAAAGATATTTTAGACTCTTGTGATCAGTATCAAGTAACACTTCTCATCGTAAAGATAGTGCCTTCAAATCTTTAAGCCAAACACAACAACGACCAACTCAAGATCACGTGTCAGATAGTTTAGCTCGTGAGGTTTAAGTTGATGTGAAGCATAGGATATGACCTTTCCTTCTTGCATAGTACAGAACCTAATCCCAGGTGGGATGCATCACTGTATACGGTGAAGTTCTTACCCGACTTAGGTTGCACCAAAACATGGGCATGGGTCAGAACTTGCTTAAGCTGATCAAAGCTCCTTTGTTGTTCTGTGGTCCATACAAAGGGAGTTTCTTTATGGAGGAGCATCGTCAAGGGTGTAACAATCATTGAGAATCCCTTAACAAAACTACGATACTTTCTTGCAAGGCCCAAAAAGCTATGAACTTCCCTAACATTCTACGGAGGAATCTAGTCAATAACTGCTTGAATATTCTTTGGGTTAACTTGAATTCCCGTAGAAGAGATCACATGTCCCATAAAGGATACTTTAGATAGCCAGAACTCATATTTGCTAAACATAGCGTATATCTATTTCTCTTGGAGAGTCTTTAGCATAATTCAGAGATGTTCTTCATGAGTGGCTGTGTCTTTGGAGTAAATGAAGATGTCATCTATGAACATAACCACGAACTTGTCTAGATAGGGCCAAAATACGTGATTCATCAAATCTATGAAAGCTGCATGCGCATTCGTAAGCCCAAAAAGTATTACTTGGAATTCATAGTGGCTATATCTAGTTCGATTAGCAATCTTTGGGACATCAGACTCCTTCATTTGCATTTGATAGTATCTGGATCGTAAATCTATCTTGGAAAAGACAGAAGCATCTTTCAACTGATCGAAGAGATCATCGATCCTTGGTAACGGATACTTGTTCTTAATGGTCACTCTATTCAACTGACGATAGTCAATGCACAGACGCATCGACCCATCCTTCTTTTTGACAAACAAAACCGGTGCTTCCCAGGGTGAAGAACTCGGTTGGATGAATCCCTTATCCAAAAGTTCTTGGATTCGGGCCTTCAACTCTTTTAATTCGATTGGGGCCATCATATACGGAGCAATGAAGACTGGTATAGTCCCCAGATTCACTTCACTTCCGAATTTCACTTCTCGGGTTGGAGGGAGCCCTAGAAGTTCATCGAGAAATACATCAAGAAATTCTTTTACCATCGGTACATTCTCAAGCTTTAGAATTTCTTTGGATTCCATGGCACACAAGATAGATTTACTTGGCTCGGGTTCGGTTTTCATTAAGGTTATACTTCTTTTCCAAATCCATGGAGGTATAACCTTTTCTTCGAACAATCTACCCAGGCTTTATGCTTAGCTAGCTAATCAAGGCCTAAGATGAGATCGAACTCATGGAAAGACAAGGCCATCAAATTAGCAAGAAATGGGATCCCTTGGATCCTCAAAAGACAAGCTTTGTGGATCAATCAGATAACCACACTATCTCCTAGTAGGTTAGAGACAACAATCTCGGAAGTAACTGGTTCAGATTCTAAAGCATATTTTTCAAATAACGGTTCACTAATGAAGGAATACGTAGAGCTTGGATCTACCAAAGCATAAACAAGTTCGGAACATAATTCCACCATACCTGCTATCACATCAATCATTTTCTTGCTCTCAACCATACGTGGTACATATGTGCTGAGGTCTGAGGATCACGTCCAACCGAAGGAGCATTGGTGTTGCGAGGTCTCCCCATTGATCCATACTACACTTGCTTCGCTCCTCTTGCCTTGTTCGGACTATTTTGAGAAGCCACAATGGTAAGAGCGTTTGGGTTCTGCAGGCACTGCCTGATGAAGTAGCCAAACTCACCGCAAAGGTAACAGGATCCAGACTATCTGTGGCACTGTCCAGGGTGCCTCTTCTGACAAAAGTTACACAATAGAAGATGTGAACCTCTCCAGACTATCAACTGAAGTTGTGCGAGCAGCAGATGTCCCCAGAGATTGGGACTGTGGCACGTATCCTGATCTTGGCAGCTGTTGAAAGGTGGCAGGCTTCTGGTCCCACTGTCTACCTTTCTTCTGAGCCATAGGAGGTTTAGAATCATCTCAGAATCTCTTATCAGATCTGGATTGGTTCCCCTTTCTTCTTTCATAAGCCTTTTTGGAGGCTTCAGTAGCAATGGCTCGGTTTACCAAGGTCTGGAAATCCTCTATCTCCAAGGCAGTGAAAAGAGGACGTAGTTTATTACAGAGGCCATCAATGAACATCCTGCATTTCTCCTTTTCCGTACGTATGCTTTCAGCACCGTACTTTGCATACTTGCAGAAATTGTGGATGTATTGCTCCATCGGTCTTCCTTATTGTCTCAGATGGAGGAACTTCTTACGCCTCTCAGCAATGTAGTGCTCACTGATGTATTTCTTGCAGAATTCCTGAAGGAAGAAGTCTCACGTAACTTTATGCTCGGGTACGGTGAGTATCACGGTATCCCACCAACTTTGAGCCTCCTCAAAAATTAGTGTCAGGGCCCACTCCAGCTTGTTTTCATCAGGACACTTCATCTGCTTGTTCAGAATTTTAAAACTATTCTCCAACCAATACTCTGCTATCTTAGGATTATCCAGGTCCTGACCAGTGAAGGTGTAAACTGGATACTGGCAGAGCTTGCTAATAGGAGCCTTCGGAACAAAAGAAGACGCTTTAGTAGGCTGAGGTGGTGGTTCTTGCTAGAGAGACACAATCACTTATTTGATCATTTCAGCCATAGACATCAGATACTCCTGCTGAGTGGGAGGCATCAGAGGAGGATGAGGTGGGTCGTTCTGCCCTACTTGTTCGGGTCTAACTTTGGCTCTCATATTACCTCCCCGTGTCGAGGAGGAGCTGGGGTGTGGTTTATTTAAGGCATACCTATCAGTAGGTGCGAACATTTTCAGATCTAATTATACATAAAATATTTAATCGTGTAAGTCGCAAGTCACAGATAACATGTACAAATAAACTCCTAGGTGGCATATGCAGATTAAGACTCATAATAGACTTCAATTTAGTCCTAGAACCGACTAAACCTAGGCTCTGATACCACAAATATAACACCCCCTTCTCGGCCTGTTAGAGAGCCGGGTCGAAAAGTGTTATCGGAATCTGATACAGAGATCGAAAGTCTAACCAAGCTCGAAATCTTGTTCAGAATGTCATATTAGTCTCTTTTAAGACTTATCGAATTAACTTATTAATAGCTTATTCAGTTTGGGGTCAATTTTAAACTTTTTCGAACTTAAGGACTAAATCATAATTTTTTTACAAATTAGGGGTCCTTATTGGAATTTCTTTTTACTAAACTACAATTAAACTCACCAATTTTTAACCTGTGAAGTTTCGCTACTAACGGAGATTGTTTACCTATCAAATTAGGCCATTTAAAACTTATTGACCAATTCGTAAACAATTTAAAATAGTAATTTTAAGACTTGTAACAGAATTAACTGAATCCGTATCGGTACGCTAAGCTGATTTCTGCAAATTCTAAGTTCAAGGGTACAAGATGGTATCGATACCACTAAGCCCGTATTGATACACGTTGACTAAGGTTGACCCGTTTCGGTACAGTCTAAGACCGTATCAAAACAATTTATTTTTTTGACCTTACTGTTGAAATGTGTATCGATACACCCCCTTTGCGTATTGATATGCTCTATTTTACTTAGTTCAATTATGCAAGGCCGTATCGATAGGCCATCACCCGAACCGATACATCTGCCCTGTAATGACATATTTTAGCTAGTTTTTAATCAATTTAACATATTGAACGTTGTCCAAACTTAACCAAATTTTACCAGCAAGTCTAATATCTATATTTTTAATGGCATACAAAATTTTAGAGCGTTTCAAATCCATTTACCTAGTTTTCACCTTTTAGCACATTTAAGCTCATCTTACTAGTTTAACCAATTCACAAACATACCAAAAACCATGTTTAACCCTTAGACATTATTAGACCATTACACATATGCCAAAATATGCAAACATAACATGTTTGAGCTATATGTCACCTTACTAGGAGTTCAAAGAAAACATTAAGCATACATATGATTGGTGGAAGTGACTTGCAACTATACGATCGGAGTCCAGAATACTTCAAGATCCTGAAATGCATGAGACACACGAATGTTAGGCTTACATAGCCTATTGATTTACAATTGTTTGGGCGAATGGGCAGCAAACTTCAAGGTTCGGCAGAGCGTTCTTCAATGGTTTCTTCTTATCCCTAAGTCGAAACTCTAGCTAATTTGGCATGCCTTGATAATACATCCCTGCGTGAATCAAGGGTGAACAACAACCAATCTTGCGCTCCTCTTAGCCATTGAAATCCTAAACTTATTCCTAATCCGGATTAGTCTTCATCATCGATAGATTAAATAAAAACCATATTCATTCGTTTCTTGAATCTAACTCTCCCGATATTAGATAAATAGATAGATTTACGAGATCCTCTCCCAATTTACTTGCAAACAATAATAAAAACCAAGAATGAGTAAACCTTGAATTGAAAGTGCAAACTCTATTACCTAAACAAAATCCAACCATTTCTCACAACCACAAAACACAATAACCCTAGCCAAATAGATTTAATTCATGGCTAGGTTCCAAAAAACATAAAACAAAGTTTTCCTAGCATAGACTAATCGAACAAGAAAGAAAAAGATGAAGATGTTGAGCAGCTCCTTGTTGAATTCTTCCTTCTCTTTGAACCTCTCCTCTCAATCACACACCCTAGGTTGACGGCTTGGGGTCCTTTAAATAGGAGATGGCTAGGTCAAATTCTTTCTTGGGGAGGAAGTCAAGTTGGAATTAAATACTTTTAAAGAATATAATTCTTTATTATATTTAAATTCCTACTAGATCTTCTTCTACCTTCTTGGGATTTAATCTTTCTTTGACCTCTTCATGTTGGGTTTATCTAGCCATAGTTTCGGCTGCCACATCATCTTATCCATTCTTGTCGACAATTGCCCTGGCAACTAGCTCGGCACATCCTTCTTGCACTGCCCTGGCAATGGCTTCGGCATAACCTTCTTGCATTGCACTGGCAACTGGTTCCAGCCTTGCTCTGGCAACTAATTCTGCACACACAAAAACAACTACTGGCAGTACCCTGTTCCACAAAATTAAGCAAAATATGAAATCAAGCTTGACCACCAAGGAAACAATGCAAACATGCATGAATGGATAATAATGCAACTAATATGAGCCTAAGTCTAGCAATAATATAAGTAAAAATGGTGAATAAAATAGTACTTTTGGAGACTTAACACGTCCCCAAACTCGAACTATTGCTTATCCTCAAGCAATGCAAACTAATAATTACCCGTCAAGACTTCAATTTTCACAAACTTAGCTTCGAACTTGATTTCAATCCTTAGAACCGTGGCACAAAGTATGATTGACTTTTCATTTTCGGACAACTTAGGAGTTACTCGAAATCAAACTATAAATCTTGTGAGTGTGTGCGGAGTTGTGCGCAAGTTGATTTTTCGGATTCTATGTGAACAAGAGGTTTTCAAATTACTTCCTTGGGTTCTTTTAATATGTTTCAACTAGAGCCGATTTTGGGCACCTCTAGAGATTTGTTTAGTTTTCTTAAATTTTTCTTTTATTCGACTAGATCCAGTTTCGGGCACCTCTAGCGATCAATTTTTTACCACATACTAGAGCCAGTTTTAGGCACCTCTAGCATTTATCCAATTTTTATTTTAATCCCCCAATTTTTTTACTATCAACCTAAGTTTGCTAGAATTCCTTAAATCAATCAAGCCACAACAGTGTTTTATCAAGTTTAGCATCATAGTAGGATTCTAAGTGTTTCCACGGTTATCCTAGAATAAAAAGTTCTATCAATTAAGTATATTGGCAATGTCATCATTGGATATTCATCAAATCTAGGCAATTCTTGTTCCAACTAAAGGCATGGAAAACAATTTATGTGTCTTATATGCAATACTTAAGATGAATGCAACTAAACATGACAACTAACTAGTAACAATCCCCCCAAACTCGAGTGAGGCATTGTCTTCAATGCATGCAAAAAGAAAATAAAAATAAAGAAGTAAAATGCAAACGATCACTTACTCTGAGAGCTCGTCATCGAAGATGATTAGTTTCCTTTTGGCCGGTGTCTTGATTCTTTTGCTTGAACGCTATGGTTGCTTCCTTGTTGCCGATGGTGGAACCGATCCTCGTACGGGTGTGTCGTCATCGTCCTCTTCCTCAATGTCAATGGATTTTCACTTGGGCTTGGAGGATTCGACTGATGTGTTCTTGGTTGGTGTACTAGAGGACTCGTCTAAATCTAAAAATTGGACAATGATTCAGTACGAGTTGGTTCGGGCATAGGTGCTTTACCTTTGTCTTTTGCAGTGGTTGTCGGGGTGTCTTCGGTCTCGATCTGCACAGGTTCTTCCTCGTACGTCAGATTTGACTGAATCTCTACAGAATCTGACTCGATCACATGGGAAGGATCTGACCAGTACTTTCGTAACATAGACACATGGAAGACATTATGAATTCAACTTAACTCATCAAGGAGAGATAGTCGGTAAGCAACATGTCCAACTTTCTCGATCACTTAGAATAGGCCAATGAAACGAGGACTCAGTTTCCCCTTTTTGCCAAATCAAAGGATTTTCTTCAAGGGATCAAGAATGTTATCATCCTTGTGTACTCTGCATATTTGTACATCTCCTCGATCTATGATCTCTCAAATGATATGGAAGCGCCTTAGAATATCTTTAGATCGTTGATGAGATCTGGGTTCATTTGCTTGTGCAATGGCTCCATTGTTGTCACAAATGAGTTCTATAGCATCTGATATGCTAGGAACAACCCCTAGATCGGATATGAACTTCTTGATCTAAACAACCTCTTTTGTTGCTTCACTGGTTGCAATATATTCAGCCTCTGTTGTAGAATCAGCTACTGTGTCTTGCTTTGAACTCTTCCAACTCACAACACCTCTATTAAGACAAAATACAAAACCAAATTGTGATCGTGAGTCATCCTTGTCAGTTTGGAAGCTAGCATCTGTGTAACCTTTTACACTAAGCTCTTCTTCACCGCTATATACAAGAAATGTATCCTTAGTTTTTCTCAAGTACTTAAGGATATTTTTAACTGCAACCCAGTGACCTTCACCAGGATTTACTTGATACCGACTCGTCATGCTTAAGGCATACGATACGTTCGGTCGAGTACATATTATGACATACATGATAGAACCAATAGCCGAAGCATATGGGATCTTATTCATCTGTTCTCTCTCTTGTGGTGTTGAAGGACACATTTCCTTCGAAAGTGATATACTATGTCTCATAGGTAAAAATCTTTTCTTGGATTCTTCCATGCTAAACCTTTTCAGCACTTTATCTATTTATATACTTTGACTCAGACCTAGGAGTCGTCTTGATCTATCTCTATAGATCTTAACTCCTAAAATATATGCTGCCTCACCCAAATCTTTGATAGAAAAACAACTGCCTAGCCAAGTCTTGACAGACTATAAAGTAGGTATATCATTTCCTATGATGAGTATGTCAACTATATACAAGATCGAGAAGGAAACAATACTCCCACTAGCCTTCTTATAGACACAAGGCTCATTTTCATTTCTGATAAAACCAAACTCTTTGATTGCATCGTTGAAACAAAGATTCCAACTTCGAGAAGCTTGTTTTAGTCCATAAATAGACCTCTATAGCTTACAAACCTTTCTAGCATCTACTGGAGCAACAAAGCCTTCTGGTTGTGTCATATACACATTTTCTTCATGTTTCCCATTAACGAAAATGGTTTTGACGTCCATTTGCCAGATTTCATAATCATGGAATGCAGCAATAGCAAGCAAGATCCAGATGGATTTAAACATAGCAACAGAGGAGAAAGTTTTGTCATAGTCTATGCCATGAACTTTTCGAAAACCTTTAGCCACCAATCACCCCTTGTATGTTTTTACATTACTATCCATGTCAGTTTTCTTCTTGAAAACCCATTTACGCCCTATAGGTTTGACCCCTTCTGGTGGTTCAACCAAAGTCCATACTTGGTTTACTGACATGGAATCCATCTCAGACCTCATGGCTTCAAGCCATTTTGTCAGAGTCTGGGCTCGACACTACTTCTTGATAAGTTCTAGGCTCATCTTGATCCATAAGAAGAATGTCTCCATGTGTGGTAACGAGAAATCCATATATCTCAGGTAAATGGCTTTCTCTTATGGACTTCGCAGTGGCTGTGTTTCTAAATCTGTTGATTGTTCCTCAACAATTTGTGGAACCTACTCAACCTCTGCTTCATTGATATGTTGTTCTCATACTTCTCCAAGTTCAATGTTTCTATCATTCCCATTCTTCGAGAGAAATTCTCTTTCAAGAAAAATTCTCGTTCAAGCTACAAACACTTTGCTCTCGCTAGGATTGAAGAAATAATATCCTTTAGTTTCTTTAGGATATCCAACAAAGATGCAGTTTTGAGATTTAGGTTTGAGCTTTGTAGACATATGATGTTTGACATAAACTTCACAATCCCAAATCTTCATAAAAGACATACTAGGACGCTTCCCAGTCCATATCTCATATGGTCTCTTTTGAACCGATTTAGATGGAACACGATTTAGTGTGAAAGTAGCTTTTTCAAGTGCATGTCCCAAGAAAGAAGTCGGAAGATCACTATGACTCATCATTGATCGAACCATGTCTAACAGTTTCGATTCCTTCTCTCAGAAACTCCATTCCACTGTGGTGTACCAGATGGTGTAAGTTGTGAGACAATCCCACATTCTTTTAGGAGTTCATCAAACTCTATGCTCAAGTATTCTCCACCTCGATCTGATAGAAGTGCCTTAATACTCTTTTCCAATTTGTTCTTTACTTCATTCTTGAATTCCTTGAACTTTTTAAGGGCTTCGGATTTATGGCGCATAAGGTAAATATACCCATACCAACTAAAGTCATCAGTGAATGTAATTAAGTATTGGAACCCACCTCTGGCTTGTGTATTCGTTGGCCCGCATACATCACTATGTACTAATCCTAGTAAATCATTTGCTCGCTCACCTTTACTATTAAAGGGACCCTTAGTCATTTTTGCCAACAAGAAAGATTCACACACATCAAATTGTTCAAAAACAAATGAATCTAAGAATCCATCTTTATGGAGCTTTGATATACGTTTCTCACTTATATGGACTAAACGACAGTGCCAAAGGTAAGTTTGATTTGAGTCATTTGTTTTTGACCTTTTTGTATTTATGTTATAAATGGTATTATCTTGATCCTAAATGTAAAGACCATTGATCAATTGTGCCGACCCATAAAAAACATTATTAAGATAAAACGAACAACAATTATTCCTGGTAATTATCTCAAAACTAATTTGTCCAAACAAGAAATAGAAATAATGTTCTTAGTCAAAACTAGGCACAGAATAGCAATTCTCTAAATTTAATTCAAGTCCACTAGGCAAAAGTAAAACATATGTCCCTACAGCAAATGTAGCAACCCTTGCTCCATTTCCCACTCGTAGGTCCACGTCTCCCTTAGCCAGATTCCTTCTCTTTTGCAGTCCCTATATAGAAGTAAAAATTTGAGAACCACAACCGGTATCTAATACCCAAGAAGTATATGTTGATAGATTAACATCAATAACATAAATACCTGAAACGGATGCTCTATTTGCCTTCGCCTTTCTGACCTCTTCAAGGTAAGCAGGGTAGTTTCTTTTCCAATGTTCGGTCTTGTTGCAGTGGAAACATTTTCCTTCCTTGCTCACTCCTTCTTTAGGCTTCAATACATTATTTCCTTTGGGTTTGTCCTTGCCATTATCCTTAGGCTTTGTCACTGCTTTGTTATTTCCCTTTCCTTTGTCTTTGCAGATCGTCATTATGGGCTTAGGTCCACCCTTTTTCATATTACTTTCAATAGTTCATAACATGCCAAGTAACTGTGGCAAAGTCTTGTTGATTTCATTCATATTGAAATTTAAGGCAAATTGATTGAATCTATCCGGCAACGATTGCAGGATGACATCAATGGCCAATTCATCATTGAGAGGAAATCCTAATTTCTCCAATGTTTGGATATAGCCCATCATCCTGATGACATGAGCTTCTACAGGAGATCCCTCTGCCATTTTGCATTGATATAGAGCTTTAAAGGTCTAATACCTCTCTTGACGTGCTTGCCCCTCATACAATTCCTTGAGGTTTTGAATCATATCGTATGAAACCATATCCTCATGTTGCTTCTAAAGCTCAAGGGTCATGGTGGCAAGCATTAGACATCTTATGTCTAACATGTCATCCATGTATTTCTTATATTTGTCTTTTTCAGCTCTAGAAGCAGTAGCTGCCAGTTTTCTAGAAATGGGTTCTTCAATGACATATTCCTTTCGTTCTTGCTTGAGAACAATTCTTAAATTACAGAACCAGTGAAGAAAGTTCAAGCCATTCAGCTTATCCTTCTCAAGGATCGATCGCAATGATAGTCTGTTGTTATTTGCCATTAATTATACAACAATGGAAACATATAAAGTAAGTAAATTTACCAAGTTTAAAAATTTATAAAAAGGTCTTTATTAATAAATTACTCCCACTATTTTATTCAAAGTTAAAAACTCTCATGTTTTAATTTCAAAAAACTTCTCAAAAGTTTTCTAGTGGTAAAGGATCCATATTTCACCCTTATCCTAAGTCAGCTTTGGCTTTCCTCTTAGGAGAATGGTTATTTAGGTAAGCAACACTTTGCCAATCACATCTCATGTAACTCTTTCATTTGGTGAACAACTCTTGTTCTAATCATCTTATGATTTTTTCAAATAGCTAATCTCTAGGATTCTAATCCTATTAGAATAACCTATCTAAGTTATTACCAATATTTCAATCGGCGAATATCACTCGCTTATTCTTGGCATTTAACCAAGATAGACTTATATGCCAATGCTTTGGAAAAACCCATATAATATCGATCGAGGTCTTAACGAGGGTAAATATTGGACGGTTAGATTAACTTAGATTTTATGGAGGGATTTTTATTATAATCTCATCATTATACCTTTTCATATTAGGCCCTTATTGATCTCATCAGTTCATTAGCATGCTAATATACCATCCATTGCATCACATACATGATATAAATAAAAAAATAACTAAAATGTAATGGTTATAGCCCAAATAAAGAACTAAGTTGGCCCATCCCAATTCAATGGGAGAACCAATAAACCTAAAGGTAAAGACAGCTTCTCAAGCATCTTCTCACTTTAGTCAGTCCATTCCTCTGCTCCTTTGAATCTTCACATGATTACAACTTTAGAAACTCGTTTTACATACGAGGGAGTAAGATGAGAAGAGAAATACAATAAAGTATAGAAAGGCACGACACACAAGCCGTATTTTAAAATTACAACCTTTGTAAATAAACAAAATGGGCTTACGGGGCTATAACCATGCATTTTCAAACACCGTGCAAATCAACCAAAACATACACATGTTTTATCTTGTTTGTTAAAATCATCTCATGATTGTTCCCACGACTTTTGTTGCCTATGCGGTCTGGCAGATTCGGGGTTGCCGGGAAACTTTTCAATTTTAGCACTTCGACTACTATAGAAAAACCTCACGATTTGATATCTTTTATCAACAAATTCATGTTTTGAGGATTTTTCAATCCCTAAGGTTTTTCGCACTGGAACAACCATTGTTCCTCTGCCGAAGATGATCTGTTGTCATAACTGCATGTTCATCATGTTAACAATTAACATACGAACGCTAAAACCTTACAACAACAAACACATGATTAATGTTTAATCATCGATTGTAAAAACTTGTTTAAAATAGATTAACATCTTAACGCGACTAGATTCAATTTCTTTATTTTGCACAAATATCGTATACTCGTCAAAAACAGAAAAACCAAACATGCATCTCATACAAATGCATCAACCAAGTATTTAACCTGAATTCACATCATACAAGTAGCTCTGATACCACTGTTAGGATTGCCGGTACACTCTATAGCGCAGTAGAAAATAATCTGATTATCTCATACATGAATCCATGTACGATTAATCAAATTCGAGAAGAAAGGATGTGTTATTTACCTTGGGTTCCTAAAAAAATAGCAAGTCAATAGTGCAATAACAATCACGAATCCCAAACCTCCACGATAACGTCTTGGCCTCTACTCAGTTCACCCGGTTGAGAGCAAATATTTCTTTTCTCAAAAACTTTTCGTGAGAATATCTCGTCTAAGCAAGAAGAATGGCTGCTAGACCACACTTCTCCTTTTATATGCAGTTACCCTAACCCTTAGGGTAATTTAATCCAAATTTTATATCTATTAAAAGAATTATAATCATAATTACATTCTTTTAATATATATTTAACAAATTTGGGATACTTAAAATTGCACATATATCAAATATATATTAACTTTAATTATATATTTCATCCATGTACAATAAAATTGTACAATTATAACTCGTTTGATATTTGCTCAACTCAACCCTTGGGTGTGACCCTGTAGGTTCTTATAACATTAGTAGCAATTATTAGAACCATTCTAATATTACAAACCATGAGTGACATCTAGCAATATATCATGGTCATCTAAGTTACAAGAAGTTACGATTCAACATAACATCTTCGTGACTAGCTTCTTTATGTATTATATCCCTTTGTCCTTTATATCTAGAATAGGCACATGTCTTGGAACAGTCACACTTGTATAGCCCATCTAATATTTCTTGATATCTAGAGTAGACTACAATAAACGAACAACTTATGATATCTCATATCAACTTGTTCGAGCATGGCCATGCATTTCTAGTCTCACTCGATCAAGTGGCCTGTGATATAACTCCTATTATGTAGGAAGGACAAATCCTATCTTGATCATTCATACCCCACTACATATATCGTGATATGTTCAACATCAATCTTTATAGTGCAACCAGTCACAGAGCATGTTTAACTGTATCAAAGCATATGACAATATATGTTGAGATAGTAATGATCTCAAGTCTAAGGATCATACATGTAGTCACGACCATGAGCAATATTGTGACCGTCACATAATAATCCAAGACATATGCTCATAACGGGTCAATCCAATATGTTGTTCTATAACAAAGTACTCATATATCAATTTTGACATCTCTATGTCAATGACAACTCATTGTCATCAATCAACTATATGTTTGCCTCGAACGTATTAATATTGTCAAAGCTCATAATAATACTCAGCTAAGGATCTTGTAATAACAATCATATTATTATATGTCCTTCATTATATTTTAGTTTATTTAAGACACAGAAATATGACTAAAAAATAATAATGGCAATGCCTTTATTCAAAAACATGGTAAAGAAAGTATATCAATACAATCATCTCATGAATGGTCTTTGAGCATACTCTAACAGCTAGTCCTTTTGTTATGCATCCGGGTAGTACAAAGATGTATCGTGATTTAAAGGATTTGTAATACTGGGTTAGTTTGAAGAAAGATGTAGCTGAGTTTTTTGCTTGTTGCATGGTGTGTCATCGGGTTAAGGCTGAACATCAGTTTCCTTCTGGTTGTTGCAACCTGTTCAAATTTTGGAATGGAAATAGGAAATAATCACCATGGATTTTGTGATGGGTTTGCCTTTAACACCGTCTAAAAAGGATTCGATATGGGTGATCGTAGATCACTTTACGAAGTGTGCGTATTTCCTTGCTGTGCATACGACGTATATGTTGGATAAGTTGCCTAATATGTATATTGCCGGGATAGTGAGATTGCATGGAGTTCCTAAGTCAATTATATCGGATAAGGATCCATGCTTTACGTCAAGGTTTTGGGAAAGTTTTCAGACGGCTTTAGGTACAAGGCTTAATCATAGTACGTCTTATCATCCTCAAACGTATGGACAATCTGAACGTGTTATTTAGATTTTGGAGGATATGTTGAGTTTTTGTGTAATTGAGTTTCAAGGGACGTGAGAGAAGCAACTACCGTTGGTGGAGTTTGCTTACAATAATAGTTATCAGTTGAGTATCCAAATGGCTCCCTATGAGGCTCTTTATGGTCGTAGGTGTCGTACACCTCTTTGTTGGGCGGAATCATGTGAAAAGCATATGGCAGGACCCGATTTGCTTAAAGATACAAATGAGAAAGTGAAACTCATTTGTGAAAGGCTTAAGGAGGCTTCGAGTCGGCAAAAGTCTTATGCAGATTCGAAGCAAAAAAAGATTGAATATGAAGTGGGTGATAAGGTGTTCTTAAAGGTTTTGCCTTGGAAGAAGGTGATGAGATTTGGGTGTAAGGGTAAGTTGAGCCCTAGGTTTATTGGACCTTATGAAGTGATTGAGCGAGTTGGTATGAAGTGATTGAGCGAGTTGGTCCAGTTGTGTATAGATTGAGGTTATCGGCCGAGCTTAAAAAGATACATGATTTTTTCCATGTGTCGATGCTTCGAAAGTATAGATCGGATGTGTTGCATGTTGTGCTTGTTGAAGAGATTGAGTTGTGTCCGAATTTGTCTTATGATGAGGAGCCTGTGAAAGTGTTGGATTCAAGCACTAAGGTTCTATGCAGAAAGACCATAGAGATGGTCAAGATATTGTGGCGACAAAGGAGTTGAAAAAGCCACATGGGAAACAAAAGAGGACATGATGAAACAATTTCCTCGTCTCTTTCCTTTAGGTAAATTTTGGGGACAAAATTTCTCAAGAGGGGGAGAGTTGTAACACCATAAAAATAGGGTTGGACATTTAGAGGTTTGACCGGGTTCAGTTCAAACCAAATTGTCCGCTATGAGAAGTTTCAGGGGATTTAATATTTTTAAAAAATAAATTGTGGAAATTAAAATGAGTTGAGGGTTTTAAAAGGGTTATAAATGTTATCAAGAAATTTGGTAATTTAATTGAGGGTTTAATAAGTCGAATTAAGTGGAATTGCATTTTAGTGACTAAATTGTAAAATATGCAAAACTATGTTAGTGACTATTTTGTAAACGGGCCAATACTAAGAATGCTTAGAGAGCTATATTTTCCAAATGTTTTAATTTGAAAATATCTACCTTAATTGAGTAAGAATTGACTGTTAATTGTTTTTCCTAAATTATTTTACAATTGTTTGGATTTTCCCCTCATTTTCTCTCCTTATTTTCCCTTACTTTCCATTTCAACTTCCAAACAAGATTCTCCAAAATTCTTTGCTGATTTTTAATGGAGAATTTATCATTTGATTCTACACTTGTTTCTTAACAAAACCTTACAAGATTTTCTTAAGGATTTCATCTATTTCACAAGTTAAGTTTCAAGAAAATCTTACGTCAATTTTGATGGAAGCTTCTTTAAAGGTGAATTTCTTTTCCTCTATTTAAACTAAGGTTCTTTATTGATATTCCCTAGTAGTTGGCTGATTATGGATTGATATTAACATGGTTTTGCATTGGATTTCAAGATTTGATCTATTAATAGTAATTTTGATGATTTGCTTAACTTGATGAAACCTAGAGATTTTAATTGGGTAAATTCATGTTTTAATAAGGTAATCATAATGTGAAATAAGATTTTGAGAATGAATCCCGAAACTACTAGATTGGCTAATTGTTAGAGATGTTTTAGTGGTTTTTGGGGTTGTTCTATTTGCTTTTGAGTTGCTGGAGGTATAAGGATGTTTGGAAGGTGTTTGTGGGTATGTTTTGAATGTTAGAATCGCTGGTTTAAGGTTAGGAGTTGGTGGAGCAAAGTTTGCTGATGATTTCGGTAGTTTTGGCTAGTTTTTGGAAGGTTTTTGTTAAGGATACACGGGAACCTTATTTAGCAATGAGTTGAATGCATAATGATGCATTTTCCTCTAGTTTTATGTGATTAAAACAGAGGACAATCAAGGCAAGGTTGCCTAGTTGCGTGCGTTGCTTATCGGTGGCTCGATTCGCGTTGGCGAGCAAGGCGGGGCAATCAGTGAGTGTTTAAACATGTTAAATCTCTTTTAAAGGTTTGATCGATAGATCATGGGGGTTTATTTATTGCCTAACAAGCTTAACTAAGCTCAAGCGTAAGTTGTTCTTACCTTGTTTGAATATTGGCTTTGAGATGAGCTTGCAGATTTCACATTGGTTTAAACATGATTTGATTTACATGTTTTGGTTTTGAATATGGTTTGATTTACTTACTGTAAATGCATTGTTTAGGATTAATATGAAATTATTATCAAAGTATTTGAATGCTTTTGAGCATTGAGATTTGTTCCTAAAAGGAATGTGATTTTGCCTTGGGCAATGAGATTTTGCATATGATTTGGTTTATGAAATGCAATGGAAAACAATAAGTAAATGTATTTGAAAATGATATATTGGCTATGTGACGTGTTGAGAAAGTGTCGGATATAGTTGGCTAGACATAGGATTAAAGTGCACTATAATATATAAAATCGATCGTGCCATAGTCCTTGAGGAAAAGCGGTTTAACTAGGCTACTCGGACTATTGGGTTATCACTTGGGTATACGGTTTAACTAGGCAGCCCATTGTGATGGTATCTTGCAGTTTAACTAGGCAAGGTATGAGAGTTGGTGGAGGTAAGCCCATCATGAGAAATTTGTGTATCCGGACATGCGTGGATAGAGGTAGTACTATCGAAGGATAGAGGTGAGTTTATCCTGGTCACTCTAAATGCCAATATATGAGAATGTATGTGATTAAAGAGTTTATAAATGATTTGATGCATATGATTGTTATGCATGATTTGTGATGGAAACAAATGAGATAATGCTTATGTGATAAATCATGTTTTGAAAACAAGATGGTTTATAGTTTTCAAATGGTTTTAATCACATATGAAATGCTTGAGAAGTAAGCAGGATTTGGTAACAAAAGGCTTAATGGTTTTAGAGTGGTTTGAAATTACATCAATGTTGATTATGAACATCCTCACTAAGAATTTGTGCTTACGCTCTCTTTTCTTTCCATTGATGCGGAGCAATAGAGTTAAGGGGCAGCATTGGTTTGGCAAGGGAGGTTCAAGATCAAGACATTTTCTTAAGTATAAAACTTGTTTTAAAATTCGGTTATAAGGCAATGTGTTTACCATGTTTTGGGGGTTTTGTAATCTAGATTTTTTGGTTGTTTGCAATGGGTTATTCGTTCTGATTTGTTGATATTTGAGTTTGGTTTGAGACATGGTTTGTTGATGCCTTGCAAGCATGATTTTATGCCTTGTGTTTTCCTTTAGTTGCATAATTGCCTATTATGATTTTGATCATGTTTTTGCGATGTCATCTTATTCTAAATGATGATAGAAGAGTGTTGATGCCATGCTATTATGATATATGTCTTGAGTCTCTTTTTGAATGTTAAGTTGGTCGAAATATAGGAAGCATGCCTCTAGAAATGTGATTGAAGTTCCTCTTCATGTATTGATCATGTTGTCTTGTGTTTATAGCATGGTTTGACCCTTAGATTAGTTGTATGTATGTTTATGTTGAGTTAAAGCATGTTTAAAACCTTGTTAGAATGAAAAACCAAAAAATTTGGACATTTTAGGTTCAGGCATATCGATACAGGTAGAGGTGTATTGATACGAATAAGTGTATTTTTGGCTTGCGTATCGGTACGGGTAGAAGTGTATAGATACGATTTTGAGCTACTGGAATTGTGGAAAAATATTTTGTAACCCGCGTATTGATACACCTAGGGGCCATATCGATACGCTCCCATGTATCTGTACACTTTGAGACCGTATCTATATGCCTGGTAGTTGTGTTAGTTGTTATTGATATTAAAGGTTTTAGATTCTTCCATTTTGGTCCCTAATTGTTATGCATGCAATTAAAGGAGTTTTGATGGTCGTTTTAAGCTGAAATTTAACATGTGATTATGAAACCTAACTAATTAAGGATTGGTAACTTCAAAATGGATTAAGTCCTTTTAATTTTCTAGAATTGCAATTTGGTCTCTAAATTGCAATTGGATGTCAATTCGACTCCCGATTGAGTTGAGTTTTCACCCGCTACCAATATGCACACTATAGGTTATAATGCTGCATCTAGATAAGATAAAAGAAAAAAATTGTTGTAATTCGAGTTAAATCTTTATGGGTTTGTTTCGGAAAACTTAATGTAGCTCGCTCGGTTCGGTCTAGCGTCTAGGCCAGGTCGAGGGGGTTACTATAATGACCCGATTTTGGGCCTAGAAGTTATTGGGGTTTGGTCTAGATGGCTCGTTGAGTTGGTTTCGACAATTTAGGCTAGTTCGGGATTAATTTGGTATAAATAATTTGTGAGTAAAATTAAATATGGGAAAATGTTTTAAAATCCTTATTTATTATATAAGTTATTTTAGTGGAATCAATTTTGGAAAGTATATTTTGGAAGGTTGACATTTTGGGACTAGTGACCAAAATGTAAAATACATAAAATTGTTTTTAGTGACAAAATTGTAAGAGATCAAGGCTTAGAATCTTTAGGGAGCTTTGACCAAGAGTCTAATTAAGACTTTTCCTTTTTTGGCTAGTTTTAAATGGTTTTAATAAATAAATAATTGGAGGGAATTAATTAACCAATTTGTTTTCTCAAAATACATTTCACGTAACTACTTTCTTTTCTCATTTACTTTCTCTCAAACTCTCTCCAGCCAAACAATCATTTTCTCTTTAAAGATTTAAGGTAAATATCTGATTTGATTTTTCTTTTTGATCCTAAATGATTCTTTAATGTTTTCTTAACAAAACCTTGTTGTTTAAACCTTGTTTTCTCATGTAAATCTTTGCAATTGAAGGAAAAGTCAGCATTATAGGTAAGGTTTCGTTTTTCTCCTCTAATGATATGTTCTTTATTGAAATTCCTAAGTTCTTGATCTCTTATGATGGTTTTCTATTGGGTTTTGGCAATATGTTTATGGAAAATTGGTTTAATTGAGGTTTACTTGCCTAAATCAATGGATCTTTGCTTTTGATTGGTTTTGTTGGGTTTATAATGAGATAATATGATGATTATGATGATTTGAGGAGTTGATTTAAGTGATTTTGATAATAGAATCCCAGAACTAGGTAAATTGTTACGTTTGGTTATTGATATCTTTGGGTTAGTGGCCTGTTTATGGGGTTAATTGATTGCTGGTGATTCTTTAATGTTAAGGAGATGTTTTTCGATGTAAATTGATGTTGTTTAAGTGTAAATCTCGCTGGGTAATAGATGGAGATTTATTAGAAAGGTTTCGCCGATGTTTTCGGTTGTTTTTGTTAGGCGAAAGCTTGGTTGTTGAGGGAGGAAAGTGTTGTTGTGTGTTGCTGGGGATTTTGATGCAAGGGAACGCATTAATCCTCTGTTTTGCTTTGATTAGAAGCAGGGGATGGTGATCCAATAGCTTGATTTTGCCTCGACAAGCCAAGCGAGGTGTAGCTGGTGAGTGGAAACATGGTTTTCAGCTTTCTAAAGGTTTGAAAGTGATTATGGGAGTTTAGATTTAGCTTGAAAGGCCGATCTAAGCTCAGAAGTAAGTATGAAATGTTTCACTCTCGTTTCTCGTCTTTTCTCATGGTTTTAATTGTTCATGCTCATGTTTTGAAGTTAGATTTGTTACCTATTGTTATGCATGTTTTTATGAATTGAGAAATGATTCATGTTATCCCATGAGATTGATTTATGGTTTTCAAGATGTTGCATCTTGGTGAGAAAATGCTATGCATTGATTTATGATTTAAAATGGGATATGCTATGGTTTATGTTGATGCATTGGAAAACAGTAGGTTAACATGGTTTTAAAGTATATATTGGCAAGTGGTGATGCTTATTATAATCGGATATAATTTGTTGACCAATAGGATGAGAGTGCAGTATAAAAATGTAGCAAAATTCACATGTGTACGTGCCCTTCGGCTCTACATTAGCGTAGCAACTATTGTGTTGAGGGTGACCGAAGTGTACTGTGGTGAGAGCAGCAAGTACCATGGGATCTAAGTCATGGTTAGTGCAGCAAGAACCAGGAGATCCACCTTATGGAGAGAGCAGCAAGCTCTATAAGTATTGACGGAGAGAGCAGCAAGCTCCATCAATGAGTATCTGTATATCCGATGTGTTTATTATGGAGAGTGTAGCAAGCTCTATGTGTATAGGGATGGCGAAGCAACCATCCGGGTCACTTGAATGCCAATATAAGAGATTACATGTATCATGGTTTTGAAATGAAATTGTATATGAGATTTATACATGAGACTATATCTTGAGATATGTTTTGAATGCCTAACATTAGATTTGCTTTGGCTTAAAGCATGAAATTTCATGATACATGTGTCAAAAGTTTAATGGTTTTGCTTTAATGGGTTTTAAAGCATGAGATTTGTTAAGAGCATGATGGGAAATGGTTTGATAAGAAAATGGTTTTCAATAGTGCATTGTTATGGTTTTGTTTTAAGCATCCCTCACTAAGCATATAGCTTACGCTCTCTTTTCTTAACAATGCAGAAAAATAGTTTGTTCGGGATGCAAGGAAGCAAGAGAAGTGGTTCATTCAACGCTCTAAGCTCAAATATGGTTTTAACATTTCAATAGTAATGGGATTGGCAATGGGTGGATACCTTGATGTTTTGGGAGTGTATGTTTGATGAACTCCCTGGTTTGGCAAGTTTGTTTTGCCTTATTGAGATTGTAAATGGCCTATTATGTTTGGTTTGAGCTTTGTTATGGTTTTTGGTGTTCGTTTTGGCTTTTCCATATGGTGTATGCCTATAGATTTCCCTTTTGAGCATGTGATCATGGTATGGTGGTGTTACTGTTGTTTTTGGCTAAAGTTCAATTCCTAAATACGTTATGTGTGTCTTGGAAACATGCCTAGAGGGTTTGGTTTGCATTTAGAAGTGTTTAAACAGCAAATTGAGTCAATTCTGGCCCATGCGTATCGATACTCGGGCCACCGTATCGATACAGTAAAGCCATTTCAGGCATACCATACTGATATGCCTTGTACTGTATCGATACGGATTGAAGGCAATTTAGTTGTATCGTATCGATACATGAGACCGTATTGAATGCTATTTGGTTACTAGAAATCTAAGATTTTGACGATATGAAAGCGTATGGTACTTTCAAGTGGGTATCGATACCCTCTGCAGTTAAATTAGTTATTTTATGTTTTCTGAAGTTCTGATTTCTTACATTTTAGTCCTTGATTATTTGTATGTGCAATTCAATGAGTTTGGATGCCTGAAATGAGTTGAAAATTTATGTGGTGGATCTAAACCTGACTAATTAAAAGATGGTAACTAAAATTTCAAGTTAAGTCCCTATTTAGTGATTGTTTTACAAAATGGTCCCTAAAAACTATTTTGGGTAACCGGATGTCAATTTGACGCCTGACAAAGTTGAGATTTTGTCTGGTGCTTTCTCTTACGCTTAGGTTAACTATGTTGCATCTAGAAAAGAAAAAAAGTAAAAAAGGGTTGTTTATTGAAGTGAAACTTTCGGGTTTTACTCCAATATTCCTCGTGTGACTCGCTCGATTCGATCTTGCGATTAGACCGGGTTAAGGGGGTTACAGTTACAGAGCGACAGTTTGTACCAAGCTTTCGCCATGTGATTTAGGAGACAGTGTGTAGTCGTGTGTTTGAGATAGTGATAAGTGATTGACTTGCCCTCAGTTGGGAGTCAAACATCGAGTTCTTTAGAGTTGTTGTGATGTTTTGATGTTCCTTAATGGAAATTAAATGTATGACCTTGGATCTTGTAAAGGATTGGTGAATGCACAGTTTCAATAAGATTTCATTGAGTTATTATATACTCCTTGGTGGGTACCGTTTGATATTTTTTGCAACGTGTGATCCATATGGAAAGTCTGCTTGGGTTGTTTGTGGGTCTGGTTGTACGACACTACGGTGTTTACATGTTACATATTTACATGAGATTCAAGGTTTGTGATGGAACCTTGTCCTTTGGTGAGATTTCATGCAATGAAAGATCCCAGTAAGGGTACAAATGATTTTTTTTCTAACACGTTTTGCGATTGGAGTGTAAAACTCTCGCGTGAACCGAGTTAGTGGGAGCTACATTAGTTGCCGATATGAGGTATCATGTGTCGTTTAAGGTAAATGCTTAAGACGAGTTGAGAAGTTGTTCATTTTCAGAAGTCTTGCATTGTGCAAGCAATGTTTTAAATATGGGATGCAATCAGTGTTAGCGTCTCCTTTAGGGAGTCACGGCGAGAAGAATTGTTTCGTTTTGGATGCAACGGCTGTTTAACATCCCGTTCTTTTTAGATCGTATGTTTTTGTGGAAGGATTTTGTGTGCATCAATCTTTTGTGTTCTACAGCATAAGTTAAGTTTCTTTGGTGACATGTTTTTGTGATGTTTGGTCAATGCACAGTCGGGTTATTCCATGGCTTTGGTTATGCACTAAATAGTGATGGATCTCTGTTGACATTCAGAGAGATGTGTAAAATGAATGCTGGAAAAAGGTATAAATGATATGTATTTGGGCAAGATAAACTGTGCCAAGAGTCTTTTGTGTGCAAGTATACAAGGTCGACAAGTAATACAGCTTGGTAAGCTGAGTATCGATCCCATAGAGATTGACTTGGAATTCGATTGTTTAGTTTGCTACTTGTTTTGGAAGAAAATATTGTAGTTTAAAAGAGTTGATTTTTAAAACTAAGAAAATAAAATAAAATGGAAATTGAATTAAAACGTTGGCAAGGAAGGTGTTTCCAAATGAATGATGTATGTTAGAAGGGAATGCTTGATTTCAACGTGGTTCATGCCAGCCTTTATTGGCAAAATTGTCTTAGCATTGTTTGGCGAGCAGATTCAAAAGTAGCAAAGCCTCTCTCAATGGTCATTGCCCTAAACTGGCCACGTAAAAACCCTTATATCTTTATAGTGTATGTTTTCCTTAAACCAATTTGATTTAAAAACCAATCTATACTCCGTGGGGCTAGATTTCACTTCCGAAGTAAGTTCATCTACTTGAACGACTTCTCTCGAAGCTTCTCTCCCAAGTGTTCAACAACTTGATCGTTGCCAACACAAGTCTGTTAAGATATTGAAAGGCAATAAGCTAACTGTGCCAGCTCTTGCTTTGACACAGTACTTAGGAAAAATTAAAGTATGCAAAACAGACAAACTTTGCCAAAAGTAGAATTATTATAAATGAACTAAGGCATAAAAGCCAACGTTTAAAAACAAAACGTCCCCACCAACTATTAAATTAGTTCATGGTGTAGGGGTTAACCAAGAAACCAACAAGCGTTTTTAACATCATCATCATAACAAAAACTAAAGAAAAACAACTTGTGCCAAGGGAATAGGCAAAGGGGTCTCTCAATGCAGCCCTCCACGCCAGGCTCTCGGCCAAGAAGTCGAACCACCCTTTCTCGGTTGCACCGAATGTCACTCGCCGCTCCAACACCTTGCTCCGACAACCTCTCGTCTCGTCTCCTCTTCTCAGCATCGATTTCTAAATGCTTGATCGGTTGGTCTTTATATAGGCGTGTAAGGGAAGGGATGAGATAAGCCTTTGAATTTGAAATGATCAAGAGATAAGAGATAGAGCTTTATCCAATCATTTTAATATCTTATCAGCTCGGTGTGATAGCTTATCAGGCTAGGGCTGACGTCATCATGTGACACACGAGCTTGGAACAACTTTGCCAACATCACTTGGCATCACCTTATCCGCTATTTTTTGGAAGCTGATCCAATTGTGTAGTTTTAAGAGCCTGATCCTTTCCTATTTTTTTAGGGGTTCATCTCTTCTTGGCATGGCCGCTGGCATACCTCTCTGTCAACAAATGCTTGGCACTCATCTGGTCCTTCTGTGCCCACAACATCTGGCATTCACCTTGGCATTCCTAACTGCGTCATGCGCTCATTTCTCATGCCAAACACCCTGCCAACCTGCAAAAAGGCCATAAAACAACCTTTCACGCAAGCATAGGCAGCCAACTAACTCCTTGATGCAAATGCATGATACTATCAATCTAATGCAACTAAATGTACTTGAAAACAAGCAAAAGTATATCAAAATAGGCATGAAAAACAATACTTTTGAAGAGGTAACACAACCCCAAACCCAGCTCATTGATTGTCCTCAGCTAATGCAAGAGAAGAGAAACAAAAACAATGAAAATAATACCTCGGCAAAAGTTTGGTTGGAATGCCAACAAATGGTGGCAAGTAGAGTTTGATTCTAATACTGCCCTCAGAAATCTTAGTGCATAGTGCCAAGCAGATAGTAATTCAAGTGCAACAATATAGCTCTAGTCTAAGTTTATGAAGCGTGCATGATGTGTAGGCAATACGCATCCAATATCATTTCACTCCCTTAGCCAATTTTAATACCTAAGCTCAGATCTTTATGTCATCATTTTTTCTTTTTCTTTTTTGCCGAGGGTTTTGTTGGCATTAATATAAGCTTGCTTCGTGACACTATTTAGCGTGAGTGATAAGAGGGAGCATACCACGTATCCCCACCTTAATCCAGACATCACTAGGCTTTCTTTTCAACTCATACCATAGGGTTTTGGAATTGAGAACTAAGAGGGAGCTACCACGAAACCCCAAGTAACTTATTATCCCTAGGTAGAGGAGAGTTCATTTTTTATTGCATTGGTAGAACATTGCTGCCTTATTTATTTTCTTTTTACCCTGGCATCATTTTTCTTTTTTTTTCTTTTTTTAATCTGAGCATAGCTTCAAACAGTCTAAGTTCGCTAGGGAACTAGATACATGTCACATGCTAAACGTAAACTCAATTCCCTAAACTAGAGATCAATTGTCATGGCAAACATGGCATACAAATCTACTGGCATGGAAAATTGAAAATTATAAACTCATCATCGGGAAAAAAAGTAGATCAAAATAAGCTTGCCTAACATTTGTTAACAAACTTCAAATTTAAGCCGAGACAAAATTTTCTTTTTCACTTTTTTAATGGTACGGTATGCAACTACTCTATATGAACTACATGGCAAACAAAAAGGATTAAACATGAAATGCATGACATGGCAAAAATTTGACAAAATGCACACCCCAAACCCAAGATGTGCATTTTCCTCAATGCAAGAAACAACACATATATACAGGAAAAACAAAAAAAATAAAAAAAATGCATGATCATGAAAATGCAAATGAGACTCCCCTTTGGATGAGGCTTCATGCCATTTGGCACGGGCTTCTTCTTCTCTTCTGGCACGGGTCTTTCGCATGGTTAGGCTCCCACGGTCAGGGGTTATTCTTTTATTTCCTTTCTAGCCCTTCTTTGAGGTAGCAGTAGAGGCTCCAAGATCATCATTCTTCTTGGCAAACTTGGCTGGTGGTGTGACTGGTGCTGACTTTTCTTTCTTGGCAGGAATCTCCTCTAACTCGGAGGAGGAATCAATACTGGTAGTCTTAATGTGTATCAAGGACAAGGGAACTGCTACTTTAGATTCAGAACTTACAGAAACGACAGGACTTGTACGATTGACTGAACTAGCAGACTTGACTAGACTGGCATGATTGGCTGGCATAGGGTTACTAGTAGTAGGCTCGGCAGGGAAAGGTGGAAATACCAGCACCACATCAGAGGAAAGTTTCATAAGTACCTCCCGAATGATGGAATCCCTCTTCTTGGTGTAGTGCCTCATTTTTACATTAAGCTCCTCGGCTGTCTCCAATTTTTAGAGGATAATCTCCTGGCAGGAATACACTTGGGACAGCACAGCCGATGAGCTTGCTGGCATAGTTTCCGGCATACTGTTGAGCTTTGCCTCTGGCTTTGGCTTGGGATTTGGCGTTGTTGTCTTGGAATTTCCCATGCCCTTCTCCTTTGGCTCAAAAGCCGTGAGGTTTTTCCAAATAATGGCAGTAATGGTGGTTCCCTTGATTGTTTGGCCGATATCCTCATCCATTCTAGGCACTTCATGGCGCAAACAAATGTTAGAAATTAACAAAGGGAAAAATAAACTGTCCTTACCCTTCTCAGCACATTTATAAGCCTCATCGGTAATGATTTTGCCAACATTGATCTTGCGCCCTTTGATGATGGAATGAAGCAAAATCAACTAATCTTCCGAGACAATCTCGTTGTGAGATGTAGGGAATAGATTTGCCTTGATGAAATGGTTCCATCCTCGCATTTGTGGCTTCAAAGCCAACCTTTTCACCGTTTGGTGGCCCGTCGAGGAAATGGTCCAATCTGTGCCAGGCTCACACACGTCTGTTAGCAGTTTCTTGTGTTTGGCAACGGTCATAGATGCAGCATAGTCAACGTGCTCATCTTCCATAGCATTCAAAGAAAAAAGTTAGTTCACATACCCTTCATCAAAATGCACACATTTACCTCTAATCATCAAGAATGGAGAATCTTTTGTGAGATGGGCATAAAACTCTAGCACGATAGTAGCATAGATCTCCCCTTTTGTTGGCAAAAAGAACTCCAACCATGTATGTCGACAATGGCCATGAACTCCGGTGGGAATCCAACGGTGGTTTCGGTTTGGAATTTGAAGTGCTTCTCGTACAAAAAGGATCTTGAGCCAAAGCTCATCTCAAACTTCTTTTGAATACCTTCATTGAAGAATCTTTTGAAGGGAATAGATGAATACGTCAAAGAGAAGAAGAGCTTGAATTGGTGATGAAGAAAAGAAGAAGAGAAGTTGAATGGTTTCTTGAATCTTGCTTGAGAAAAAAATTAAGAGATTATGGTTCTTGGGAAATCAACTATGGTAAAAAAGAATAAAGAAGGTATAGTGTTTTAAAGTGGTTTAAATGATGGTAGCTGAAAAGATGGGGGATAATGATGAAAGTTTAAAAGTTTTGATTGGGATAGATGTTAAAAGTGCTAAGGTAAAGTGATAGTGGAAGACTTTGAGTGATAAGGTAATTATGATGAATTTAAATTTTCTTTAAATTGGGCAGCTAGGGTTAATCTCAAGGATTTCTCTTTCTCTTCTTACGCAAGTTAGGGTTTCTTTCCTTTCTTCACACGAAAACAAGTGCATGAATCTGGCTGTATTGGCATGGTGCATGGCATCACCCTTAGCAAGCGCTCTAGCTAACAATGTTCCTAGCAATATTCCTGGCATCAATTCTTGTCAAAATTCTTGCACACACTAAATGGAAAATCGTGTAACGCAGCAAGGGAATAAAAATTGAAAGATAATAAAAAGAAAACAAGAACAAAAACCTAATTCCTAAAGGAAAACAAAAACAACTGATCCTAATATTTACAAAGAATTTCAAACATGCGGATGCTTCATTCCAATTCTGCCAAGAGGATCACCTCCTTGGCATGATTTTGCTTACCTTCCAAGTAATGCTTTAGGCGCTGACCGTTCACCTTAAGCATTTCTCCAGTCTGTAAGTTCTTGATATCTACAGCTCTATGAGCATATGGCTTCACAACTTCATAAGGACCCGTCCATCTTAACTTAAGCTTACCTGGGAAAAGTTTGAGAACAATAGAACAAGTTGATCTATTTTGAACTGTCTTGGCATGATCTGACTATCATGCCAACGTTTTGCCTTCTCCTTTTATATCTTAGCGTTCTCATAGGCTTGTGTTCTAAATTCCTCCAAATCATTAAGGTCAAGAAACCTCTTTCTTCCAGCAATTCTCCATGCCATGTCAAGCTTCCGGATGGCCCAATAGGCTTTATGTTCAAGTTCTACTAGCAGATGGCATGGTTTGCTAAAGACAAGTTTGAATGGGGAGGTGCCCAAAGGAGTTTTAAATGTCGTCCTATAAGCCCACAAGGACTCATCTAATCTCAAGGACCAGTCTTTCCTTGTTGGATTCACAGTTTTTTCCAAAACGTTCTTAATCTTCTTATTGGATATCTCGCCATGCCATTTGTTTGTGGATGGTATGCTGTGGCGATTCGCTGCTGGATCCCATACCTGCACAATGCTTTAGAAATTAATTTACATTTAAAATGAGTTCCCTCGTCATGAATAATCATCCGAGGAGCACCAAATCTAGTGAAAATGTTTTTTTGCAAGAACTTGGCAACAATCTTGGGATCATTTGTTGGCAAGGCAACAACCTCTACCCACTTTGACACATAGTCAACAGCCACAAGAATATACACATTACCAAATGATGAGGGAAAATGACCCATAAAGTCGATCCCCCATACATCAAATAAATCCACTAGCATAATGTTCTGGACTGGTATAATTCGTGTCTGCCAGAGATATTCCCTGTCCATTGGCATCGATCGCATGCCTTGGCATACTCGTGGGCATCCTTGTACAGTGTAGGCCAAAAGAATCTTGACTGCAACACTTTGGCAGCAGTCTTCATCCCAGCAAAGCGTTCTCCATATGGTGCAGCATGGCATAGATGCAATATATGTTGTTGCTCGTCCTCTGGAATACACTGGTGAATCACTTAGTCGGCACACTGCTTGTACAACATGGGCTCATCCCAATATTATTGCCTCACCTCTTGTAAAAATCTTTTCTTGGCATTATATGCTCGGTCTGATGGTAGATAATTGCTTACCAGGTAGTTGACTACAAACCAACAAACGTTTTTAACATCACCATCATAACAAAAACTAAAAAAAAACAACTTGTGACAAGGGAATAAGCAGAGGGGTCTCTCGATGCAGCCCTCCACGCCAGGTTCTCGGCCAACAAGTCGAACCACCCTTCCTCGGTTGCACCGACTATCACTCGCTGCTGCAACACCTCACTCTGACCACCTCTCATATTGTCTCCTCTTCTCGGTGTCGATTTTTAAATGCTTGATCGGTTGGTCTTTATATAGGCGTGTAAGGGAAAGGATGAGATAAGCCTTTGAATTTGAATTTGAAATGATCAAGAGATAAGAGATAGAGCTCTATCCGATCATTTTGATATATTATCAGCTCGGTGTGATAGCTTATCAGGCTAGGGCTGACGTCATCATGCCATGGTCATCCTGGCACATGAGCTTGGCACAACTTTTCCAACATCACTTGTCATCACCTTATCCGCTATTTTTTTGGAAGTTTATCCAATTGTGTCCTTGATGCAAATGCATGATACTATCAATCTAATACAACTAAATGTACTTGAAAACAAGAAAAATCATATCAAAATAGGCATGAAAAACAATACTTTTGAGGAGGTAACAATCTCTTTAAAGGAAATGGCCAGTTGAATTGGATTTGTACCGAGCGATGATGAATTTCCTCTAAGAGAAAGGACCAATTTAGGTTATGTTTGTATCGTAAGAAGACAAGGGTTATATTGATAAGTGTTGATATTAGAGTAGCGCAATGAGAAATCTTTGAGAATGTAGAAGAGCGATAAGAGTTTGAACATCTTCTTTGAGTTATGGATACAAAATTTGAGGATGAAATTTTCTTTAAGGAAGGGAGAGTTGTAATGACCTGAAATTTGAGTTAGTTATTCGGATCTTGGATTTGGGTTTGGGTATTTTAATATTAAGGATTAATTCATAGAAATTATGCTAAGGGATAATAATGATGAAAAATTTAAGAAAATGAAGTTCATAAGTATAAAGTGAAAATAATGGAAAGGTTGGACTCTTTAATGAAAAATTTACCCAAAATAGTTATGGAAGCTTTTATAACCAAGTGTTTTGGGCCATTGGATTTTGATGGATATTGCATCTTTAAAATAGACTATTGGGTTCAATTAATATGTGTGGATTTTTGGATTTATTTTAAATGGAAAAGTGGTTTTATATTTATGTGGATAAAGGAAGAAAAGATGAGAAAGCTTTAGTCATCTTCCTCCCTCATTTTCAACGTGAGTTAGAAGAAATAAGAGGTAAGATATTTTTCTTCATTTTCCCTCCATTTTAGTTGGATTTTGGCTTCATGTGTGAAATACAAAGTTGTTTATTTCTTCATTCTCTATAAGATGAGTATAATATTGAAGGTTTTAAGTTTAGTTATGGAAAAGCCCCAAATTCCATAAAAACCCTGGAGTGAGAAAGCTTCGGTTGAGTTAGAGAAATATAAATTGAGGGTAAACAGTGAAAGGAAATAAATTTTTGAGTTTGGTTTTGGATTAAAACTAAAATGATCTATAAAGATTTTTCTTAAAAGAGTTAATTCTGGGTTTTAAGATGATTGGTTTGATTTTAAAGAGGGTTCAAGTTTAGTATGGGTAATCAAATTATTTAGCTACCTTTATTAAATATTTGGGAGGATAGTAATACATTTTTGCAATCGATTGATTTGTGCAAGAGAGACTTGGAGTGGCTTCACATTAAATAGAGGAAGATGGAAAGTTGGAGGAAGCTTATCTAAAGTGGAATTTTGAGATTTTTGCATAAGGTTAGTACACTACTAACTCCCTTGTATTCTTGGAAATCATCAATGTGATTGCCTTGTAGCTAGATTGATAAATTGGTTTTTGAATGCTTGAGTCTTTGAGTTTTAATCCAATTAGGAAAGATATGATAATGGGAAATCTAAATAATAAGGTCCTAATTAATAAAAGAAATTGATTCTTGGTCCAATACTTCTAAAATAAGGGAAATATCAATAAAAGTGAGCTTTATCTCGGATTTTATTCAATAAGGCAGATTCTTCACGTCAAAACTAGACCCACATAAGTCCCAAGGCATGGTCATGCCTTATTAAAGGCAAGCTTCTGTCTAGTTCTACTTTCTTCCAAACGACTTGATTTTCGTATGGGAAGCTAAAAACATGCTTTTGAGCTGATTCTCACCGTTTCATCCATATTTCACCTCCTAAATCAAAACAAACATAATTTCCACAATTAAGCAGATATTATAACTAGAATATGGAGGTTTTAATCACAACAAAGTGTATAATTATAACCGATCAACCTTCATCTATGGAAAATCTTAAATTTGGTGTTAGTAAGGTTTAAAAATGGTAGGAAACCACCTAAACTACCTTCCATAAATTGTAGGTTTGATTTGGGATCTTGCCTTTGGGTTTTGGGTAACTTGCTTGAATAGCAACCATAGGAATCCTTGGTGGGTCGTGTGTACATGCCGAGTAAGGGCACTTGTGTGTTGGACTTTCCTTGTTTGGTGGAACCTGGATACCTAGTGAGAAATAAAGTGTGTTGCAACACCATGGTTAAATATTTCTGAACGTATGAACCCGATGCTTAGTGGGACCGGGACTTATTCGAAGATGCTTGATGAGAGATTTCGAGCATGGGTGCATGTATCTTGTTGCTTAGTGGTACTGAGCCTCAACCCAAAGAGTGTATGTATCCCAATGCTTAGTGGAATCGGGCTTCACTCAGGGTGTATGTATCTCGATTCTTAGTGGTTACGGGTCGCACTCCTATATTATGGTATGATACTTATACGCTCGATGAGAGATTCTGAGCACAAGCGTACAATCCTGATGCTTAGTGGACGCGAGTGTCACTCATATATTGTGGTAAAATGCTTTTATGCTATATGATTTGGCGGCTAGAGGTAGCACCATAATTGTATGATGTTATTGCCATGTCTTGAGTATGGTTGGACGTTGTGTGCCATGTATGATGTGTTAAGTGTGTAAAAGTACTAAATTAATACCCTTTTTTCTCGTTATTATTGTTAGACTTAGGCTCATTCTAATTGTATTTTTAGTCATCCATGCATATTTGCATTATTTCCTTTGTGGTTGTGCTTGATTTCATGTTTCGATGAGTTTTGGTGGAAAAGGGTACTGCTGGTGTCCATTTTATACGTGCAAGATTATTGCCCGGGCAAGCTGGAGATTGCCGAAACAACTAGGAAAAGAAGAAGGAAGCTGCCAAATTTTATGGGATGAGTCCATACAATTTGGATGATCATTAGAGGCAAGGATAAATCCTAAAAGGAGTTGGAATTCCATGAAGAAGTCACGGGGAGATGAAATTCCAAGAATCTAGGAGGAGTTTTTGGAGAATAGATAAATAAAAGAGATTTATCTCTTTTATCTTATTTTAATCTAATTCGAACTCTTCCTTATCCAACAAGGAAGTCGACCAAGCCATCTCTTATAAATTAAAGAAGAAGCCGCAGCCTTAGGGGGTCGAAAAAAGAGAGAATTCGATAGAGAGCTGCACTTGATTTCACCACCTTCTTTCTTTTGTTTTGGTTTATGTTTGGAACTTATTGTTTTGAGTTTATTTTGAACCCAGCCATGGACTAAAATATTTTGGGCTAGGGTTATTGTGTTGAACGGTTGTGAGAACGATTGAATTTGTTTTAGGTATTTGAGTTTGCAATTTAGTTTGAGGTTTGTTCATTCTTGGTTTTTAAATTTCAATTGCGAGTGAATTGGGAAAGGATCTCGTGATTACATATATTTATCTAAAATCGGAAGATCTAGATTCAACAAAATAATTAACATGGTTTACATACAAACTTATGTTGTTGAAGACTAATTCGACTTAGGGATAAGTTATGAATTTCAACGGCTAAAAGAAGTGCAAGATCGGTTGATGTTCACCCATGGTTAACAAAGGAATGTATCACCAAGGCATGCTCAATTAAACCAATGTTTCGAATTAGGGATAAGGAGAAACCACTAAAGAACGCTTCACCGAACCTTGACGGAAGTCGCCCAGTTGCCCAGGCAATCACATCATTCCCAGTTGCCCATGCAATTACACTTGCCCAGGCAGTCTGACTGTTGCTAGTTGTCAACGAAATTGAGTTGCTCTTGCACTCAATACCTAGACGATTCATTCAATTATCATACCACAACCCGCAATAACCCGGTCTACTCTCTCTCATTTGATTACATCTTTCTTTTATTTCATTGCTCTTTTATTTTATGGTTAATTAGAACTCCAACAATCACCTACTTGTGTTTTTACTTTTAGTGCAGGAAGTTGGATTCCAAAAGTAGCACCAATCCCTGTGGAGACAATATCTATATTATACTATAACTTGCGACGTGTACACTTGCACCAATTGCGAAGCACTTAATATGCACAACAAGTTTTTGGCGCTGTTGCCGAGGATTGGCAATAGCGACTTTTTTTAAATTTCTTGCACCATTATTTCTTTTTATTTTAGTTTTATTTCTAACCAGTTTCAAGGGACTTGCAACTTTGGTTTTGCATCTGTGTATGACCAGGGCGAGAATAACAGCACAAGACTACCCACTTGAACCCGAGATAGAATGAGTTCTTCATAGAAGAAGACGAGAACAACGAGCAGCAATGGCAGAACAACCTAGTAACCCATATGACAATCTGAATGCCAATGGTAACCAGAACATTGTAGTAAAAGGAGGAGGATATCAAGTCGTACAACCTGTTCGTAACAGACCAATTCGAGACTACTTAGAGGAAGATCTCAATGGTCTCAATCCAGGAGTTGTCGCACCTGAAATAGAAGCTGCCCACTTTGAATTAAATCCGTAATGTTCAATATGATCAACAGAATTGGTCAATTTGGTGGCTCGGCAACTGAAGATGTCAGACAACATCTCAAATCATTCCTGGAGATTTGCAATTCATTCAAGCTACAAGGAGTCCATAAAGATATGCTAAGGCTAAAATTATTTCCCTATTCACTGAGGGATAGAGCAAAACGTGGTTAAATAGTATTCCATCTGAATCTATATGATCTTGGATGGATTTGTGTTGTGATTTTATTGCTAGATTTAGCTTTACAAATATGACTGATAAGTTACGTAATGATATTACTTCTTTTCGGCAGGCAGATGATAAATCTATGTACGAGGCTTGGGAGCGATGCAGAGAGCTTTTACACAAATGTCCCATGCACGGATTCCCACTATGGACGCAAGTGATGATGTTCTACAACTCAGTGAACACGCCGACATGGATGATGTTAGATGCCTCGGGAAATGGCATACTTCTTGATAAGTCGCCTGAGGAAGTGATAGAGATTCTGAATTTTCTTGACAAGAACGATTATCAGATCCCAACCACCCGAAGGGGAATAGTCAGACGTAATGCTACGATTAATGAGCTTGATTCATCAGGATCTATTTCTGCACAATTGGCCACTCTAACCAACTTGGTTAAAAACATGAGCCGGCCAAGCAACCCAGAATCTAGCTTTTACGTTGGAAACTACAACCGAAACAACAATATGATGTCCAACTCTTACAATCCAGCCTGGAGGAAACACCCCAATTTCTCATGAAGTAATCCCAACAATGCTCTCAACCAGAGCAATCAGAATACACAAGCAACAGGATTTTAGCAGAACTTGCCACAACAACAGATGCCGCAGCAACAATCGACACCATCCAGTTCTTTGGGAAATTTTCTCAATGCTTTCATGTTAAAAACTGAATCTTATATGGCTGAGAATAGTAATTTCATGAAAAGGACTAATGCTTTTATCAACAAGACTGAGATGAGATTGCAAAACCAAGAGGCGACCCTAAAATCATTGGAAACACAAGTCAGGCAATTTGCTCAGAACTTGAACACAAGACCAATGTGCGGTTTACCTAGCGATATTGAAGTCACAAAAGGAGCATACCACGAGCAGTGCAAAACAATCACCACTCGGAGTGGCTTACAAATTAAGGAAACCCAAGCTTACTCAATAGAGAACACTCAACCAAAGGAGCGGCTCCTTGTCCAAAAAGATGAGTCCAACAACAAAATCTCTACCAAAACTGATGAATCGGAGAATGCCACGGTAATTCCACATGCCTCAGCAACTGCACATGCTTCGGCAAGACCTGATGCCTCGGTAACTCCTTCCATCAAGTTCCAAACCAATGAAAAGATTGAAGACATCCGACTGCCACCAACATTCCCACAGAGGTTGAAACGGCAAAAGAAAGAATACCAATTCAAGAAGTTCTTTGACATCTTGAAGCAAGTCCACATCAACTTGCCACTGGTTAAAACAATAGAACAAATGTCGAACTATGCTAAGTTCCTTAAAGACATCGTCTCTAAGAGGAATTGGCTAGGGGAATTTGAAATAGTTGTTGTGACAGAAGGATGCATGGTCATGCTACATAATCGCATTCCATCCAAGCTTAAAGATCCCGGCAGTTTCACAATACCATGTTCGATCAAAAACCACAATGTCGAGAAAGTATTGTGTGATCTTGGAGCAAGCATAAATTTAATGCCCAAATCAATTTTCCAAAAATTGGGAATCGGGAAAGCAAGACCCACAACAGTTATGCTACAGCTTGCTAATAGATCCTACGTGCATCCAGAGGGAAAATCGAGGATATACTGGTAAGAGTTGATAAATTTATTTTTTCTGCTGATTTTATTGTTCTGGATTGTGAAGCAGATAAGTTCGCACCTATTATTCTTGGGGGACCATTTTTAGCAACGGGAAGGACCTTGATCGATGTTGAGAAAGGAGAACTCACCATGAAGGTAAACGACCAGCAAGTGAAGCTTAATGTTTTCCAAACCCTTAAACATGACGACGATCCATAACGGTGCCACGTCATCTGAGCTACAACTGAATTCAATTTTGACGTGGAGGAAGATTGCCTTAACAATTACCTCGGCAATTGTATTTCTGAACCTGGGGAACTTGAAGAGCCGGACGATGAAGAGCAGGATGAAGCCAATTGGATAGCAAGTCGTCCAGGTAAGTATTTTTGAACCATTGGACTACTCAGGTAAGGAAGGTAAGACCGAAAAACTTTCTATTGAGCAACCTCATGTTCTTGAATTGAATCCATTGCCAGGGCAATTGAAATATGCTTATTTGGGAAATGATAACACTTTGCCTATGATAATTTCTTCTAAGTTACAGCCTAAAAAGGAAAAGAGGTTGATCGACATGTTGGCATTTCACAAGAAAGCAATAGGATGGACAATTGCCGACTTGAAGGGAATTAGCCTGGCAGTGTGTATACACAAAACCTGTTGGAAGATGACCATAAACCGACAATTGAGGCACAAAGGAGGCTTAATCCTGCTATGAAGGAAGTCGTGAGGAAGGAAATCATCAAATGGCTTGATGCCGCTATCATATATCCTATCTCTGATAGTACATGGGTAAGCTCGGTACAATGTGTACCGAAAAAGGGAGGTATAACCGTGGTAAGCAATGAAAGCAATGAACTAATCCCATCTAGGACTGTGACCGGTTGGAGGGTTTGTATGGATTACCGCAAGTTAAATAAAGCTACTAGGAAAGATCACTTTCATTTGCCATTTATTGACCAAATGCTTGACCGACTTGCAGGTAAATCTTTTTATTGTTTTCTTGATGGTTACTAAGGTTATAAACAAATTGCCATAGCACCGGATGATCAGGAAAATACCACTTTCACATGCCCGTATGGTACCTATGCTTTTAAAAGGATTTCGTTTGGATTATGCAATGCTCTGGAAACTTTCCATAGATGAATGATGGCAATTATTCTGATATGGTTGAAGATTTCCTGGAAATCTTCATGGAAGATTTTTCGGTATTCAAAAACAACTTCGACAATTGCCTTAACAATTTGGAGAAAGTGCTAACAAGATGCGAAGAATCTGATATAGTGCTCAATTGGGAGAAGTGCCACTTTATGGTAGATGAAGGAATAGTGCTCGGTCACAAGATTTCCTCCAAAGGAATTTTCTTGAACAGGACAAAGTCTTCGACTTCGATGACTCATGCACTCGGGCCTTTGAAACCTTTAAGAAGAAACTCGCCTCGGCACCTATTGTTGTCCCACCAGATTGGACCTTGCCTTTTGAGCTTATGTGCGATGCAAGTGACTTCGCAGTAGGAGCAGTTCTCGATCAACGAACAGGTAAAATTTTCCATGTGATATACTATGCTAGTAAAACCTTTAATGGTGCTCAAGTGAACTAAACCACTATGGAAAAAGAGTTACTTGCCGTGGTTTTTGCCTTTGACAAATTTCGCTCTACTTAATCGGGACTAAGGTAATTGTTCATACTGACCACTCGGAAATTAAGTACCTTTTCGCTAAGAAAGATGTCAAACCCCGTTTGATTCGTTGGATTTTACTTTTACAAGAGTTTGACATTGAAATTAAGGACATGAAAGGAATGAAGAATCAAGGTGCCGATCATCTATCACGCCTAGAAATCGGCAATAAGGAGGACGAAGATATGGAGATATGCGATACATTCCCAGATGATCAAATGTTAGTTGCCTCGACAATGCCATGGTATGCAGATTTAGTTAATTTCCTTGTTAGTGACACTTTACCTTATGGCCTTACTCACCAGGGAAATAAGCGGTTCCGACATGATGCTAAACATTATTATTGGGACGAGCCTCTTTTATTTAAACAATGTGCAGATCAGGTTATAAGACCATGTGTCCCGGAGGAAGAGTAGCAAAATGTGCTCCAGCAATGCCATGCTTCACCATATGGTGGCCATTTTGGAGGCACTCACACTGCGGAAAAGTCTTGCAATCTGGTTTATACTGGCCCACACTCTACAAAGATGCCCAGGAATTTTATAAGCAGTGCGATCGTTGTCAAAGAACGGGCAATATCTCTAGGCGACATGAGATGCCACTTCAAAACATCCTTGAAGTGGAGCTATTCGATGTATAGGGGATCAATTTCATGGGACCCTTCCCTTCTTCATGTGGAAATCTATACATCCTTCTAGTTGTCGATTTTGTGTCCAAATGGGTCAAAGCAGTCGCAACTCCCAGAAACTACTCCAAAACCGTGCAGAGATTCTTACAGAAAAATATATTTACACGGTTTGGAATACCAAAGGCAATTATCAGTGATGAAGGCAAGCACTTCGACAACAAACTCATTGCCAAAATTTTGCAACGTTTCGGAATGTCACACAAAATTGCCACGGCATATCACCCACAAACAAACAGGCAAGCTAAAATCTCCAACCGTGAATTAAAGGGTATCCTTGAGAAGGTTGTCAATCCCTCTCAAAAGGATTGGTCATTGAGGTTAGACGATGCACTTTGGGCCTACCGGACCGCATTCAAAACAACCCTAGGTATGTCTCATTTCCAACTTGTCTATGGCAAAACTTGCCACTTACCAGTGGAAATCGAGCACAAAGCATATTGGGCTATCAAAATCGTGAATATGGACTGGGAGAATCCGGGACAAAAGCGTCTACTGGACCTTAACGAGATAGAGGAATTTCCTGCCTTAGCTTACAACAACGCAAGAATCTACAAGGAGAAAACGAAGCGTTGGCATAATAAGAAGCTATTGCCAAGACAATACTTGACTGGGCAATTAGTACTCCTCTTCAATTCTCGGCTGAAACTCTTCCTAGGAAAATTGAGATCGAAATGGTCTGGGCCCTTCGTAGTCATAAAACCTTTCTCCCATGGTGTTGTGATAATCAAGTCCACCATTGACGGACGTGAATTCAAAGTTAATGGACAAAGATTGAAGCACTACGCCGGCAACCACGTTAAACGAGACAAAGCAGTGATCACTTTAGGAGATTAATGATTATGCTCTCCTATTATATTTTTATTTTTATTTTTATCTTTAGACTTTTTTTCATTATTTTCTTTTTGGACTCAAGTTTTAATTTTTGGCATTACTATTATTATTTTGTACTTTATTTCAATTTGTTTTCTTTTCTTACATTTTTAGGATAGATCATTATTTTTTAATTGCTATTTATCTTTTTCTTATATTTAATTAATTTTCTATTTCTTGTTTGAATCTTCTTTAGGATAAGAGTTCAAGATCAAGATGAATTGGAATCAATATGGAAGTTCCTTCAACAAGGGAATGTATGGGCTTATAAAAAGCCTAACTTTACCCTAAATTTTTACCATAACCAAGACTCTCCCCATTCCCAATTATTTTGTGCCGCCCACAACACCCAATCATTTTTTTTACCTTCTTTCACATCTATCTCACCTACCCATCTTTACTACACATCCCTTCACACTCTCATCAAAATTAAAACTTCCAATTCCTTTTCATCTCCTTCTTCCCCTCTTGTAACCCTTAAGCTTCTTGTATTTTCTTTTTTTTTCTTTTCACTCGACTCAACCATTCACCAAGCATACCAATGGCCTTGAAACTCAAAACCCTCATCCATCCAAGCTCTTCCATCAAACCACCTTTCAAGCGTTATGCAACTCTGGCCACCGAGGAACGGTACCTCTCCAAGTTCGCCAGCCGCACGATTTGGCAAAAGCAAGGCTTTGCCTACTCCGACTCCCACAAGGATTCCGGTCTTGATCCATCCATTTTTCGAGTAATAGAACATCAAAAATGGAAAATCTTTTACTGCCAACCAAAGTCAGGCAACACAACATGGGTAAGAGAGTTCTATGCTCATTCTCCTAATCTCGACAACCCTTATGTTTTTGTCTGTGGTAGAGCAATCCCTATTGACGCTGACCACATCAACACCTTCTATGGTGTATATGTCAAAACAGACGAGCACCGAGAATTTGTGGACAAGATCACACCCAAGGGGCTCGACAAGGTGCTCCAAGACCTCACCATTTCAGACACCCAGTGTAATGAATGCTCAAACAAGGGCACGGTAAATCGCCTTTGGCTTAAACCTGAGGCAAAACTTTGGAACAAAATCATAAAAACTTGTTTGATGCCCACCACGCATAACACTACTATTGATATACCTCGCCTTCTCCTCATTCACTCTATTTTGCACAACCGCATTATAAATATTGGCAAAGTTATTTGTGATGAGATTTCTGTGTGTAGTCAAAAGGATAAGGGCTCTCTTTTCTTTCCAAGCCTCATACCTCATCTTTGTGAGCAAGAGAAGGTCCCCACTGACCCCATAGATGAGAAAGCACCCGCCAAGTCTGGATGGAGTCGCGCACAGTACTGGACGTTAGAAAAATCCCCCGCCCCAAAGGTTGCCAGGGAAATTCTTGTTGCCTCGGCAATGCCAGATGCCTCTGTCAGCACTGATGCCCAAGCAAGTAGGCCGAAAAACGCAGATCAACTTGCAGCTATTCTCCGCCCCTTAGCATACCATTCGGAACAAATTAAGGCACGACAATTACTATTTATGAGGTATATGAAGGACCACAACACTGCCATCACATGAGTAATCTTGGAGAAAAACCCCAACAGAACAGTGTCATTTCCAATCTTCCCTGTCGAACTACTTGCCCAGGCAACTAAAGATGCCCCAGCAAAAGTAGACGATGCCCAGGCAGCTGATAGTGACGATGCCCAGGCAACCAAAACTGAAGATGCCCCAGCAACCTCTACAAAAGACAAAGGTAAAACCTCTATTAATGAACCAACCCGTACTAAGACTTTGTCTGGTTTTTCAGACTCAGACGAGTCATCGGCTACACCCTTGAAGCCGCCTCCAGTCACATCCTCCAAACCCAAACGCAAAGCCCCTATCACTGAAGCATTCAAAGAAAGGGATGACGAGAGCGAAGAGGTCGTCCTCGCACGGGAATCGATTCCTCCACCAGCAACAAAACAACAACCGCTGAGCTTAAGCAAAAGACTCAAGCAAATCGCAAAAAGGAAACTCATCATCAACGATAACAAAGTCTCAGAGTAAGTTATCCTTTATCATTTTTCTTTTATTTATTTTGTTTTTCATGCATTGAGGACAATGCCTCACTCAAGTTTAGGGGGATTGTTGCTAGTTTTGTTGCTAGCTAGTTCATGTTTAGCTGCATTGATCTTTAGGAATTGCATTTAGGAATCATATATTACTTGCCTTGCCTTTAGTTGGATTGAATATTGCTTAGACTAGATGAATATCCAATGATGACATTGCAACTGTACTTAATTGATAGAATTTTCAATTCTAGGATGCACAAGGAAAACACTTAGAATCCTACTATGATGCTAAGCTTAACTGTACACTATTGTGGCCTGAATGATTGAAGGAATTCTAGTGGACTTGGGCAAATTTTTAGAAATTTGGGTAATTAAAAATTGATCACTAGAGGTGCCCGAAACTTGCTCTAGTATTGTGCTAAAAAAATTATGATCACTAGAGGTCCCCGAAATTGGCTCTAGTCGACTAAAGAAAAAGAATCAAAAATAAGAAAATCAAAAACTTTGCTAGAGGTGCCCGAAATTGGCTCTAGTAAAAGTATAGCAAAAGAACCCAAAGAAGTAATTTTTAAACCTATTGTTCACATAGAATCCGGAAAGTCAACTTGCACACAACTCCGCATACACTCACAAGCATTATAGTTCGATTCCAGGTAATTCCTAAGCCATCCGAAAAATTGAAGGGCAATCATACTTTGTGCCATGGTTCTAAGGAATAAAGTCAAGTTCGAAGCAAATTTATGATGATTGAAATCACGGCAGGTAATTGTTAGTTTGCATTGCTTGATGACAAGCAATAGTTGGAGTTTGGGGGTGCTAAGTGTGTAAAAGTACTAAATTAATACCCTTTTTACTCGTTATTATTGTTAGACTTAGGCTCATTCTAGTTGCATTTTTAGTCATCCATGCATATTTGCATTATTTCCTTTGTGGTTGTGCTTGATTTCATGTTTCGATGAGTTTTGGTGGAAAGGGGTACTGCTGGTGTCTATTTTATACGTGCAAGATTATTGCCCGGGCAAGCTGGAGATTGCCGAAGCAACTGGAAAAGAAGGAAGCTGCCAAATTTTATGGGATGAGTCCATACAATTTGGATGATCATTATAGGCAAGGATAAATCCTAAAAGGAGTTGGACTTCCATGAAGAAGTCACGGGGAGATGAAATTCCAAGAATCTAGGAGGAGTTTTTGGATAATAGATAAATAAAATAGATTTATCTATTTTATCTTATTTTAATCCAATTTGAACTCTTCCTTATCCAACAATGAAGTCGAACAAGCCATCTCCTATAAATTAAAGAAGAAGCCGCAGCCTTAGGGGGTCGAAAAGGGAGAGAATTCGATAGAGAGTTGCACTTGATTTCACCACCTTCTTTCTTTTGTTTTGGTTTATGTTTGGAACTTATTGTCTTGAGTTTATTTTGAACCCAGCCATGAACTAAACTATTTTGGGATAGGGTTATTGTGTTGAATGGTTGTGAGAAGAATTGAATTTGTTTTAGGTATTTGAGTTTGCAATTTAGTTTGAGGTTTGTTCATTCTTGGTTTTTAAATTTCAATTGCGAGTGAATTGGGAAAGGATCTCGTGACTGCATATATTTATCTAAAATCGGAAGAGCTAGATTCAAGAAATGAATGGACATGGTTTTCATACAAACTTATGTTGTTGAAGACTAATTTGACTTAGGGATAAGTTACGAATTTCAACGGCTAAAAGAAGTGCAAGATCGGTTGATGTTCACCCATGGTTATTACATGAATGTATCACCAAGGCATGCTCAATTAAACTAGTTTTTCGAATTAGGGATAAGGAGAAACCACTAAAGAATGCTTTTCCGAACCTTGACAGAAGTTGCCCAGGCAATTACACTTGCCTAGGTAGTCCGACTGTTGCTAGTTGCCAAGGCAATTGAGTTGCTCTTGCACTAAATACCTAGACGATTCATTCAATTATCATACCACAACCCGCAATAATCCGGCCTACTCTCTCTCATTTGATTACATCTTTCTTTTATTTCATTGCTCTTTTATTTTCTAGTTAATTAGAACTCCTACAACCACCTACTTGTGTTTTTACTTTTAGTGCAGGAAGTTGGATTCCAAAAGTAGCACCAATCCCTGTGGAGACAATATCTATATTATACTATAACTTGCGACGTGTACACTTGCACCAATTGCGAAGCACTTAATACAAGCAACATGATGATTGCATGATGAAAACATGTGTTTAGGCGACTAGTGGTAGCGTCACATGTTTATTTATCTATCCTTATTGCTCGTACTAGCTTGCATGCTTATGTTTATGATTAGCATGAAGCATAGTAATGTAGATGTGTACCACCGAGCTTTGTAAGCTCAGCGCTCGGAATCGTTGTTTGCGTGCGTCGGTTGATCAATGGGTCGTGGGATCGAGGAGCACTATTAGTTCAAGATTTCAGCACGTGGTGTCATCAAGAGTACGGTACTTGGGTTTAGTGGGCTCTGCATTCATAGGACCTTATGTGGTCGAGTTTGTAAATCTTTCTTTTGAAATTGTATTAATCAAATCGAATGTTCAAATGTTTTCAATTAAATTGGAGGTCCTTTGTACCGTTTTGATTATTCAACTATATTTTGAATTATGAGCTTTAAATGTTTTGGGATTAACTTGTTTGGGCTAAACCTAGTTTAGGAATTTTATGGTTTTGGGTTGAGCTTGAGGCCCAATTGGTCGAGGGTGTTACACATAAACGGTGGACAACATTCTGCCAAACCACCTCGAGCTTACTTTCTTGAAGCAGCACCATGTCACCCTGTTGTTTAGCTAAGAAAACACAAACCCCTTTCCTCTTAGTCGAGCCATGAAGCCCTCGGACGTTCTATAACAAAAGCTTCATGAGTCAATTCGTCTTACGAAGATCCGTAATAACACATGAAATATCATTGATGACATCACCTTTACGACCAATTGTTGAAATCCCTACCAAATGCCTTATCGATTCAGTGTCACAAAGCAACTCTTCTTTCTTTGTTTTCTTATCAAAATCCAGCACACACGCTTTAGACACTTCACCCTTGCACGGCCTCCCTCTGCCTCTCTTTGTTACTACAGAACCAACGACCTGACCCGCAAACACGCAACCCTCTATTTCGTGATTAGTACGCACAAAACTTTACTTCGGATTATCTATGTGAGTCCAATCCTAGTTCAAAACATGTCCATCCTAATTCAAATCATGTATATCTCCCCCAACTTTATCCACCATCAAATCCTTAAAACTAGGAGATAATCCCATAATATTCCCTTGTGACTCAATCTCCTCGACGGTACAAGACTTATGTTACAGCTCAAACTCTTCCAACTGAGTCAAATCCAACACCCGATTCTCAAAACTCTTGTTCATTAAGAACTCTGGATTTTACAATAACACTTGATCCAAAATAAACAAATCATCTTGTCGTGTCGCTTCTAGTATCTCTTCATCACCTAGACTTCTTACCATGTCCACTGGTCGTTGAACCACCTTTGGCATTACCTCCCGCACCTGTGTTGGCACCACATCCTCTTTACTAAACTAACATTGCCATCCTCCGACATAGTGTCACTGGAGCTGACTGGGAATCTCGATATTGTGTTTACCTTTGAAACTCGCACACAAAAACACCTCTCATGTATCATAAGATTAAAGTACTCATCTATCAACTCTAAATGACATTTATTAATTTCTAAAAGAGCACATTCAAACGTATCCGGGACAACAGTTCCTTGACCCACCGCTACTAAAGAACCCCATTTGGAAGTAATCTGATTGAAAGTGAACCGCGACCAAGCTTTAATCAGAACCCTATACAAAGCCACTCAAACACGTCGACTATGAAACCCCGCCACATCCGCTGGCCAAATTTCCACACGCGTAAACCACCGCAACAGTAAATTTTTTCAATCCAAGAAAACCTTCCTCACCTCTAGGGACTCAAACATGATAAAAAAAAACCAATTGTTCGCATAATAGAAAAGTCTTTCAAACCTACCTTCCGAAATTCTAACGATAACTGCACCACCCATTACACCAACCTACCACACTTTCATCCAAGATCTCTACAGACGCAAGATCACACTCACCGAGCACAAACGCCCCATCATGAGAAACATCCACTCTCTCCTCAGAGTCCAACACAATCAGATATTCCCTTTTTGTTTTCCCCCAAAATTGTGATCAGACATGATGTCGAGCTTCAAAAACTGATATTACAGAACCAAAGAGCCTAAAACCACAAAAGCATTCAATCACGGCCCTTGCCGCCACCTTTGAAATCATTCGAACAAAACCAAAACGTCTTCCATTGCGTGTCCTTTTTACCAGAATGAACGTATCCACTACCTCCACACACGAATCAAACGCCAAGCGCAAGCCTTTCCAATGAATACTCCCCGAGAGATTACCAACAAACAATGTGACATTCCCATGGAACCGACCTTCCTCTGACGCCATTACTCCTAATGGTGAAGCTTATGAAATGGTGTTTTTGGAGCTAATATGCCATAGATTGTAAAAAAAATACACACTTCTTCATATTTAAACTATAAAATCTAAAACTTAAATCCTTAACACTAACACCCTAAACCTTAAATTTTAACCCATATAACATAAACTCTTATATCTTCCAAGGCTGGAATACACAACCGACCATTGAAGTACAAGATCCCACCATCTCGCACCTCAAAACTAGGCATCTCACCTCTCTGAACCATCTCAATCTTTGCCACTAAATCCTCATCTAACACTTGTGTTATGTTGATCTCATGCACTAAGGTAGGCTCCACACGAAGCTTGGCTAGCAACCATTCATCCTCGGTCATCCTCAAACGGGCAAACATTGCCCTCAAGTCTGACATAGATATTCGGCTCAAAGCATCGACCACTACATTTTCTTAACCGATATGGTACTCTGTGATGCAATCATAATACTTTAGCAGCTCAATCCATCGCCTTTGCCTTAAATTTAACTTTTTCTGGGTGAGCAGGTACTTTAAACTCTTATGGCCGGTGTAGATATAACAATTTTCCATGTACAACTAATGCTTCCAAATCCTCAACATGAAGATAACTGTAGCAAGCTCCAAATCATGTGTGTGGTAATTCTATTCATGAGAATTAAGACGTTTGAGGCATAAGAAACCACCTTACCCTCTTATATGAGAAAACAACCAAGCTCATTTAATGAAGCATCACCAAACACAACATAATCTTTTCCTGGCTTAGGAAGCGTTAAAATCAGAGCTTCCATCAGATAAGCCTTCAACTGTTTGAAGCTTTCTTGTCTTCTCTCAGTCCACTCAAATGGAACTCCTTTCTGTAACAACTTGGTCATAGGTTCTACTAAGATAGAGAAACCTTTAACAAATCAACGGTAATATCCGGCAAGTCCAAGGAAACTTCAGACCTCCGCGATATTCCTGGGTGGTTTCTACTCTATCACTACTTGAATCTTTTGCGGATCAAAATGGATCCCATCTGCCGCAACAATGTGGCCAAAAAAGTCACCTTAGAGAGCCAAAATTCACACTTACTGAACTTGGCAAAAAGTTATCTTTTCCTCAAGGTCTAAAGAACAACATGAAGATAATAGTCGTGCTCCTCTTCCAAGCTCGAATAATCCAAGATATTATCAATGAAGACCATCACAAACTGATCTAGGTGGGGCTGAAAGATCCAATTCATCAAGTCCATAAAAGTTACATGTGCATTGCTAACCCAAAAGGCATTACCAATAACTCATAATGTCTGTACCGCATCCTGAAAGCAGTTTTCTAAACATCCTCTACCACCTTTAATTTGTAGTAACACGGTCTCAAATCAATATTTAAGAACACACGAGCACCTCTCAACTGGTCAAATATGTCATCTATCCTTGGTAGGGGATAACAATTCTTCACTGTTACCTTGTTGAGCTAACGATAGTCAATGTACATCCTTATTGAACCATCATTCTTCATGACAAACAAGACCAGTGCACCTCAAGGCGATATGCTCGATCGGATGAACCTCTTTCAAACAAATCTTTAATCTAGTTCTTTAACTCTCTCAACTTCGTTTGTACCATGTGATATGAAGCAATGAACATATGTACCGTGTTTGGCATCACATCTATCTAAAACTCTAGCTCACGATCTGGAGGTAGCCCAAGCAACTCTTTTGATAACACATCAGCAAACTCTCTAACAGTCTAAAGGTTCTCAAGCATCAGATTCTCAACCCTTATATCAACTAAGTCAGCCAAGAAGGCCTCACAACCTTCTTGAATCATCCTTTGTGCCACCAAGGACGACACTATGTTGGAAAGATAAGGGTTTCCCTCACCTTTCACCACTAACTTAGCCTCATCAAGCCATGAGCTTAAGACTCTTTTCCCTACAACACAAACGCATGTCATGCTCAAACAACCAATCCATCCCTACTATAGTATCAAACTCTTGAAATGGTAATACCATCAGATCAATGGAAATATCAAACCTTGGACCTCAATCGGACACCTTCAATACACCTTATATACTAAAACATCATACCCCAAAGGACTAGTCACACGGACTCTTATCTCAAGTTCCTCGGTAGGAATACCCCACTGTTGAGATATTCCACTACGAATGTAGGAATAGGTAGACCCCAAATCCATAAGAGCAAAAATAGGGACTAAGAACAAGGTCAACGTATATGAGATAACATCGGTAGGCTCACAATTATCCTTAGCCTTGATTGCATATTGTATTACTGGTGCCCTCGCAATGGGCTGGATCGTACTCCCACTCTGATACCCAAACATGTGGCTCGCTCCCCCTCTAGGAAAGCCCCAACCTCTCTGAGCTAGATAAAAGGTCCTTTGAGTCTGAACTGGAGTGGTGTCAGCAGCTATACGACAATCCCTTAGATAATGATCTGGTGACCCACAACCATATCAAACTCTAGATGTCCCTCAACACTCGCCTCTATTCTTACATCCACAATGATCATAAACTGTACACACACTCTCTTCTGTGAGCCCTCTAAGCTCATCATAGACAAAGATGAAGGCCTAATACGGCCAGCTCCTCTACCTTGGTTCCATCAGTTCTTGTTCCTCCTAGAATAAGACTGCGAGTTGTTGGTGAAGTTCTGAATTCTTCCACTCGAACCCTCATGTCTACCAGCCGGGCCATAGGTCAAACCTTGCACTTGCTCAAGCAACTTGGCACTAACAATCAATTCTGAAAACACTTTGCGTGGGGCAGCAGTCAAGTATGTCTGAATTTTCTTCCTCAAACCTTTTTGAAACCTCTTGCACCTCATCTTCTCGGTAGCAACAAACTCAGAGGCATACGTACTCAATTGTATGAATTCTTTCTTGTATTCATAGATTGATTGATTCTCTTGGACCAAATGAGTGAATTGATCCCTCAAACTATCAATATGGTATTCTTCCACGTACTTTTTTCTCAAACTCATCCAAGAAGTCATCCCATGAAGGTTGTTTATGATACCATCCCAACTCTATGGTCTCCCACCATTCTCGAGCATTCTCCTTCAATAGGGAAAGAACACATGTAAACTTGTCATCAGGTCTGAACCTCATCTGTCGCATAATCCAGCAGGTATCCCTCAACCACTAATTCACTTTAACCAGATTGTCTTGTCTATATCCAAGGAAATCTGTGGAACCATGACGATGCACCCTCTACAATGGTGCCTCACGAAGGGTAGCCGAAGACCTAGGTATAGCCCTCACAATCTGGTGAAGGGTCTGATGCAGATGAGAGAAATAATTAGCCCCCCGACCCCTCTCGTCTTCTAACATCTCCTCCGTGTCGGGAACATAATCCTCATCGTAGCTCCCTTTACGGGAGCCCCAACTCTCCTCACGATCTCGTTCCCTCCTTAGCATGATTACTTTTTGCACAAGTAAACAAATAAGGTTACACCATCGAATATTAAGCTTAACGAGTACAACTTTGACTTATGGGCAACGTATTCGCTAGACACCTATACACCATTTTAGACAACCCAGGGGCTTCCTAGGACCACATAAACTTAGGCTTTGATACCAATAAATATAACACCCTCGACCCGAATATGACATTTGGGCCTCAAGCCTAACCCATTACCATAAAATTTTCAACCTAGTTTTGCCCAAACTACATTCATTTCATCAAATCCATTAAGTTCAAATATTTCAAAGTAGATAAATAGTTAAAACGTTACATGGGAGCTCCATTTTAAATACATAATTAAAAGCATTCGACTCGTGATTTAAAATGCAAAAATAAGAGTTACAATACAACATAGGGTCCTACAAATAAATATCCCAATATAATCTAAGTGTTGTACTCAGGCACAAGTCGATGCTGAAGTCCTACTCCGATGATGCTCCAAAGATGCACGCCAACCTACCTATGAACGAAAACAACAATTACGAACGTTGAGCTAACGAAGATCAATGGATAACTTCCACTCAACCATGCGTTATACAAATCATAAATATGAGCATGTAGCTAAAGATGATATTATGGCAAAACAACAATATATATGGCGCTAAAATTCATTCGAATTTTTCCCAAAAAATATAATTGACTCAATTTATTTTTAAAAATATTAACATTTAAATAAAATAATATTATTAATAATAACAAATATTAGACTAAATTATAAAAATTAGAAACAAATAGGGGTCAGTTTTAGGTAAAAATAAACTTTTCAGTGACTAAATTGAACAAGAAACAAACCTAACAGACTTGACATGTAATTTACCCTTTAATTAAAACCATGCGAATTGACTTAGTCAATGAGGAGATGATGTGGCGAAATTTGATTGGCTGGAAAAAATTTTAACATTAATGGTAACGGAATGGGGCAAAATGAGTACTGATGAAATGTTTAGGGGGTAAAAGTGGGCAAAATATAGTTTATGAGGCAAGTTGGGAAAACAGGTAAAGTTTAGGGGAAAAGGTGTTTTAAGCCTTTTTAAAATTTTGTTTTAAAAATTATTTAAATTTTTTAAAATGAATTAAAAATATTTTAAAATTTATTTTATAATTATAAAAATATATATTTTTTAAATCTAACAATTTATTTAAAAGTAATAAAATAAATATTATTAAAATTGTAAAAACATATTAAAACTTTAAAAAATATATAAAAATTTTAAGCCAAATATTAAATGGTTTATTTTTTGGAATATTTTAAAATTTATTTAAAAATAATAAGTATTATTAAAATTGTAAAAAATTAAATTTTTTTTAAATTTGATAGAATTATTTTAAAAATTATATAAATATTATAGAATTATCTAAAATATTAAAGAATTATTAAAACAATTTAAAATTATTCGAACAATTATAAAATATAAAATTATTAAAAACTATTCATGTGAGATGAATCATAGTGTTACGGTGTCATAGAACCCGCTAGAAAAGAAACTTTACCTTGTAGTGTCGGAGAACCCCTAGAGAAAGCCATATATGTTTTTGAAATTTAATTTCTTAATATTTTTTATAATGTTAATACAATTTTAATAAATTTTAAAATACAGATATAATATTTTAGGTTTTTAAAAAGTATTAATTTTAAATTTTATAATGGTATTTAATATTTTTTAAAAATATTTTTTAGTATTTTAGAATTTTTAAATTATTTATGGGTAATCTTTATCGGAGGTCCTTTTGTCTGGGCCTTGTTTTGTTTTGCTCACTCGATTTGAAAAAAATTACAATAGCTATTTATGTTTTTCGATCGTTACTGTTTTGGTCACTCAACCGTTAACTTTCGTTAATAAAAAATGTTAATTTTAGTTTTGACCCCTAAACTTTTGAAAGTTTGTTTTTTCCACCCCTCACATTTAAAACTCGACAAGCAACACCGCAGACACCATTCTTCTCATCCCATGCTTCCTCACCAATCAACACCGTATTGGGATGAAAAGGGGAAAAAACATCGATTGAACTTGAGTTTCGAAAATCCAACAAAATATGCATTTTCCGTTTATCCACACACTTCATCTGTCGAAAGAACATAATACTCGAACATACTTAACATCCCTAATAATGGAACTACAATTAACTTGATCACAATTCTTATCATAATCCAATCCAAACCTAATTCGAAAGTCCTCCATTTTCTTTGCTAATATCCAAATTCTCTGATTCACTTAAACAAGAACTTTCCTTTCCATTATTAACCAAACTAAACTCATAATTCCTAAAGCTCCTTACACCAAATATGGAAACAGGCTCAAAATAACTCAAACTATGTTCAGAATCCAAACTTTGAAGAACCCCAAAGATTAAACTACCAAAAACATTCAAACTAGTTGAATAATTAAGCTTAAGAACAACATTAAGGTCCTAACTTTACCCGTCTTTTCGTTACTCATCCCTGATCTAATCATACAAAGCCTCCTAGTCGATTCCGACCGAAACACACCGACTGAAAACCTCTGCATTTCTCTATCGACCACCAACGGGATTTTTGGTCCCCTGATCCGAAACATCCGTTGCAATCCACGGCGGGGGTTCTATACACCGCTACCTTAAGAAGAAGCGGCTAATGACTTGGGAGTTTGTAGATTAACCTTATTTTATTTGTAACATCTATTACTCGGTCTAGAAGATTTAGACCCGAGTGACAGATGTCACATTGATTCATAGAAGTGAATCCAAACTTAAAAGATCAAATTACAAATATTTTCAAATCTTTGGTGTGATTTAGATGTATCATCAAGTATTACATGTTTTAATTAAGTGACGGTTTAAATTTCATGTCAAACAGATTGAAATCTTATTTAGTTAAGCATATAATAAATCTAGGGACAAATAAATTCTTAAAATTACAAGAACTTAGATGAAACTAAAGATACTATTATGAAATTAGGCTTATTTTAAACATACATGCTTGGTTTTAAAAAGCCTAGGCTGGGCGCATGGAGGCGTGAGAGAAAACGCCTCTGCCTATAAAGGCACAACGACAGTTTTTCTCTCTTCTTCGAGTTGAAAAAGAAAAGCATATTTCGTTAATATTTTTTAATTTATTTTGCTTTTTTAGACTACAACTAGCTCATTAGGCATAATAAGTGGTTCTTTTTTATTTTCTGTTTTCAATAAATAACATCAGTACATCACGTTAAAAAAAGTAAAGCCTTTCTTTTTTAATTATTATTTTATGGCTCTTGTGTGGCCTAAAAAATGCTTTGATAACTGTTTTGGTCGCATGTTCACTGAACCACTCTTTCTTGTTTTAGTTAAGTATCAGTTTTAAAATAAATTAGAGGTTTTTTACTTCTTTAACTTTTGTTAGGATTTTATTATTATTATTATTATTTACGAAAACAATCATATTATTAATTTGGTGATTCTAAGACTTAATTTAGATTGAGAAGAATATTTTAATACTAATTTTTATGTAAATTAATATAATAAATAAGATTTATTTTTAAATATTTATTAATTTAAATAAAATATCAAAATTACATATTTAAATAATATAAAATATTTAAAATATTTATTTTTAATAATTTTTAAATCTACATCTAATTGAAGTATTTGGATTTCAAGTATCTATAAATTATTGCAAATATATATTTATTAGCTATTTTCATCACTTAATAAAGAATACATGTTTTTCATTTTCTTTTTAATTTTTAATTTATATTTAAATTGATATAAATAATATTTATATTATTTAACATAAAATGTGCCTCGCCTAGCGCCTCGGCTCTAGAGACCTTTGGCGCCTCGGTGTGCTTACTGCCCTTTAAAACTAAACATACATGTCAAATTTTATATCATTCGAACATCATCTACTCATTCAATTGATGCATGAACATTCGGGGACTAAAATATAGAGAATCAAAATCTGGCTTAAGCCTTAACTGAATTACCTACCGGTCGTACCAGTACAGGAGACCTTGTACCGGTACTCTCACCAAAAAACTAGTAACCACATTTGGTACCAGTACACGACTTTCTGTACCAGTACATAGGGGCCCATATCGATCCTTAAGCATGGTGTATCGGTACGTCCTAACTCAAAACACCCAATTTTTAAAGTCGAGTAATGTACGGAATGAACCCGTATCGGTGTGTGCTGCCCAGGATTGCAAATTTAAATATGCGTTACCAACTTGAATCACCCAAAATAAATACCAATAAACCTAAGCATGCTTATACTAACCCAACATAAAATATACTTGAATAAGCATCCACATGGCAAATTTCAACACCAATGGAAATGAAACAAAGAATCTAGTAGGCATGCTCCTAATATCAAACACCACATTCTTATTTTAAACCAAATGGTCAAAACTTACAGCAAAGGTTAGAAACCAATATAAAATAGAGATACAAGACATTTATGAACCTAGAAAATTGTCTAAAACATGAAACAATCTTTCTACCCAAAATATAGCTATGAAACCGAAGTAATCCATTCATGTTTCAACAACACATAACTTGAATCTAACATGTAAAATTCAAACCCAAATCATCACGCAATTATCAAATCAAAGCATAGAAACAAATGACAAATAGAACCACAAGCTCCAAACAAAATCCCAATGTAAGGGGCCCTCATTGTCTTATTACAAAATTTTGCCGAAAAGGCTAAACATACTTAAAATAGTGTTTGTTTTTGTTACAATTTCCTTGCCTCGTTGCGCAGTGCCAAAATTAATTTTCTGTAAAGATGAAAAGAAAGAATAAGCATGACATTCCTAATGAGTGCGCTCAAAAGAATTCATCAATGCAATTTAAAAACCAAAATGTTATTGATACGCATCCTTCCGGTTAAGCCAAAATTTTAGATTGCATTTACATATTCAAATCCAATACAAGTCTTACATAATCGTATCGAACTTATCAAATAGGTGTTTTATATTGGCAACATGATTGTGACCTTGCTTATAATAAAAAAAACATCAGATATATGGATCGAACTTTATCAAAATGTGTGCTTAGGTCTTCACCCCAATCAAAACAAACTATACATCTCATAGTCATTATTCACCCGACCTTACAGTTCACATTCAACAAATGAATGTAGTCACTCGACCTTGAGAAACAATGACTATAGTCACCCAATCTTGCGAGGCATATACACATATAGACGATCGATTAGATTTAGAGAGTTTATCAACAAACTTTGAAAGCATATAGAGTACTCTTATCCTATCAAAATTTATTTTTCACTAGCCAATATAACCATTCAAATCACATTTACTTACTGTCTTTCACATACCATATCAAAACGACATTTATACAAAAGACTTGCTCTTGGCAACTTAAGCGAAATTAGAGTTACTTTTGAGCTTGGTAAAACTTTTTAGACCATAAACCAAAGCCCAAAATATTATTTCAAACATGATTTGAAAGTGAAACACAATTTTGCACTCACAAACACATGTTCGACTACTTGTCGAAGTTCGTTTGATAGTAAAAACCATCGAATTCAACTTGACGCTTCCGGATTTGATTCCCTTTGCTCTACAACTCAACAACAACACATTCTTACATCAATATGCATCCACAAATGTCCAAAAAATATAACATTGCTGGTTCACAACACAAATCACATTCTAAAAACCAAGAATCACTCTCCACTCTTTCCCAACTTCAATTCAATCATAACCCGCACTTCTCAACTTAAAATAATCCCAATTATCATAAAAAATCTCCTACTAACAGCAGCTAATACTTAGAAATCCACATCATCATTAAACAACTCAAAATCTTCAAGAACAACTAACTTACATTAATTAATTAATTTTATTTCGAGATTAATTTCATAAAATCGAGTTTAGATTACAACTAAATCATTAGGAATTATTTTAACCGAACCAAATTCAATTAATTTTAAACATCAAATCAAGATTTCCTTACAAATCCTCAAAAATCCAATTCCAACTTAAATACAATTAATTCATGAAAAATCATTTAATTAAACATTTAGGAATACATAGCATGTGGAATATCAATAATATATCAAATTATACCTTGCTTATGATAATCAACTGAGATCCCCAAGAAAATCATATAACTTCTCTAAATGTTGAAAATGGATATTTGATAAAATTGAATATATGTAACGCCAAAAACCAATGTCACATTTGGGCCTCAAGCCCAACCAGCAAGCATAAAATTTTTGACACGGTTTAGCCCAATCCACATTAAATTTTCATAAATCCATCAACGTTTCAAATAAAATGATAAGCAGTAGTTAAATCATTTACAAATGGAGCTATAATTTAAAACAAAATAGTCAAATCATTTGATATGTTCAAAATAATCCAAAATAAAAGTTACAAACATAAAATTAGGGTCCTATAAATACATTTCCCAAAAAATCTAATTATTGCACTCTTGAACACATCGATGAGCTGAAGTCCTTTGTCGCATAAAAGATTAAAACAAGATTTTGGTATAAAATCTCGAGTAAATTCAAAAAAGGCATAAATTTCCTTTGTCGCATTAAATCAAGATATTTGAATTGAAAATGTTCTGAGTTCAAAAATGGGATAGAGACAACTCGCTCACGACAAATGGTAAAAGCTTGATATTGTTTGAAGTGAGCCATAGCCGAGGGAGTTAGAAAACTCTTTTGAATAATATAAGAAAGATTTGGTTTAGTAATACCCTCATTATTTGTATTGGAAGATGGACCAGTTTCACTAGTTCGTTGTCTTTTTTAGGTGCCATAGTAAAACCTGAAATCAAAATCAAGACAAACAACATGTATGCATAAACATCACATTCGATACAATTAATAATCCAATAATCAAGGTATTGATAAAACAATATATTTTACAGTTTAAAAAAATATACAACTATAAAAAGAATTTTGGTAAAACAAATTTTAAAAAACAATTTAGAAAAATATACGTTATTTATATATTTGAAAAAAAAACCAGATTTGAAAAAGTTTTTACAAAAACTTTGAAACCCATGTTATATATATACTAAAAACACAATTTTTTTAATGACATTATATAAATTAAAACGAAAATAGAAAGAAAAGAAAAATAGTTTATACCTTGAGATTGAGATTTTGGATGAATGGAGAGATGATGATGCACCAAATTGATGATAAAGCCTTAGCCTTGATTTGAAAACCAAAAACCCTCAAGAAATTTTAAAATTTGTGTGAGAAATCAAAGGGTTTTGAGAGGATTTTATAGGGTGTTTTCGTATTTAGGGTTTGGGAAAAAATTTTGAGTTTAAATTAAAGTTAAAAACCATTTAATGAACATTTAAAGGATCCATCGGCTAAACGTACCGATACGCCATGTGGCGTATCGATCCAGCGTACCGGTACACTTTTCAAGTTCTACTAATACACATAACCATGTCGATACAGGATTGCCTACATCGAAGTGCATTCAAGAAATCGTATCGATACTTTATGACCCGTATCGATACTTCATGACCTGTAATGACATTTTGGGTACAAAGGAGTCCAAAAAATCGATTTCAATCGAATTGAAATGCATGTGTATAAATAATGGGCAAAATGCATGGACTAAAATAGATGCACACTTCTCCTAGCAACAAGATAGAAGCATAAAGAGGCAAAATTACAAAAGCATGACAATCAATCAAATTCAAGCAATTTTTTTTACTAAAAGGGCTCTAAAAGGTCAAGATAGGTTGGTTAAACCTAACTCTCTTCTAAGAGACCAAAAAAGTTCTTTATCTAATGGTTTGGTAAAGATATCCGCTAATTGGTTCAAGGTGTCTACATATTCTAGAACAACATCATTTTTCAATTCCATAATCTAAAAGTTATCGCTTCATCCAAAGGACTTGAGCACAACAACTTCTGGTTGATATGTATTTTGCTTCGGTGGTAGATAAGGCTACAATATTTTGTTCCTTAGAGAATCAATATATGAGCATACTATCTAGAAATTGACAAGTATCGTAGGTACTCTTTCGATCTATCTTACAACCTCCATAATCCGCATCCAAATAAGCATGTAAACTAAAGGAGGAATCTTTAGGATACCAAAGCCCTAAACAAGGTATGTCTCTAAGGTATCTAAAGATTCTCTTAACGGCTATAAGATGTGATTCTCTATTACTAGCTCGAAATCTAGCACACAAGCAAACATTAAACATAATGTCGGGTCTACTTGCGGTAAGATAAAGCAAAGATCCAATTATAGAGCGATAAAGCTTTAAATCAACACACTTACCTCATTCATCTTTGTCAAGCTTTGTGGAAGAGCTCATAGGTGTGGCTTGAGGTTTCACATTCTCCAAGCCAAACTTCTTGATCATGTCCTTGATGTATCTAGCTTGATTGATGAAGATGTCATCATTTCTTTGTTTGATTTGGAGCCCCAAAAAGAATGAAAGCTATCCCATCATGCTCATCTCAAATTCACCTTGCATCAACTTAGCAAAATCTTGGCAAAGAATCTCATTAGTAGAACCGAAAATGATATCATCCACATAAATTTGGACTACTAAAATATCCTTGCATTTTCTTTTAATGAAGAGTGTAATGTCCACCTTTCCCTTTTCAAAACTTTTTCAATCAAAAAGGTAGACAACCTTTCATACCAAGCTCTAGGAGCTTGTTTCAAACCATTTAAAGCCTTTGAAAGTTTGAAAACATGGTTTGGATATTTTGGATCTTCAAAACTGGGTGGTTGTTCTACATACACCTCTTCATTTATAAAACCATTTAGAAAAGCACTTTTGACATCCATTTGAAAAAACTTGAATTCATGATAACATGCAAATGCAAGAAGCATCCTAATAGCTTCCATTCTATCTACGGGTGCATATGTTTCATCAAAATCAATTCCCTCTTCTTGAGTGTAACCTTGAGCAACAAGTCTAGCCTTGTTTCTCACTATGTTACCATTCTCATCAAGTTTGTTTCTAAAAACCCATTGAGTCCATATAGTAGACTTATTACTAGGCCTATCAACTAATGTCTAAACTTGACTTCTCTCAGATTGATTTAATTCTTCTTGCATGGCCAATATCCAATAATCATCATTTAATGCTTCTTTGATATTTTTAGGCTCCATGCATGAAATGAATGCAACATTGCTAGCATGTCTAAGAGAGGATCTAGTGGTTACCATGTTGGATGGATCACCCAAAATCTCACCACCTTTGACATAGTTGAACTCCCTTGGGTAGCTTACTTCCTTCTCCTTTAGAGTTATGTCCTTCAATGCTTCTAGAGGGGGATCTTGTGCTTCTTCTTCTTTGGTTTGAACCTCATCCACCTTTGATGATTAGCCACCATCATTGGCTTCAATGATTCCTACATCATCATCATTACAAAAATCCTTCCTCGGAAGGAGGTTATCATCGAAAACCACATGTATTGACTCTTCTACAACTAAAGTTCTCTTACTAAATGCACGATAGGGTTTAGAGTTTAAAGAATACCCTACAAAAATGGCTTTATCACTTTCAGCATCAAACTTGCCCAAATTATCTTTTCCATTGTTTTAAACAAAACACTTGCAACCAAATGGATGAAAATAGCTAATGTTAGGCTTTTGGGTTTTAAAATCTCATAAGATGTTTTTTTCAAAATAGGCCTAATCATTACTCTATTAATTATATAGCAAGTTGTATTAGTGGCTTCCACCCAAAGATATTTTGGCAAGTTGTTTTCACAAAGTATGGTTCTAGCCATTTCTTCTAAAGTTCGATTTTTCCTCAACAACCCCATTTTGTGGAGGTGTGCGAGGAGCGAAAAAATTATGACTTATTATACCATTTGAGTTACAAAAATCCTCAAAATCTAAATTTTGAAATTCGGTACCATGGTCACTCTTAATGTGAGAAATGATTTGACCAAGATTATTTTGAGTAATTTTTGAAAATGTAATGAATTTTTCTAAAGCCTCATCCTTAGTACTTAAAAATAGAACCCAAGTGTATCTAGAGAAATTATCAATTAAAACAAAAACAACTGATTTTCCACCCAAGCTCATAGTTCTAATAGGACCAAAGAGATTCATATGGATCAATTGTAAAACTCTACTAGTTGAAACATCATTAATAGGTTTGAAAGAAACTCGTTTTTGTTTGCCTTTTGCACACGCATCACAAATTTTATCAAGAGAAAACTTAATTTTAGGTAAACCTCTAACTAGATCTTTGGAAACCAATTTTTCTAAAACACTCATGCTTGCATGCCCTAGTTTTTTATGCCATAGCCATATATCATGTTCGTCTTTAGCAACAAAACATGCATTGGATGTATGAATGTCATCTAAATGCACTATGTATATGTTTCCTATGAGATGGCCAATGAGCAAAATTTAATTTGTTTCAATGTTTAAAATTTTGCAACCATTTAAATCAAAAAAGAACATTGAAACCTTTATCACACAATTGACTTATGCTCAAAAGATTATGTTTTAGACCGTTGACATATAAAACATTATTTATAAGTATAGAAGAGTGATTACCAATGGAACCAATTCCTTTGATGTGGCCTTTGGAGTTGTTACCAAATGTTACTACTCCTCTATTTTTTTGCTTTAGCTCCAAGAATTGACACTTGTCACCGGTCATGTGTCTTAAGCATCCACTACCAATGTACCATGAATTTTTGGAGCTAAAGGTATTAGTGTATCGATACGGTATTAGTGTAAAATAAGGGGCGTATCAATACTGAAATGTCATATCGGTACGAGATTTGCTCACTGGAATCAGGGATGAAATTTTAGCAAAAAAGGTATCGGTACACTTTTAAGGCGTATCGATACGGTTCAACGACCATTTAAACTCCACTGATTCCTATAACTGACAAGCAACGGCTATAAAATTTAATGCAAAGATTTTTGTAAATCTGACCAAACCGTATCGATACGGGGTGACCCGTATCGGTACTTCAAAGTGTGATCTTAAACCCAGATGAAACAGTATCGGTACGGGTGAAACCGTATCAATACGCTTTGACCATTAATATTCTAGTGTTGAAAAACCGTATCGGTACGCCTAAGACGTATCGATATGTCTGGGCGTAATTGCAGAATTTTGGCTTTGAAACATTTAGAAAATTTTATTGGGTTTAAGGTTTTGAGTTAGAAACAATTTTTGGTTCAAATACTTGTCATTTTTGTGAGACTTTTGAGTACTTAAAAATTTATTTACTTTTACAATTTAGTCCTTAAACAATTTGTATATCAAAATCAAACATAGGTTTTACACCCAATATGAGCATATTTCTTGGATTATTTTGTGACAGTCACAACATCGCTCATAGTGATAACTACATGTATGATCCTCAGACTTGAGATCATTATTATTTCAACATCGTGAGTGGCATATTTTGATACAGTCAAACGTGTGTCGTAACTGACTACACTATAAAGATTGATATTGGATATGTCACAATCTATGTAGTGAGATATGGTTGATCAATATAGGATTTGTCCCTCCTACATAATAGGAGTAATATCGTAGACCACTTGATTGAGTGAGATTAGAAATGTATGGCCATGCTCGAATAAGTTGATATAAGATATCATAGTTATTCGTTTATAATAGTCTACTCAAGATATCAAGAAATATTAGATGGATTATACAAGTGTGATTATTCTATGACTTGTATCCAATCTAGATATAAAAGACAAAAAGATGTAATAAATGAAAAAGAGTTAATCACAAAAAAGGTTATGTCGAATCATGAATTCTTGTAACTTAGGTGACAATGACATATTGCTAGATGTCACTCATTGTTTGTAATATTAAAAATGTTCTAATATTTTCTACTAATGTTACATGAACCTATAGGTCACACCCATGGTTGAAATGAGCATATATTAAATGAATTATATATGTACATTTTTTTGTACATGAATTTAGTTAAATTAATATATATTTGATATATATATAATTTAACTATTAGATGAATATTAAAAGAAAATAATTATTGTAATTATGACTCTTTTAATATATAAATACTATAATTCTATTTAAATTAATATATATATTGAAATCCTAATTAAAGTTGAATTGTAATTATATATATATATTAATATATATATTAAAATCCTAATTAGTTGAATTGAGATTATATATATTAATATATATTGAATTCCTAATTAAGTTAAATTGGGATTATATATATTTAATATATATATTGAAATCCTAATTAAAATTGAATCATGATTATATATATTTAATATATATTTTGAAATTCTAACCTGAGTTGAATTAGGATTTCAAAGGCTATATAAAGGCATGAGAAATCTAGAAATCATTAATGCTTTTGGAAAAACTCTCTAAATAATTTAGAGAGTTTTATATGCTCGTTTCAACTGAGTGAACTACGTAGAGGTTGGAGCGTTATCATTGCAGTTTAGGAATCGGCATCGTGGAATCGTGATTGGATATCTATCTCCTCCAAGTTCAGAATTCTAGATTTTAAGCAAGTAATTATTCACCCCGATTCATTCCTCATACATGGATCTCTGGTGGTAATCATTGGATTATTTTTTTTCTATGTTATGGGGTGTGTCGGCGTGACCCAACAGTGGTATCAGAGCCACTTGTGCGATACAGATTTGGGTTTTAATTACTTGGGTGATGTAATTGTATGAGATACATGTTATTTTTTCTATTTATTTAGCGAATATATGATATTTGTACGAGCAAATCTATTCAATCACGGTTAATTTGTTAATCCAGTTAAAAGATATTCCTAAGATCGATTATTAAGAGTTAATCATCAGGATCTTTGTCGATAGGGTTTGAAATATTATATGTTAATTGTTAACATATTCAATATTAAGTTTTAGGGTTTTAGATGTTAAGTGTTAACATACGAGGATTATAGTTATATATTAGACTAATGGTTAATCTATAGATTTCGTGCGGGAAAGTAACAAGAGTTGTTTCAGTAAAAACCTCGTGGATTTTAAAATCTTGAAAAACACGATAATGTTGATAAAAATTATCAAATCGTGAGGTTTTTACATAGCAATTAAGATGCTAATCTTTAAAAAATTCCCCACCGCTAACCATGCAGCGACAACCTCGTCGGCAGCTACGGGGCTGCTGGAACCCCGCAAGGGGCTTGACACGTACGTAAGAACAATCTGGTAAGACCTTAATAACAATCTGAGTTATTTTATGTCTGATATACACGGTGTTTGTAATGCATGGTTATAGCCCAATAGCCCATTTAGTTTTATTTATAAGGTTTTATAAATCGACCTGCATTTCGTGCCTTTCTCTACTTCTATTGTAATTCTCTTCTCATCTTACTCCCTCGTATGTAAAATGAGTATACGAAGAAGTATGGACCTGAGGAACAAAAGTGGATCCCAATAGCCCATTTAGTTTTATTTATAAGGTTTTATAAATACGACATATATGTCGTGTTTTTCTCTACTTCTATTGTAATTCTCTTCTCATCTTACTCTCTCGTATGTTGAGTCTGGTGCGGGCAAGAGGAGGGTGCTTGCCGTAGGAAACTATGTCAATCAGAGGCTTCTCCGACCTCTCCATAATTGGTTAATGGAGGCGTTGGGAGATCTGAAAACAGATGGCACCTTTAATCAAAATGCCCCTCTTGATAGACTAGTGGGTGCAAAGAACATCTACTCTATCGATCTAAAAGCAGCCACAGATAGGTGGCCTTTATTGATACAATTAGATCTTCTAAAGTCTCTCTTCGGGCATGAGTTTGCCGATGAAGTTGGAAATCTTCTCGGCTTCACTATGTGAGGGCTTCCTTTGGTGAAATCCCTTGAGAGGACCAACAATAGCTTATGATTCAGTTTTCAAGTTGGTCAACCTCTGGGATACTACTCCTCTTGGGCTTTCTTTGTTATCTCTTTCTCATCATTTTGTTGTATGGGCAGCAGCAGAACAAGAGTATCCTGGTCGATATTTTGATCAGTATGCGGTGATGATATTATCATCACTGATGATAGGGTATCTTCTCGCTACCAACAGATATTGGATAGTTTAGGTGTCATTGTCTCTAAAGACAAGATCTTAGTCTCTGATAACGACTTTTTGAAATTGTAATCTATACGAAGAAGTATGGACCTGAGGAACAGAAGTGTAGCCCAATAGCCCATTAGTTTTATTTATAAGGTTTTATAAATATTACCTACATGTCGCGTCTTTCTCTACTTCTATTGTAATTCTCTTCTCATTTTACCCCTTCGTATGTTAAACTAGTTTTTGAAATTGTAATCTATACGAAGAAGTATGGACCAGAGGAACAGAAGTGTGGGACGGGCCACCTTAGGATATGGGCAATAACTATTGTATTTATATTTACTGCTTTTCATGTATGTGATAAAATGAATGTATGAGATGCATGCTAGTTAATTGATAAGATCAAATGTTAAACAGCGAGATAATATTCACAAAACCCCTTAATAAAATATTAAGTCTTTTATTACTTCCCAATGTTAACCCTTGTTAAAGTCTAGATCGATACAATGTAGGTTCTGCTAAAGCGAGGTACTTGTATCTATCTTGTCCAAACGCAAAGAATAAGCAAGTGATATTCATTGGTTGTAACATTGGTTAAAGACTTAACTAAGTTACTCTAATAGGATTAGAAACCTAAAGGTTAGTTATTTGGATAATCATAAGATGATTATGAACAATAGTTGTTCACCAAATGAAGGCGTTACATGAGATGTAATAACAAGTGTTGCTTACCTAAATAAACCATAATCGTAAGAGAAAAGCTAAAGCCGACTTAAGAGAATATAAATTTTGGATCCTTACCCACTAAAAAACTTTATAGAAAGTATTTTCGACATGAATATTTAAGGGTTATTAATTTTAATAAAAGTAGTGGGAGTATAAAGTCCTTTTATAATTAAACTTCGTAAACGTACTAAAATATTATATTTTATTGTTGTAGACTTATTTTGGTAAATATAAATTCGTTATCATTGCGCCGATCCTTAAGAAGGGCAAGTTGAATGACGTGAACTTCCTTGACATGTCACTGAAAGAAAAATGTTTTCATTCTAATAAGACATGTCATTGTAAAAGAAATTGTCCCATTTATCTTGAAAAAGTCAAGAAGGCAAATGAAAGTTGAGCGTCCGCCCTAGATATTTATGTTATTAATATTAATTAATCAACACCTACTTTTTGAGTATTAGATACCAGTTTTTAAATCTCATATTTGTACATCTATACAAGGACTACAAAAGAGTAGAAATCTGAGAAGATGTGAACTTACGGGTTGGTAATGGACCAAGAGTTGTTGCATTAGCTATAGGAACACATACTTTATCGTTGTCTAGTGGACTTAATTTATGTTTAGAGGATTGTTATTTTGTGCCTAGTTTGACTAAAAACATCATTTTGATTTCTTATTTAGACAATATTTGTTTTGAGATAATTATTAAGAATAATTGTTGTTCTTTTTATCTTAATAATGTTTTCTATGGTGTGACACAATTAATAAATGGGCTCTATATTTTGGATCAAGAGAATTCCATTTACAACATAAATACGAAAAAATCAAAAACAAATGACTTTAATCAAACTCATCTTTAGCATTGTCACTTGGGTCATATAAGTGAAACACACATTTCAATACTTCATTAAGATGGATTTTTGGATTCATTTGTTTTCGAACAACCTGATGTATACAACATTGCTTATTTGGAAAGATGACTAAAGCTTCTTTTAATGGTAAAAGTGAGCGAGCAAGTGATTTATTGGGATTAATACATAGTGATGTATGTGGACCAATGAATACACAAGATAGAAGAGGGTTTTAATACTTCATTACTTTCACATATGATTTCAGTAGATATAGGTACATTTACCTAATGCATCATAAATTTGAAGCCCTTGAAAAGATCAAGGAATTTAAAAATGAAGTACAAAACCAACTAGGAAAAAGCATTAAGGCTCTTCGATCAGATCGAGGATGAGAATACTTAAGCTTAGAGTTTGGTGACCTTCTTAAGGAATGTGGGATTGTCTCACGCCTACTGGTACTCCACAATGGAATGGAGTTTTCAAAAAGAAGAAATCGAACACTGTTAGATATAGTTCGATCAATGATAAGCCACGCTGATCTTCCAATTTCTTTCTAGGGACAAGCGCTAAAAATAGCTTCTTTCACACTAAATCATGTTCCATCTAAATCATTTCAAAAGACACCATATGAGATATGAATTGGGAAACGTCCTAGTATGTCTTTTATGAAAATTTGGGGATGTGAAGCTTATGTTAAACATAAGTTGTCTACAAAGCTCGAACCCAAATCTTATAAATATAATTTTGTGGGTTATTCTAAAGAAACTAAAAGATATTATTTCTTCAATCCTACCGAGAACAAAGTGTTTGTTATTCAAACATGAATATTTCTAGGAAGATAATTTGTTTTTCGAAAAGGAAGTAAGAGAAATATTAAAGTCAATGAAATTCGAGATCAACCATATATCATTGAATACGAGATTGAACAACAACAAGTTCCACAAGTTGTTGAGGAACATTCAACAGTTTTGGAAACACAACCGCTACGAAGATCTTTGAGAGATTGCAATGCGCCTGAGAAATATGGATTTCTTGTCACATTGCATGGTAATGTTCTCTTCATAGATCGAGATGAGCCTAAGACTTATTAAGAAGCAGTGATGGGCCCAAACTCTGAGAAATGGCTAGAGGCCATAAAATTCGAGATGGATTCCGTGTTAGAAAACCAAGTTTGGACCTTGGTTGACCCACCTCTAGGGGTTATGCCCATAGGGTGCAAATGGTTTTTCAAAAAGAAAACTGACATGAATGGTAATGTAGAAAATACAAATGGCGATTAGTCGCTAAAGGTTTTTGTCAAATTCATAGTATAGACTATGATGAAACATTTTCTCTTGTCGCTATATTTAAATTCATCCGGATCTTACTTGCGATAGCTATATTTTATGATTATAAGATATGAAAAATGGATGTTAAAACCACTTTACTTAATAGAAAACTAGATGAGGATATGTACATGACACAACCTGAAGGTTTTATCAGTCCAAAAGATACCAAAAAATATACAAGCTACAAAGGTCCATTTATAGATTGAAGCAAGCTTCTCGAAGTTGGAATCTTCATTTTAACGATGCAATCAAAGAGTTTGGTTTTATAAAAAATGAGGACGAGCCATGTGTTTTCAAGAAAATTAGTGGGAGCATTGTCATATTCTCGATATTGTATATGAATGACATACTGATAATAGGAAATAACATACCTAGCTTACAATCTTTTTTAAAAAAACTTGGTTAGGAAAATGTTTATCCATGAAAGACTTGGGTGAGGCAACATACATATTAGGAGTCAAAATCTATAGAGATAGATCGAGACGACTTCTAGGACTCAGTCAAAATACATACATAGATAACATACTGAAAATGTTTAGTATAGAAGAATCAAAAAGGGGATTCTTACCTATGAGACATGGTATTTCACTCTCGAATAAAATGTGTCATTCAACGCCCCATGAAAGAGAGCGCGTGAGTAAGATTTCATATGCTTTGGCCATTGGATGTATCATGTATGCCATGCTATGTACACGTCTGGATTTATCATATGCATTAAGTATGATAAGTCGGTACCAAGTAGATCCCGGTGAAGGTCATTGGGTTGCAGTAAAAAACATCCTTAAGTACTTGAGAAGAACTATGGATACATTCCTTATGTATGGAGGTAAGGAAGAACTAAGTATAAAAGGTCACACTGGCGTAAACTTCCAAATCGATAAGGATGATTCTCGATCGCAATCGGGTTTTGTGTCTTTGCCTTAATAGAGGTGATGCGAGCTGGGAAAGTTTAAAGCAAGATACAATAGATAATTCTACAATAGAAGCTGAGTATATTGCAGCATGCGATGCTGCAAAAGAGGGTGTTTGGATCAAGAATTTCATACTTGAACTAGGGGTTGTGCTGAGCATATTGAATGCTATAGATCTACGTTGTAATAACAACTAAGCCATCGCACAAGCAAAAGAACTAAGATCTCACCAATGATCCAAACACATACTTAGGCATTACTATCTCATTCAAGAAATTATAGATCGAGGAGATGTGGAAATATGGAGAGTACCGGCAGATGATAACATTGTCAATCCACCGACAAAGCCTCTGATGCAGCAGAAGCATGATCATCACACTAAGTCACTTGGTATTAGACACGTGAGTGATTGGTCTTAGTGCTAGTGGGAGATTGTTAGAGTATGCTCAACAACCAATCATAAGATGATTGTAAATGACATTTGTTTTTACCTTGTTTATTCATAAAGAGGCATTTCCATTATTATTTTCAGTTACAATTCTACGTGCATAAATAAATTGAATTATAATAAAGTCCTTAGAATAATATGATTATTCTTAAATGTCCTTAGTCGAGTATTATTGTGGGCATGGACAATAATAATGCATTAAGACTAATATGTAGTTGATTGATGACAAAGTGTTGTCATTGACATGGAAATGTCAAAATCAATACATAAGTATGTGTTAGAGAATGACATATTGGACTGACCCGCTATGAGAATGTTTCTTGGATTATTATGTGACATTCACAACATCGCTCATAATGATAACTACATATATGATCCTCATACTTGAGATCATCATTATTTCAACATTCTGAGTGACATATTTTGATACAATCAAACGTGTGTCGTAACTGACTACACTATAAAGACTGATATTGGATATGTCACAATCTATGTAGTGAGATATGGTTGATCAAGATAAGATTTGTCCCTCCTACATAATAGGAGTAATATCGTAGGCCACTTGATTGAGTGAGATTAGAAATGCATGGCCATGCTCGAATAAGTTGATATGAGATATCATAGTTATTCGTTTATAATAGTCTACTCAAGATATCAAGAAATATTAGATGGACTATACAAGTGTGATTGTTCCATGACTTGTGTCCAATCTAGATATAAAGGACAAAAGGATGTAATACATGAAAAAGAGTTAATCACGAAAAAGGTTATGTCGAATCATGATTTATTGTAACTTAAGTGACAATGACATATTGCTAGATGTCACTCATTGTTTGTAATATTAGAAATGTTCTAATATTTACTACTAACGTTACATAAACCTATAGGGTCACACCCACAGTTGAAATAAGCATATATTAAACAAATTATATATGTACAAATTTGTTGTATACGAATTTAGTTAAATTAATATATATTTGATATATATATATAATTTAACTATTGGATAAATATTAAAAGAAAACAATTATTGTAACTATGACTCTTTTAATATATAAATAATATAATTCGATTTAAATTAATATATATATATATTGAAATCCTAATTAAAGTTGAATTGAGATTATATATATATATTAAAATCCCAATTAGTTAAATTGAGATTATACACATTTAGTATATATATATTGAAATCCTAATTAAAGTTGAATTGAGATTATATATATTTAATATATATATATATATATATATATATTGAAATCCTAATTAAAGTTAAATTTGGATTATATATATTAATATATATATATATATATTGAAATATAAAGGCATGAGAGATCTAGCAATCATTTATGGTTTTGGAAAAACCCACTAAATAGTTTAGAGAGATTTATATGATCGTTTCAACTGGGTGAATTACGTAGAGGTCAGAGCGTTATAGTTGCGGCTTAGGAATCAACATCGTGGAATCGTGATTGGATATCTATCTCCTCCAACTTCAAAATTTCAGATTTTAAACAAGTAATTCTTCACCCTTATTCACCCCGAATCTTTCCTCGTACATGGATCTCTAGTGGTAATCGCTGGATTATTTTTTGCTGCCCCATGGGGTGTGCTGCCGTGACCCAACATTAGGTTGTATGATGTAGAATTTAGGATTTATTATTAGAATTTAGAGTTTATGGTGCTATGGTTAGGAATTAAGGTTTTAGATTTTATAGTTTAAATATGAAAAGTTGTGTAAAAGAAATTACGCAGCTTGTGTATCAAAATATAACCCTAATAATAATATCGTATTTCTTGTTGCACCATAAATTATAGGGTAAATTATATCGGATACCACTATATTTTAAGTTTATCATCGATTATACTACTAAACTAAAAATTGATATTATTTTAACGCTGAACTTTAGTTTATGCTTCAATTATGCCACTGAGCCATTAAAATTGATGATGCGGACATATTTTAACGGTTTTCGTGCAATGATGTGGAAAAATTTTAACAGCCCAATGATATACTTGAAGTCTACAACTAAAGTTCAATGTTAAAGTAATATCAATTTTTAGTGTAATAATATAATCGATGCTAAACTTAAAGCTCAATGATATCTATGTAGTTTTAGGGTAGGTATAGGGTACGACATGTCTAGGGTGAGGCTAAAAGATGGTAAGTTCTGAAAATTGTCCTTGAACTGAAAATGTTAGACTTCTTGATAACATTTTCAGTTGTTTCTTTAGTTTTTTTTTTTTTGCAAGTATTGATACTTATTTTGTAAGTATTGATACTTATTTTTTTATATAAGTTTTCAGTTTGGCACAAAATATCGAAACTTACAAAAATAAGTATCGATACTTATAAAAAAACTCAAAAAATTAACAAAAAATGTTATCAAAAAATTTAACAATTTCAATTTCAGGACAAATTTCAAAATTTATCGCCTTTTAATCACACCATAGACATGCCCCACACTATTCCCGCCTTAGTTTTATCCTAAAGGGTAAACTACCGGGGTGACTACCCAACTATTGGGTCTGACCTATTTTGACCATCGAACTACAAAAATTCAAAGTTTGACTACCCAACTATTTAATTGGACCTATTTTGACCACCAGCCGTTAAAATCTAACGAAAGGGTGACATGGTTGTTAATAGAAATTTGTATAACTACACATTTGGTCCATGTTAGTTATCTATTCTATCACTATTATCCTAATTTTAATTTCATCACCTATTAACAAAATTAATTTCTCTCTACCCTAACAACTCGTCGTCTTTGCTTTCACCACCGTCGTCGACCCATTTCCATTGTTTCCATACCCTGAGCAACTAACTAATCATCTCCATTTTCCTAAACCCAAGCTTGGAGCCAAATGGTGTTCACCAGTAGTGAGATTTAGTGACATTGCAAATGATTCAAAATCGGGTTTTGGTTCAGATTTACCAAAGAAGCACACATAAGCAGGAATAAGAGAAGCATGAAAACTAGCAGCATTAGTAAAATCACAAAACTCCCAACAAAATTATTGAAATTTGAAACTGTAGGTGATAACATGAAATAGGTCAGTAATTACTTGTGAACTACCAATAAAAATATGAAAGAAATAAGCCACCCTGAACTGAGCATTCAAATATATGAAAACGGGTGCACCTCTACTCCATCGATGCAAAAGAGAACCACCTCTGTTCCTCATTTTAATAGTGAACACCATTTGGCTCCAAGCTTGGGTTTAGGAAAATGGAGATGATGAGTTAATTGCTCGGGTATGGAAACAATGAAAATAGATCGATGACGGTAGTGAAAGCAAAGACGGGTTGTTAGGGTGAAGAGAAAATGATTTTGTTAATAGGTGATGAAATTAAAATTAAGATAATATTAATAAAATAAGTAACTAACAATGATAAAATTTGTAATTATATAAATTTTCATTAACATCTACTTCACCCATCTGTTAAATTTTAACAGTCAGTGGTTAAATTTTAAATTTTTATAATTTAATAATTAAAATAAACTAGACCTAATAGTTAGGCGATCACCAAGCCCTATCCTAAATTATATTTGGACGAAAGAATACACCGCCTGAAACAATTTTGACCACATGGAAGCGGACAGTGAGACCCGGCAATAAGCAGACAGAGCGAGCATCTTCGCGCACAACACGACACTCGACTCACTACCTGCACCTGCCAAGGACCAACTCACCTCAGCTCACCTCAACTCAATATTTCAACCGCCCTTTCTTTATTATAATCTTTCTCACCACAGTTGACAATTTTGAGGGGAAAAAATAAAAACAAAATCACCACCACCAAACTCAGCTGATTCATTCCCCACCCTACTAAAACCTGTTTCTTCAATAAATCCCCTTTCCTGTCGCGCCTAATTTAAACTCATCTTCACTCGATCGAGCTTTTGCTACCGTCCAACCTATCTTTCTCGTACCTCAAACAAGGTATTCCAAAAATTTCTCTCTTTTTCTGTGGTGAAGTCTCTGTTTGGTTGCTTGGATTTCTTCTTTTTTGAAAATTTCAATTTGAACGAGACTTGAAGCTTTTTTAAGCTTTTGCTGCTGCAGTTAGGTTCTCTTGGTAATTTGATGGTCCTGGATTTTAGATTCTCTTCCGAGTTACTTAAAAACATACAAATTTTGCTCATTCTCTCTTAATGTTAGTTTTAATTTAGTTATAGGTTACTTAAATCAAAGAGATTATATAATTGAAGGCCATTTAGAGAAGACTGTACAACTCTTCCTAATTATATGTGTTACGCTCCTTCAGTTTCTGTAACCCCTTTAGTTTCCTTTAATGATGTAGGTGATGTAGGTGCCTTGATGAATGCGGTTAATTATTTCTTTTGTGTAGTTGGTTACCCTATTCATGGCTCATTTATGTTACGCTGGGTGAGGTTTTGAGAACATGGAATCGATTTTAATTATTTCCTAATTATATGTGTCGCTATGCTTTTGAAGCACTTGTTAGCATCTTTCCATTACTCCTGTTATCCAATGCTTAAAGTAGGAATCGATTTGATAACGCTAGCTGAAGGATTGCGGCTCATATTTGCAGAGCTATTCTGTTCTCCTTTCATCTCAGCTGTTATAATTATTATTTGCTTATGAACTCCTTTTCTGATTTCAAATTCAAAACAGAAATTGTTGAATGCTGGAGCAAGCTGCGAAACTATCTTTTGAAGCTTTCATTCATGTTAGTTTGAACTATCATTCTTAATTGTATTGGGTTAAGTTTTGTGTCAATGCTGTTAAATAAGTTTGAATTAATAGTTTTGATGCTATTCTCTTTATCTTGGTTTAGGTAGAAAGAACATTTATATAAGTTAAATCTAAAAGCATGGTTGATATTGAATAATAACTCCACTTAAGTTTTATTTAGGTTGAATGCCTTTTTTTGTGTGTGTGTTTGATATTGATGTTAATTGACAACATAGTTAAAGTTTTCCTGGAGGAGACAGTAGATGGGTTTATGTTCTGGGTGTTCCCTCTTTGCTGTAAGATGTTGAACTTTCACAACATTTAGCATTCACCTCTTTTTTCTTTGTAAAAGAGAATCATCTAAGAATGCATAATATGAAAAGAATATGATTAGATCCACAGTGTTCTCACAGTTGCTATACATATAGACTATAATTGGGTTATTTGTATAATTATATAGAGTACGCGATCTCTTTTAATATTTTTGCCAACTTAATAACACAGCACAAATTCAACAGGATCTTGGGTCAAAATCTGCGGGAAAAGCCTAGGTCCAACTATGTCTCAGTCTGATTGCTTTGATATCTTAGTTAATAATAATTGTGGATTTTTATAAAAATGTGTAAAAGGAGATGAAATCAAAGTTCTGGAGAATTGAGTTTGATAAGCCGTGAAAACCAACAAAATAAAATGCATTGTGATAAAACTTTATCTCTTTAAGAAAAAGGTAAAAGGGAAGAAAATTCAAACTTGGTCATTTTATATGAAAATTTATAGTAGCGCACTTCTTAATAATTTTCTGTTTGATTAAGTTTGCTGCACCATTTTCCCCCTTTTTTGTTAAGCCTTAGATTAAACATAAATTTAAATACTTTCCATGCATAATTTTCCTTTATTTTTGTCTAGTTAACAAAATAAGTTTTAACATCTTTTTCAGATTGAAATAAAGTGGGTAGCAGAGAAGGGTCTTCTGCTGTCTGCACTATCTGTAACTGTTCCCTAGTTAATTTATTTGCAACCATAGAAAAATGTGCTCACCTATGGATGATGATGAGCCAGCAATGAGATGCATGTGAGGCACTTGGTTACTTTCCGAAAGCTTTGATCTCTCTGTTTCTCTTTGTCTCCCTTTGTCAGGTTAACTCTCTTTTTAACCTAGCATTCTAAATCTTAATGGGAAATTGGCAATATGAGTACCAATAAAAGCTATGACTATTAAGTATGAAGGCAATTTTGATGCTTGGAAAGTATTTTAATTTTATTTTGATTTTTCTGGAACATAGGACTCTGAGATGGGTTCTTGCTGCTCATCCGCAGCCAAAGGAAAAAGTGGCAGCAACAGTGATGGCCTAGTGACAGATGCCAGGGCTACAACATGTGTTTCACCAAAGAAGCAGAAGCAAAGGCAGGGGTCAGGGAGGTGGAGGAAGAAACCAAGTGGATTAGTGCCAATGGATGAAGCAGAGCTCCATCTCATTCCAGGGAGAATGTTTCTGAATGGTGCCAGTAGCGTTGCATGCTTGTATACCCAACAGGGGAAGAAAGGGACCAATCAGGATGCAATGCTTGTTTGGGAGGTTAGTCTTAGCGCTTATTATTCTTCTAAGTAGTGTTTTCTTGCTGTGGTATTTCCTTTAACATTAACTTATCTATCATTGTCACTATAATTAGTTTGTTATATATTCGTTTTCTTCTTTAGGTGAAAATTTTATTTATTTCCTCTTTTTCCTCTATGGCATCAATATGTGAAGACTTGGTTTCAATGTTTCTATATTAGAATTTCAGTTCGAGAAGTGACACGATATTCTGTGGTGTATTTGATGGACATGGTCCTTATGGTCATATGGTTGCCAAGAGAGTACGAGATACTCTTCCTGTTATATTATGTACCCAATGGAAAGCTAGCCTTACTGGTGATCAGAGTAGTCTCAATAAGAGTGAAAATGCTCCCATAAGCACTATGCCTGAGGATGCTGCATCTTTGAGCATGGATGATGACTGCTGTGAATCATTGGAGATTGAAGGAAATGAACAGCTCCCAGAAATGTATTTACCTCTTAAATGGTCTATGATAAAGGCTTCCAAGTTAATGGATAAAGAGTTAAAGTTGCATCCAGCAATTGATTGTTTCTGCAGTGGGACAACTGCTGTTACTTTGGTGAAGCAGGTATTAGTCATGAGTTCAAAATTAATCATCACTTGGATCTGTTAATCATCAGATGTATTACCAAGCTTAATATTTTAACATTTGGATAGTTAATGGATTTGTCTTATTTTTCTAAATAAAACAGCCAAGTATTTTTAAAATTTGTTGCAGATGCTCATGTATCACAAACGGAAAGAGATTAATGCGTGTACAGAAATTTAGGATTTGAAATTTGTTAAACTGCACATGCTAATGTGTCTCGTCTGAGAACCTTGAAAGTTTTATTTCACATTATCTAACCATTCAATGACAAATATGGTTTTCTAGGGTCATGATCTTGTAATTGGAAATGTTGGCGACTCAAGAGCAGTGCTGGCAATGAGAGACAAAGATAATTCTCTGATTGCTGTCCAATTGACTGTTGACCTGAAGCCTGATTTGCCAAGTCCTCTCTCTCTCTCTCTCTCTCTCTCTCACACACACACACACACACACATGCACGAACAAATACAGACTTTCCCTGTATTTCTGTCAGAATAATAACTTGTGCCATCGAATTTGAATATCTATGGAACTAATAAGTTCTTGCAACATTATGTTCAGGGGAAGCTACTAGAATTCAGCAATGCAAAGGAAGGGTTTTTGCCTTGCAAGATGAGCCTGAGGTTTCACGTGTATGGTTGCCCAATAATGACTCACCTGGTTTGGCAATGGCTAGAGCTTTTGGGGACTTCTGTCTAAAGGATTTTGGTTTGATTTCGGTGCCAGATGTTTTCTATCGCCGCATTACTGAAAGAGACGAATTTGTTATTCTTGCTACTGATGGGGTATCTTCATCTTCGTAGTCCATCAATCTAGTTTGAGAATTTTGTGTAGGACCCCGAAACATGGCTGCGAGGGACCCTTTTCTTTCCCCCTGTTCATTGTAGCTTATAGAGAAGTCCATCTATACCCCCCCCCCCACCTCTCTTCCTTCTGCCTTTATTTTGGCATTATTAGCAATTGACAAATTTTATTGTGTTAGATAAGGGTTAAAATACCAGCCATTGTAAGGGAAAATATATATCCATATTTTTTCTTTTTAACTTTTTCCTTGAAGTTCCCATAAATTCTCCAAGAACTCAGTTTTAATATTGGTGCAGGTTTGGGATGTCCTTTCAAATAAGGAAGCCATCGATATTGTGGTATCAGCCCCTAGTCGCTCAACAGCTGCTAGAGCACTTGTCGATTGTGCAACTCGAGCATGGAGGCTTAAGTACCCTACTTCCAAGAATGATGATTGTGCTGTTGTATGCCTCTTTCTGGAATATTTGCCTGCAAGTAATGGAACTGCAGAAGAATCCGACATATCAAGGAGTCCTAAGGAAATGATGGTGGCTATTGCTGATAATAAAGGAGATTCTCCCACTTTAAGTTTTGGTCAATCTGACACATTCCATGGCTCCACGGAAATCGTTCCTGTAACTGAACAGTCAGAGGAGAGGTTGCCCTCAAAGTTGCCAGGCCAGTCCAGGAGGAGTCTTGCTGAGTGCATTTCAGTTGCGTACGATGAAGAGTGGTCAGCCTTAGAAGGTGTTACAAGAGTTAATAGCTTATTAAGCCTTCCGAGGTTTCTATCCGGTGATAAAAGATCAACAAGTTTAAGAAAGAAATGGTTATGAGAGCTTACATGGAAGTCGATTAGCAGAATAGACATGTTTTTGACGATCTCACATTCATGAATTATGAATCATAAACTATATTTGTTGTTTGGTGATTTTAAAGCTTCTTGTTGTTGCTGTTATATATAACATGTTTATTTCTGTTCTCCAAGAATTTATGATTCATTCTTGTTGTGCGGTATAAACTCTAGCAACCCCCATTTCCTCCTGATTAATAAATGTATCAAAAAGATTATCCTCTTTTCATTTATTAATATATTTCGCATTTCTTAAACGTTTGTTATTGGGATTAATATGTTTCGTCGAAGGTGAATATAGGAAGGGGATGCATATATGCATTTCTGAAATTCATGGCATTGATACTGAAGATGAATGAAGGTTTTAGAGTTATATCTAGCGTTTGTGTAAGGAAACGGGGTCGATGAGCGATCAGCAAGGCTCACGACCTCCATTGCACTTTGGAGTTTAAAGTTTACTGTTTCTCTCTTTCTAAACTGGCTGCTCTCTGATAGTTTTCATCGTACAGTTGTGGAGTGTTGAATAATTCGCTACTTTGACTCAAATTTTGCTCTTTCTTCAATTTTTTTTTTACTTGTCTCCTCGCTGCAAGTTAGAAGAGAAGAAAACTGAGAGAAAAGGAAAATTGCGTCTCCATCCGCCAACACGTTTCTGTCTCGCCACAAAAGGCTTAAAATCAGGTCGTGGTCGGCTAGAGAAGGACTCCGAAACACAGGCCAATGGGGGCACCATGACAATAAAAAAAAAAGAGAAAGCTGAAATAAATAAATAAAAAAAGACGAAGAAAGAAGAATGAAAGCAAAACACGTGGAAAAGAAGGAAGGTCAGCCGTCGAAGGAGGGCTCAAGGGTTAAAAACTTTTGAGGAAGGAACGAGTTGAAACGATATAAGATTTTTTTTACTCCACTTAATGCAGTCTTTTTTTATTTGGATCTTAAGTAATATCATTTAGTTATTTTATTTAAATATTGTATATCAAAGTATTAAAAAGATTGAGTAAGAGCATTTGATCAGTTGGTTAAATTGTTTATTTTTGTTCTCTTAGTTTTTAGGTCATGGGTTTTAGACCTACCAAGAGCATCATCTTCCTTCTCATTCCCTCTAGGTAGAATTAATATTAAAATTAAGATTTGTAAAAAAAAATATTATAAAATTAAAATGTCACTATAGTGATATTAACTATACTTTAAAATAAGTCTAAAAATAAAAATAATTTGATAATTTTTTAATTAAATTAATATAATATTGACTCGTAACATCAAACTTAATAGAATATTTACTAAAAAATTAAACAATTTTTTATGTTTTACACGATTAACCTAAAATATCAGACAAATATGTATATACAAATAGGAAAATTCTAAAGCGCTCGACGAGCACCACTAACGATGAGCACCGATGCGCACTATTAATCTAATTTATAAAGATTTAAAATCCAAAGGACTTACCGTACCATTTTAATTTTTTGAAAAATCAAAAGGTAATTTAATTAAAATTCTTTTTTTTCATATTTTTTTAAAAAATTATTAAATCAAAATTTCTATCCCCAAATCATCAAAGCCCTAGTTTTTTTCTTCTACATCGCCGGCCACATCCTTATCGTCCTGTCGTCGCCCGTCCATGGCTGTCGTTGAGCTCTGCTGCCCTTCCCCTCATTCCTTGCAAGTAGGTAATTTATCCTCAATTCCCTATTCGAACCCTAATTATGTTTAATTCGATGCTATTCGAACCCTAATTCCTAAATTGAGTATCCTAATTCCCATATTAGAACCCCAATTACATTAACAGTATCCTAATTTGTGTGTTAGAACCCTAAATCCCATTTCCGAATCAAAATCCCCAAATTGCAGTCTGTCGTCCGTACCGGTACAGTGGTTTCATCGTACCGGTATGCGGGTTTATCCGTACCGGTACTGGCTGCGTATCGGTACATTTAGCTACTACTGGAATTTATTTCCAAAATAGTGTATTGGTACGCCTTAAATACCGTACTTGTACAATATGTTTGATCATTCAATATTGTTGGTTTAAGTTCGATTTACTATTTGTAATTGTATTTTTGAAATTTTGAGTTAACTCAAATTCCCTTGCCATGTACCATTATAATAATGTTGATTTTCTTTAATTTTGCTAAATTACAGATCTTGTCGAGATGGTTAACAACGAAGATGCCAGAATTCAAACTACAGAGTTGGCGCTTTATAACGAGGATGAAGATGAGCATAATCAGGATACAGATCTTTACAATAGTGAACCAGATTGTGAAATTGATACTGAAGAAGAACAAACTGATTATCTTGTTGACGATGACAAACATATAGATGATGAGAACACCCTTGACTACTTCATTGACGAAAGCATTTGGGACAAGATTGGGAAAACAATTGAAAGATTACGATGCGAATGAATTGAGTATGCTGAAGTGGAAGACTTTAGATGATTGCATTGAATTTTATCATACATATGCCAAAGTGACAGGTTTTGGCGTTCGAGTCAACCAAACAGTGAAAAGTCGAACTGGTGATCACATAATTGCAAAAAAATAGTGTGCCATAAGGAGGGATATAAAGTGGAAAAGTGGAGTAATTTTCCAAGCAGAAAATGTGAAGAAAGACCAACCAGCAGAGTTGGATGTGGAACATTTATTAGATTCAAATTGGACGAATGATATCAATATTGGAAAGTTGTTAAATTCCAAACAGAACATAACCATGACATGGTCCAGACAACACAGGTTGCTTATATTAGGTATGTAATTCATCGATAAGTAAATTGTTACATACTAACTTATAGCTTATATATATATATATTTAATGTTTTTAATGATTTATTTTGTAGGTCATCCGAAAAATTAGCCAGTTAGACGAAATTAAGATTAAGAGCATACACCACTCTGGAATTACTCCAAGTAAGATGATGCGCAATTTTATGAACGAAGCTGGTTCAATTGAGAATGTTGGTTTTCTACAAAAGGATTTGTACAACTATCTATATAGAATTAAACGAGAAGAAGTGCAAGATGGTGATGCTGAAACGGTGATGGCGTATTTATATGGAAAGCAAGAATATGATCCTTTCTTTTTTGTGAGGCACACGGGGGATGAATTCAGACACTTGGAGAATTTGTTCTGGTGCGATGGTATATCACACGCCGACTATAAAGAATTTGGTCATGTACTCGCATTTGATACAACTTAAAAGCGCAACACGTACAACAAGCCGTTTGTTGTTTTGGTTGGTGTCAATTATCATCAAAACACGATGCCATTTGGATGTACATTGGTAGTAAACAAGAAAGATGATACCTATGTGTGGGTATTACAAAAATTGATTAAAGTAGGAGATGGCTACAAACCAATTACTGTTATTACTGATAAAGATAAGGCAATGGCAAATGCCATTTCTTAAGTACTACCCGAGGCAAAACATATATTCTGTTTATGGCATATCATGAGGAACGTGCATTCTCATGCTAAACACACTTTTCTTAATGGGTTTATGAGATGCGCTGACATGTGTAGAACAACATTAGATTTTGAAAGGGCTTGAAAAGAATTAGTGGAGAATCACAAAGTTGAAGGAAAGAGATGGGTAGAAGAATTGTACGAAGATAAAGAGAAATGGGCAGAAGCATATTTGCAAGGATATTTTATACAGGTAACAGTATGTAAACTTTATTTGTATATAATATTATATTTATTTATTGTATTGAACTAAATAATTAAACATTTTTGGTGTGCAACAATGAGGACTACTCAACGGTGCGAGTCAATGAATAGAACATTGAAAACTTGGTTGGACAAAAAGGTAATGTTGTATCAATTTGTTGAGAACTATCATAGATAACTGCAATCTCTAAGATGGGAGGAAGGTCATCAAGACTACAAAATAATAGACGAACAACCGCATTGTGACAGTGTGTTGGGAGCTTTAAAACGTAATGCAACCCAAGTATATACGAGAAATTCTTTTGCTACATTGTGCAAAGAAATGTCTTATGAGAGTTATTATTTGGTCAAAAAAAGTGAAGTACACAATGCGTGCATGTGTTATTGGTTAGAGGATTTTGAAAATGATAAATGGTATATTATAGTTAAAGATACCACAAAGATACCATGTAGTGTTGTTGTATGAAGTTGGAGTCCGTTGGATTTCCATGTCGCCATATGTTTGTCGTGTTGAAATATGAAAAGGCAAAGGAAATACCTCAAGGATTTATAATGAAACGGTGGACTATTTATGCGAAGAAAGATGTTGGATTTTAAAATAACAATGCAGGTGTCGAAGATAATAATCCAGCAACAGTTCAAGCCAAGTATTCCACTTTAGCCTCTTATTGTATGACTATATGTCACCGGGAATCACAGACATTCAAGACTTTCAATGAGGTTAAAGATCAATGTACAAAAATAAGTCTTAAATTACAAGCGATTAAAGTGGGATGTAAAAAAGAACCACTAAAGGTGAAGGGACTATTCGAATTGGCGATCCTATAGTTCTTAAAATAAGAAGAGGAAAACCCAAGATAACTAAGCGTCAAGCTTCATCGTCCAACCTGACACGTGTTTCATATAATGAAGATGTCACATTGGACTCGCATAAAACATCTGAACCTTATTCGAACAAGCCTTTTGATCAGGATACGAGACATAATGATGCACTTCAGAAATCAAAATTAGTTGGATACATGCCCAACATATACAAAGAAAAGGACATCTCTGAGGTAATCAAATATGAAATATAATACTAATTATGCTTTGTTGTTATGTATATTGATAATATTTTTTTTCGCAGCCTACATATAGTACTGTATTGAAAAATATGGAAAAAGATCCAACTATTTTGGATTGACAACCACAGAAGGATTGCTAGTGTGCGGGCTCGTCAAAAAATTGTACTCTCTGTTCTTGTAAGTTAAACATTCATTGATTTAAAAAATATGTTTTAGTTTATTTGTTGTTGTGATTGCTAATGTTAATTTCTACGATTTTCCCCTAACATGATAAACAGGATTACGTCTGAGCGTGCCTCGATAACATATCAACATTCAAAGTAACTATTGTATGGTGGATGAGGGTCACGGTTTTTTTTATATTGTGTGTCCATTGATAGATTATGTTTAGTTATATTATTCTAGTTATACAAAATAAGAAAATACTGGTTACATGCAAGAAATAATGTTAAGATTTAATATTTCGGATTGTATGAAGTTGATTTTGTACTTACTTTATTTATAATGTTATTTGTGTGTAGTTACATAAAATATCATCTATGTATGCATGTATATATAAGAATGATTTTGGGGGGAATTTATTTCACCAAAAGTATAATGAAGAAACGGTATGGATACAATGGGACAATGCAGATACGCCATAAATATTGTTACATATTTAGTATTTGTTCATGATTTTTCTAAAAAAATATACGAGCTTGCCTTTTTTACGAATGTGTACATGTATTGAAAATACATTGATGTAGCGTACCGGTACAGTTTGACTTAGAGTACCGGTACAATTTGACTTAGAGTACTGGTACAATTACTTTTTAGGTACTAGTACGCTGTGCGTATCATACATATTGATGTTACTGTAATATTTTTAGCCAAAGCTGTACCGGTACGCTAGAAATGGTATCGATACGCCCGTACCAATACGCCTTTAATGAGCGTACCGATACGCGCATGTTTGGTGGTATAAATAGGCCCTTTATATTTTTCCCCCAAAATCCCTAATCCAAACCCTAACAACACCGGTTAAACCCAAAAAACCCTTCAATTTCCAAGTTAAAATCCATCAAACTACTCGAGTTTTGCAAGGATTTTAAAGGATTTCATCTCCAATCAACGAACCATGCATACCCATCAATTCTTTCGCCCATTTGTCGTATTTGTCGAGGTATTTTTATATTATTCTTTAATTTATCAGAATATTTTACTTATTTTTCAGGTTTGTGAATCTAGATTGAAAGTTTGAGTATATTTGATATTTCAAATACAAAACTTTTAGGTTTTGCATCATGATTGTTAGGTTTTTAGGTTTTTAAAACATTTGATACATATTTATTCGAATATTGTACTTATTTTTTAGGTCTGTGAATCAAGATTTAAAGTTTGATTATATTTGATAGTTTAAATACAAAACTTCTAAGTTTTGCATCATGGTTGTTAGGTTTTTGTATCGAATTTGTAAATTTTTTAAGTATTCAGTACATTTGATACATATTTATTCGAATATAAATGGCATGTATTGTGCTCTTTGATTTTGCAGGAGTTTGATTTACCTTAGTGTGTGTAGAACCGTAAATCCTTTTTTTGTTTGAAATGGCACCAAAATCAAAACTTGTGACAAAACGTCGTCGCACGATTGATGTTTCTTTGAGTCAGTCCGTACCCGAGTCTCAACCTCAGCTCATATTACCTTCTTCTTTTGATTCATATTTTAATGAACCCGGAGTACAAAACCAAAGGGAAAACTTTGACATGTTCAAAAATTTTATTATTAGGGATGAGCGTGTTGTAGATTTTGTATTTATGTCTGATCCTAATTTTAGATTTCCTTACCTTGGTATTATGAAGTGATGATAATTTTTAACAATGCTTCAACTTACTCTCGAGTATTATCCTACTTTAACCCAATTTTTTCCACCGCTCGTTGTGTTGTTGATGAACTGACTAACAGTGTTGTTGCCATCGAGTCGTATCTGATGGGAAAGACCTTTATGCTAGACTCCCAAATAATTACAAACCATCTAGGTATAGAAAATACCGGTCTTGATAATGAGGATCAACATATTCCTGATTCTCCAGCCCTAGGGTTTGTTACTCTACTGTCTATGACTGCTTTCTCCATTTTATTATCACTTGGTGGTTTCGGCCATTAGGAGGTAAGTATTCTACCATTAGAGTTATCGATGATTGGTGGATTCAGTGCTTCTATACTGGCCAACATATCAATCTTGCTCAGATTATTTTTGCTGACCTAGTTTACATCATCAACAACCGTCGCACCTCTATGGTCAACTCCTTTTACTACAATTGCGTCCTAAGCCATATATTTATTCAGGGGGACATATATTGCTCCATAGATATTTTCTTCCCTCTAGGACACAAGATTGATGCTTCATTTCTTCGAAGGGCTCATTTTGATCTCGTCGACGGCGAGTGGATTCCTCGCGGTCCATGGCCAGCTCCAGCACATCGAGTGGCACGTAAGGCAGTTGCTCCAGTACCTCAAGAAGATGTCTCTTTGGCATCACTTTCGGAGTTGATCACTCAGATGGAGGGTCGTATCTTGGAGTATTCGGTTCAGCTTCTTCAGGATGATGCAGAGGATGATGTTTATGGCGGCGACGATGCACCGGAGGCTTAGCTTTATTTCATGTCACTCTGGATTATTTTTTTGTTGCTATGCCACTTTGGATATTATATATGGATTGCTTATCTCTATTTTCATATGGATTATGTTGGATTATTTTGGATATGAATTTTGGATATGTTTATGGTTGGTATACATTTATGGATTATTATGAATTTTTTTCATTGTTTATCTTGGTAAGTGTTCAAATAAAATTTTTAAACTATTGTCCTAACTCACAAACTTATAGTTGAAAACGAGCTAAATGATCGAATAACGTTGAAAAAGCGCTAAGTGTTGAAATTACGTTGAAAAATAGCTAAGTGTACATATTCCGTTGAAAAAGAGTTAAGTGTTTGAATTACGTTGAATAGTATTCAACCTTCAACGAGTGTTTTTACGCATACATTTGCTAAGGTTAGAAGTATTCAAATCAACAATTTTGACGCACCGTACCGATACGGTATTGTATGCGTACCGGTACAATATTGTATGCATATCGGTACGATATTGATATTTCAAATTCAAGTGAGTACAATTTGTATCGATACAGTGACTGTACCAATATGGTTCAACTTCATGTACCGATATGGTATTTTACCGAACCGGTATTGTCTTAATTTTTGTTTAATTATTTCACACATTATCCATCTTAAATAATTTAATTTTAGTGGAGTATATATATCATTGTTGTTCTAAATATTGTATTTAAGTGGAGTTTAATTTTTTAATTGGTAAATTTTAATGATTTTTGTTAAAAAAACGATAATCAAAATTTCAAATGTTACAAAATGTCAATTAAACTATGTGTTTTGTAACAAAATGGTAGCCGTGACGTTAAACCATGTTAAGCACTTAACGTTTCTTTTCAATCAATTTACTCATAATTCAAAAAATTCAATAAATTTAGCCCTCATTATTTACATATTACTCACATATATATCAAGCTCTGAAAATCTCAAGTCATCATAAATAATCACCACATGAACAAAATAAATGAAAAGTAAAAAAAGTTTGGAAGGTAGAGAACCACCCAAAAAATGGTCAAATACCATCCAAAATATCTTAATCCTCAACTAGAGATGGAGTATGGGCAGTTTACGACAATTGAAAAGATCAACTTTATTGTGCTTGCTTGAAACAGGTTTTGCCAAAATTCTCAGTCGTTCAACTCTCATTTGTTGCGTCTACACAATAAATATATCCATTATTCAATATCACACGATAGCTAAACGAAACTACATGGTACACTTTACTGTGAAAGAAATCTTCGACCAATCACTTTTGTTATCGGCTTCTATATAAAATAATCCCTGAATCAAATATAAAATAAATTAATATATTAAGAAGAAATTCACAAAGATATCTTCAAAATAACTTTTATTTTAAATTTAAATTACGTACAAATTGGGCTGCTTCGGTAATTCTACAAAATGGAGTGAAAATTTTGCAACATCTTCAAATAATGTACCCAAATGAGCATGACCCTCATACCAAAGTAGAGCTTTATTCAACTGTTTTAAAAAGTCAAATTAAAGTTAAGAAATTGATAGTTAAAAACTATATGAATTCTATTAGTTCTCATAAATGAATAAAGAACTTACTATATTTTGTGCAATCTTTTTACGCACTTCATTGGCGCCAAGAGAGTGCAAAACGTAATTATGTCTCTCTGCCAAATTAGCAACTAATACATACTAATGTTTACTTTCTGCATCATGTAAAGGCACATATACCTGCTAAATCATGTTAGTTAAAAACCACTATCAACTACATATAAGAAAACAACAAATTATAAATATACTTGTTCAACATTACTACTATCAATAGGTATAAAGTTCTCTATCCATCAGGTATGAAAGTTGAACAGGCTTAGCTGTATTATTGACTTCTTAGCATGTGTGAAATCTTTTATCAAACTCTGCGAGAAATATTAAATTTGAAAATGTCATGAAATCATGAACTGAAAATAATGTGATCCCTAGCCCGTAAATTATTTTTTACCTGAAAGGACAGAGGCAAATATACTTCTTTGGCATAGGCTCTTGTCTCAAGTGCAAATCGTACACATAGATATCGATAAACTATTAAATATTAAAAAACAATAAAAACACTTGTATTAATAACAGAAAAATAACAAATATTGATTATAACATTTAACAAATATAGATATCTATAATACTCAATCAGATAACCACTTTTCTGGAAAAACAGTATGAGCATTGCCAACGTCCAAATCATTATTTTTGGTCATCTAAAGAGTGTTGGATTTATCATTCGAAGTAGCAACATTTGTACAAACTTTGCTTTCTTCAGGCGTTAAGTACTTCAAATATTGCTTATACACATCACTTATCCTACCAATTTCATTGCAATCTTCTGATAAGAGATCACCTGGCTCATATTTATACTGCATGACATACATTTAACTCTTACAAATGATAATAACCTAGAAATTAAATGTCGATATTAAAAACTGTCTGTATAGTTTACACCTTTCTTGTTTTAAATTTGATTTGAGCTTCTGCGACCAAATCTCTTGATCCTTGTTTAATCTCAATATTACAAACCTTATTCTTGTTCCCAACATGCACAATCAAAAAGTAATTGAACACATATTTAATACAAATGAAATATTTGTACATAATTTCTTTCAAATTTCCACCTTACAAAGAAAATTATATTTTTCATCACGTTACTACATCATTTTTTTTAGAACTTTCAACCTTTGATGTTTCTCCAGTATCATTGCACTTTGTGATTTTTTTCTTGCATCTACACATCATACGACAAATTTTATTTTTAAGCAAACAAATAATATCAAACTATAAGATGAAATATAACCAATAAAGAATGATTTATACACATTTTTGTATTCACTTTAGAAGTTCGAGATCTTTTTTTTGATGTCATATCTTTTGGCTTCAGATCATCAATCAAATCAGAACGTGTAGTCGAACATCTCATGCTCTTTTTCTGTTGAGATCCTTTACTCTTTAACAATGGCTTGGGACCGTTAGACATTTTAGGCCACATTTTTTTTACTTATTGGAGTTTCCTTCAACGTAACTAATTGACTAGGACATCGATTGGGACTAAATTCAAATTTAAAAACCTCGCTAGGAATTTTTAGGAAACCATCTGTGTCAATCTTGATTTTGTCTTCAGAAGTAACTTGAAGTTTTCTTTTACCAATAGGTTCTAATGGGGGAGAATAATAATCCGTATCACAATTAATAAATTGAGACATAATCAGTTTTTAATACCACTCTCGGTTTCTTCCTTCAATGATGCGGCAGTTAATCCTTCTTCCTTGTGAGATTTATTTTCTAAACCCTCATCTTTCAAAGAACCGCTATATAAATTAATCTCTTCTGATCTATTCTTTAAAGCATCCTCCTTTAATGATCTATTATGTATATCTTCTCCTTTTACTAAATCACCATCTTGTATTGAACTTTTAACATTACTTGATGCTAATATGGTCACTAATTTTTCAAATTGGACATTTAATTTCTCAAATTGACCATTAAAATTTTCAAATTGACCATTCAGTTTAACAAATACCTTTTTAATATTTTGCACCGAATGAATGAGTGTCTCAAACTTGTGATCACTCTGATAAGGAGTTCTTATGTTTTCCTCATGTACAACTTTATCTTTTTCCTATATGTGTATAAAATAATAATCTTAACAAAAAAATTTAACACTATTATTGAAATTTCAGGTAATTATAATGAATGTACCTCGTTGTTTGTCTTCTTCGAACACATGTTGATATGATGCTTGCACTCCATCATCCTAACTTGTTTTGAAGGCGTTAAGTTTAGATCCATCATCTACGTTAAAGAGTTAAAATCTAAGCATGCATGCATCGAACTTAAACCAACAATATTGAAGGATCGAACCTACCGTACCGGTACGGTCTTTAAGGCGTACCGGTACACTATTTTGGAAATAAATTCCAGTAGCAGCTAAATGTACCGGTACGCAACTAGTACCGGTACGGATAAACCCACGTACCGTTACGATGAAACCACCGTACCGGTACGGACGATGGACTGCGATTTAGGGATTTTGAATCGGACATGGGATTTAAGGTTCTAACACACAAATTAGGATACTGTTAATATAATTGGGATTCTAATATGGGAATTAGGATACTCAATTTGGGAATTAGGGTTCGAATAGTATCAAATTAAACATAGTTAGGGTTCAAATGGGAAATTGGGGATAAATTACCTACTTGCAAGGAAGGATGGGAAGGGCGACAGAGCTCAACGACAGCCATGGACGGGCGACGACAGGGCGGTAAGGATGTGGCTGGCGACGATGATGTAGAAGAAAAAAAAAACTTAGGGTTTTTATGATTTGGGGATAGAAATTTTAATTTAATAAATTTTAAAAGAATATAAAAAATAAAAAAGAATTTTAATTAAATTACCTTTTGATTTTTAAAAAATTAAAATTATACGGTAAGTCCTTTAGATTTTAAATCTTTATAAATTAGATTAATAGTGTTCATCGGTGCTCGTCGAGCGCTGCAGACTGATCCATACAAATAATCAACTCCACTAGCTGTTATCCATTATTGCTTATTTAGTTATATATGTTTTGTGCATATCCATCCTCTCATTAGGTACCAGCTATTTGGATACCCTTAAAATTCGGGTACACGGGTAATTGAGTAACGGGTACCAATGAAATTTGGGTACTCGGATAATCAGGTAACAGGTACCCGGTTCATATTTTTATTTATTTATTTTTAATTAAAAATTTTAAAATATCACATTATATACACAAAAAATTTAAAAGTTCATAATACATAATCCAAACACAAAAATCAGTGATTTGAAGTTAGTTTTAAAATGAAATATTTGGATATATATATATTAAAGTTTATCACCAAAAAATTATTAATCTCATTTTTTCTTTCGAATCCCGTATGAGAATGTAATACATCTCTATTTAATAAAAAAATATTTGAAAACTTTAAAACTTTAAAGTACATAATACAAACATAGAAATAATTTAGAGATTTAAATTTAGTTTTAGGTAAAAAATATTAAAGAACCTAAAATAAAATTATAATTTAAAACTAAAAAATAAATATATTAAAACTATCGGGTCGAGTCGAGTATCCGGTTACTAAAAAAATCAGCCCAAACCCGACCTAACTACCTAGGAAAAATCCCGAGTCGGGTACCCGGCCCGATCAAATAATTTTTTAAAAGAATTATTCAATTTTTTAGGTTAGAGTCGTCGGGTCATCAGATCAGGACAATTGGGTCGGGAATTTTTAAACACCGGTAGTGATAACAACCAGTGTTTTTCGTATGAGTTTGGTCGATTTAATGGGGTTTTTTTAGAGATAATATTGTTGAGTTATTTTTTGTGTTTTTTCTTTAAATTCATGAATAAAGGCAATTATTATAATAAAGTCGAAAGTCAGTTATTTTCACATCAACTTCTGAAAGTTGTCAAAAAATCATGATGACTTCATGTTAGTTTTTTCTACCACAACACAAGTTGTATGCACAAGAAAAGAATTATGATTGGGGTTAGAGAATAAACATAAATACTTAAAAAATATACATAAATTTATAATTATTTTATTTTTATATATAATAAAGGTAAAAATATTTTGAGGTGGGCAGCATGAGCCCTTCCCACCCCATCAATAGTTTAGGCTCTGTGTATGCATGTTTGGGAAGGAAAGTCGTCCTCCCTTTTTATGAGTTTAGACAAATTTAAAAAAAAACACTAAACTCGTCAAGATTTTTTTGGCGACTCCCCCTACACAATGTTCAAATATTACTTTTATGAAATAAAAACTCAGTCATCCTATACAATAAAATTTCCTACAACGTTATCTCAAAAAAAATCCAAAAAATCACTCTTTTTGAATATTGTCATGGGCCGTCAGTCGAGGCCCGAGTCATTGGCACCACGGGGTGCACACCAGGATTCCCAAGAGGTTCATACAGAGATCTTGGGCCCAAAGAGACCACCAAACTGGCCCGATCCGTGGGAAGATCCAAGAAGATATAGTAATTACCATAGTAAATTATCTTTAATTTAATTAAAGATAATTGAAGATAATTCCCACATTATCTATTGTTTGAAATTTAAATTCAAATGTTGTAGATAAGATAGAGGCTCTCATCTTGACCGTCGATGTAAATCTGTATAGACCGTTGGATTGGGGGGAACTCAACTATAAATAGATACCTTCCCCTCCTCATTTTGTATTCAGTATCCAAGTTTCCAAAGAATAAAGGCATTTACTCTAAATCCTCTGAGTGTTCTTGTGTTCTTTTCTTTGTTCTTGAGCGTTCTTTTGAAGTTCTTCTTCGCTCATCTCTTTCGATCCGATTCCACGTAGAACGCTTTGCGTTTGTCGGTGCTTGGGAAGTTTGATCTTCCGAGAGGGTTGAAAAGGCTTACTTAGGCGTTTGTCTTGAGTCACATCGCCTAAGGCCGCACGGTGGGCTGGTTGGAACTCTAGCTACGTGACAGTTGGTATCAGAGCCTTGTTCGAGCGACGTGAGCTAGTTCGAGGCACGAAGCATTGAGTAGAGATGGCACCAAAGAAGGGAGAGAATGCTGCAGCGAGCCAGAAAGGCGTGGAGACCCAGGCGGACAAAGGAAGTCGAGCAAACTCGAGGGACAAGTTGTCGGCACTCGAGGAGAGGGTCACTAGGCTTAAGGGATCTATGAAGGATTCTGTGGAGTGACTCGAAGTGGTGGATACACGGCTCGAGGAGCTGGATAACCAGGGTGATCGTTCAGAGGGAAAGAGAGATGCTCTCGAAGCCATGTTGGAGGCATTGAGGGTGGAAATGGTGGATCTGAAGGTGGAAGTGATGGTTTATCAGGCTACCATGCGAAACGGTGTGTTAACCACGACAACACCTAGACCAATGAAGGACATTCCAAACCCAAGAGAGTTCAAGGGGAACAGGTCGGCGAAAGATGTTGAGAACTTCATTTGGTGCATGGAGCGGTACTTCCGGGCAATGAGCATCACAGACGATGCCAAGAAGGTAAATATTGTTGTTGTTTACTTGACTGACGTTGCCTTGTTATGGTGGCGACGTAGGTGCCTTGATGAGAATAGTGGAGGCACGGGCGTTGGAATATGGGAGGAGTTCCAAGCAGAGTTCAAGCAACAGTTTTGCCCGAGTAACACGGAGAAAGAAGCCAGGACCAAGTTTAGGAGGCTTCGACACGATGGATCCATTACGGATTACATCCAGGAGTTTAGTGAGCTACAACTCCTTATCCCCGGCTTGTGTGAGAAGGATGCGCTTTTCACGTTTATGGATGGATTGAAGCCATGGGCCAGGACCGAGTTAGAGCGGAAGGATGTGCATGAACTTTCCAAAGCCCTAGCCATTGCGGAGTCTTTGACCGATTATAGTGCTTACAAGTCCATGGAGTCCAAGTCTTCCAAGCCCCATGGTAAGGGTATTGGTGGGAGAGACGAGGACGTGTTCAGAAATAGTAGCGATGATGGCAAGGAGAGGCCATCGACCAAGCCAAACTGGTATGCGAAGCCAGATGATCGGAAGGATCGAGGATCCATAAGGTGCTACCATTGTGATGGTCCACACGTAGTGAAAGACTGTCCCAAGAAGAGGAGCCGCCTCGATGCCATTGTCTAGGAGGACGACGAGTCAGATGGAGAACCCGGTAGAGTTGGTGCAATCGCTAGCATCAAATGAGGGAAGCCGAGGGTGGAAAAAGTACATCGAAAGTGTTACCGATGTAGGGGGCCGCATTTAGCGCGAGAATGCCCTGATCGAGTTAAGAAGTCCAAGGAGGACGAGCCCGAGAGTGATGAGGCTGCGAAGCTTGGCTCGATGATATTAGATTCTGTCAATGCGAGGAAGGGCCAGAAGCAGAATGGGTTGATGTTTGTCGACATCAACGTGGCGGGACGATCGAGGAGTGCTTTGGTGGACACCGGGGCAAGCGATCTGTTCATGTCCAGGAAGGCTGCCGAGAAGCTTGGTCTTAAAGTTGTGGATTCAACCGGTAAGATCAAGGCGGTGAATTCAAGGGAAGTTCTAGTTGTAGGAACAGTGCAGAAGATCGAGTTGCAGATTGGGGATTGAAAGGCCAAGGAGAATTTCGAGGTAATCGAGCTAGATGACTTTGATTTTATTTTGGGACTAAACTTCCTTAACCGTATTGAAGCTCTCATCATTCCGTATGCCAACGTCGTGTGCATCTTGGATCCGAGACAACGGTGCGTTGTGCCTGTGTGCCGAGGCAACGGGCGAGGAACCAAGAAGCTGGCAGCCACTCAGCTTGTTGAAGATGCTCCAAGCCAAGGAGGCATCGAGTTAGAGGTGACAGTTGGGGGACACTACCTTGGGTGGGCGAGAGTTGCCTGAGGCAGTTGGCATGAAGGCCGTCGAGGAGCCATCCACGAGCGAGGTGGCCGAGGCATCGAACTTCCATGGGAGAGAAGTGTCGATGGGTTTTGCATTGTCGAGGAGCAATGGGGCATCAAACTTCAGGGATGAAGGATTGATGTGTAGAGTAAATGCCGGGAAAAGGAGTGAGGTATGTCTTGAGCACGGTGATAGTGTTTTACAGTTTGATTTGCCAGATTTGTTGGGTGTAGGGAGCAGAAAACCTAACCCATCAGATGGAGTTGCCAAGACTTGGTGCGGGCCGAAGCAACCGTTCAGAGTTCTGAAGGTTCGTTCGGTGTTTAACGTGAAGGCATCCAAGTTTGTGCACAAGGATCAAGAGAGTCCAGATCGGGGCAAGTCAGAACTGGTAGGAAAAAGTTCCTACGATCAAGATGTGCCTGGGACGGTTGATTTTGCATGGCGGTGCGAGCCAAGGCGAGCAGTCCTTATGGGGGGACAACCGAATCTGAGTCCGGTGCTCTTTATGGGGAGAGCAGTCCTTATGGGGGGACAATCAAGCCAGATTCCGAGTTGGGAGCAAGCCAAGGCACGCGGAAAAAAGCTCCAGGATCGATCTCAACTTTGTTCGAGAGGCGCGACGAGGGCGTCGCCAAGTTTGGTGGGGGAGATTGTCACGGGCCGTCAGCCGAGGCCCGAGTCATTGGCACCACGGGGTGCACACCAGGGTTCCCAAGAGGTTCAGACAGAGATCTTGGGCCCAAAGAGACCACCAAACTGGCCCGATCCGTGGGAAGATCCAAGAAGACATAGTAATTACCATAGTAAATTATCTTTAATTTAATTAAAGATAATTGAAGATAATTCTCACATTATCTATTGTTTGAAATTTAAATTCAAATGTTGTAGATAAGATAGAGGCTCTCATCTTGACCGTCGATGTAAATCTGTATAGACCGTTGGATTGGGGGGAACTCAACTATAAATAGATACCTTCCCCTCCTCATTTTGTATTCAGTATCCAAGTTTCCAAGGAATAAAGGCATTTACTCTAAATCCTCTGAGTGTTCTTGTGTTCTTTTCTTTGTTATTGAGCGTTCTTTTAAAGTTCTTCTTCGCTCATCTCTTTCGATCCGATTCCGCGTAGAACGCTTTGCGTTTGTCGGTGCTTGGGAAGTTTGATCTTCCGAGAGGGTTGAAAAGGCTTACTTAGGCGTTTGTCTTGAGTCACATCGCCTAAGGCCGCACGGTGGGCTGGTTGGAACTCTAGCCACGTGACAATATTCTCAACCAATACCAATTATTTGGCTCAAAATTATTTATCTCCATTCAAAAATAAAATACCCTTCAAAATTAGATTTTTTTTGCTCTCATAAATGATATTTAATAAAATAAATTTAAGAACCTAATCAGTTTTGTTCATTTTTATAGTCTCTAAAAATATGTTTTCTTTTGTATTCTTTTTAATTAAAATAATAAAACAATTTAATTTCACATTATATATTTTATTTTTAAAATATTTTAGTTAATATAAATTTTTATAATATTAAAAATAATTTTATATCAATACTTTTTTAATGTTGTAATTTTTTTAATATTTTTAATGTTGTAATTTAAATAACCAGCTATTATTTAAAAATAGACATTTTTCAAAAATTTTGTTAAGAAATATAATACTAGTTTTATAAATAGAAGTTTTATTTTCGTATGTTATAGTAGGAACAAATGTATTAACCGAAAAATATGAAATTAAAAAAAAACTGAAAAAATATGAAGAATTAAAAAAACACCTTTTTAGGTTGGGTTTGAATGACAAACTCTAATATTTTAGAGATTTTAAGAATTCTTGCATCTTGAAATGCATCATTTGAAAATGTTAAAATCATTTACCTTTATTTATAAATAATTGTTTTAGAGAAATATAAGTTATTAGAATTTCATGCGTTTTGAAAAATAATTATAAAAAAATAATGATATTAAAATAAATAATATAAAATCATAATATGTGTCGTTAGATTTGTAGAAACATTTAAATAATTTTAATTAATATAAAATATAAAAATATACATTAGACTGAAATAAAAAAGTCTTAATATCTACTGAAATTGAAATTGAGATTGAGATTGAGACCAGACGCATTAAATGAGTGTGAATCAAACCCATGTTTGAATTGAAATTGAGAAACTGATGTAATTTCTTCTCTTCTGAATCAGATGGATTCATATTTAAAAGTGGTTGATAATAAATTCTTTTAAAATTGACTATTTGTATGATTTTTTGCTCAATAAAATCATACTTCTCAGATAAAAAAAATTGATTATTTGTCCCTCTGTTAGAGGTGTTCCGAAAATGTTTGCAATCGAGGAAATAGCTCTACGAAATAATGAATCGGTCGAATTATAAACTGAAAAGATTTGTACAAGTTATACCTTTCATCACAACTTTATAAAAAAATCATTAGATATGAATACGTTAGATACCAAGGGGAATTGTTTTTTATAAAAATGCTTTACAAAGGATTTAGGCTACCAAAATTTACTTTTAAAGTTATTTGCAAATTTAAAATTTATCATTTCTACCCTAAACAAAGAACTCCACTTTTTGAATTTTTAAATCTTGATAAAAATAAATCTCATGTGATTATATGCTAGTATTTTTTTACTCATCGTCTTTCGATAAGGCACATACAATGTAGACTACACTACTTGAACCCTGATCATCAAGAAGGAATAACAACATTTTATTTACCGATGGAGCACTCAATGAGTTCGACACTACTTAGACCCTAATCATCAAGAAGGAATAACAACATTCTTTTACCGCTTGAGCACTCAATGAGTTCGATTTCATATGAAATTTTATATTTTATTGTATTAACTGTTATATTTTTGAAATGATTTTATATGTTTTTTATATTTATTATAATTCTCTACAATTTTTTTAATATTTTTATTATTTTGATAATATGACATTTTTAGAATTTATCACGTGTCGTCATCTCATTAGCCTTTGATAATTAATGGTCAAAATTAGACAAAAATAAACTTTCTTGTTAACGTTAGGGAAGTGCTAATTAGTGTGAAATAGGGGTGCTAATTGAGTTGAGCAGCTCATAAGCAGCTTGAGTTCGACCCGGTTAATGCTCGATTCGAGTTCGAGCTCAAGTTGACTTGATAAGTTCACGAGCAGCTCGTTATTTTTTTAAAAAAATATGATTTTTGGTGACTGCCTAAAAAATTATGTTCCAAGAAGTTTAAATATTAGTTGAAAACTCTAGAAAAGTTTAATGACTTACTAGGTAATTTACTCATAAAATTTTAGGTTTTAAATTTCCAAAACATTTTGTATTTCCTGATAATCAAAAAATTAATTTTTATTAATAAGAAATTAAATTATAATAATTGCTCTTTCTTTTTTTATTAAACCTTTTTTCCTTTTATTTTATTATTACTTTATGTATAAAAGTAGTAAAGGAAACAAAGTCTTCAGTTCCCATAAAAGACGCGATTGAAAGTTAAAACCCTAAAATTTCTAATGTGTTGGAGCAAGATGGGGTAAATTGGATTTTTGCTTGGGTGGATGAATGGCTAAGTAATAAAAATTGAGACACTATAATTTATAGTGGTTCGAATTCTAAACCAAGTTTACTTCCACTACCTTAGCTATCCACACTAAAGATTTTATACAAATTCACTAATTTGTCTTTCCTTTTTCTGAGATTAAGGAGATAACCCTCACAAACCTAGACTTATACCCCAAAGTCTAGAACCACTCTCTTACAAAGAGAATACAAATTAGCAAACTAAAAAAACCCTCACAAGGCAAATAAGTTTGTATAGCTAAGCTCTCACCCAAAATCCTAAACACTTGAGAAAATGTGACAATTTGGCTCACTAGTGTTTTTCTACAAGAAATATGACAATATTAAGCTCAAACACAATATCTCAAAACATGAATGTTGGCAATATATTTCTCGTTCTTCCATGGATGCTTGGAGAGGTCTTCTAAACCCTCTAATAACTTCATAACCATTACTAGCCGTTGAGGACTTTATTTCAAGCATTTAATGAACTTCTAGAGTAGGGCGTATTGGTACTCAGAGTCTAGTCTCGGTACCTGCCTTAAGAAAAAATAGTCATTGGAGCATTTAATACAAATGGTATCAATACACGATACAGAGGTATTGGTCCGCACCCTAGAGTATCGGTATTGCTGAGGCCGTATTGACACTCATTTTGGCTACTGGAATTTGCCAAAACTAGGGGAAAAAGGGTGTATCGGTACACAGAAATTCGTACCAGTACAGGCTCTTTATAACATCCCTAAAACCGGTCTAGTAGGAACTGGGTTCTAGCGATCGGAAACCCTACACTAAAAAGGTCCAAATATTACTTTGACTTTGACCATGTAGTCAAGTGCATCCATATTGGACTTCGAGTGAGTCAATTTATTGTTTGGGGACCTTATTAAATTTATAGAAAGTATTTCAATGACTAAATTGAGAAAATTGCGAGTTTAGGGGTAAAGTATAAAGCATAGGAAGTCGAGGGACTAATCTTACGATTAGTCCCTCTTCCTGACTAATCACCCCTACGTGGATTGTGTAGATGAAATTCCTTCATTGTGAGGAAAGCCTTTTGACTACCAAAGGGTTGGGGAGTAAAAAGAATTAAGAACTTCACCTGATTAAAGAATTAAGCTACAACCTCCATTTATCTTTGTCTTCAACCTCCAAGCAAGGACTTCCATTGGTGGATAACTCAAGCTTAGGATTCCTTGAATTTCTTGATCCTATTATGTAGCTATTGGTTGGGTAAGTAAAAGCCCCTAAACAATTTTACAGGCCCATGGAAGATTGAAGTTTAATTTTGATTTTTAAGTTAAGGAGCTTAAGGCTAAAATCATTTTTTCAATCTTAAAATCCATGGAAAGCTACTGGAACATAGCTATTGTAAGTTTGAATATCAACTTTGATTTATAACTTCAATTCTTACACTTTTCCTACTGTTTTCCTAGCTCGAGAAGTAGGGATTGAAGGACCATCATCTCCTACGAAAGCTAAGGATAAAGGAATCGCAATCCGAGAGCCATAGGAGCATTGGATACTATTGTGAGTAGAGTTGGAGCCTCGGGATTGGTCTAGGTGCTTTTCCCGATTCCATTGTCATTGTATATAGTATTGCTAACATCATTATTAAGGAATATTACATCGAACCACTTAGTGGATATCGTTGGTAAGTAAAGGTAAGTCATTGTATTGAATATCGGACATTGATATTGTTATAGTCATTGCCATCGGTCATTGTCATTGAATTCACCATCGATATAGTCATTGAATTATTGAAGCATTGAACATTGGACATAGAGCATAGTCATAGTCATTGTTATTGTCATTGTCATTGTCATTATCATTGAACATTGATATTGATATAGTTATCGTCATCGTAACATTGAAAATAAAGTATCGATCATTGCCATTTCCATAGAGAACATTGAATATTTCCATTGTCATTGATATTTCTATTGAGCTTTGGCACCAGAACATTGCTTATTGGTAAGAACATTGGATATTGTCATTGAACATTGATTATTGATATTGTCAACAGACCTTGGATTCGAGGGACATTGGATACAATTGACATGCCATAGAATTCATAAGCTCATTGGTACGGGTGGACTACGATCCTTGGGCTATGGCCTATATTGTGGCAAGGCGAAGGGATTTTTGTGTTTTTGGTCATATTGGCGAGGCGGAGGGACTAGAACATTTATTGATTTGGCGAGGTGTAGGGAATTCGCGTATCTACTGTGTTGAATCGATTCCAAATATTAATATTGAACTATGAACTAAATGATATTGGACGTGAAATATAGCATTGATGTTTTTGAGAAGGATTTGTTATGCATTCCATTGTTAATTGCATTGTTTATGACTACCTCACTAGGTAAAGTATGCCTAATGCATTTCATCTCATACATTTCAGGTTGATCAAGTTAGCGACTTGAGACCAAAGCAAATCAGAAGTTTGGCAAGTCATCACAAGGCAAAAGTAATGTATATTGCCTTTACGAACACCTAGTATGGTGGAAAAGTAGTTAAACTAGTCACTTTTAGCCTTTTTTGTATGTGTGCATTGTCTATGTTTTGTATAAAGGCTTAACGCTCAATATGGTATTATAGAAGTGGTTAAAAGTAGGCTATATGGCATATTTGGCTCTAAAAGGTAAAAATCTAGTAAACATATTCGGATGTATGTGAAATTTGACATGCTAGTAGATTATAGTGTTTTGGACTTGCTGGTAAAGTTTTGTTGCATTTGGACAACATTTGATAGGTTAATTTGATTAAAAACCAGATAAAATCTGTCATTATAGTGCAGGGCATATCGATACTTCTTAGGGCGTATCGATACGGGTATGCCTAATTGGACTTAGTAAACAGGGCGTATCGAAACTGCATAGTGCGTATCGATACAGATTTTGGTCACTGGAATATGGAAAAATTAAAGGTATAAGTATGATCTTAGGGTGTATCAATACGAGTCAATGTGGTCAACTCGTACCGGTACGGTCTCCAACTGTATCGATACGAGTCTGAATCCATTGAATCTGGAACTCTTAAATTAGGCATGGCGTATTGATATGGCCATCTGAGTGTCGGTACGGTGATAGGTAATTCAATTATAAGTATTACAAAAATGTTATGAAATATTGCATTTTGGTCACTGAATGTTATAGACCTTAATTGAAAGGGAAATTGAACTCTGATTAGCATGAAAATGTATAAAATTGTTGTTTATAGGTTGAATTTAATTTTAGTAAAGTTAATTCTATAAAAGGGACTCTAAAACATTAAAATTACAATTTAGCCCCTAAAACTTATAAATGTTTAAGAATTGGTTTTAAATGATTAATTATTGTTTCTTTTTGGATAATTGGATTTATGTTACTATTTGATAATGTTTTAAAAGCACGCCTTCGTTTAAATTTTGATTATTGATTGAAATTCATTGCACCGATCACCGCGACGTTCACCACATCGTTTATAGGTAGCACTCTTCGACCCAGTTCTAAACCAGGTCGGGAAGGGAGTATTACATTTTTAGTATTAGAGCTAGAGTTTAGTCGATTCTAGGACTAAACGAAAGCCTATTGCATTGTTATTGTGTTACTTTGCCACCTAGGAGTTGTTTTATTGTGTATAGTGACTTGTCGGCTGATCCGATCTCTTTATGTTGTAGTTATGTCAGAAACTAACGAAGCTCACATAAGCGAGCATGCTACCGTCTCCTCGACTCATGGCGAGGAAATAAGGGGAGAGATTTTCCAAATTCACCTAATCCCCCACCATAAAATGTTGAGACGAAATTGCCTACAACACATGCTGAGTATTACCGGAGCATAGCTGACATGTTCAAACAGTTTATGACTTCTATGAAAGTTGAACAGGTTGTGCAACTAGTTGTACCTATTGTCCAGTACGTTCGTGTTAGAGTAGGCCCAAAGACCAATCATAAGATGATTGTAAATGACATTTGTTTTTACCATGTTCATTCATAAAGAGGCATTGTCATTATTATTTTTAGTTACAATTCTGCGTGCATAAATATATTGACATCATGAAATCGTAATTGGATAACTATCTTCTCCAAATTTAGAATTCCAAATTTTAAACAAGTAATTCTTCACCCTTATTCACCCTGATTCATTCCTCGTACATGGATCTCTGGTGGTAATCGCCGAATAATTTTTTCGATGTGACATGGGGTGTACTAGTGTGACCTAATAGTTCGGGCCTCTATCGATAAGCTGGCACAACACTGAGCCTACACCTTCACTGGTCAAGATAACGGCAATCCTGAGATCGCTGAGTATTGGTTGGACAATACACTGAGGGTTCTAAACAAGCAACTGTAGTGTTCTGACGAGCACAAACTGGAATGCACTCTTGCATTGATAGCTAATGAAGCCCTTCAGTAGTGGGAAAACACCATTCTTAATGTTCCTGAAGAGACTATCACTTGAGAGTTCTTTCTTCAAGAATTTTGAAAAAAAGTACATCAGTGAATACTACCTCGCATAAAGGCGTACTATCTTCCTCCATCTGAAACAAGGTGGCTAACCTATCGAGCAGTACATTCATGATTTTTGCAAGTACTGTCGATACGGTGCAGAGTATATCAAGAAGGAGGAAGAGAAATGCAGAATGTTCATTACTGGGCTTGGTGATGAGTTACGCCCTATGTTTATCGTTTTGGCACCACTGACTTCTAGGATCTCATGAATCGAGTCAAGGCTACTAAAGCAGCACAGAAAGCTCAAAGGGCCTGTGGGTCAGGCAAGTCTGAGAAGAGGTTCAGAGATGACTCTTGACCTCCTAAGTGGAACAAGAAGAGCAAGTACCAAGGTCTAAAGCAGAATACATATTCACAACCCCCTCTCTAGGAATATTGAAAGACCCCAAATTGTGACACAAACTTTTGTTAAGACAGCTTTAGTTGAAAGTAATAGAGGTTCAAATTGAAGTTCACAGAATCCTGTATGTAACTATTTCCAGAAACGACATCCTGCAAGTCAGTGTCGTAAGCAGACTGGAGCATATTTCTACTGTGGTGAGCAAGGTCATTTTATTTATGATTGTCCCCTTGGTGCCACTAAGTCCACTACTGCACCGGTGAATGTTGCATCTCTTGCTCAGCCCTTCCGAGGCAAGAGATCGAGACCATCGGACGCTACATGAAAACCTAGTGGCTTAAGAAAACCATCAAATAAACAAGAATCGAAGGCATCTGCCCAAATGTATCACGTAAGGAGCCGAGAGAAAAATGATGAACCTAATGTCATTGCAGGTACTATTGAACTATATTTCTACTCTTTATATGCATTGATTGACCCTGGTTCCACTCACTCTTTTATAAGCACTGTGTTGATCAAAAAGCATAGTATACATCTGAACCTATAGCATCGAAGATCTCCGTGACTAATCCATTGGGTAACTTTGTCACGGTGAGTCTTGTGTGCAAGAAATGCACTTGATGATCCAAGGGATTCCATTTCTGGCTAATTTATTAGCCTTACCGATCTACGAGTTCGACGTTATACTGGTCTGGATTGGCTCAGTAAACATCAGGCTTGGGTAGACTGTAGCAAGAGTAAGCTGTATCTTCGAGGCCTTGGCAAGGAGAGCTTAGCTCTAATGGATTCCTGAAACCCTTTGTTGTGTGCCTTGACATTGGAATCCAAGGATGAACCTCGCTTGTCAAACATTAACACTGTATGTGAATTTTTTGACGTCTTCCCTGATGAACTTTTGGGTTTGTCCTTGACCCGTAAAGTTGAATTTGGTATTGAAGTGCAACCTGGGATTGCCTCGGTTTCTATTGCACCCTACCGAATAGAAGTTGTTGAATTGAAAGAACTAAAGGCCCAAATTCAAGACCTGCTTGATAAAGGTTTCATACGACCGAGCTCTTCACCTTGGGGAGCCCCAATTCTCTTTGTAAAGAAGAAGAACGGTTCTATGAGGCTATGTATTGAATCGACAGCTAAATAAAGTTACCATCAAGAACAAGTATCCATTGCCAAGGATAGATGACCTATTCGATCAACTCAAAGATGCCTCTATGTTTTCCAAGATCGATTTAAGGTTCAGGTATTATCAAATGAGAGTTAAAGATTGTGATGTACCCAAAAATTCTTTCCGTGCAAGATATGGTCACTATGAATTCTTGGTGATGCCATTGGGGCTGACCAATGCACTCGTAGCTTTTATGGACCTAATGAATTGGGTTTTAGACCCAATCTCGATAAATTTGTAGTGGTATTCATTGTTGACGTTCTAATTTACTCTAAGAATGATGCGGAACACCGTGAACATCTCCGTATTGTGCTTCAAACTTTTTGAGAGAAACAGTTGTTCGTCAAGCCCTCCAAATGCGAGTTTTGGCTTACCGAAGTTGCTTTCCTTGGGCATATTGTATTGGCTACGGGCATTCAAGTTGACCCGAAGAAGATATAAGCCATTCTTGATTGGTCCATCGAAGAATGTTGGCAAGGTGAGAAGTTTTCTTGGTCTTACGGGCTAGTATAGGAGATTCGTCAAAGGATTTTCTATGTTAGCTTCCCCACTTACTAAACTACTTTAGAAAGAAGATCCATTTGTTTGGATCGAGGAACAACAGTGAAGCTTTGACTAGTTGAAACAAGTGTTGACTCATGCACCAGTCCTAACCCAACCCGAGTCTGGAAAAGACTACACATTTTATAGTGACGCATAACATCTTGGGTTAGGATGTGTATTAATTCAAGATGGCAAGGTTATTGCATATGCTTCGAGACAACTTAAGTCACATGAGATGAATTATCCAACTCATGATCTAGAGTTGGCTGCGGTTGTATTTGCGTTGAAAATTTGGAGACACTATCTCTATGGAGAAAAATGTTATCTCTTCACCGATCATGAAAGCCTTAAATACCTATTAACTCAAAAAGAGCTAAACCTTCAGCAACAGAGATGGATGGAACTCCTCAAGGACTATGACCTCGTCATTGATTACCATCTGGGTAAGGACAACGTTGTAGCTAATGCACTCAGCTGTAAACCGTCGTCTGGTAAGTATTGTCATTATATTATATGCACTGTGGCGAATTGACTCACTATGAAATTATTCTATTGTAGCCCCTAGAGCTATAAATGCTCACTTCCGACTTCAAAAGCATCATGATCTTATTGCTGAACTTTAAGTTCAGTCTACCATTGTTTCGAGAATTAAGGCATTACAAAGTCAAGACTCAAAACTTCAGTCTATTGTCTCTAAGCATCAAGATAATCCCGACTATAGAATCAATTTTGAAGGACTCATATGCTTACGTGATTGGGTTTGTGTACCTAATAATGAGTCACTCCGTGACGATATCCTTAAGAAAGCTCATTCAAGTCCATTTTCTTGTCATCCGATGACTGTGAAGATGTACAAGGATCTTCGTAAGCGCTATTGGTGGTCGGGTATGAAGCAGGCCATAATCGACTTTGTGTCTAAATGTCTGACGTGCCAGCGTGTCAAGGCTGAGCATCGTGTTCCTATCGGGTTACTGCAACCAATTAAATTATCGCAATAGAAGTGAGAGAATATCAAAATGGATTTTGTCATTGGTCTGCCTCTAACTCCTGCTAAACACGATGCTATTTGGGCATTGTGGATCGTTTTACCAAGTCAGCACATTTCTTACCGAATAAAATAGACTACGGTCTTCCAAAGTTACCTGGCTTGTACATCAAGAAAGTTATTCGGCTCTATGGGGTACCTCAATCTATTATCTCTGATCTAGACCCACAATTCACTTCTTGGTTTTGGAGGATATTACTAGGGCTTCTAGGCACCAAAGTTAATCTTAGCACTGTCTTTCACCCTCAGACTGACGGCCAGTCAGAAAGAGTAATCCAGGTAACCATCGAAAACTCCTTCCTTTGAACCATCGATGAAACATACTATTATTGAATCCTTCTCTACAGATCTTGGAGAACATGCTATGAGCATGTATCATTGACTTTGGCGGATCATGGGAGAAATCTTACCTCTCATTGAGTTTGCCTACAATAATAGCTACCAAACTTCCATCAAGATGGCACCGTATGAAGCATTATATGGTAGACATTGCAGAACTCCATTGTGTTGGTTTGAACTCGGTGAAGGCAAGATGTTAGACCCTGACTTACTTCGGGAAACCAAAGAACAAGTTACCATCACCCATGACAGCTTGAAAGCTGTCTTCGATCGAAAAAAGTCCTATGCAGATCTTAAACGAAGGGACATCTAGTATGAGATTGGAAAAAGAGCTTTTCTCAAAGTCTCACTGTTGAAGAAGATTCTGAGGTTTGGTAAGAAGGGGAAATTGATTTCCTGATTCATTGGACCCTTTGAATTTATTGAAAAAGTTGTCCCTGTAGCCTATCAACTATTGTTGCCCTCAGAACTGAACATGATTCACAATATGTTTCATGTATCGATTCTTCGGAAGTACCACTCTAACCCTTCGCATGTCATTGAACCTGAGTCTGTTGAAATTCAACCTAATCTAACCTATAAAGAGGAACCGGTTCATATACTTGCAAAATAAGTTAAAAGACTTCGCAATAAGACTGTGCCGTTAGTCAAAGTGCTCTGGAGGAGCCACACTGTCGAGGAAGCTACCTGGGAACCTAAGGAGACAATGAAGAAGCAATACCCACATCTCTTCGATTTGGGTAAAAATTCGAGGATAAATTTTTTTTAAGGGGGAAAGTTGTAACATCCCTAAAACCGGTCTAGTCAGAACTGGTTTCTGGCGATCGAAAACCCTACACTGAAAAGGTCCAAATATTGTTTTAACTTTGACCATGTGGTCAATTGCATCCATATTGGACTTCGAGTTAGTCAATTTATTTTTAGGGACCTTATTAAATTTATAGAAAGTCTTTCAATGACTAAATTGATAAAATTGCAAGTTTAGCGGTAAAGTATAAAGCATAGGAAGTCGAGGGACTAATCTTGCGATTAGCCCCTCCTCCTGACTAATCACCCCTACATGGATTGTGCAGATGAAATTCCTTCATTTTGAGGAAAGCCTTTCGGCTACCAAAGGGTTGGGGAGTAAAATGAATTAAGAACTTCACCTGATTAAAGAATTGAGCTACCACCTCCCTTTATCTTTGTCTTCAACCTCTAAGCAAACACCTCCATTGATGGATAACTCAAGCTTGGGGTTCCTTGAATTTCTTGATCCTATAGCATAACTATTGGTTGGGTAAGTAAAAGCCCCTAAACAATTTTACAGGCCCATTGAAGATTGAAGTTTAATTTTGATTTTTAAGTTAAGGAGCTTAAGGCTAAGATCATATTCTTCAATCTTAAAATCCATGGGAAGCTATTGGAAGATAGCTATTGTAAGTTTGAATATCGATTTTGAATTATAACTTCAATTCTTACACTTTTCCTATTATTTTCCTAGCTCGAGAAGTAGTGATTGAAGAACCATCATCTCCTACGAAAGCTAAGGATAAAGGAATTGTGATCTGCGAGCCGTAAGAGCATTGGATACTAAGGTGAGTGTAGTCGGAGTCTTGGGATTAGGGTAGGTGCCTTTCCCAATTCCATTGTCATTGTATATAGTATCGCTAACATCATTATTAAGGAATATTGCATCGAAACATATAGTGGATATCATTGGTAAGTAGAGGTAAGTTATTGTATTGAATATTGGACATCGATATTGTTATAGTCATTGTCATCAGTCATTGTTATTGAATTCACCATCGATATAGTCATTGAGTTATTGAAGCATTGGAAAATAAGCATAGTCATTGCTATTGTTACCGTCATTGTCATTTTCATTGAACATTAATATCGATATATTTAACGTCATCATAACATTGAAAATGATGTATGGATCATTGTCATTTCTATTGAGAACATTGAAGATTTCCATTTTCATTGATATTGCTATTGAGAATTGGAACCGGAACATTGATTATTGATAAGAACGTTGGATATTGCCATTCTTATTGAACATTGATTATTGATATTATCACCGGTCCTCGAATTCAAGGGACATTGGATACAATTTGCATGCCATAGAATTCATGAGCTCATTGGTACGAGTGGACTATGGTCCTTGAGCTACAGCCTATATTATGGCGAGGTGGAGGGATGTTTTTGTTTTTGGTCATATTGAAGAGGCGGAGAGACTAGACCATTCATTGATTTGGCGAGGCGTAGGGAATTCGCGTATCCACTGTGTTGAATCGATTCCAAGGATTAAAATTGAACTATGAACTAAATGATATTAAACGTGAAATATAGCATTGATGTTTTTGAGCATGAGTTGTTATGCATTCCATTTTTAATTGCATTGTTTATGACTACCTCACTAGGTAAAATATGCCTAACGCATTTCATCTCATGCATTTCAAGTTGATCAAGTTAGCGACTCGAGATCAGAGCAAATCAGAAGTTTGGCAAGTCATCACAAGGCAAAAGTAATGTATATTGCCTTTACGAACTCCTAGTATGGTGGAAAAGTAGTTGAACTAGTCACTTTTAGCCTTTTTGGTGTGCGTGCATTGCCTATGTTTTGTATAAAGGCTTAAGGCTCAATATGGTATTATAGAAGTGGTTAAAAGTAGGCTATATGACATATTTGGCTCTAAAAGGTAAAAATCTAGTAAACGGATTCGGATGTATGTGAAATTCGACATGCTAGTAGATTATAGTGTTTTGGACTTGCTGGTAGAGTTTCATTGCATTTGGATAATGTTTGGTAGGTTAATTTGATTAAAAATCAGATAAAATCTGTCATTATAGTGCAGGGCATATCGATACTTCTTAGGGCGTATCGATACGGGTATGCCTAATTGGACTTAGTAAACAGGGCGTATCGATACTGCACATTGCATATCGATACGGATTTTGGTCATTGGAATCTGGAAAAATTAAAGGTATCAGTACGGTCTTCGGGTGTATCGATACGAGTCAACGTGGTTAACTCGTACCGGTAGAGTCTCCAATTGTATCGATACGAGTCTGCATCCATTGAATCTGGAACTCTTAAATTAGGCATGGTGTATTGATACGGCCATCCGAGTATCGGTACGGTGACATGTAATTCAGTTATAAGTATTTCAAAAAAGTTCTGAAATATTGCATTTTGGTCACTGAATGTTATAGACCTTAATTGAAAGGGGATTTGACCTCTGATTAGCATGAAAATGTATACAATTGTTGCTTATAGGTTGAATTTCATTGTAGTAAAGTTCATTCTGTAAAAGGTCCTCTAAAATACTAAAATTATAATTTAGCCCCTAAAACTTATAAATGTTTAAGAATCAGTTTTAAATGATTAATTATTATTTTTTTTTGGATAATTGGATTTATGTTACTGTTTGATAATGTTTGAAAAGCATGCCTTTGTTTAAATTTCGATTATTGATTGAAATTCATTGAACCGGTCACTGCATCGTTCACCGGTAGCACTCTCTGACCCAGTTCTCGACCATGTCGGGAAGGGGGTGTTACACTCTTCTAGGTATCGGTGCGAACGAAACTGTACTGGTACTCAGAGCTAATTTTCGACACTTTCACTATTTAACAAGTCAAAAACCTTTTGAAAATGTTTCAAACATATTTTTCAAGTTTATGGGCTTTTGAAATATTTTTGAAAATTAGTTCAAGTCCAAAAACATTTTTCTTTATGTTATATCAAAATCAAATATCTCAACACAATGCTTTCTCTCATTTTGTAATATCCTAAAATCGGGCCTAGAGGCTTCATGTTTAAATAAGCTATTTCAAAGTTCGAACTAAATTGAATGCATTTGATATTTGATGACTTAATTGCAAAGTTTTGGAAACTTGGCGTCATTTTGAATTTCTCAAGAAAATGGAGATTAAGTTTGTAATATACCATTTTCTACTTTATAAATTAACAAAACCTACCCACTTTGCTTCAGTTTTTGGAATTCATCTTCCCCGAACCATTTTTTTCAGTGTTGCTCTCCATTTGTCTGTCCACACTCTTTGGTGTTTCATTCGGCACGATCGAGAGCCTGCTACCCTTGCTCGAATCGGTTGTCTGAGAAGCGTCGTTTATTACCGGTTTGGAACATTCGATGCCGAGACCATTCTTTCTTTTCGGCCGATGCCATGGTTTGCATCGTACATTTTTCATTGTTGTTCGAATTGGAAAAACCCCAGCACTCGTTTTGCCCAATTATCACGTGTGACATGTTGTGTAAGTTGCATTAACAGTGCACCTCCCTGAATGTGCAATCATGAACCCATTTTGGGTTTATCAAAGCTTGTCTCTAAGGTGCTTCTGTAATTCATATTTGATTTCGGTGGAGGCCAGCACTATGGAAGATCATTGGAACTCGTGCTCAAAGATAATTGCCTGATTGCATATCTCAGTCGAACATGATGGATTCAACAATGGTTCGTGTAATGTGATTTGTGAATTCCAACAATCGTATCAGGTGTGTATCTCGCTTGTGCTAAAAATAAAATTTTGAATTACATGATTGTTATTACTCTTACTGTTATTAAGGATAAAGATAAGATAACTTTTATCTCATTCAAATCTAAGATAACTTTTAGTCAAATCCCATCTTATCCTAGTTATATCTCAATCTTATCTTGTATTTAAATATTTAATTTGTATTTAATATTTGATTTCTCTTATCCTTGTATATTCATTTGTAAGCCTATATATAGGTCAATATACATTATCAACCATCAAATATACAAATCATTTACATGGTAATTAGAACCAAGTAGAATTTCTCTACTCATTTTCCCCTCTCTTTTCCGCTCTTCTTTAAACCAAATCTCCTTTCATAGCTCCGTCTTCTACTTCCAATGATCTTGTGCATCTTAGTGCACCGACCAACTTCCCAATCAAACTTACGTCTGCCAACTTTCCTATTTGGCGTCGCCATGTGGAGGTTACTCTCATTGATTTTGGGCTACTCGGTTATATTGATGGTTCACAGCCTTCCCCATCTAAGTTTACCGTTGTCGCAGCAACAATTGCTAATCCTGAATATCTACGATGGTATTGTCAGGATCAAATTCTTATCAGTGCTCTTCTTGGCAGTTATGATGATCAAGTTTAACCACTTATTTCATCTGCTATCACCGCCAAAATTACACGGGATACTCTAGTTGCAAGTTATGTTTGAGCATCTCTCGGTCGCATCCTTGCTCTCAAGTCCAAAATGGCTGGCAATCTGTGTGGTTCCAAGTCTATCTCTGACTACATGAAAAACATGTAGGATATTGCCTCTGATCTTGCCTTAGAAAACTATCCTATCTCCAATGTAGATCTCTTGATTTTTATTGTCAATCAATTGGGTGATGATTATCGTCCAATTGTTGTTGCCTTCTTGTACGTAACACATCGACATCCATGCTTGAGTTGCCTGAGATCCTAACTGATCATGAGAGACACCTACAAGAATCTGATCAAGCTACACCTCTTGCCAAGGTATATTCTGCGCAGCGGGCTAATTTAAATCATGGTTATTCCATCAACCGTTCTCGAGGGAAGGGTGGTCGCTCTGGCCATTCGTTTTCTGGTGGCGGTCGTAGTCCTGTTCCTCAATCTAGTCATTCTAGATGACAAGATGTATGCAAGTTCTATAATTTGCTAGGGCATGTTGTTCGAGATTGATGTAAGCTTGTTCAGTTTCTTCAGAACAACAACGTTTATTAGCAACCACCGTTTGATTCACCAGTTGTTACACACTACTACTGATCTTTCATCATCTAATCCGGCTCCTTGGATGTTTGATAGTGGTGCTTCGAATCACACCACAATGACCACTGCGTCTCTTCAGGATATCTCCTCTTATGATGGTCATGATATAGTTCATCTGGGTAATGGTAACTCTCTACCTATATCTCATATTGGTCGATGCATTGTTCCCACAGCTACCAAGCCCCTTTCTCTCACAAATGTCTTATGTGTTCCTCAGTTAAATACAAATTTGGTGTTAGTTTCTAAATTATGTCATACTAATCATGTGTCTGTTGAATACTTTGAATCTTATTTTCTTGTTAAGGATCGACCTACGGGAATTCCCCTTCTTCGAGGCAATAAAATTGGTGGTGTCTACTATACTCTACGATCCTTTTATCCCCAAGTCAACTCAGTCAATTGCTTGTCCGTGCATCAGCTACATCATAAGTTTGGTCATCCTTCTGATAAAGTCTTAGCCTCTATATTACGCACTTGTAATATATCTTATGACCCAACTAGTTTGACGAACTATCATTGTACTTCTTGTCTTATTAATAAGAGTCATAAACTGCCATTTGGTCAAAATACTATGTCAAGCTCTCGTCCTTTTGAATTGCTTTACTCTGATGTTTGGAGCACTAAACATGTGTCTTATGATGGATATATGAAGAAGAAATCTGATGTTGCGGCAATATTTCCTTAGTTTAAAAGGCTTGTTGAAAGCTTTTTTCACCATCGTGTCTCTATTCTCTGATAATGGAGGTAAGCTTGTTAAGCTCTTGCCTATTTTGAATTTGAGCAGTATTTTCCACTTTACTTCACTGCCTCATACTCTAGAACATAACGAGACTGCTAAACGGAGTCATCGTCACATAGTGGAGACTGAACTCTCTCTACTTTACTTTGCATCCCTCCCAGTAGAGTATTGGCCTCATGCTTTTTAGGAAGCTATTTATCTTATTAATCAAATGCCTACACCGATACTAGGTAATGCATCGCCTTACTTTCTTCTTTATCAACAAGCACTGAACTATGACAAGCTTCAGCCATTTAGATGTTTGTGCTTTCCTTGGCTGAGACCATACACGACACATAAACTTGAGCCATAGTTCGTTGAATGTGTTTTCCTTGGATACTCTATGACGCAGTTTGCTTATAAATGCCTAGAGCCGACTACTAACAGAATCTATGTCTCTTGCCATGTTCGGTTTGTTCCTCACATCTTTCTTTTTTGCTACACGACGTGTCCCCACTATGCCACGACAATAAGATGCTTCATTACCTACTATGCCATGACAACCTAATACTTTCTTGCCTACTATGCCACAACAATCTGATTATTCATTGCCTCATGCCACGACAACCTACTGCTTCATTGTCTAATATGCCATGACAACATGATGATTCCATTGTCACACCAGTTCCCTTGGGTAACCTGCCACAACAACATGATGATTCCATTGCCATATCAGTTTCCTTGGCTGATCTATCACAACAAGATGTCACCTCTAACTTACCACCGCAAGTTGTCTCCCCTGACTTACCACAACATGATCCTCCGTAACAGCAGATTCGCCGGTCAAATCCGAGGTACTTTGGTCATTCATTTGTTAATACTATTATATGTTATCCTTTACCTTTCACAATAGAGCCAAAGACTGTTACTCAAGCTCTCAAAGACCAACTATGGAGACAAGCCATGGATAATGAGTTTAATGCCTTGCTACACAACCAAGCATGAGATCTTGTTTCATAGTCTACACAATCTGTTGTAGGGTGCAAATGGGTATTCTATGTGAAACGACGTGCTGATGGTTCTGTTGATCGATACAAGGCTCGACTGGTAGCGAAAGGGTATTTTCAAGAAGATGGTCATGACTACTTTGAGACCTTTAATCCTGTGATGAAACTTGTTACGGTGCGTATTATTTTCACTCTTGCCCTCCATCATGCATGGTCCATCAAGCAACTTGACATTAATAATGCCTTCTTAAATGACACCTTATATGAGGAAGTCTATCTAGAACAACCTCCGGGGTATGTTGATTTACTCACTCATCTCATATTTTTCATTTGCGTAAAGCCTTGAATTGACTCAAGTAAGCTCTGAGGGTATGGTATGTTGAACTCTTTCAATTTCTCATACACTTTGGTTTTACAAAATCAAAGATTGATGCATCTTTCTTCATCTATAATGCAAAGAGAGTTATTTTATACTTTCTAGTCTATGTGGATGATATTGGGCTTATTGTAATAATACTGATTTTATTGCTCATTTTACCAACATATTATCTACGAAGCTTGCTTTGAAGGATATGAGCTTGCTCAGCCATTTTCTTGGCATTGAGGCTATTTCTACTCCTACTAGGTTGTTTTTATCCCAGGCACAATATATCTTTGACATCTTGACTCAGTTTCAAAAGGAAAATACCAAGGCAATTTCCATACCTATGTCATTTTTTGACAAGCTACCTTCGCCGGAGTCATCCACAACACTTGGTATTTATAGGTATCATCGATTACTTGGTTTCCTTCGGTATCTCACACTTACTCTTTCGGATATTTCTTTTGTCATGAATCGTCTATTACAATACATACAAGGTTCACTTGCACATTGGACATCAGCTAAGCGCATCCTGTGTTATCTCAAATGAACATTATGCCATGGCATTCTTTTTCGTTCGACATCTTCCCTTCATCTCATCGCCTTTGCTGATACGGACTAGGGAGGATCCTCTACGGACGGTCAGCTCGTCAGAAAACTATTTCTCATTCCTCCACAGAAGTTGAATATTATGCCATGGTAAATGCAACTACCGGAGTGCTTTGGGTCCAACATCTTCTTAAAGAAATTGTCTTGACATTACCAAAACCACCATCTCTCTTATGCGAAAATCTCAGTGCCACATATGTTAGCAAAAATCCAATTTTTTATTCTCGTATGAAGCATCTTGCCCTTGATTATATCTTTGTTCACGACTTAGTTGCCGCGGGTTCCCTACTTGTTCAACACATTCCCTCCAAAGCTCAGATTGCGGACACACTCACCAAACCGCTTGGTCGTAATCTTTTCATCAATTTTCGGTCCAAGATTGGAGTCTCCGATGAATCCTCTATCTTGCGAGGGCGTATTAAGAATAAAGATAAGACAAGATAACTTTTATCTCATTCAAATCTATGAGATAACTCTTAGTCAAATCTCATTCAAATCCTATCTATCCTATCTCTATCTCAATCTTATCTTGTATTTAAATATTTGATTTGTATTTAATATTTGATTTCCCTTATCCTTGTATATTCATTTATAAGCCTATATATAGGTCAACTGTAAACATTATCAACCATCAAATATACAAATCCTTTACAATTGTTATGCGTGTACTATGAATTCAAGGTGTAAGATTACTAAGGTAATGTACTCTAAATTTTATATGTTCACTACCATCTGATTATGTGATCTGTATGCCTACACTATTCTGTGTAAATACTTGAATATGATAAACCTAATTGAATAGTATGTGTTTATGAATAACTCACATTTTTTTGAATAATCCTATATATTTGTATTGTTACTATTCTGAATACGTATGTATACTTTACCTGTCTGAATATAATCAAGTTCTGAAAGTCTGGTACATCTGTTCTGTTTTGAAAGTCTGGTACATTTGTTATGTTCTTAAAGTCTAACATCTTTGTCATGTTATAAAAGTCAGTTTGTATAGCATTTTGCATGGGAATTGGGATGTTAAGGAGAAAGTATTATCTGAAATTGTATTACGACGCTCATATATTTGTTTCCAAAATTAATCTGGATTTTTAATACTATATGTTGATGTGTAGGGTTGGATCCGAGTTTTGGGATAACTCGTGAATGATGTGTAATGGATGGATGGGTTGTTAGGGGCTTACTAGCCTGAGTCTGCATTTGTTTTGTCTGGTCTGAGTCTGCATCTGTTCTGTCTAGTCTGATTCTATATATGTTTTGTCTGGTCTGAGTCTGCATCTGTTCTGTCTAGTCTGATTCTGTATATGTTCTGTCTAGTTTGATTTTGTGTTTGTTCTGTATTATATGATTCTGTATCTGTTTTGTATTGTTTGATTCTATATCTATTCTATCTTGTCTGATTCTGAATGAACGTTCTGAATGTTTGTTAAATTTCTTGTTTACGCTTGCTCTCTGGTTAATTTATGCACTTAAAGATCACACTAGGCTTTATAGCTCATTCTTTGTTTTCTGTTTAATTTTCAGATTAATTGATACTCTAATCCTGGATTCGGCATCATTCGGAGAGTCTCGTATTTCTAAACAAGTATTGATTTTTAAGTACTACTTATTCCGTAAATTAAATAATTTCTGAATTGTGGCTTTGAATAGATATTTGATTTTAGATCGTTAAAATGTTATTTTTTGAAATCGGATTTTCTGTTTTCTCTCGGGGACATTCTAGATCCGGTCATAACTTCTGGACCGAGTTTAGGGTGTTACACATTTTTTGTTCATCGAAGATTGTTGAGAAATTAAAAAAAGTCTCACACTCGAATACCGACTTCATCTCTAAATCGGTCATGACAAGGTCGTTTATTTATCTCCCCAGTCCTTACTTTTTTTAATTTGTATGTTTGTATTAAGCTCTAATATTATCACTAGATTTTACCTATATTTAAAAAACAAGGTAAAAACTTTGGCGAGTTTAACAAGCAACAAGTAGAGTCATGTAACGAGATTCTTTAATGAGCATGAGTCGAGCAAAATTTTATGAGGCTTAACAAGCAACGAGTTGAGCCGAACAACAAGATTTTTTAACGAGCACGAGTCGAGCACTACTCGACTCGCTCGATAAGCACCCCTGGCGTGAAAGACTTAATCAACTTTTAACCCTCAAGCCTATTATGAAACCCTTGACCTGAGTTAGTGTTGCATGTAAAATCACTCCTTAAGTTTCAAACTTGAGATTGATCAATCTACATACATATTGGTAAAGCCGTATTATATATTGGAGTGTCAATTGACACCCCCAATACTTTTGAAAAACTTGCTGCTTCATAAATTTTATGTAAAATATTAAAAAATAAATTTAATATCAATTTAAATAAATATTTGCACAACTTTTTAAATTTTGAACGACGTAATTTAAATTAAGAGTCATTTTTTAAATTGATATTATAATTCATATTTTTTGACTCCACCATTATATATACATCCTTTATTACTTCAACTATAATCATTTATTAACTTTTTTTACCTAATTTTATTCGTTAAAACATATTATAATTGTAACAAAATCTATTACAAGTAATTTAAGAAACATGTAATCTACTTACCAGAGGCTAGAGGTGACAAACATGTCATTCGGTCGGATTCGGTTTGCGATATTTAGGGTCTAATTATATTTAGTTTAAGTTTGATTTGAGTCTAGTTCGGTTTTAGTTCGACTCTATGGTGATTTGGGTCGTGTATCGAGTCATATCAGGTCAGTTAATTTTTGATCTGGTTAATATCGGGTCAGTTGGTTTTGGTTTGGGTTAATTCCGGGTCAATAGGAGATTGGTTGGTTTTTGATTCATGTCATGCTTTGGATCGGTCAGTTTTTTAGGTCAGGTCAGTTTTTTTACACCCAGTATATGACTTTTTGGTGAGTTATGCGGTAGTTCACATCACAACTTTCTTTATTTCTTATGCTCCAGATCTTTTTTTATTTCGAGTTTCCTTCAATTAGGATGAAATCGGTTTGGATTACCTTTAGTTCGGGTGAAATCAGTTTGTGTCCATTCGGTTTGGTTAAAAATCAGTTTAGGTCTATTTTGGTTAAGCTTACTAGGTTTACTGGAGGTAATATATATATTTTTTAATCCAAACGCATCCTACCATTGTATCTAGGGGTGAGCATTTAATTGAGTCGAGTCAAGTCGAGTAATTTTTTTGAGTTAATTACTCTTATTTTATAACTCAAACTTTATTTGAAATTTTTTCGATTCGAGTTAAATTTATGAAATTCGACTCGAGTTAAGTCAGTTGAGTTGTTCAAGTTTTTATTCAAATTTAGTTGTAAAACATTTATCATGTTATTAGTCAAAGTTAAGAGTCTCGATTCAAACTTGAAAACGGATCCACAAATTACTAAAAAATTAAAGTTATTCAAAATTATATTTTATAATTCAAACTTTATTTGAATATTTTCGAATCGAGTGAACTTTATAAAATCAAAATTCAAATCAAGTTGAGTTAAAAGAATTTATTTTTAAATCATATCAAATTTAATTCGTCCCTAATTGTACCTCGCAATATTCTATCACGCCAGGTGTGTTGAATTCTGGAAGTTGTTAATGGTTTGGCCTTGGGATACCAAAAAACATTCATCGCCCTTAATTTCTCCGCAAACAATTCAATTTCATACATTTCTTTCTCATTGAGAGAGGGATCGAGGGCAAAAAAGAAAGTGAGCTAAAACAATGTTGGCGTGAATGAAAACTGAGAGTTATGGGAGTCAACATATGGGGATGCGACGATGGCAAGATGGGCGATGCTTCTTCATTAGAGATTTGGTGGTTGATTAACATAAGAGCCACACTAATTGCTCTTATTTTTATAAGCATTTCCCATTTTTCCAAGAAGTTTTATGTTAGATTCTTTGCAGCATCAACTTCTTCTTCTTTATTGTCATCTGCTCTTAATCTTCCTTCTGCTTCTTCACCCAATTCTCGATCAAGGTAACTTTTTAATGCTTTATCTAATCTGGGTTTCTTTTATTTTTCTGATGTTTAGTGTCTTTCTCACTCAATTCCATTCGTTTACTGGGGTTTGCTTTGTTAATTTTGTTTCATTTTCTTCACATGGTAATGTCCTTTTGTTTTATTTGCTGAATTGTATGTTTTTATTATTTATTATCTGGATGCTCATAACTTTTTGAATACATATTATAATTTTTATTATCAAGATGCTCCTTTTTGAATATATATATATTACTATAATTTTTATTTTTTTATTGTACTTTGCCTTTAATTAATTATGGCGGGGGAAACTTTCTCGAGGACAATCTTCATAAATTCAACTGTTAAAACTGAAATATTGTCATCTTTTACTGCTAAAAGTATTGATTGTTTTCATAGTTTAAAACTATAATATGTTGGGGTTTCAATGTTACTTTAACATGTTGCGAAATTGCCTTGTGTTTTAATTCACTTGAAACCTCTGTCTGTATCTGTAGAATCCCAGAGATTGTGAATGATTCAGATTTGAAGTTCTTAATTGATAATTTGGATGGGAAGTGCAATGATGACGAGAAATGGGAGAATGTAATCGTTAAGAAAAACAACTTTCTATCCTACAGAGCAAAGTGCTGCAAACCTAAGGTTTGGTTACTATGCTTTGCTTGCTTTTTCTCTAATGACGATATAGTGATGTGAAATAATTTTCGCTTATTAAATTGTAAACACAAAATCGATGAATTTGCAAGTCCGGTATACTTACTAGGGCTGTGTATATTTTAACTTTCCCAGCCTTGTTCCCTGTAAACTCTCTGGCTTTCATTAGTTTATGATTTTCTGTTTTGAGAGAATTATTTCTCGACTCTTGTGTACTTAGTTTTCTCGACAATGTTCGAAATTGTTTTTATTTCCATTTACTAGGCTATGCCCTGTCCGTTTAAAAATTTAAATATATTGTTTATCTACCGAACTGATTGGCAGCATATTGTTTGGCATTTCAGCTTATACTAGGACTGTGAGAGAGGGGTCATGGTTGCCGAAGATGCAATGAATAATGGTGGTTTGTGTGTGATCGGCGGTTAGGGATTTGTTGTGTGAGGAAGATGAAAAGGATATTTTCCAGAGAGTTCTATGTATTTTCTTATTATTCTTAATTATCAAATATATACAGAGTAAGCCTTTAAATAGGCTGATATAGAGTTTTAATATAACTAAAACTATACTTTTATCTTTAATTTAAATAACACTTCTAGTAAATCTAAACTACTGATTAGAAATAAACTCTAATTACACATTAAATAAAAACTCTTAACACTCCTCGTCAACTTACACTCCCCCTCAAGCTGGTGAGCAAACGTAGTAGAGCACCAGCTTGGATCTTGGATGTGATGCCCTACTCATATTTCTTCTGCTGTTTCTTAGAGAAAAATGCTCCCCGTTCTCGGGAGTCTTTGATTTGAAGAGTGATGACTGAACCATGATGTTCTTGCGCAGCAATTGTTGATGCCATTCAACTTATGATACGCTTGAGATGGTTGATGCATCAGTTGGAATATCAAGACTGCTCCACAGGATGCTCCAGCATGCAGTTCCTAATTAAAAGGTCTACTCCACATGATGCTCTAGCATGCAGTTCCTGACCGAAAGGTCTTATGCGAATGATTTAGGAAGTGATCACAGGAATCTACACTCCCCTCAAACTGGTAGTTACACAGACTAGAGTTCCAGCTTGGATCCTTGATGTAGAATCACTTAAAAAATATTATCTAGCTTTTAAGGTTAAACTAGAACCTCTTCTCCTATCTTTTAGGATGGATGGTTAAGATAGAACCAAATAGTTTTTAAGGCTAAACTATAACCTTTTCATCTATCTTTTTGATTGGCTAAGATAGAACCATTAAATAGAGAACAAAACAACAAAATTAAACGAGTATAAATTTCACCAGAGATGTAAGATTTCATCAGAGGAGAATTTTCCAATTTCTTTCTGGTCTAAATGGGGAATTTGATGGCGCCAAAGGCAGAATTTTAGCAACAAAACCCCTCCCTCTTGTTCGCGAAGCTTTTTCATAAATTAGGAGGGAGGAGAGCAGGAGTTCCCTAATGATTCCACCAGTGGCGGCAACAGATGCGTCTACTTTTTTCACGTATTCCAACTCTGAGAGTACACAGAAAAGGGGGAGACCTTGGTGCACACATTGCAAAAGGGGTGGGCATGTGCTGGAGCAGTGTTGGAGGCTGCATGGGAAACCTGTAGATTGGAAACCTTTTAAACCACGATTTCAGAAGGAAGCACATCTTGCTTCTCCTGATTGTTCCTCTAGCAGCTTTAGCAAGCAGCAGATTGAGGAACTTAAACAGCTTTTTAATCGTCTCTCCTCTTCATCTACTCCTACTGCCTTAACAGCTAATGAAGATATAGCGTGTTCCTTGCCTACAACTAATTCCTTAAATTGGATAGTGGATTCTGGTACCTCTGACCATATGACAGGGGATTATAGTCTCTTCACCACTTTTTTGCAAAAAAAGATCATCTTCTTCCATCAAGATTGCTGATGGTTCTCTCTTCACAGTGATGGGCAGTGGTTCCATTCGTTTAAGTGAAACTCTAGTGCTTTCTGATGCCCTCTATGTTCCCAACATTACTTGTAATTTATTATCTGTCAGTAAATTGGTTAAGGATGTTCACTTGATGTTCATTTTGGAGTTATTGGTTGTGTTTTTCAGGAACAAGACTCGAAAATAGTGATTGGCAGTGCTAGGCTGCATAATGGCTTATATATCCTTGATGGTTTCTCCTCTTCTTACTCTTCTACTTTCAGTTGCCTTTTGACTTCTGTTTTTTCTTCTAGTTTACTTTCGAATGATGTTATGCTATGGCACTTTCGATTAGGCCATCCTAATTTCTCTTATCTTGCTAAGTTGTTCCCTAAGCTTTTTATTAACGAGAAACCATCTTCCTTTTCATGTGAAGTGTGTCAAATGGAAAACATACTCGACAACCTTATGTTTCTACTACATTTAATCCTACTTCACCCTTTTTCTATTATACACAGTGACATTTGGGGCCCTTCTAAAGTTAAGAGTATTTCAGGGTCTAGGTGGTTTGTGTCCTTTATTGATGATTACTCTCAGACTACATGGACTTTTTTGATGAGGGAAAAATCTAAGGTTGATGCAATATTTAGAAATTTTTATCAAATGATATAAACCCAATTTAACACTCAAATTAAAATAGTTCGGATTGATAATGGCGGTGAATATCTTAGTCAATTCCTTGGGTATTATTTTAAAGAAAAGGGCATTTTTCATCTTACATCTTATGTCTCCACACCTGAGCAAAATGGTGTGGCTGAGAGAAAAAATAGACACATTCTAGAAGTCACTCGCTCTCTCTTGTTTTCTTCCCATGCTCCTAAATACCTTTGGGGGGATGTATTACTTACTGCTACCTACCTTATCAATAGAATGCCTAGCAAAACTCTAGGCTTCAAGGTTCCTACTGAAACACTTTTGAACCAATTTCCTCATTTTAAGCCTTTGTCTTCTGTTCTTCCCTTTCGAATCTTTGGATGCACAGCTTTTATTCATGTGCACAATAACAATCGAGGGAAACTTGATCCTAGGTCTATTCGGTGTGTTTTTATAGGGTACTCATCGAGTCAGAAGGGTTACAAATGTTACTGCCCCACTACAAGGAAAACCTATGTATCTTTTAATGTCACTTTCTTTGAAAATCAACCTTATTTCGTAGGGACTGATATTCAGGGGGAGACATACACAAAATTTCAGTCTTTATACAACCCACAACCTATGGTTACCTTTCCTATCCTTGATACCGAACCTACTGTTTCTTCACAACATTTTGTTCCTCTAAATAAAATTGTGATTGTTACTCCTAATAGCCCAATGGACATACCTTCTCCCAGTCAAAACCATCTAGTCCATATACAACACCTCCTCCAACACTTAAAACCATACCACACATATCACCAGATATTGTGACTCCACAACTTGCAGATAAACAGCTTAGTGTTGTACAAGGAAAAAAAACCTTTAACTGAAGCTGTTAGTCAGCCTAACACCTGCCAAGAGCTAGTTTTAAGTCCTGTTGGTGAAGAAACAGAAGGTAATATCACTCAAGACCCTACAACTGTTAATTTGGATGATTTCCTATTGTTATTCGAAAGGGGGTAAGGAAATGTACCACTCATCCTATTAACAAATTTTTGGCCTATGGAAAGTTATTATATGGTTTTAAAGCCTTTACAGCCAATATTGTCAGTGTGTAGATTCCTAAGACAGTGGAAGAAGCCTTTGAAAAACCTGAGTGGAGGAAGGCTGTTGAAGAAGAAGTCAAAGCATTGCAAAAGAAAAACACCTGGAGTTTGACTAATCTACCAGAAAGGAAAAAGGCCGTTGGGTGTAAATGGGTCTTTACAGTAAAGTACCATTCAGATGGGAGTATTAAAAGATATAAGGCAAGGCTTATGGCGAAATGGTTTACTCAATCATATAGAGTAGATTATCAAGAAACCTTTGCACCAGTGGCAAAGTTAAATACCATTCGAGTGCTCATTTCAATGGCTGTTAACAAAGACTGGAAGTTGCATCAATTGGACATAAAAAATGCATTCCTAAATGGAAGTCTTGATGAGGAAGTTTACATGGAAATCCCACCAGGTTTGAAGGAAAATACAGCAACATCGATAGTGTGCAAACTTAACAAATCCTTGTATGGATTGAAGCAATCCTCTAGGGCATGGTTTGATAGATTTGCTAAGGCTATGGTAAAAAATGGATTCAAGCAAAGTTAAGCAGATCATACCTTGTTCAGAAAGGCTAAACTCAATGGTAAGATGACTCTCCTAATCATCTATGTTGATGATATGATTATTACTGGGGATGACTTAGAAGAAATAGAGAAACTGAAAATGGCTCTAGCAAAGGAGTTTGAAACCAAAGACTTAGGAAGCCTTAGATACTTCTTGAGAATGGAAGCAGCGAGATCCAAGGAGGGGATAGTTATCAACCAAAGGAATTACATCCTGGATCTTCTCACAAAAACTGGAATGCTTGGGTGTAAACCAGCCAAAACCCCAGTGGATTCAAATTTGAAATTTAGTAAAAAGGAGGGGGAAATCCTGTAAATAAAGAATCATGCAAAAGATTAGTTGGAAAACTGATCTATCTCTCACTTACTAGGCCTGATCTTGCATACTCTGTGAGCATAGTTAGCCAACAAATGAGTGATCCTCGAGAAGAACACATTGAAGCAGTTAAAAGGATTTTGAGATACTTAAAGTTTACACCAGAGACTAGACTTATTTTCAGGAAAAATCAAGACAGAACAATAAAAGTTTACACAAACTCAAGCTGGGTAGGTGAACTAACAAATAGAAGATCTGTGAGTGGCTATTGTACACTCGTATGGGGTAACTTGGTCACATGGAGAAGTAAAAAATAGACCGTGGTGTCTAGAAGCAGTGCAGAGGCATAATTTAGAGCAATGGCCCTTGGAATTTGTGAAGGAATATGGATTAGAAGACTGCTCACCGAACTGAAGTTGAATGAAAAATCAGAATTCGAGATTCACAGTGACAACCAATCAGCAATGAGCATTGCTAAGAATCCTGTACAGCACGACAGGACCAAACACATTGAAACAGATAGACACTTTATCTATGATAAGGTTAATAATAGGGAGGTAAAACTTCACTACATTCCTACCAGGAATCAGCTTGCTGATACCTTCACAAAGGCACTTCCAAGAGTAATTTTTGATGAGTTTTTATCTAAACTGGGTGTATACAACATATACACACCAGTTTGAGGGGGAGTGTAGGTTAGTACAGAAATATCTTATGTATTTAATTATGTATCTGTTATTTATAGGAAGTTACCTTGTAGTAGGATATCTTTAGGAATATTCTTTAGGTCTATATCTACTGTATTTATTATAGAACATTTAGTTTCTTGCTTCTCAGTTTTACCTATATGTATATATTCTAATGATTATTCATCAATAAAGTAAGAGAGTTTTTCCCTACTATTCTACAATACTTGTTATGCTCATAAAATTATTAGTCATTTGATATCCAAATTGCATATATTGAGATTTGAGATCACCGCATTTCTCATATTAATTTGACAGTTGATAATTTATTGTATCAAATGATGGTTAGCTGTTTTCAATCGACATGAAATTTGACATGCATGATCTGAATGAATAAATTATGACGTTTTGTGGTTGGATTAATAAAATGTATGTATGTGTCCTATCAATATGGTTTTGGATGAACCCTTTAAATTTTATATATGCATGTTCTTGGTTCAATGTGCCAATATGCTGCGTAGGTGATGGTTCCTACACTTTCGGAAAGTGAAATGGAAACTGTAAAGCTGATGTTAGGGATTCAGGAAACAAGTGGTAGTATCCTTAATATGAAAGAGATGTAAACAAAAAATGGAGTTCATCCTCATTGACTTCATGCTAATGCTCCACTGTTGTGTTACCTTGACTCTTAAATTTTCCTAAAGTACACATCTCAGAGATAGATACAAATAGAAAATTTTAGAATAAAGGTCGAGCATATATGTGTAGAACATGATATCGGATACAAACCTTGAGTCCTGGTAAACATTTCACTATAGCTCATGGGTATAAAATTATTGATTAGGTACATAGCATACGGAATATTGTTATCTCCTCATGCAATCAGTTTTGGAGAAAGGCCTTTATTGAGTTCAAGCATTATAGTAGAAAATGTAAAGGTCTACTATGGTTTAGAATTTTCTTCTTAAATCCCATGCAATCATTTCTCGAAGAGCCTCTATTGGCTTAAATACGTATTAGAAAACTGGAAGGATGTTTTGGCCTTTAAATGGGAACCTGGAGTATGGCCTACCCACCCAGCCTCCTTATAATATGGAGCTTTTGCATAGCCGATGTTCTACACCTGGTTCCTGTGGATACCCGAGTTTACCCTCTTAAGCAAGTGTCTGTCCTTTTTCTATGCTATCTCTCCATGGTTCATCTTCTGTTTTAATTGTTATTATGGTTTACTAGGAATGTGAACATCCGTCAGCACCACGACAGAAAAAGTATGTTCGCGTGGAATATTTTAGATTCGGTTGGCAAATCAGGAAAGGCAAGTTACTTGTATATTAGTTTTATTCATCTTCCTTTTCTTGAACCCTTAGAAACAACAAGACTTGGTGCTTTTCAATTGCGGGTGTGGAATTGTTTTTCTCACAACTGAATTCAGAACTTGAACACTATGCTCTTACTAGCTGCCAGGTCCCACTATTCTCTACATAAAAAGTAAGAAAATTAAAAGAGTGATGGTTTTTGTTGCTGTTCGTGGACTCCTTTTTGAGTCATGAATGATATGCATTTCTTAATTCGTCTAATTTGTTCTTCTAGTGCTCAAGGCATTGAAAATGTTTTTTTCTTTTTTGGAGGGGAAAAAGATGGATCTTTTACCTTCATTCTTTTTGTTTTTGATATTTGTTGACCATCACGACTGAATTAAAAGTGATGGTTCTTGTTGCTGTTCGTGGATTACTTTTTGAGTCATGAATAATAATGCATTTCGTAATTCGTCTAATTTATTCTTTTAGTGCTCAAGGCATTGAAAATGTTTTTTTCTTTTTTTGGAGGGGAAAAAGACGGATCTTTTACCTTAATTCTTTTTGTTTTTCATTTTTGTTGACCGTCACTACTGAACTTTTTAATTTCATTATCATGTACACAGTACCTGGTAGAGATGCCTCTGAGATCAGAATGTTTCACCAAGAAGATGCTGGTCTCAACGTTGAAATGGCGAAACTAGCATTTGCAAAGGGCATATGGAGTTATTTGTGTAAGATGGATAATACACTACACAATTATTCCGCTACCAGCCATCCTCCGACTGGTTCAACTGTTTCTGCAGTCACTTTGATTCGTAAGGTCCGTGTTTTTATATTGAACAAAAGAATCATGTTTGTAAAATCACTAATAACTTACTATTTCTTACTTGGTGCTTCACTTTCATTATAAAATGAGTAAGATAGGTTTATACAACTTAGTTAAACTTTAGAAGTATGAAAGCAATTTATTGCCCTTAGAAGAATATACCCCTTGTAGCCTATCTTCCTTCAAGTGAGTTGAAGATTAGTGTTTCGGGAAACAAATGAGATAGTCTATATAATCTCTAAAGCAGAGGTAAAATAAAGCACCACAGTCCAAGGACCATACTTCATAGCGACCTATGAAGTGCTTCGAGACTCTTAACAATTCTGTTTTTTTCTTGTACAAATGTATATTGTGAACCACTATCCAAGCTTCTAGAAATTTTTTGGATAGAAATATATTGTTAGGAGCCAACTTTCGAAGGAAAAGAATGATGAAAACAAAAAAATAATGTTTAATTAGAAGTAGTAGTGAAGAATCTTAACACTAATACAACCAATAAATTAAAAATTTTAAATAACAAAAATTAATAATCTTAATCCTAAAACTAAGAACAAATCCTAGCATATTTATAATAAGTAGTTTAGATTGTTATTTGCTGGAAAAAAAAAGAATTAAAGTCCTAAAAAATAGGGAATAATGGAAGCATGGCAGAACTGGTAGCTGTGTAGATCATGAAGGTTGTATATGCTAAGTGGTTAAGACTTTGTTGGGTAGTGTATCTATATCAATACTTTCCCCCCTAAAAACTCAACTTGTCCTCAAGTCGAAATAAAAGAAATTGACGTAAGTAGGCTTCCAAACACCAATTGACTATCTGAATAACAGTTTGCAAATCAAGGAAGTCAAATGATACTTGAATGGCTGAAGCAAAAAATTCTGCAAAATGGTTGTTTTCTTCCTCAGCCTTATAAATGATAGAGAATTCAAATGGTAAAAACTTCATAAGTAGGTGTTGTATGGTAGTAGTAACTCACTGCTTAAAACAAGCCACATGATGATCTTGTTGAAGCAACTTGGTACCAATACTGTCAATTAAAGCATCGCATTCGACAGTGAAAGGTTGATTGAATTCTAGCAAGCGTAAGACAGGGGCTGAAATTGGAACATTTTTGAGTTGTTGGAAAGCTTTGTTAGTTTTCTTTGACCATTGGAATGTATTTTTCTTGGTGACATCTGGATTGTCAACAACATTTTCTTCCACTTCAGACCTAGCAGATCGTTGATGCTTTCTTGTACTAGCGGAGTCTACCTTGATCTTGCCTTTTTTAAGTAATTTTGGAATTGATTCCAATTGTGATGCACCCATGATTTGAGCTTTAAGATCTACCACTTCAGCCGGTAGATTATCAATGTCATCAAGTTGAGCAATAATCATAGCAAGTTGTAGTGCAATTGGATAATATTAGGGGTTGTGGGTTGTGAGGTGAAAATGTTTAGATTGATTGAAGGATTAATTGGTTGGCGTTGGGAAGCGGTGTTGAGAGTTTTTTCCATTTCGAATCGAACTTGGCTCTGATTCCAAAATGATAGGAGCCAAATTTTGAAGGAAAACAAATGATGAACACAAAAAAAAATAATGTTCAATTAGAACTACTAGTGAAGAATCTTGACACTAATACAATCAATAAACTAGAAATTTTAAATAACAATAATCAATAATCTTAATCCTAAAACTAAGAACAAATCCTCGACTATTTATAGTAAATAGTTTAGACTGTTATTTGCTGAAAAACAGAATTAAAGTCCTAAAAATAGGGAATAATGGAAGCATGACAGAACTGGTAGTTGTGTAGATCATGGGGGTTGTGTATGCTAAGTGGTTAAGACTTTGTTGGGTAGTGGATCCATATCAGTACTTTCCCCTTAAAAACTCCACTTGTCCTCAAGTCAAAATGAAAGAAATTAACGTAAGTAGGCTTCCAAACACCAATTGACTATCTGAATAATAGTTTGCAAATCAAGGAAGTCAAATGATACTGGAATGGCTGAAGCAAAAAATTCTGCTAGATCATTTTTTCTTCCTCAGCCTTATAAATGATAGAGAATTTAAATGGTAATAACTTCATAAGTAGGCGTTGTATGGTAATAGTAACTCACTGCTTAAAATAGGCCATATGATGATCTTGTTGAAGCAACTTGGTACCAATGCTGTCAATCGAAGCATCGCATTCGACGGTGAATGGTTGATTGAATTCTAGCAAGCGTAAGACAAGGGCCGAAATTGAAACACTTTTAAGTTGTTGGAAAGCCTTGTCAATTGTAGTTGACCATTGGAATGTATTTTTCTTGGTGAGATCTGGATTGTCAACAACATTTTCTTCCACTTCAGACCTAGCAGATCGTCCATGCTCTTTTGTACTAGCAGAGTCTACCTTGATCTTGCCTTTGTTAATTAATTTTGGAATGGATTCCAATTTTGATGCACCCATGATTTGAGCTTTAAGATCTACCACTTTAGCCCGTAGATTATCAATGTCATCAAGTCGAGCAACAATTGTAGCAAGTTGTAGTGCAATTGGATCAATATTAAGGGTTGTGGGTTGTGAGGTGAAAATGTTTGGATTGGTTGAAGGATTAATTGGTTGACATTGGGAAGCGGTGTTGAGAGTTTTTTTCATTTCGAATCGAATTTGGCTCTGATAACAAAATGATAGGAGCCAAATTTTGAAGGAAAAGAAATGATGAAAACAAAAAATAATGTTTAATTAAAAGTAGTAGTGAAGAATCTTAACACTAATACAATCAATAAACTAGAAATTTTAAATAACAATAATCTTAATCCTAAGACTAAGAACAAATCCTAGACTATTTATAGTAAATAGTTTAGACTATTATTTGCTGGAAATCGGAATTAAAGTCCTAAAAATAGGGAATAATGGAAGCATGGCAGAACTGGTAGTTGTGTAGATAATGGGGATTGTATATGCCAAGTGGTTAAGACTTTGTTGGGTAGTGGATCCATATCAGTACTTTCCCCCTAAAAACTCGACTTGTCCCCAAGTTGAAATGAAAGAAATTGACGTAAGTAGGCTTTCAAACACCAATTGACTATCTGAATAACAATTTACAAATCAAGGAAGTCAAATGATACTGGAATGGCTAATGCAAAAAATTCTGCAAGATGGTTGTTTTCTTCCTCGGCCTTATAAATGATAGAGAATTTAAATGGTAATAACTTCATAAGTAGGCGTTGTATGGTAGTAGTAACTCACTGCTTAAAACAGGCCACATGATGATCTTGTTGAAGCAACTTGGTACCAATACTGTCAATTGAAGCATCGCATTCTATGGTGAATGGTTGATTGAATTCTAGCAAGCGTAAGACAATTGCCGAAATTGGAACATTTTTGAGTTGTTGGAAAGCCTTGTCAGTTGTAGTTGACCATTGGAATGTATTTTTCTTTGTGAGATATAGATTGTCAAAAACATTTTCTTCCACTTCAGACCTAGCAGATCGTCGATGCTCTTTTGTACTAGCAGAGTCTACCTTGATCTTGCCTTTGTTAAGTAATTTTGGAATGGATTCCAATTGTGATGTACCCATGATTTGAGCTTTAAGATCTACCACTTCATCCCGTAGATTATCAATGTTATCAAGTCGAGCAACAATTGCAGCAAGTTGTAGTGCAATTGGATCAATATTAGGGGTTGTGGGTTGTGAGGTGAAAATGTTTGGATTGGTTGAAGGATTAATTGGTTGACGTTGGGAAGCGGTGTTGAGAGTTTTTTCCATTTCGAATTGAACTTGGCTCTTATACCAAAATGATAGGAGCCAAATTTCGAAGGAAAAGAAATGATGAAAACAAAAAAAATAATGTTTAATTAGAAGTAGTAGTGAAGAATCTTAACACTAATACAACCAATAAACTAGACATTTTAAATAACAATTATCAATAATCTTAATCCTAAAACTAAGAACAAATTGTAGCCTATTTATAATAAATAGATTAGACTATTATTTGCTGGAAAAAAAATTTAAGTCCTAAAAAATAGGAAATAATGGAAACATGGCAGAACTAGTAGTTGTGTAGATCATGGTCGTTGTATATGTCAAGTGGTTAAGACTTTGTTGGGTAGTGGATCCGTATCAGTACTTTCCCCCTAAAAACTCGACTTGTCCTCGAGTCGAAATGAAAGAAATTGACGTAAGTAGGCTTCCAAACTCCAATTGACTATCTGAATAACAGTTTGCAAATCAAGGAAGTCAAATGATACTGGAATGGCTAAAGCAAAAAATTTTGCAAGATGGTTGTTTTCTTCCTCATCCTTATAAATGATAGAGAATTTAAATGGTAATAACTTCATAAGTAGGCGTTGTATGGTAGTAGTAACTCACTGCTTAAAACAAGCCACATGATGATCTTGTTAAAGCAACTTGGTACCAATACTGTCAATTGAAGCATCGAATTCGACGGTGAATGGTTGATTGAATTCTAGCAAGCGTAAGACAGAGGCCGAAATTGGAACATTTTTGAGTTGTTAGAAAGCCTTGTCAGTTGTAGTTGACCATTGGAATGTATTTTTCTTGGTGAGATCTGGATTGTCAACAACATTTTCTTCCACTTCAGACCTAGCAGATCGTCGATGCTCTTTTGTACTAGCAGAGTCTACCTTGATCTTGCCTTTGTTAAGTAATTTTGGAATGGATTCCAATTTTGATGCACCCATGATTTGAGCTTTAAGATCTACCACTTCAGCTTGTAGATTATCAATGTCATCAAGTTGAGCAACAATTGGAGCAAGTTGTAGTGCAATTGGATCAATATTAGGGGTTGTGGGTTGTGAGGTGAAAATGTTTGGATTGGTTGAAAGATTAATTGGTTGACTTTGGGAAGCGGTGTTGAGAGTTTTTTCCATTTCAAATTGAACTTGGCTTTGGTACCAAAATGATAGGAGCCAAATTTCAAAGGAAAAGAAATGATGAAAACAAAAAAAATAATGTTTAATTATAAGCAGTAGTGAAGAATCTTAACATTAATACAACCAATAAACTAGAAATTTTAAATAAAAATTATCAATAATCTTAATCCTAAAACTAAGAACAAATCCTAGCCTATTTATAATAAATAGATTAGACAATTATTTGCAGGAAAAAAAATTTAAGTCCTAAAAAATAGGAAATAATGGAAACATGGCAGAACTAGTAGTTGTGTAGATCATGGTCGTTGTATATGCCAAGTGGTTACGACTTTGTTGGGTAGTGGATCCGTATCAGTACTTTCCCCCTAAAAACTCGACTTGTCCTCAAGTTGAAATGAAAGAAATTGACGTAAGTAGGCTTCCAAACACCAATTGACTATCTGAATAACAGTTTGCAAATCAAGGAAGTCAAATGATACTAGAATGGCTAAAGAAAAAAATTCTGCAAGATGGTTGTTTTCTTCCTCAGCCTTATAAATGATAGAGAATTTAAATGGTAATAACTTCATAAGTAGGCGTTGTATGGTAATAGTAACTCACTGCTTAAAACAGGCCACATGATGATGTTGTTGAAGCAACTTGGTACCAATACTGTCAATTGAAGCATCGCATTCGACGGTGAATGGTTGATTGAATTCTAGCAAGCGTAAGACAGGGGCCGAAATTCGAACATTTTTAGTTGTTGGAAAGCCTTGTCAGTTGTAGTTGACCATTGGAATGCATTTTTCTTGGTGAGATCTTGATTGTCAACAACATTTTCTTCCACTTCAGACCTAGCAGATCGTCGATGCTCTTTTGTACTATCGGAGTCTACCTTGATCTTGCCTTTGTTAAGTAATTTTGGAATGGATTCCAATTGTGATGCACCCATGATTTAAGCTTTAAGATCTACCACTTCAGCTCGTAGATTATCAATGTCATCAAGTCGATCAACAATTGCAACAAGTTGTAGTGCAATTGGATCAATATTAGGGGTTGTGGGTTGTGAGGTGAAAATATTTGGATTGGTTGAAGGATAAATTGGTTGACGTAAGGAAGCGGTGTTGAGAGTTTTTTCCATTTCGAATTGAACTTGGCTCTGATACGAAAATGATAGGAGCCAAATTTCGAAGGAAAAGAAATGATGAAAACAAAAAAATAAGGTTTAATTAGAAGTAGTGGTGAAGAATCTTAACACTAATACAACCAATAAACTAGAAATTTTAAATAACAATTATCAATAATCTTAATCCTAAAACTAAGAACAAATCGTAGCCTATTTATAATAAATAGTCTGGACTGTTATTTGCTGGAAAACAAAATTGAAGTCATAAAAAATAGGAAATAATGGAAACATGGCAGAACTAGTAGTTGTGTAAATCATAATGGTTGTGCATGCCAAATGGTTAAGAATTTGTTAGGTAGTGCATCCATATCATATATATCCAGATAATTTTGATATCTGGTCGCCTCAGAGTACCGTTGCATTTTGTAGGAATGTAGTCTCTGTTAGTCTACACATACATATTAGTCATACTAATCTAAACTAAGGCTATATCTGAATTATTCCCATGTTGCTTAGGCTTTTCATTTTCCTTGAAGAACCCGTGTTTGACACTCATGTCTGATATATCCCCGGACATGGGTACGAGGATATGATTGTCTAAGGACCTTCTATCTTGGAAACAGTTGAACATACCTGTGCCCCAACACTCACACCTGAGTAGGTTTAGTCATTTGTTAAAATAATTTATTTAAATGAAATTTCAGTTATGAAATCATGTCATTGAAGTTGTCAATTTTTTTATTAGAAATCAAATGATTGGCTCAGGAACTTACGACTGACATTGTTTTCGACATATAGGTTCCACCTGAATTAGATGCTAGAACAGGCACTTCTTTTTCATCATTATCTGGATCAGCAGCCAGTGATGATGAATCCAGGAAGAAAAAGTTATTAAGAAGACCGTCAAAAAAATTTGTGGCAAAAAGTTTGCTTCTTCTTGGGGGTGTGGTGTACTTGTTTCGTGCGCGCTCCGCCTTGGGTGGCAAAGTTACAATGGCATACATCGTAAGGGAATTGAGAAGACGCGGCGGTGATTCGTCGAGCCAAAGCAACCCTAGTTGAGGTACATGGCCTTGTTTCATCCTCGAAACTAGTTTTGATTTGATGGCTTTAGTAAGACTAGCAACATAGATAGATGTATCGAATTTAGGGTTGAAGTAAGTAGGGAGACAGATATAGCTCTAAGAAGGGAGATTTTTGTTCTGTAATTATTTGTTTTGGTAATGGTCTAAATATAGTCAGTCAGATGGAGGTGCCATTGCAGGCTAATGCTGATGATCATCGGATTCTGACACATATTTAGCATGGGGTATATCTAATTCTTGAAGTTTTTCTTCATGCATTCGGAGGGTTATATATTTGTGTATTGGACACGTGTCAAATACGGATATAAATGATTTGATATACAGGAGCCAAATAACTTTCTGCAGTGGAAGAAAAGCTCTAAGATAGGCGCTCCATTCCTAGATAGATGTAAGAATTGTGAACATTTCTTTCCCATAAGCCGAAAGCAATTGCGGAATCGTACTCGAATCTATTGATATATTGAAAATTTAAAATTTTAATGTTAGAATTTTGAATTTTGCAATTTTGATATTTTAATTAGAGAATGTTGAAGTTTCTGGGACTATCAAGTTCGTTGATGTAATGATATCTTATAGGTGAAATTTGTTTTTTCTTAAAAAATCAATAAAATTGAAAAAATTATAAAATTATATAAATCATAAAGATTCTAAAAATAACTAAATTAATGTTATTTATTAAAGGATATAAAAGCAACTGGAAGATATCATATGATAGTGGGAATTTTGTTTTACATTAAATTGAATTATTTTAATAATTTTGTGTGAAAGTGAAGTTTTAATAATTTTACTCACTAAAAATAATATATTTCATTAAAAAATTAAAAATCTAACCATTCATAATTGCATGTTTTATCACTAATTTTTAGTATACTTTTTAAATTTTATTATTTTTGTCATTATGATTCTAATTCCATAAAAAGTAATCATAGTTTTCTAGATATAAAATGTTAATTAGTATTATAGGAAGAATGTGTTTTACGACTAACTTATCAAAACGTGTCACTGTTTAGCATGAGATTTAACACAATTTGTATCCCCTTGGCTCTTGCCTATTACAACCAAAATCATTTCCACTGCCTTTTAAATTAATATTATTTTTATTATTTTTTTATAAACATTGGTATCCTATCTATTAACCTATAAATCTCTACAGTTGTATTTTAACTATAATATCCATTGTTTATCTATGATTCACTTATAGTATTTAGGATTTTTAGAAAAGGAAAAGAAATCTCACCTCAACTTCTGTTTTATATTTTTAAAATTGTTTTAATTTTAAATAATCATGTATAATTTTCTTAAAAAAATCTTTAGTGATGCTTAAGAAAAACAATTTTCATCTAACTAATAAGTGTTGGGTGCAATGACAAGACGCATTACTCTTCTAAGAAGAGAATACGAGTTCGATCGTTGGAGATGACATTATTAGGAGGGAGAGTAATTAATTCCGAACATAACTATAAAATGGATATATACTTCACCAAAAAAACAATTTTCATCCAATAAGATGTCATCTCAGTAGATGTAATGTTTTTTTACAATTAAAGGAACTTAATTGATTATATATGTATTAAAATAAGAATTTAATTGATTATTTTTTAGTGTAGGGTTCAATTATTTTTTAGTTATTTCGAAAAGGCTTTTTTAGTACTTAAGTCTAATATTTGAATATTATAAATAAATTAAAATAATATACTCACAATTAAAATATATATAATTTTAAATACGTCAACCAAGCCTATGCTGCAATAGCAAATGATTTTCAATGAAATTTGCATTGATTTTGCTTAAAAAGGTGATTCTATGTTGCTATAAAAGAAACCAAAACAACCCTAAATCTTGGTTGACACGAAATATTGAGTTCGATCTCGAACAACCTTTTCTCACTCCTTATTAAAGAAATAAATTTCAACTTTTTTAAAAATAAATAATTTAATTTAAAATATTTTTATTTATTATAATTTTTGGGTTAATTTAAAAACAAATTAAATTTTTTGGCTTAAGTCAAAAATAAATTAAAAATAACTTAAAATATTTTTTATTGACAAAGTTATTTTAAGTTAAAATAAATATTTTTGGATTATAATTTATTTTAAGTTATTTAAAAATAATCCAAAAATATTTTAAAATTAACCTCTTTAAGTTATTTAATCTAAAAATAACTTTTTTTAAAATACATTCTTGACGCCAAATATAAAGTTGAAATTTTTAAATATTTTAAAAATTATGATCAATTTAAGCTATTAAGGCCTTCAAACATTTTTGACACCAAATATTTTTTTATTGACTATAATTTTTTATTAAATTAATCGAACCCAGATATTAGCTTAAGTCCTATGAATACATTTTTTTCTCGCTTCAAATTTTTGGGTTGCTTTTTATTGACATGGCAACCATGTGTCATCAACATTTTTTTCATTTATTTTATCTTTTTCTTTTAAAGATAGAACTTTTACACCTTTCATTAATGGAATTGACGTTCTCCAAGCACTCAAGGCACCAACGAACTTGTCTCATCGTCCCCTTCCGCTCTATCACTTTAGACATTTTCAAAATCTCTTCAAAACTCAACCCAAAAACCAAAATTAATAAAACCTCAAATCACTCTCATCTACAATATCTGTGTAATGACCTAATTTTTGCGTTGGTAAATTGGGCCTCAGATCCAGATAATGAGTATTTAATTTAATGATGAAATTAAAAAAAAAATAAAGTCGGAAGCTAATTTAAGGAATAATAAGGAATTAAATGAATAAAGGATTAAGTTGGGAGCCTTAAGTGAAAAGAGGCCCAAAAAGGTAAATGACCATATGCTGGTTTACCCATTTTTGTAGGGGATAATATTATTTGAAATAAAGTGGTTGTGGGTGGTGGGAGAAACATGATACGATATTTTGTGTGAGAGAGAGAGAAATAGAAGAGAAAGTGAGGGGAGGAAGCTTTGAACCTCGATTTATCATTGTCTAGACCGTCGAGAGTGACAACGCCGACACCATCGGGTCGAACTTGCCAAGACGAGTCAGCCGGTGGTCGTCGTGTCGTCGTCGCTGTCGTCACTCGCCGAGGTGAGGGAGAAGAAGATACGAGTTGTTGATATGAAGCACTTCCTCCGGTAGTTGTCGAAAACCATCACCACAGTCGTGCTCAGAAGTCAGAAAATAGTCTGATTGAAGCTTCACCTTCATCGTCGCCGCCCGACCACCGAAGGCTGCCGCACGCACTCCACGCATCGCCGCCTACGCGTGGGCGCGTGCCAGCTGTAGAGGGTGGGCGCACAAGGGTTCTCATGCACTACGTCATACTAGATTTGCCTCACCCAGGGGCACATGCACACTCCTGCACCCGATCGCACCCCGCGGGTGCATTGAATCTGCCATGTACTTGCGCTGCACCGGATCATCCATCATCTTGATCGTCGTCACTGTTGATTGGCCTTGACCACCGCCACTGTTGACCATTGTTGACTTTTTCGGAGACCTTACCGGGAGGTTTTGACGTTCTAAGTCTGTTGGTACAATCTTTTTCGCAAATTTGAACCTAGTAAGCTGTTTTTACATGTTTGACATTGCGAATTAGTTAGTGAATGTGGGAGATTAATATATATTGTATTCATATTTATATGATGATTATTTACGCTTGCATATCGGATTAAGTGGAGCATTTGAGAAGTTTGAGCGAGAAATCGTCGATAATTGCTTGAGGTTAGTACACCTCGATCTCTGAAATGCTTCATGAGCATTATATGTGTAATTGTCTTGCTTGTTAGTGTTTGTAAAATAGGTAGACAAAAATAAGCATGTTCATAGACTAGTATTATGAGACTTGGTAATTATGAGATACATGATGAATTTAAGAATATTTGAGACTTATAAAGGCCTTAGGGACCGTGTAGGGTCACTCGATATGCATATAGATACCAATGATTTACTGATTGGTGAATTTTGATGATATGATGCCTTATGTACTGCTAGTTGATTGGTTTAGTGTTTTAACGAAAACCATGTTAAAAGAAGTATTCAAATAAATGATTATAAAGTTGGTAATTGATGTTAAATGGTTAAATGCGTTAGTAAACAAACCCTAATATCTTTCATAAGCTTTAGGGATCAAATAAAGCTTCGTAATATCGTAGTTCACTAAAATGGTATAAACTTAGGGGTAGGATACCAGTACAAGCTACAAGTTAACCAGTACTGGTACGCAAAAGTTTAGAAAATTTTATTGAGCATTTTCGCTACCGGTTCGCATATGAATACCGGTACTCGGGTACCATACATGTACGTGTGGGCTAGTACCGGAATGTTCTAGATAGTCTTCCCAAAAATATCAATATGAGGTAAAAGGGTTAGGAAATATTATAATATGGTCCGATGGATTTCAAATAAGATAATAAGACTTATAGAACCAAGAGTTCACTCTTGTATGTGAGCATAATGTGTAACAACTCGGTAAATATAATGAGTGATTTTGTTATGATTAATAACCTGATTGATGCCTTAATAAATGAGATTAATTATGTACTACATAATGTCTTAACTACTCGGTAATGTAAAATTAATGATGTGTGACAATTAACAACAATAAGGAGATCCTTGGGATCATGTTGCTTGTATGCCGGGTAGGCAGTTACTTGGTGGAGTTGTTGGTTGATGGGATTCGGATACCTAGAGGGAGAGAGTGTGTGTGTTGCAAAACCATGGTTATAGATGGCGAATGTACGTTCCCTAGGCTATGTGACACCGTGCCCCATTCGATGATACTCGAGGAGAGATTTCGAGTATAGGTGTACGTTCTTGAGGTTGTGTGACACGAGGCCTCACTCTAGGTTTGTGGATTGACTTTGTGTGTTTTTTCCCGGATGATCTGGTGAGATCCCGGGTATGGTTGGGTCTTGTGTGCCATGTATAATGACTTGCTTGATGAGAGCATGTGTTTAGGGCGACTAGTGGAGTGCCTTGTGCTTATTATCTCTCCTTATTGCTCGTACTAGTTGCATGCTTATATTTATGATTATCATGAAGTATAGTAGAGTAGATCTGATTTATAAGCTCAGCGCTCGGAATCGTTGTTTATGTGCGTAGGTCGGTAGATCGATCGAGAGCTTAATGAGCATTATCGGTACGAGATTTCAGTAAGCGGTGATTACTAGAGTACGATACTTGTATTTAGTGGGCTGTGTATTCATAGGACCTTACCAAGTGGAGTCTATAAATATTTTTGATATATTCGGTCTTTTTAAATTGTAAATTGTCGAACGGATTTCCAGGATTCGTAAATTAAATGATAACTGTCTAAGTTGAATGTTTTATAATCAAAATAGTTTTGAATTATGGATTAACGGTGATTTAAATTTTGGCGGGTTGAGTCGGCGACCCAATGTGACGCTTCGGATCCTCAAGTTGGATCGGGGTGTTACAATTCGTCGTATGAACAACGTGGAATTAAGATGTATAGCTCGTCTCTTTTTTCTACACCTTACCGTTGAGATTTGAAAGAAGATGCTCCATCGTCAAAAAATCAAATAAAATATAGAATCAAGGTTTTTCATAAAAATAAAGAAAGTTTTGAGGCTAATTCATACTTTTTAAAAAGAGGCTCAGTCATAACACTATTAAATATTTGACAGCAGAGTGACTAAAATAAGAACAATTTGAATACTCAATGATTAAATTAAAAAATTTAGACTTCAATAACTAGAATAGAAACGAGAAGAAGATCGAACGATAAAAATATGTAATTTATCCCTTTAATAATACTGAACACAACGAATATAATATAAAGATAATTAAAATACAATACAAAATGCGACATCTGCATCTACTTAAATCTCACAGTATTCGATTGCTTTACTCATTTACACACAGCATTTTATGTTATCGATACGCTGAGTATATTTTATACCATATTTGGCAAAATCCTTGCGTAACGTAAATTAGATTTAAAAAGAATGTTACCCATTCATTTTTAATAAAGACAAAATATTCTATTACTGGTAGTGGAAAAAGTTTTTTTTTTATATAAACGGATTTAATTGAACTCAAGAAGTGTCCGAGTAGAAAAGTGGGTGATGTTCATCTTAAGAAATTCGAGTTTAATCGCTTTGCTTACAAGGTGTGTGCATTGTCAAAGAGTTAAGAATATATAAAAACAAATACTACATTGTAATCTACTTAGACTATTAAAAAACGGGTTTAATTAAGGGTTTTAGGAGTTTAGTTTAAAATTTAAGGGTTTAGATTATAAAGTTTAAAATTTAAGGCTTATAATTAAGATTCAATGTTAAAATTTATATTTTAGAGTTTAGGATTCGATGGGTAAGATTAACTATGTGGGAAACTTTTTTCCACTATAAATATATGGAATAATAATCCTTTAATAAATACCTACACTATTCAAATCCACAATCACAAACCCCTTATAATGAAAGATATATACACTCAAACCTATATCTCCCTAAATGTTATAGCACTAACCATCTGATTTTCGGTTGAGTCGACAAAAAAAAGATGTTATAGATTTAATAAATATCTAGAAGCAACATTTTTAGCATGTTTTAAGAATATTTACAACACGATTCAAGATTTGGTCTTTGTTCATAAAATGGTCCAAAACAACCACAGAGGCAACGGAAGTTTCGAAGTTTGAAAAGTAATATAATATTTAAGGGATTCCCAAAATCCAAACAAGGCAATGGAACGTTACCCATCGTTTTCACTCACTGAGTCAGGTCCCACGCCAACCCCAAACCCTAAACCATACGTTTCCAACACTCACAACTCCAACCCTATAAATTGAGTTCCGAGTTATCACCCGCCGTCATCAAACTAAATCAGTTCTTGAAGAGTAAAATGATTAGTTACAGCAGCTTGTTTCTTTTTCTTGCACTCTCGTGTGTTGTGGTCGAAAGCCGACAACTCAAAGGAAATTCAGACGGATTATCTTCGAACGTGTCGGAATTTCTTCATTCGCCCGACAGCAATGTTGAATGCAAAAGATGGGCTGTTTTAATTGCTGGCTCAAATGGTTATGACAATTACAGGCATCAGGTAACACACTTTAAGCTTATTTAACAGTACATAAATAACATGGATTTATATTTTTAATTAAAGCATTGCATTGCAATGTATAAATCTATATGTGTATGCAAAAATAACATGTAAAACGTCGCAGGCCGATATATGTCATGCATATCAAATTTTGAGAAAAGGCGGATTAGAAGACGAAAACATTATCGTTTTCATGTACGATGATATCGCATTCAACGTCTACAATCCGAGACCCGGTGTCGTCATCAATAAACCTGATGGAGAAGATGTGTATGAAGGAGTTCCCAAGGTTTCTTTTCCCTTCAAAATCCCTTATATACATATATATTAGTTATTATATATTTATTAATATGGGATTTATGTTGTAGGATTACACAGGGGAAGATGTAAATGTGAACAATTTTCTTGCTGCAATTCTCGGGAACAAAACTGGTATTACGGGAGGAAGTGGAAAAGTTGTGGAGAGCGGTCCAAATGATTATATTTTCATATATTATGCTGATCATGGCAACACCGGCATACTTGGTTAGTACCTTTAGTATTAAATTACTGCATCTTCGTAACAGTTTTAAAGGTCGCCGCAACACATCACTACTGCATCCGCACTTTAATACAAACAAACCAAATCCTTTATTTTTATTTTTCATTTTCTGATATATTTCTCTTTATATCAGGAATGCCTTCTGGAGATTACCTTACTGCCCAAGATTTAATGAATACGTTGAAGCAAAAACATGCAGCTAAAAGCTACAAAAGCATGGTGATTCCATTACTTTTGACCAATATCATATATTATAATACAACCTTCTTTTAATATTTTATTTAATTTAAAATGAATGTATATGTCTCAGGTTATCTATGTTGAAGCATGTGAATCAGGAAGTATGTTTGAAGGAATTCTGCCAAGTGAAATAGATAATATATATGTAATCACAGCAGCAAATGCAAATGAAAGTAGTTGGGCAGCTTATTGTCCTGATGATTTCCCAAGCCCCCCTTCCGAATTCGACACTTGTTTGGGAGATTTATTCAGTATTTCTTGGTTGGAAGACAGGTCCGTGTCCCTGTCTGTATCTATACTACTATAAGAAGATTTCGCGATTTAACATTAAATATTCATTCGAAATGAACAGTGACATTCATGATCTGCGAAATGAAACTCTGGAGCAGCAATACCAAGTGGTGAGTGTGTTCAATATCTTTAAAACTTGATTGGTATGATTTTATACTTAAAAAAATGTATTTAGATTATGAATCAGCAAATTAATTACAGGTTAGAAGAAGGACAGCAGTTGACGATCTGGATTTTAGTTCTCACGTGATGCAATATGGAAATAAGGGAATTGGAGAGGATTCTGTGTTCAATTACATTGGTACAAATCCAAATAATGATCATTATTCACCTTCTGATAATCGTCCTCACTCCGGTTTAACAACTACTCCACATGTTGTTAGCCAACATGATGCCAGCCTCCTTCATTTCTGGCATAAGGTTTGTTTTCTTGACCAGACTCGAGTCCGAGTAGCTTGTCTATACGTTACTAAAAGACTAAACTTAATGAACGAATACTACCTTGTAGTATCATAACGCTCCGGAAGGCTCTCCGAGGAAGACCGAAGCTCACAGGGAGCTGGCGGAACAACTTTCCCTGAGGAAACACATTGATCAAAGTATACACGAGATTATATCAGTGGTTTTTGGACGTGAAAAGATTTCAGAGATGCTCAACTCCGTCCAATCTGCTGGGAATCCTCTCGTTCATGATTGGGAGTGCTTCAAACTGCTTGTAAGCAGCAGCTCTAACCTGAGTTATTAATTAATACTGTAATTAAAATAAAATTAATACTTATTTTTATTGGATTTTTCTTTGGTGATGTTGCAGGTAAAGAGTTTCAAGAAACACTGTGGGAGCACATCAAGAACAAGGTATGACATGAAGTACAGTGGAGCTTTTGCAAATATGTGCAATGCTGGGGTTGACATCACCCGTGCTACTCAAGCAATAACTCAAGCCTGTTCTACCAATCCTCCTTCATGAAACCCTAAATATAATATATTTATATATATTGAAAAGAATTTAAATTAATTATAAGAATATGGGATTGCAGTCAGCTCATGCATATAGATTTTTGATGTACTTCAAAAGCTATTCAGTCTTTACATGATCAATGCTTGACACAAATCTTTGTCTTATTAAGCTATTTATGGGTTCCTTAATTTATATTTGGTTTTGATAAAGTTACATGAATTATTATTGTTAGTTAAATATATAATTTTTACAACTCGACTTAAGTAGCGAATTCTATTTAAACACATAATATTTGAGGTGTTATAAATTAAAAAAATATTGTAAACAAATAAAGAGAAGAGAATAATATTGAAGAATAAAGAAGCTAATTCTTATCCACAAAAATATGGGATGAAACTAGTGAAAGAAAAAGTTACATTATTAACCGTGTTTTCTCGTAAAAGAAATTTTTATCGAGAAAATTCATTGGAACAAAAACTTGATTAAATGATGAAAAGTACAAATTTTATTTTCTCTCCATAAGATAGAAAATCACTTAATATCTGTCAAATTATCACTTGAATGTAATTGTTGGATTTTCATATGAATATTCCTATAAAGATTACCCATAAAGAAAAAATTTAGAAAAAGAATCTTTCTTCTTGTATCATCTAATATATTATTCTTTCATTTAAAGATAATGTTTTTATAGTATTAAGATATAATATTTTTAGATTAATTAAGATGCAATACTTCTAGATCAAGAATTACATTTTATTTTCTTACTTTCAAAAAAATTATATTTTATTTTCTCGAAAGAAAAATTATCTTTATTTACATTTAGCTATGTATCTGTATGGCTTTTTTTTTTCATTCAATAAATCATACTTACTAATGAAAAAAATTTAGCTATGTAACAACCATTGAGATACTCTACAAATGTGTTTTATTCAATAAATCATACATGCTTAATCGGCAAGTAAATACAAAATTTTGTTTTTTAATATGGTAAATACTTTGATACACAAGTTGACACAAGCCTTTTAATTTTAGGGTTTAGAGATTTATGTTGTGGTTTAGGATTTAGGGGTTTAGGTTGTAGGGTGTAGAATTTAAGTTTTATGTTTAGAATTTAAAGTTTAGAGTTTAGGGTTTAAAGTTTAGGTTTTAGGGTGTTAAGGCTAATGATGTAGGTTTTAAATTTTATAGCTTAAATATGAAAGGTCGTATAAATTTTTGTACACAACTTTTGTATCAAAATATAACTCTTTTAATATTTCAAAGAGTGAACTACCTATTTAATCCTTTTTAAAACATGCCTATTTAATCAGTAAACTCTAGAGTTGTTTTATTTTGACCACTAAATAAAAAAAATTGTCAATTACACCATTAACATTTAGTTTTAATTTTATTTTAATGCCTCGTCGTTAAAACATTTTTGAGCACTTAACAAAAATGATGATGTGACCAGGTATAAGAATAATTTTAGTCCATAAAATTTATATATTTTATCAATTTGATTCTAATTCGAAAATATTCAATAAATATAACCATTCATTTTAAAATTTAACCGATTTAGTCTTAAACATATCATTGTCATCCTTGATCACTTGATTCCAGAAAATGGAAGGAAAGTAGCATAGAATAGTTAAAGTGGACCTGCCATGAAAATGTCTGCTGTGACTTTAGCAATTTGAGTAGGAAACTGGAGACTAATAACCTTATGTGCATAGGAACACTCAATTGAAGTCAAACACAAAGTTGGTAAAAACATTGTTGCAAAACTAAGGAGTTAGCATTGACGGCCACAAATAATAAATAAAATAACATAATAAAATTATTGTGCAGTGTAGATCATTGCTAATTTTACTCGGATTAATGTAATCAGTGATAAAATCAAGATTTTTATATAACGGAGTTAGAGTGGAGTATGAGATACGGGAATACTATACCACGAATAAATATTGTTGACCTTGTACCTTAACAAATTAAGTGGGATCAATTCTAATATTTTCTACGAAAAATTCTATATTAACGCCTTAAAAAACCCCATGGTTATATGAAAATTCTAAAATATTAACATCATCTTTGCTCGAGTCTTTTGGTTGTGTTTTTATCTTTTCTTGTATGGTCCTTTTATGATACTAAGTGACTAGTTTTTTTTTTTGTTTCAATGGTTATATGAAAAAAGTTGTCTGAATTATGTGTTTAATTTACTCTCATGGTTGTAAAATCTCATTCTAATTTTGGATATTTACCCTTTCTAATAAAACTAACGGGTTTTATTAAAAATATATTTAAACAAATTTTTACATTTTATATATTTACATAAGATATGAATTTTTATATTGTTAGGAATTATTATTTATTTATCTATTGTTTCTCATACAATCTATATGTTTTTTTGCTATTACTTCTGAATGATTTAATTATTATTATATCTATTTATTATACAATATATATGCTTTTTTTTTTCTCGGAATCGCAAGAACAAAGCAATTTATGAGGAGGTCTACCTGAACTCTCGGTGTGCCTATGAAGATGCACAAAATCTCTATTCCGAAACTGCCAACCTACTAGATCGGCCTTGAAGGAATCTCTTTCCTCCTCGCTCGGTCCGTTGGCACCATCAAAGTCAATGTAGATGGCGCATTTTTAAAGGACTCTCGGTAGAGACGATTGGCGTGGTTGCTCGTTATCATAACGAGATATGTGGCCATGCTAGACGATTGGTGAATCAAGTTCCTACTGATCTTGTTGAGGTTCATGCGTTCCACGAAGGTCTGGCCCTTGCGGTTTCCAATGGCTGGTCTACTGTTGTGGTAGAAGGTGATGCCTTAGCTGTGGTTCATCGATTGCAAAAAATAAAAATAAAAATGATAGGTATATGTCGGTTATTGGATGTTTCTTGCAGCGCACTCGGCTTCTTTTAGAGCACCATCAAAATATTCATAGACAAGGCAATGGTGCTGCACATAGCCTTGCACACTGGGCGCTTGATGCTAATCCTAATTGTGTTGCGAATGTTGTGTTGAACGACGCAGTTCTTGATTTAAAAAAAAATTGAATCTTTGACTAATTCTAGGATTGTATTTTTCTTTTTTACTTTCATTAAACTTAAATTCAATTAATAATATTTTGATATTCTTATTTCTAAAATATATAAAATTGGACATAATCCTAATTCATTATCAAGTTTAAAATAGTAAGTCATGTATTATTAAGTAGTTTTTATAGAATATATTATTAAATAGTTAAATATTCAAATTGGTAATCTCGTAAATTATCAAAAAAATACATGTTTATGTTACAAATATTTACTTATGTGAATGTTCATTATGATTAGAACCCTATATATTAAATATGAGTTTGCTACAATATATTATCAGGACTTTAATGTTCATTAGAATTAGATTTCTACATGATATTTACTTCTTATGTCTATAAATATAGAGTTTAAATAAACATTGTACACAACTGCACGTTGAGAATACAATACATAATTCTCTCTTTATCTCTTTCATTCTTATTTTTCTTTTACTTTATTTATAAAATGTTATCAGCACGAGAAATATTATAAGAATGAGTGTGTTTGGTATAATCACCTTAGTGAGTACTTATTGAAGAAATATTATAAGAATGATCTTATTTCTATGTGCATTTTATAAAAAAGTTTGGGTCAAGAGTTGTTATGATTACTACTAAAAGTACTCGGTCAATCCCTCCTACTCTCACCAAGTGACCAAAACACATCCCTCCTACAGTCACCTCATAAGAACCATAGTCCACCCCAAGCCTGAGCTCTATGGACTCTATGGCATGCCGACTATACCTATGACTGACTCAAAACCAAGGCTTTTCAATAATTAACTTGTATCTTAACATAATCAGAATTGAGCTTAGCTCCATAATCAAATGATCACATGAACATATCTTATTCTTTAACTTATCAAGTGTGTATAAGAATGTATAGATCTCCAATTGAGCATAAAATCAAATAAGTATTGCATTTCATAGAATACCTAACATTTAGGTACTTACCTCGAATCCAAGCTTGTGTATGCATAGCTTAATTCAACAAAAAAGAAATATAAGTAGAACAAATAAGAGTGCTCGGGAAGGTTACAAGCCTATCCCGAGACTTTAAACTAAACACATTGTTTGGTCCAAGCTATACTTGCTCCCGAATCACAATCCCCTTTTGCTTTTCTACAACTTGATCTACCTTAGATCTTACTTCTTCAACTCCTTCTTGGTCTAAGTATATCAAAGAATACAAATTCATATTAGAATCACATTCAAACTAGTCTTTATGTACCTTAATTTTCATATTAAACAATCCCTAAACAGCTTTTCATTTAACAAATAGTCCAAATGCACATGTATACATTTATATGTACAAAATAGTCCACTATGCATTCATATATACAAAAAAGTCCAATTATACATATATGTATATGTGTACACCAAAATAGTCCATTATGTATTTATATATACACAAAACAGTCCCATTTATACATATACACATATGTACACCAAAATAGTCCACTGTGTACTTATATATACACAAAACAGTCCCACTTATATATATATACATATGTACACCAAAACAATCCACTATGTACTTATATATACACAAAACAGTCTCATTTATACATATATACATATGTACACCAAAATAGTCCAATATGTTCTTATATATACACAAAATAGTCCAAAAACAGTTCTCTATTTCCACAAAATAGTCCTACAAGTTTAGCAATTCATTCCACTTCTTATTTCAACAATCTAGTCATCTTTTGACATTTAAAGCAGTCCTTGATTTTGCAAAATACCCCTCCCTTATTTTTATTTGATAAAACAGTCCACAATTCATCAAAACAACCCTCAATCTTTCTAAAACATTCATAATCTCCAACTTTAATAAAACAAATTCCTATAGATGCAAATACAATACTTAAATTTTAATTTTTACAAAGCAGCCCATTATGATTGTAAAACAGTCCCTAAGGTTCTATTAAACAATGTGATCACAAATTCAAGTCTCATGAACAACCTACTTATTTAATCATACAAGGGCCCAATTGAACAACCAATTCACTTCAACAACATTAGCTTCATAACAAACAACTTAATATCCAAACTACATTTGCAAAATCACAAAAACATGACAATTAAACATATGTACCAATTCGATTGAGCCACTAAATTCATAATCAAACAAATTTAGCATCTTAATTATGTTGAAAATTCACAAAACATGGCAATTTAATCATATATATCATACGGGTGAAACAAGAAATTCATAGCATGAGTTTAATTCTCCAATAATTCTAGTAACAACACAATTCATGAAAGTTTGCAATCAAATCCCAAGATAAACTCTATATTGGAAGATAGAAAAAGAAGGCTTACTTATTCTTTAAGCTACTCGATCAAGGATTCAAAGAGCTTGAATCAAGCTAAGCTTAAATTCCCAAGCTTTCTTGGCAACACTCCATTTTCTCTTCCTAAGGTGGTTCAGTTGCTTTGGAGAAGATGGGGATAATGTTTCCATTATCCCTCCACAAGCAGAGACCCCACTCACATGTCCTTTCCCAAGATTGACATGTGTAAAGGTCCCCCAAGAAACTTTCATTTGACATGCAAACCTTTAATTCTACTAAGAATTTGGTTTTAGTCCTTATAATTTAGTTATCTGCTTCTTTCATGATTCAAATTTGGTCCTAAATCACTTACTTAGACTATTAGGTGACATTTCTATAGCAATTTGACTAGTGATCAATTTGTGACACTCCTAAGCCAATTTTTGGGATATTATAATTCTCCCCCTAAAAAAATTCGTCCTCAAATTTACCTGAGATGAACATATAAAGATACAATCTCTCATAGTAGTCTCAGGTTCCCAGGTTGCTTCTTCCGTCTTGTGATTTTTCTATAAAACTTTCACGAGATGAATATATTTGTTACGAAGTCTTCTAAATTCATGGTTTATCATTTGAACTAGTTCTTCTTCATAGGTCAAATCTGGATTGAGCTCTACCTCTTCAGGTTCAAGCACATGAGAAGGATTACATCGATATTTGCGAAGCATTGAGACATGAAATACATTATGTATCTTTTCGAATTCATTAGGGAGAGCCAAACGATATGCAACAAGACCAATCATTTCGATAACCTTGAAAGGTCTAATAAAACGAGGACTAAGCTTCCCTTTCTTTCCAAATCTGAATACTTTATTCCATCAAGAGACTTTTAGAAACACCTGATCTCCTACATTATGTTGAATATCTCTCTTTTTTAATCAACATAAGCTTTTTTCTATCGAATGCTTCTTTTAATGTATTGTGAATAAGATTTACTTTTTCCTTTGTTTCTCTGAACAAGTCAGGTCCTAAGACCTTACTTTCACCCAATTTTGACCAGCACAAGGGAGTTCTGCATTTTCTTCCATATAAAACGTCAAACGAGGCCATTTGGATGGATGCTTGATAGTTATTATTGTATGAAAATTCTACCAACATAAGGATTTCTCCCAATTATTTCCAAATTCAATCACACAGGCCCAAAGCATATCTTCAAGAATCTGGATCACTCATTCAGATTGACCATATGATTGAGGATGGAAAGCTGTGCTGAGATTTGTCTTGGTTCCCAAAGCCTTTTGCAAAGCATTCCAGAACCTAGAAGTGAACCGAGGATCTCGATATGAGATTATGGAAGTAGGAACACCGTGCAAAGATATTACTTCTCGTATATACAGCTTGGCCAACTGATCCAAACTCATATTCATTTGAATATGTATAAAGTGAGCTGACTTAGAAAATCTATCGATTATCATCCAAACTGCATCATTCTTTCTTGGAGTAAAGGTAAGCTACTTGAAAAATCCATAGCTATATGATCCTATTTCCACAAGCTTGGTTCGATGGGTTGAAAAGTCCTGTAGGGACCTGGTGCTCAGCTTTAATCTCCGGACAAGTTAAACACTTGGATACAAATTCTGTAATAGCAGACTTCATTCTCGTCCATAATACAGTTCCTTTAAATATTTATACATCTTAGCATCTCCTAGGTGGATTGAAAAATGACTAGTATGAGCTTCTTGAAGAATTTCTCTCTTAAAGGTTTCATCATTTGGCACACACACTCTATTTCAAAAATAGAGTAACCTATTAGGGTTCAAAGAGAAGTCGGATTTGGGTTCTTCCTTTACCTTAGCTAAAATACTCTAAAGCTCGAAATCTGATTGTTGGAGGATCTTGATTCTCGAAATTAGGTCACATTGGATTTGAAGTTCGGCCAAAAACTTTTGCTTCTTTTGTAGCCGAAAATGTGCATTAATTGTAGTAAAAGCTACAATACAATGAAGCATCTTAGATAAAAGAATCTAGTATTTGATTAAGGCTAAAACATATCTTAATTAAGGTCTTACTGATTAAATGTTTGTGCCTGAGTGCGCCAGCCACTACATTAGCCTTCCTCGAGTAGTAATCTATGACTAGATCATAATCTTTAAGTAGTTCCATCCATCTTTTTTACCTAAGGTTTAGCTCCTTTTGAGTCAGAAGATATTTTAGGCTTTTGTGGTCTGTAAACAGATGACATTTCTCTCCGAAAAGGTAATGTCTCAAAATTTTTAGGGCAAATACAACAGCAGCTAACTCAAGGTCATGAGTTGGATAATTCAATTCATGAGGTTTTAATTATCGAGAAGCATAGGCTACCACTTTTCTTTCTTACATAAGTACACATCCTAATCCAATATGAGATGCACCACTGAAAAATATAAAATCCTTTCCCGACTCAGGTTGTGTCAAAACTAGAGCTTGTGTAAGAACTTGCTTTAACTAATCGAAGCTTCATTGTTGGTTCTCTGACCAAATAAATGGCACATCTTTTCGAAGAAGCTTGGTAAAAGGAGCAGCCAAAATGGAGAACCCTTTAACAAACCTCCAGTAGTAACAGGCTAACCCCAAGAAACTTCTAACTTCACCAATATTCCTCAGAGGTCTCCAATCAATAATTGACTAAATCTTCTTTGGATCGACTTTGATCCTTTCTGTAGATATAACATGGCTAAGGAAAAACACTTCGAATAACCAAAATTCACATTTGTTGAACTTTGCATAAAGCTGGTTGTCTCAGAGAGTTTGTAGAATAATTCAAAGGTGTCTCAAATGCTCATCCTTATTTTTGAATAGATGAGAATATCATCAATAAAGATTACTACAAACTTATCCAAATAAGGTTTAAAAACTCGATTCATAAGGTCTATGAATGCGGCAGGAGCATTCGTTAAGCCAAAAGGCATCAAAAGAAATTCATAGTGACCATATCGAGTCCTGAATGCAGTTTTAGGAACATAATATTCCTTGACCTTCATCTGATAGTATCCTAATCGGAGATCGATATTGGAGAATACTGTAGCATCCTTAAGATGATCAAACAAATCTTTGATTATCGGTAATAGGTACTTGTTCTTGATGTTGAGTTTGTTTAATTACCGATAGTCAATGCAAAGCCTCATCGAACCATCTTTCTTCTTTATGAACAACACTGGGGCTCCCTAAAGAGATGAACTAGGCCTGATAAAACCTTTATCTTGTAGGTCTTGCAACTGATTCTTGAGTTCCTTAAGCTCAGTCGGAGCCATACGATAAGGAGTGATGTAAACTAGAGCATATCTCGGTTGTACTTCAATTTTGAATTCAACTTCCCGTGTTGGAGGTAATCTTGGAAGTTCCTCGGGAAATACATTAGGGAATTCAAAGATAGTTATGATGGTTTCAAGGGAGAGTTTGGTTTCTTTAATATCAGATATAGTAGCAAACACAAGAGTTGGCTCAGATGATTTATTATCTAACAAGATTATTGATTCTTTTCCTAACCAAAGGAGGAAAAGTCTTTTCTTAGAACAATCTACCCAAGCATGGCGTTTTCCTAACCAATCTAAACCCAAAATAAGATCAAATTCATTGGAAGATAAGGCTAACATATCATCGAGAAAAGGAATGTCTTTTATGAACAAAGGATAATCTTTACATACTTGATTAATAACAACTCTATCTCTTAAGGTATTGGTGGCAACCAAATTACAGTTTGTAGGTTTAGGATTTAACTTAAAATTTTCGATTAGGGTAGAACCTACAAAGGAATTAGTTAAACCAGAATCAAATAAAACATATATAGAATTCAAGTACAATTCAATTTTACCTACAATAACATCAAGGGAGTCCTCTTCATCCTAACCTCAAACATGATATACTCAAGTAGGTGCTCGAGATTCTTGATGTGTAGCATTAGAGGCTTGTCTTTGATTTCTCCTATAATTTCCAAACTGAGCTTGTTTTGGTCCTTTACCTCGGGATGATTGAACAAGGTTTGAATTTTTTTAGTGTATGAGTTGGAAGCTTGTTTGGATTTTGAGAACAATCCTTGATATAATGATCTAATCCTCCACACATAAAGCAAGCATTTGCTTGTCTCCTACATTGTCCTGAATGTTTCTTCTAGCAGAAGTTACAGGTAGGGGCTTGTAAATCCCTGTCCATATTCCCAGTGCTATTTACAGAGACTGAAGGTGCAGAAGACTTAACCACAGTCTGAGGCTTAGGTAAGAAATTACTCTTCGGAGAAGAGTTGAAATTCGAAGAACCGCCTCCTTGATTCTTTGACTTCTTGGATGGCCACAGTGTCTTGTTATCATTTCTAGATCTTTTATCATTCCGAGAGTAATTCCCTTTCCTTCTTTCAGATGCCGTCATCTTAGCTTCTATAGCAATGGCTCGATTTACCAAATATTGAAAGTAAGTGATCCCAAGAGTTGTGAACATAGGGCCTAATTCATTGTTAAGTCTATCGATAAACATCCGGCATTTGTCTTCCTCCTTCTTGATAAATTCGGACCCGTATTTGTAGTATTTACAGAAATCGCTAACATATTATTCTATTGGCCTGACTCCTTGCTTCAGATACAAGAATCGTCTTCTACATTCTGCAAGATATTTCTCACTTATGTATTTCTTCCAAAATTCTTTGAGAAAGAAATCCCACGTAACAGTATTAGCAGGAGCAGTAAGATTCATAGTTTTCCACCAACTTAGGGCCTCATCAGCTAAAAGGGTTAGGGCATACTCGAGTTCATGTTCATCTGAGCATTGTAGTTGTTTGGTCAAGATCCTAGTAGTGCTCTCCAACCAGTACTCAGTTATTTCCGAGTTTTCATCATCAGCACCCGTGAACGTATAAGCTCGATGTTGAGCAAATTTATTGATCGGAGCTCTTGTTGACAACACTACATGAGGAGTTGGAGGGTTTTGCCTCAAGGAGGTAACTAGCTTATCAAACATCTCCTTCATACTAAGGAGACACTCTTGTTGTACAAATTAATTTAGAGGAGCTCCTTGCTGTGGTGCATCAGCATTCATAGAAGCCTTTGGCTGAGGTGTAGTAATATTTTGAGGTCTTTGCTGCTCTTGATTCATCCTTACACTACCTCCTTCTTTGGAGTAGCCAACCGGGCTTTCATTATCCCGATCCAAATGTGTTTCAAACATTTCTATTGACTATTAACATTTAAGAGAGCTTTTGTTAGTCACAGATCACAAGCACTTTTCAAATCTAACTCTTAGGTGGCACATGTAACAAATAATGATGCAACGAGACTTGGTTTAGTCCTAGAATTTACTAAAATCTAGCTCTAATACCAATAAATGTAACACCACCGATTTAGAAGATAAACCGAGTTAAGGAGCATTATAAACAATCAAGAACATTCAACCAATAAACAATGATGGATTTACAAAAAAATAAATCAAGAAGGATTATGGCCATACATACAATTTGTGGCACAAAGATTGATATGTTTTAGAAGATAACTTTGGCTTAGTATTTAAACATCTTATTAACTCATTATCATGTTAAATCTAAGCTAGATTAAGCACATTCCATTCGAAAGTGAGCAACATGTAACTTAAGTATCAAACAATTCATTAGACTTTGTTAACATGTTAAACACTATTCGAAACATCATCTAAAATGGTCTAACTTATTGCTTATTACATTTAAAACTTCATTTAAACAATATAAGAAATTCCAAATACAACAATTTCAACAAGCTACTAAACCTAGTGACTCTTCGAATTAACATAATAAGGATTTTCTATGTATATAACATACAAATGACCACCTCAAGATCATAACAAGAATTTAAGCACACACAATAGTTTCACTCGATCTACATAGTTACCTCATTCATGCATCCATGATCTTAACTCGTTTATTAACAAAACTTTCAAACCAAGATTAGCTACTTAAGCGTTACCAAGTATTAGATAGGTCATTTACAAACATTTACAAGGTTTCTGAATGCTCTCAAGCATTACATATTAAAAGACTTATCAAACATTCTACATGCATTACAAACATGTTCCCACCTAACTAGGAGTTCTAACAAAAGGCTTAAAAAACATACTTTGATGTACTTGTGATCCAAACCAAGCTCCAAGGTAGCTACAACCAAGCTTTACCCTAAAATGTGATGAAGAGATAGGATAAGTAAACACTTAGTGAGGTAGTTTTAAGTAACTAAAAGCATAAATCAATCTATCTATCTTTTCACCACTAGTTGACAAGTCATGTATAATTTGAAGCTTAAATTAAGAAACTGGTCATTTTGAGATAAAGCATTCGAACAAGTCATGTAAATTCATCAAAACGAATACTCAAGAATCATTTTGAAGTAACTTACTTGTTATGCAAGCTATTAAGTTAATTCATTATTTTAACTTGATGTTTTTTATTGTTCATCTTTAACATATCCTTGGGTATCAAGTAGCCTAGGTACACAAATCCACAACCAATTGTCGCCATGAATAGTACTCAAAGTACTCAGTCAATCCCTCCTACTGTCACCAAGTGACCAAAACACAACCCTCCTATTGTTGCCTCATAAGGATCATTGTCCAAGACTAGTCCACCCCAAACACGAGCCCTATGGACTCTATGGCATGCAAACTATACCTATGACTGACTCGAAACCAAGGCTTTTCAATAATTAACTTATATCTTAACATAATCAGAATTAAGCTTAGCTCCATAATCAAATGATCACATGAACATATCTTATTCTTTAACTTATCAAGTATGTATAAGCATGTATAGATCTCCAATTGAGCATAAAATCAAATAAAGTATTGCATTTCATAGAATACCTAACATTTAGGTACTTACCTCGAATCTAGTCTTATGTATGCATAGCTTAATTCAACAATAAAGAAATATAAGTAGAACAAATAAGAGTGCTCGGGAAGGTTACAAGCCTATCTCGAGATGTTAAACTACACTCACTATTTGGTCCAAGTTATACTTGTTCCCGAATCACAATCCCCTTTTGCTTTTCTACAACTTGATTTACCTTAGATCTTACTTCTTCAACTCCTTCTTGGTCTAAGTATATCAAAGAATATAACTTCATATTAGAATCACATTCAAACTAGTCTTTATATACCTTAATTTGCATAATAAACAATCCATAAACAACTTTCATTTACCAAATAGTCCAAATGCACATGTATACATTTATATGTACAAAACAGTCCACTATGCATTCATATATACAAAACAATCCAATTATACATATATACATATATGTACACCAAAACAGTCCACTATGTATTTATATAAATACAAAACAGTCCCATTTATACATATATACATATGTACAACAAAACAGTTCACTATGTACTTATATATACCCAAAACAGTCCCATTTATACATATATATATATGTACACCAAAACAGTCCACTATGACATATATATACACAAAATAGTCCAAAAACAGTTCTCTATTTCCACAAAACAATCCTACAAGTTTACCAATTCATTCCACATCTTATTTCATCAATCTAGTCCTCTTTTGACTTTTAGAACAGTCCTTGATTTTTGCAAAATAGCCCTCCCCTATTTTTATTTGATAAAACAGTCCACAATTAATCAAAACACCCCTTAATCTTTGTAAAATAGTCCCTATCTCCAGTTTTAATAAAACAGTCTCCTATAGATGCAAATACAATCCTTAAATTTTAGTTTTTGCAAAGCAGACAATAATGATTGTAAAACAGTCCCTAAGGTTCTATTAAACAATGTGATCAAAAATTAAAGTCTCAAGTATAACCTATTTATTCTAATCATACAAGGGCCCAATTGTACAACCAATTCACTTCAACAAAATTAGCTTCATAACAAACAACTTAATATCCAAACTATATTTGCAAAATCACAAAAACATGACAATTAAACATATGTACCAATTCGATTGAGCCACTAAATTCATAATCAAGCAAATTTAGCATCTTAATTATGTTGCAAAGTCACAAAACATTGCAATTTAATCATATATATCATTCGGGTGAAACAAGAAATTCATAGCATGGGTTTAATTCTCCAATAATTCTAGTAACAACATAATTCATGAAAGTTTGCAATCAAATCCCATGATAAACTCTATATTAGAAGATAGAAAAAGAAGACTTACTTCTTCTTTAAGCTACTCGATCAAGGATTCAAAGAGCTTGAATCAAACTAAGCTTAAATTCTCAAGCTTTCATGGAAACACTCCAATTTCTCTCCCTAAGGTGGTTCGGTTGCTTTGTTGATAAACCTATTTCGTCTCTGAGATACTTAAGTGCCCACTTTCGACTTAAGAAGTGTGGCAAGTTGTTAGCTAAACTGAGAGTAAAATCGACTATCATTTCTTGAATCAAAGCACTCCAGGAATCCGATGAGGAGTTCAACCTTTTATTGCCAAGGTTAAGAATATCCTAGATCCTAACTTTGCTATAAACTCCGAGGGCTTATTGTGTTTCTGCAATCACATCTGTGTCCATGACGATGATGTTTTTCAGAATTAGATTCTAAGGGAAGCTCATTCTAGCCCTTTTTTCATTCATCCGGGAGCAATCAAGATGTACAAAGACCTAAAAAAGTTATATTGGTGGTCTGGTATGAAGAACGAGATCACAGACTTCGTGACTAGGTGTTTGACTTGCCATCGAGTCAAAGCCGAGCACAAAGTACCAACTGGCCTGCTGCAACCTATCGAGCTCCCACAATGGAAATGGGAATGCATTACAATAGATTTCATAAGTGGTCTGCCACTGACACCAAAGAAGAATGATACCATTTGGGTCATTGTAGACTGATTCACCAAATCTGCTCACTTCCTTCTGGTGAGAATGGATTTTAGCTTACCTAAGCTCGCGGAATTGTATATCAATAAAGTTATTCAGTTATATGGAGTTCCTGTATCCATTATTTTTTATCGTGATCCTCAATTCGCATCTCGGTTTTAGAAGACCTTACACGAGGCTTTGGGAACTAAAGTGCACCTTAGCAATGCTTTCCATCCTTAGACCGACGGTCAATCCAAAAGGGTTATTCAGGTAACCTTATATCTCCCTTCAATTCGTGTGTATAAGTAATTCATATGAATCCCGATTCTTCCTTTTAGATTCTGAAAGATATGCTTCGAGCTTGTGTCATTGACTTTGGGAACACATGGGAGAAATCCCTACCCTTAGTCGAATTCGCTTACAACAACAGTTACCAAGCTTCAATTCAAATGGCCTTATATGAAGCCCTCTATGAAAGGAAATGAATAAATCCTCTTTGTTGGATTGAACTCGGTGAAGGCAAGATGTTAGGCCCTGATTTACTTCGAGAAACCGAAGAAAGGAAGACCATTATCCACGATCGACTTAAGGCTATCTTCGATAGACATAAATCCTACGCTGACTTGAAAAGAAGAGATATTCAGTATGAGGTTGGTGAAAAGCCTTCCTTAAAGTATCTCCGTGGAAGAAGATCCTTCATTTTAGAAAGAAAGGAAAGTTATGTCCTCATTTCATTGGTCCGTTCGAGGTGATCGAAAAAGTTGGACCTGTTGCTTACCGATTGGTCCTTTCTGAGAAGTTAAGTCAGATTCACAACGTCTTCCACGTATCCATGTTACGCAAGTACCGGTCAGATCCTTCTCACATGATCAAACTGAATCTGTAGAGATTCAATCCAATCTAACTTACGAGGAAGAACTGGTACAGATCCTCGCATGAGAAGTTAAACGACTTCGCAATAAATCTGTGCCCCTAGTAAAAGTCCTATGGAGAAGTCATTCCGTTGAAAAAGCAACGTGGGAACCTGAAGAAACTATGCAAAAGTAGTACCCTCACCTTTTCAGCTAAGGTGAAAATTCGAGGATGAATTTTCTTAAGGGGGGAGAGTTGTCACATCCTGAAAACTGGCCTAGTTAAAATTAGGTTCCGGTGATCGAAAATTTCGAAATCGATGTAATAATGTTGTAATGATTGACCTTTGTACCCCTCTTATGTGGGTAAATGGACCCTTGTATCAAATTCGAAGCCCAAAGTGCAAATTTGAGCTAGTCGTATCAATACGGCCATGTGAGTATCAATACGATCTAACTGTCAATAACTAACTTTCTTATTTTTGGCATAGGCGTACCGATACAACCAAAAGTGTAACGATACGGGTCTCCTATTTTGAGCAGATTCAGTGTTTTGCAGGGAGATGATGTAAGGTGATGAGTCACCCCTATGTTTTCCTAATATCACGTGAAAACCATCAGAACTTATGACCAAATGAGTTCATAAGCCAACTTGGGGGAGTTGCTAACCTTGGGCTTTGAAAACTCTTCATGGGAGGAAAAGTTTCTATGGGTTAACATGTAGATAGGAAATGATTAAGGTCATAACCCTTTTTTTTAATGAATAGAACAAGAGAAACTTTAACTTTTCCTACCTTACATCCCCGACACATCAAACTTACCCTTAGCTACCAAAACAAGCTAACATCTCCATTGTTATCCCCTACCTTGAACTTAAGCTCACACCTCCCTTCTTGCTCATCCTAATTTCAAGTCCTCTTCGATTTGAAGACATCATAGCGAGCTATCACTCGGGTAAAGCATAACCATCTATCTATTGTCAAATTCCATGTAGGATTGGAGTTTAATTTTGAATTGAAATCTTAAGCCATTCTTGGAATCATGTTGTTATATTGTTGTGATTATTCCTTGTGTTTTCCTAGCTCATAACACGGAGGAAGTAAATCCATCATCTCCACTTGAGACTAGGAACAAAGGAATCGAGATTCAAAAATTCTAAAAGCTTTCGTGCCCTAAGGTAAGTGTAGTTGTGTCAAGGGATAGGCTCGGTGCCATCCCGTTGTATTATTTGATGTACATGTTTGCATTTGATTAAGGGCTCATGTAGAGCAACTATGTTGGATGCGATTGGTGATCTCGATAAGTATTTTGTGTTGCTTTGAAATGTGTATTATGGATATGGCATGCTAGATATGTGATACATGGAGCTAAGGCTCAACTTTGATATATGAAATGTTATGATCCGAAAGATATGAAATATGTTACTTATGTGATTTTTGTGTATATGTGGACATTGGATACAATTGGCATACCATAGGATTATTTGAGCTCGTATAAGTAAGGGATGGACTACGGTCCGGAGCTACGGCCTATATGTGGGGGGAATAAGGATGGATTGTGTAAGGGAATTATCCGAAGCTACGGCCCAAGGCTACGACCTATTTTCTGATGCGATAGGTGTAAAGGGGAATCCGTGTATCCAAAGGTACCAATTTGAGAATTTAAAATATGCACATGAAGTATAACTTGTTGTTTATGTATTTGTATGGTTGAGAATTGAGCATGAGATTGCATGTTTCAATTATGCATATGTTATCCATATTGCTCATTAAGCCATTCTTAGCACTAGCTATTATTTTTACTCGTTATAACTATCTCACTAGGTTATATAAGCCTAACATGTGTGTCCCATGCACTTTCAGGACCTTGAAAGAATTCCAGCCCCGATCGTGTGATTTCGTTGCAAGTTACCTCTTTGTAAGCTATATGTATGCATATCCTTACTCTAAACTCCTAGTAGAGTGGCATATGGACCAAACATGTTTTGTATAAGCATTTTGATGGTTGTGTAATAGTCCCATATTGATCTAGAGTTGTATGTATAAAGGAGTATGGTTTGGAAATGGTTAGCTTGTTAAAATGAACATAAATGAGCCTAAAGTGAAAATGAGGTAAACAGATTCGAAATGCTATAAAATTTGGTATGACAGTAGATTAATGGACTTTAGGCTTGTTGGTAAAATTTGGTAATGATTGGAAAAAATATGAAGGGCTAAATTAGATAAAAACTAGATAAAATCTGTCATTACAGGCCAGGCGTATCGAAACGGGGCAGTCTGTACTGATACGACCTTGCATAATTGGTCCTGATGAAGCAGGGAGTATCGATACACTAGGGAGTGTACTGATACGGATCTTGACAGCAAGGTCTAGAAAAATAATTGCATTGGTACGACCTCAGGCGTACCGAAATGAGTCAACCCTAGTCAAAGTGTATCGATACGGACACAAACGTATCGGTACGGGGTCGTTGACCTTGAACATGGAAAGTGTAAAATTCAACTTAACGTACCAATACGGCCTATAATGTATCGGTACGGTGTCAGTTAATTCTATTAAAAGGCTTGAGAAACAGTTTTAAAAGATTACAAATTGGTCACTAATAATTATATGGCTCAAATGGATAGGTTAAAAATATCCAATAACAACGAAACTTCTCAGGTTAATAATTGGTGAGTCTAATTACAGGTTGGTAATCAAGAATTCATTAATTTGTAACGTTTGCCATTTAGTCCCTTTTAATTTGAAAAGTTATAAATTAACCCAAATTTCGATTCTAATCTCCGGTTTCGTCATCTGATGACACTTTCCGACCCGGTTCTGTACCAGACCGGGAAGGGGTGTTACAAACCGGGTAAGTTTTCTACCTCCTTTTCATTCTTTTAATTACTTGTGCTAACAAGGTTTTCCTTCCCTTGAAGGAAGCTCATCAATTAATCCCACGTAAGTGGTGATTAATCATGGGGAGGGGCTAATCGCAAGGTTAGTCCCTCAACCTTCCACACTTTAGACTTCTACCCTCTAAACTTTCACCTTCTATAATTTAGTCACTAAACAATTTTCAATACGCTCAATAATGTCCTTAATCAATAAGTTGACTCCATTAGAGTCTAATATCAATACAATTCGACCTCATGGTTAAATTCAATACAACATTTGGACCTTTCTAATGTAGGATTTCTGATCGCAGGAACTCAATTCTGACTAGATCGGTTTTGGGGTGTTACAACTCTCCCCCTTTTAAGAAAAATTTGTCCTCAAATTTTTACCTGTAACAGCGTCAGGTTCATCTTCATTTCCTTTGCTTTAACATGATATATCCATGCAAAGGTTTTAGATTCAGGTTTGTAGGACGTCTTGGATGAACCACTAAACTTTCCTTTACCTCGAAAAGATTGAGCTGAAGACAATGGATTAGACAATGCATAAGTAAATCTAGTAGGGTTCTTAGGGAAATCACGAATGAGATGTCCCATCTGGCCATAACAATAACATGCTCTAGACTTCTTACGGCATTGCCCTTCAGAATGCCTATGGCGACAAAAGTTGCAAAATGGAGGCTTTATTTCTTGTTTAGAACTATCAAGACTATCAACATAATAAGCACTAGGGAAGAGCTGTGTCACAGCTTGAGGTTGAGTATGATGTGATTGCACATCTTGTTTCGAATCATGAGACTTCCCTTTCTTGGAAGATTCAGTGGAATGGAAGTCATCGTGGTGTCTCTTTTTCTGAGCTCTCTGTGCACTTTTAGTAGCTTTAACTCTGTTCACAAGGTCTTAAAAATCGGTAATGCCCAATGCCATAAACACAAGGCGCGGTTCATCATTCAACCCATTGATGAACATTCTACACTTCTCCTATTCTTTCTTAATATATTCAGCCCCGTATCGACAGTACTTACAGAAGTCATGGATGTACTGCTCCACAGGTCTTCCTCATTGTTTCAAATGAAGGAAGATGTCACGTCTCTTAGTAAGGTATAATTCACTGATGTATTTCTCTCGAAACTCATAAAGGAAGAACTCCCAATTCACAGTCTCCTCAGGGACTACAAAGATCGTGGTTTCCCACCAATACAATTCTTCACCAGAGAGCAAGGATAGGGCACATTCAAGTTTTTGTTCATTAGAACATTGTAGCTGCTTGTTCAGAATTCAAAGAGTATTGTCTAACCAATACTCAGCAACTTCTGGATTAGCTTTATCCTGACCGGTAAAGGAGTAAGCCTGATTTTGTGATAACTTATCAATAGCAGCATTAGAAGGTTGGAAAGTTTGCTCGGCTTTCATTGAACTTATTAACATTTTGAACATGTCAGCCATGTTCCTATAACATTCAGCTAGGGCCGAGAGTACTTCAGGCTCAAAATTTTTTACAAGGGAATTTGGAGGATCCCTCCTAACTTCCTCACCATGATTCGAGGAATCACCAACATGCTCGTTTATACGAGCTCAATTAGTGTCGGACATCTATAAACAAAGAGATCGGATTAGCCAGCAAGTCACAATACACAATAAAATAACTCATAGGTTGCAAAGTAACTCAAAAACAATACAATAGACTTCGGTTTGTTTTATAATCGACTAAACTCTAGCTCTGATACCACAAATGTAGCACCCCCTTCCCGGCCTGGTCGAGAACCGGGTTAGAGTATGCTACCGATGAACTAAATGGTGGTCGATATGATAGTTCCATGAAATAACGATGATATTAGGCCTAACATTCAACAATAAGCAATACAAAGTTCCAATTACTTTATTACGAGTCTATGATTATCCAATTAAGACCAAATTATAACATTTATAAGTTTTAGGGACTTAATCGTAATTTCAATATTTTAGTGGTCTGATTCTGAAACATATCCTACTACAATGAAATTCATCATGCAAATAGCGAGCGTTCAAATTTTCATACTATTCGGAGTTCATATGCCAATTCAATTAATCCAAACAATAATCAGTGACCATTCTGTAAATAATACAAAACTGTGTTCTTTAACTTTTAACAGAATTAAATGTCACCGTACTGATACCCTTATAGCCATATCGGTACGCCAAACCTAATTCCCAAATTCCAGATTCAATGGTAATAGGACTGTATGATTCGGTTGAGGGTCGTACCGATACTGGTTGACCATGTTGACTTAGTATCGATACGCTTTGACCCCGTATCGGTACCATTTTTACAACCAAATTCCAGTAGCCAAAATCCATACCGATACGCCTTTTGTTGACCATCGTTGACTTGACCAAATATTCAAGGTCGTATCGATACGCTATCAACCGTATCGATACGCCCTGCCCTGTAATGACAGATTTTTGCTAGTTTTATTCGATTTAACCTACCAAACAATATCCAAATGCAATGAAATTTTGCACACATTATTTCCAGGCCATAAATTACTTGCATGACAAGTTTTATGATCATTCGAATTCATTTACCATGATTTCACCTTTTAGAGCCAAATATGCAACTCTGGTCATTTTTAACCATTACTTAAAAGCCATTTAGGACCTAAACACTATTACAAGATAAGCATGACTTATACACATCAAAAGGGCCATACTTGACTAGTCTAGACACTTTGCCACCATTCTCAGAGTCTATAAGGCAAGATACATTACTTTAGCTTCGATAGTGACTTGTCCAAAAAGCTTCTCTAGCTTCGATCCCGACCTCTTGACTTCTTAACCTGAGAATGCATGAAAGATGAATGCATTAGACTTACATAGTCTAAGTGAGCTAGTCACAAACAATAAATAAGCTTAAAAATGCAATCCATCATGCATAGTTAACATCAAAAATAGCAACAACAACAACAACAACAGACATTATTTTTCATGGTCAATGCTCAATATCATAAACTTGTTTCCATATCTTATCGATAATCACTCTTACAAATATCTTAGCAATAATATTGATTTTCTTTTACTTGGTTTGCCTTGGATCACCGTTTGACCTCAATAAGCATGCTCAAAGCACAAAGCAATGGCTTATATCGATGCGGTAATAATAACTAATGCTTCCAATGCCCATACTCACTCTATCCGAACCTCTGCCTCGCCAAGGGTCATCACGCTAGAGCCGTAGCTCATGGACCATAGTCCCAATACATATGTCACATATCATGCCAAGGTGTCCAAGGGTTTTTCCTTATTAAGCATTTCTTATGTTGAAAATGAACCTTAGCTCCAATAATTTGATAACAATATTCATCATCAATAGCAATGACAATAGCAATGAGCAATGATTCCAAAAACAATAACAATAATCAATGTTTCATACACCATGTTTCATACACGATAACTACCTCAATGACCATGCTGAATGACAAAGACTGCAATAATGACCATATCAATGATGCACGACCAATGATCAATACTTCAATGCTTCAATGACAACAATGATGACGAAATCGATGACAATGATCGATAGCAATAACTACAACAATATCAACAATCAATATTCATACCAATGGAGTCCATTAAGTAATCCGATGTAATATCCCTTATTGATAATATTAGCAAAACTATAATCAAAGACAATAGATTCGAGAAAGGCGTCTGGCCTAATCCTGAGACTCCGACTACTCTCACTGTACTTCCAAAGCTTTCAAGGCTCCCAGATAAAAACGCCCTTGTTCCTAGTCTTCGATGGAGATGGTGGATGATCGTTCTCCACTTCTCGAGCTAGGTGAAGCAATAGAAACTTGTTAGAATCACAAAACGGTATCGTAATTAGCACAACGATATCAAAATCGATGTCTAAACTTAAGATAGCAAATAGCTATCAATTTTCCATGGATTACCAAAAACCCAAGCTTAAAATTAAGCTTAGTTTAACCATGGATATCATCAATAAATAGAGGATTCAAGCTTACCCAATTGACAACAACAATTCGATAACCCAAAGAAAACTCAAGCTTAAGGCTAAGCTTCAATGGAGGTGCTAGCTTAGAGGTTGAAGACAATGAAGAGGTGCTTACTCCCTATATCAACCGGGTAAGTTTTCTACCTCATTTTTATTCTTTTAATTACTTGTGCTAACAAGGCTTTCTTTCCCTTGAAGGAAGCTCATCAATTAATGCCATATAAGTGATGATTAATCATGGGGAGGGGCTAATCGCAAGGTTAGTCCCTCAACCTTCCACACTTTAAACTTCTACCCCTAGACTTTCACCTTCTATAATTTAGTCACTAAACAATTTTCAATACACTCAATAAGGTTCTTAATCAATAATTTGACTCCATTAGAGTCCAATATCAATACAATTCGACCTCGCGGTCAAATTCAATACAACATTTGGACCTTTTCGATGTAGGGTTTCCGATCGCCAGAACCCAGTTCCGACTAGATCGGTTTTTGGGGACAAGACATTGATGAACCTGGCTTTGATACCATGTGAGAAATGAGCCATGGTGGCCGGAGATGGTGATAAACGATTGTGAATGTGAGTGAGGAAAGTGAACGTCAATTAAGGTTAGAGGAATAACAAAAACACAGAGATGTAGAAATGTAAATATAATTTTTTATTGGAAATGGATTACTACTCAATTGGGTTACATAAATGTTGGGTATTTATAGCCCAAATGAACAATGACCCAATACACTAACAAATTCAACAAACTAATAACAAATTCATAACAACTAATTAACTAATTATCTTCAACAAATAAGGGATTATTGTTGCTTTTGGATGCAGTGTTGGACTTGGCGAAAGTTGGTCTATGAGGATCTTGTACATCATTTTTGAGGTATTTCATCTTATTAATAAAATTATATTTTTTTCAAGCAAAGAAATATGAATAAAGCATATATGTTGCGTACTTCAATAATTGTCAGATTGTCAAATGTAAATAAAGATAATTTTATATTTTCTTGGTCTAGCACAATATCTTAGTTGGTCTAGAAGAATCGTATCTTTATTGGTCCAAAAGTACAATATCTTAGTTGTTCTAAAAATACTATCTAACTGCAACAAGATCATTTAGATCTTTAAACTTGACGCCTCTTTATTTCATGCAGAAATAAATGTTATGCACGAGACAAGTCGAAAAATGTGTTTGGCTAAGACTATTGGCCCAACATATCCATGAGATATATGATTTGCTTTCACGATATAAGATGGCAATTATCTTGTATGAAGTCAACGTAGAATATAGAACTCAATTGGAAGGTGAATACATCAAATGAGATAGAACGAATCATTTTCCTCAAAGTTTTCTCTTTTATGATCTTCAGAAGAATAGCAACATAAATATTCGACAAATTTATTCAAGTGATAATTTAAATGATCTATTCATCGTTGTATTATCTACTTCAACATTTGAAGATTGTATTCAAGAGTAAAATATGATGATTCAAAGATGTTATGTGATAGTATTTACATGGACAATAAATGCGTGTTGTACTTTTTTCCCTTGCCCAAGATTTTGTGCCACTGGTTTTCCTGGTAAAATTTTTAATCATGCAACATGTTATGCGTATTAAAGATATATATACTCATTTTTCTTCACTAATATTTTTTTCCTCACAAGATTTTTATCTTAGTAAAGTTTTAGCGATGCACATTATTTTCATGGACATCCAAGGAAGAGTGTTAAGAATATTTATCTATTTGCATGCTTATTATGATTAGAACAATATCTATTAAATATTAAGAATTTGTTTTACTTTATTATTAGGGTATTAATGTTCATTAGGATTAGAGTTCTACATGATATTTACTTCTTCTTTTTTACAATGACAACTGGATTTTATTAGTAACTATGTAAAATATTTCAAATATAATGCATCTAGAAGGGAGAATAATAGGGTCTAGTCTACCAAAATCTCATACAAACCCAAAGGAGCAAAGAAAAATAAATACTTCCATAGATATTAGCATACTGACAAAATCCATAAGTCTTCATGAATCTCTTTGTCTCTAGCCAAACGAGACGCTTTACCGGGTGAAAAAAGAGTGGTGAGTGAACCAAACTATCAGGAAGATTGCTCCGCTACCCAGGTCTGATTACATCGACAAACAACCATCAACCGAGTGGAGATCTATCATTCTATGACCACCGACAAAATCAAAATCAGAAACTAGCACCGTGAAGATCTCTGTACGAGCACCAAACGACCGCTAAGATATGCTAAAATCATGCCAAAACAATAGATAAAATGTACCACAAAAATAAAAATAAAAAGCGTGCCTCAAAGGCAGAGGAAACACGTGCCAAAAGGACATAGATTCTTATTAAAATATAAAAAAACAAGAAAATAAGAAAAAAAAAACATGAAAATAGTGAACCCCGGTGGTCGACAACCAGTATTAAAACTGGTTGCCGGGAAAAAACCTAAGAGAAAACCTAAAATAGCTAAACATGATATTTACTTCTTATACTTATAAATAATATAGCTTAAAAATGTATTGTACACAACTCCACATTAAAAATACAATACATAATTCTCTCTTTATTTGTCTCTTATTCTTATTCTTCTTTTACTTTATTTATAATAGTTTCAAATATTTTTAAAGAAAAAAATTAAACACTATATAAGCAATTTAGAAATTCATTTATTTGATAAAAAATAGAAATTCATTTCTTTGATAAAAAATAGTTGACGTCATCATCTATTGTTTTTCTATAAAAAAAAGTCTTTAAATTTTAATAAAAGTTAATATTTTGAAAAGTAAAAATATAAATAAAAACCATTAAAACATAAAGTCTGCAATAATCTCCGGTCAGTTTACTCTTCCATTGTTTAGTTTTTTTTCTTTAATTAAAAATACATAAGTTTTAGGGTAAAGTACAGAAATGATCATTAAACTATTTCAAAAATACAAAATGATCACCAAACTTTCAAAAGTTATAAAATGAGCATTAAACTTTAATTTTTGTTACAAAATAGTCACTGAGCCGTTAACTTTCGTTAATTGAATAAAGTGACAATTACAAATTTTTAAATAATAACACATTTAACCCTCTATATTTGCACATTCAACCAATTTAATCCTATTTAACCCTCATTATTGATGTCTAAATTGATTGAATTGATTAAGAGGATTAAATGCGTTGTTATACAAATTTTCGTAACTGTCATGTCATCCAGTTAACAACAGTTAACAGCTTAATGATCATTTTGTAACAAAAACTAAAGTTTAATGTCATTATATAACTGTTATCTCATTTATGACCATTTTGTATTTTGCGAAATAGTTTAGTGACCACTTGTGTACTTTACCCTAAGTTTTATTTAGATATGTACCGAATAATGCAAGGATTTCCGCCTCCCACACTTGGTCTCTGCCAAATATGAAATTCAAGCTTACTATTTCCTCACCAATCTTTGCAAGTTGCCTACTTTGAGTATCAAGTTTTCATTCAGCACTCAACCAATTTGAGCATATGAGGTATCACTGTAAGAATTTCATAGAGTAAAATATGAAACGATAAATTTATGATCCGATTCTCCATCTTTACCCATTGAAGATATGCCTCAAAATTTTCATATTATCACAATTTTCCAGCGCAATACAGTAAAAATGATCAAAACTAGGACCTTATTTGTTGTAGTAATGCTTGTGAGTGATGATGGTCAACGTGCACAAGTTACTTACATTTAGGTTTTGATATTTTAGTGTATTTATTAAAATAAATAGAAATATATTTGTCTGACCAACAGAACGTGAAATAGTTAGTCATTATATTCGCTCTAATAAATGCAATGACATAAAATAAAAATATATTAAGATGAATCAGAAAATAAATTGTTTATATAAAATTATTTCTATTTTAGTACTGATAATATCCAACAATTTTCAACTAGAGTAGCTTTCCTCTACTAATTATTTCAACTCTTTTAGTTCCCATACACCAAAACTTCATAGAAAAAAGAAGAAGAAGAAAGCTCATCTACACGTTTGAGGGTGGTGAGAAGGGGTCAACTCACACTCCGGCGAACAACAAGCAATGATTTCTTTGTCAAAACCGAATCCATGCTCATGCAACAAAATGCCATGGTCCTCTCTCTTGTGTTGAACCGCCTCCAAGATCTTCTCGAACACCGCCACTTCACACGGTATCTTCAACACCCCTTCCTGTTGAAACCCGAACTCCTCCTCCGCTCGCCGGAGCAGAATCCTGAACGCCTGGTGCCCCAGATACTCCGTCGGGATGATGAATCGCTTCAGCTCTTTTCCCACGCACACCGCTAAGAACCCTTTGGGGATACCCTCTGAATTAATGTCTGTGAAAGATAGTGTTCTCTTGAGGAACTTGATACTTCTGCTTCCGCTGCTTGTGGTAGCAGTGGCGGTGGCGGTGGGGGCGGTGGAGTTGCTGCTGCTGCTGTTCTTGGGTGCATTTGCTACGTTTTTCCACTTCTTGAGGATCTGTTGGAGCCTCACAATCTGCCTGATCTTGTTGGGCTTTTTGGAATCCATAAAAAGGTATTAATTTGCTTCTTTCTTTGTGTGAATGAATGATTTACAAGCAAAGGTGGAGTTGAGATTTATATAGAGAAGCTAGAGATGAGGTGTTTGCAAATTTCATAAATAATATTTTTTAATTCACGATCAAGACAAAATGTCAAATATAATCATGTAATCCCTATAATTATTTTAAATTACAAATTTGTCTATAATTTATATTAAATAATATTGGGTAAAGTTTACAAATAATCACTAAATTATTTTAAAATATTAACTTGGCCACTGAGCTTCTAAAAATATAAAATGAGCATTAAACTATAGATTTTGTTATAAAATAAACATCAAGCTGTTAAAGGTTATTAACAACCTAACGACAAGATGATTGGACAATTACAATATTCTCTTCGTCCCACTAATTTTATCTAATATTGACTTTAAGAAGTCTATTTTTTAAAACTATGAAAATAATTATTTTAAATATTTTAATTAATTAAATTGTATTATATATATATAAACCACTCGGTTGACTTCAACTTTTACACCAGCATCAACAATAATAGTGTTAAATCTTTCCGCGTTCAATAATTGATTCTTCTGTAGAGTCTAATATATTAATTAACGAATTTGAATCGAGTGACATACATTTTACTAAATAAAACACTCGTAAAGATTTGATCAAACCCTGAATTTTAAGTGAGTTACCTTAAAACAAATGATGGCTTTTTTTCTATTTAGGACAAGACTATAGATAGATTCTTATGTTAGTTGTCACCTCATCTTAATCAGTTAACGCGTGTCTTTACTAGATACATACAACAAGAAATATAAATTATAGAAAGAAAAAAATAAGGAGGTACATAGAGAAACCACTAACAAACGCTTTATTCGACCTTAATAACTTCAAATACTATTAGAATTTCTCGACCATTGCACACAACGATTCTTCATTTAATTCAACGAGGATGGATCGTTTTAAACTACTACTTTCATTTTTTTTCCCTCTGCACAAGTTAAACTTAAAATATTACCTATTAAAAAATATGTTTTGTTTAATAAAAAATATATGTTAGATGATTTTTATTTTCGTGTTTTTCTATAATATAAACATCCATTAATGGAACTCATAAAATAATATTGTATAGGTGTGAATTTTTTAATATATGCGTCGAATTTATTGGTCAACTGCTGCCTGCCTCATGACTCATCAGAACTTTTGGGTTATTTTAATCCCCAACTCCAGTAGTTTTCCAGACTTTCTAGAATTGTCAGCTCTCTTTATTAACAAGGGTTCAGGTTCCTTCACTACTTTTATATCTATTTGTTTTTTGGCTCTTAAATTTGATAATTTATTCATTTTAGTACCTAAACCTCTTTCTGTTTCTCAACTTTGACCTTAAACATGGGTTTTTAATCATTCTCAAGATGTGATACTCTAAGATTGTCTCTCGACATCATCTGAAAATTTTAAAATATACATTTCTTTTTATTCGATGATCCCATGCTTTGAGATGTCAAAAATAAATTAATTTGAAGGATCGAGTTGAGAAAAGTTTTTAAAATTTGGGGTGAATGTGTATAAAGAGATTTAGTACACAAATGGATTAAATTACAAGTTCAGATCCAAAAATTACATTATCCCTATTTATCAAATGTTTATGAAAAGGATTTGAGCATATGTATGTAAGGTGTATAAGTGTTGTCAAAAGACTTAAAGATATATGAATAGATATTATAATATAATCACACCAGTATATTAGAACAACATTATGAAAAGGTAGTTTGAGATTGCTGTGATAATTATATATGCCCATCACATGCAAAAGGGTGTATTTTATTGCAAGTGGAATTGGGATCCAACTGCTCTTCAACAGTCAAAACCGTAAGCAAAGCATCTCCCCAAGCATCAATTTCTCAGTCTCCTCTTGGTTTGTGTATTTATATGCTATTTAATGTTATTAATTGCTGATTTTCTGCTTATAAAAATCTCTCTATTGGGTTTTGCTTGGAAGATGGTGGCAGATGTCGTAAAAGTTAATTATCATGTTACGAATCCAGAATTTATTTTAATTTGAAAGTATTTAAATGTCTAAGTTCAACAACTCAACAAATGATCCTTGTAAAAAAAATAAATGATGTTTATTCTAAAATACTCGGGTTTAAATAATTTTGTCTGCAAAGTGTGTGCATTGTCGAAGACAATTTTTTTAAAAAAAGTCTAAGTTCGAACTTTAATATCTGTAATTTTTTTTTTAAATTATGTTCATTTTATGAAGAAAAGTTTATTCTGGCTGGTCTTACAATTTTCTTTAAAAGACGATATTCATCTAAATCTGAACTTCAATTGATTACAGTCATTTTGTAATCATGAACTTTTATTTCAATTGGTGCACGCAAGTATTTTTTTTAAAAAAGTACGTGATCAATATAGTTTAAATTTCAACATATGTAACTCTGTTTATCCTTTAAGTTATAAAGACATATGACTTAATTGATGTTATTTAAATAGTTAAATAGTTTAATTAACAAAATTAAAAGATCATGGTCAAATTAGAACCTCCTTATAATTAAGTGTTCATTTATGTAATATATACAAATAAATAGATAATGTAATTACATGTGCGAAAACCACTGAGTTTGGCATGTGACAAAAGGTGGAGAATAAGCAAGTTGACAGCAATAATTAATAATTTCTATACAAAGTACGATAGTACGTGAAGGACCGTTTTTTTATATGGAAATTATTGATCAGTGAAATGTATTGTACGTTACTTCTTATGGATTTCATGCATTAGTATCTACTTTAAAGTTTGACCAAAAATTAAAAACTTTTGAACAAATTCCATTTATTTATTTTTGATAATGTGCATATCCTCCTACAGTCTATGTTTGAAGTGCGAGAAAATTCTATTTAATTTTTTGAGTTCGCAAATTATAACTTTTTAAACTACTTAAAACTTTTGACCTTTAAATTGGAGACTATTTAAACGTATTAGAACCTACAACTTCATAAAAATTTGCAACAATATGGATGATAAACTCACAAATTGATTAGGGAATTTATTATCTCTATGAAAAAAATGGTATAATCAGCAGTCTAATTTACTGGTCGACTAATTCAGATAACATATTGTAAAAGTTATTATGATGACGACATTTTTTAATCTAATTTATTTCATTCACAACGTTAAGATTCAGATCTCTCGCATTGTTTAAATAAACATAATACATCATCATGTTTGACCTACCAATAATTGATAATTTATGATAAACTTTTCATTCCATATAAAATTCCATTTAATGAGGCAAAAAAATTCCATATAAAATTTGACTTTGAATAATGAGGCAAATGGTAAAAAAATACATAGAAAATAAAATTTAAAATAAAAAATCTTATACTTTACCCCCGTTTTATGCTTAAGTATATATAATTTATTACATTCAAAATGCATCTTTAACCTTTAATTATATTAAAAACTTACTAACCTGTTGAACATAATTGGGGTTTGTCGCTTTTTTTCCTCTTCTTCATTGTCGTTTTATTTGTATTTTTTACGTCATCAGGGACAACACTAACCTAGTGATGGTTGTGGGCTACCGGTGATATTTCCTTCTAAGTTAGAAGTTTATTTAGGTATAAATAAATCTTTCAATATAAAAGTTTGTTCAAGTATAAATCAGAAGTTAAAAACTTATTTGAATATATATAAAAATACGGCTCCTTAAAGAAAAGTAAAATAATTTAGAGTTTTTAGTATTTTAACTAGGCTTGTAAACGAACCGAACGAACACGAACAAGGGTATGTTCATGCTCGTTCGTTTAATTTTAACTGAACAAATGGACGAACACGAACAACTAAACGAATATAATTTCTTGTTCGTGTTCGTTTGTTAAGGAATGTAGCTTGTTTGTGTTCGTTTGTTAAGGAATGTAGCTTGTTCGTATTTGTTCATGTTCGTTCGTTAAAATGATAAACGAACACAAACAAAAGAACATAAAAGGACATATGTGAATAAATTTAAACGGACATAAATGAACGGATTACCGAACATTCGCAAACGTAAATGAACGAATGAACCCTTTTTTCGTGTTCATTCATTTAATTAAACAAACATAAAATCTTGTTCATGTTCATTCATTTAATACATAAACGAACTTCCCGCCAAACAGTTCACGAACGGTTCGTTTAAGGCCCTAATTTTAACCCAAAAAAAATCTTATACACTTCCTCTAAATCCCTTCAAGTTCCATTATTATATCTTGAAAAATTACAGTTTAGTACTAATTATTATTTTTTACCTTTAGTATTAATTATATTTTTATAGTTTAAACTCGTGTAATTTACATTTTAGATCATTGAACTTAATATTCATTTTTATTTAGATCATAAACATTTAATATAATCAAATTAAATTATTCAACTTTTATTATTAATAAAGTAAGTCATTGATACTAATATCGTTAAATAATTCTAACGAAAAACTAAAATTAACACTTTTACTTAACATATTTTTCACATATTGTTTAATTGATAATTTAAATATTTTTTTGAGAATTTTCTCAAACATTTCAGTTAATTAAATTTAAATAAAAATAGTTAAATTTCTTATAAATTCTAATAAAATATTTAAATTGTCAATTAAACATTATTTGATAATAATATGTAAAAATTATGTTAAATAAAAATGTCAAATTCAATTTTTTATTTCATAGTTATTTAATTGTGTTAGTATAATGAATTAATTTATAAATAATAAAAATTAAATAATATAATTAAATTAAATATTTATGATTCAAATAAAAATAAAAAATTTAATTTAATGATCTAAGAAGTAAATTACCCTTCAAACTCAAAACCTTACCACTTCTATGGGAGGGCCGCCCAACAACAAAACAGACTGTAATTCGGGTTTGGTATTAAATACTATTAAAACATTACTATTTGAACCATTTAATATTAAATATTGATGTGACAATAAGTTTTTAATATTTTAATGCTTATGCCAAAATTAACCATTTGAAAAAAATATATCATTGAATTAATAATAATTAGAACAAATATGATCAATAATTTAATAAAAATAATATTTTAATAAGTAAATAAATAGTTGAAATATTTTGATATTTATACTAATATTCCTATTGTAAAGTATTTTTAAAAATAAAAAAATCATTGAAGCATTCAAACATTAAAAAATTCTATAAAGAAAGCTATTTTAAAAAATAATATTTAAGTCAAACATTTTTTAAACTATTATAGTTTTATTGAATGGAGAAGAAATATGACAGAGTTATGAGAATAGTATTTAGAAATTAGAGTACTAATCACATTAATTGGTCATTTCTCCTAAACAATCAAATTGCAAAAACTAGCCATTAAAAAAATAAGATCATATAAGAAAATGGTAAAAATTCAATCAAACAACTCAGAAAAATAATAGATACAAACAAATATTGCTATTTTCGGTGAAGGATAAGAGTTGTTGGGTTAAATAATAAATGAAAATGGCCAAGAGGGGGTAACTGACAATTAAAAAAAATTGGTGGAAGCAATGAGCAAAAGGAAATAAAATTTGCACAAGCGGTTAGATTGGTTCAACCTTCTAAATAAGGTTTACATCTACTACCTTAGCTATCCACACTAAGGATTTTTTCAAATTCACTAATTTGTCTTTCCTTTTAAGCTAAAGGAAATAAACTCACAAATACCCAGACTTATACCCTAAAGCCTAGTGATCCCTTTTTCCTAAAGGAGAATACAAAGAAGCAAACTATGAAATCCTCTAAAGGATGAATGTTTGCACAATTAGAAGTTTACTAAAACCCCAAACTTGATAAAAAAAATGAAATACAATGAGAATCACTCTAGTGGTTTACAAGAATTTTGCAATTTAAGCTCTAAGAGGTTAGATAAGTGATAAAATGCTTTTGGATAGTTGTCTTGTTGTTGAAGTAGCTTTTGAGACTTGATTTTATAACCCTCATTGATTTCTAGCCATTTAGATAGTTGGGATATTGAATAGAGCTGTTGGGTTGTATTTTTTCCGCAATAATTATTATCTGGCAACACTAGGTATCGGTACACGAGCATCTGTATCGGTACCTGCGCAAAGAGGAAATAGCCGTTGCAACAAAATGGTATTGGTATGCGAGCAAGTGTATCAGTACAGAGTGACAATTTAACAAGGGTATTGGTACAGGCAGTACTGTACCGTACTCATTTAACAAAGGGTATCGGTACACCCCGAAAACTGGTCTAGTCAGAATTAGGTTATGGTGATAAAAAAAATTGTATCGGTTATGCCCAAATGGTGTAATTGCTAAATCCTTGTACCCAATTTTGAAGTAATGAAAGTTATTTGGGCTTAATTGATGTTGTTGGGCCTTTTTATAAGAAATGGAAGTTAAGGGTTTCATTGGGAAATACTGAAAATGTTGAATTTGAGCAAGGTGTATCAATACGGTAGAACCTGTATTGATACGGCCCAGCCGTTTCTAACTAACTTACCCAATTTATTCTAGCCGTATCGATAAGGCCATAAGGTGTATCGATATGGGTCCCTGTCAAAGATTATTTTTGTGACCAATTTGTAAAAATTGAAAGTAGGGGTTGAGTCACCTACTAGCTCACCACTCCTTCACGTGGGATTAATCAAAAGGATGAAAAATGGTCATCAATTGCCTAAAATTTGTAAATGGGCATGAAAAGATGGGATTAATAATTTAAGCAAACCATTTGCTAAGGGAAAGCTTTTCATTGGTCCATGTTGAGGTGGGAAATGATTAAAGTCTTAGTTCCTATAACAAAGGAAGAAAAGGCCCTAATCTTTGTTTTGCTTCCCCCGAAACCAAACTTACTCTTGTTTGAAAAGAATAAGCACACACCTCCATTGTCATCTTCTACCTCAAGCTCAAGCAAGCACCTTGATCCAATCATTGGCCTTTGTGTAATTTCAATACACCAATTGAAAGCTTGTAATTGGGTAAGTAAAACCCTTATGTCAATTTGATGATTCCATAAACCCTTAGAGTTTAATTTCAAGATTTAAGTCTTGAATGTTCAAGCTAAGCCCATGAGTTAGAAAGCCAATTTCTTTGTTTCAATGTTGTCTACAAGCTTTGTTAAGCTTGAAAAAACATTTGTGAATCATTAGTTTCGATTCTAATGGAATTCCCTAATTTTTGAATTAGCTCAAGTGGTGGAAGAGAAGTCATCTTCACCATTAACTATTCCAAATTCTTTCGAGGGTAAGAGGATTGTAATCCGGGAATTTTGAAGCCTCCTATTGCTAGGTGAGTGTAGTTGTGTCTCGGGATTGGCTAGGTGTCATCCCGGTTGCATTTGAATTGTGTTTACATTGTATATTTATTTGGATAGCTCAAGTAGAGCTTACAAGGTACGAATCTCATATGGTAAGGGTGGTAAGGTCACTCCATAACTTTTGATGTGTTTTGATGCCTTATGATTCGTTTTTCATATGTTATATATGAAAAATGTTTAATGTTAACATTTGACATCCATGGGAATTATTATGATGTTTGAAATAGTATGATATGTGAGTTGGAGCCAAGGCTCAATTTGTAATCCGACATGATATGGCCTAATGGCACAAAGGTGAGTTTTATGATGATATGTGTAACCTTGGACACTTGTGGACATTGGATACAATTGGCATGCCATAGGGTTACCTGAGCTCACTAAGTAAGGGATTGGACTACTGTCCGGGGCTACGGCCTATATGTGGGGTGAAAAGGTTGAATTGTGTAAGGGACTCTGAAGCTACAACTCAAGGCTAAGGCCTATTTCTGATATGTGTGGCGCACAGGGGAATCCGCGTATCCATTGGTTTCTATGTCCAAGGAAATGATATGTATTTGTGCTTTACATTTAACATACGAAAATATGATACTTGGCTTTGAGTATGGTATATATATATGATTAACAGTGTATATTTTTATTCAAGCATGCATACATGTCATTCATGCCATTAATAAGCTTATTGCGCATTTGTTATAACTACCTTACTAGGCTATGTAAGCTTAACATTCTTGTGTCTCATGCATTTCAGGATCTTGAAGAATTTTGAGTATCGATCGTGTGGTTGAAGTTGCAAGTCACTCTCATCATCTCTATGTATGCTTACATCTTGTTTTGAACTCCTAGTAAGGTGGCATAAGGCTTAGACATGTTACATTTGCCTATTTTGATATGTGTATAATAGCCTAAAGTACCTAGGTGTTATATGTGAAATATAGTGTGTTTGGGAATTAGTAAACTAGTTAACTTTTGCCTAAAGGTACTAAAAGGTGAAAATGGGGTAAACATATTCGAATCACTCTAAAATTTTGTATTCTAATAGGTTTATGGATCATTAACTTATTGGTAAATTTTCATCGCATTTGGACATCATTCAACAGGTTAAATCGGCTAAACACCAGATAAAATCTGACATTACAAGACAGGCGTATCGATACGGGTCAAGTTGTATCGATACGACCTTGCATATTTGGACTTGGTAAAATAGAGCGTATCGATACACAAAAAGCGGTGTATCGATACGGATCTTGGTAGTAAGGTCTGGAAAATAAATTGTATCTATAGGGCTTAGGGCGTATCAAAACGAGACAACCTGAACCGATACGGGTGATGGCGTATTGATACAAGATTTGGGTACAGTCGAATGAAGATGTGATTTCTGTGTACCCGTATCGGTATGAACCCAAAGGGTATCAATACGAAGGTAGTTAATTCTATTAAAAGATTTAAACTACAGTTTTAGATAGTTTACAGATTGGTCACTAAACTTTAAAAGGTCTAATTGGATAAGTAAATGACCTCCGTTAGTAACGAAATTTCACAAGCCAGCATTTGGAAGGTTAGATTTCAAATTAATAACATGAATTTCAGTTAAGGTCCCTTAACTTGTAAAATTTATAGTCCAGTTCCTAAGTTCGGTAAAATTTAAAATTGATCCCAAATTGAGTAAGCTATTAATAAGTTAGTTCAATAAGTCGTAAAAGAGATTAATAAGACATCTCGAATAATATTTCAAACTCCGATTAAGCTTCCAATCTCTGAATATATTTTCTGGTAACACTTTTTGATCCAACTCTCTACTAGGCCGGGAAGGGGTGTTACATTTATAGTATTAGAGCTAGAGTTTAGTCGATTTTAGGACTAAACCGAGGCTTGTCATGAGTTTGCATGTGCATATGCCACCTAGGAGTTTATATGTATATGTTATCCGTGACTTGCAACTAACACGATTTAACTTCTTATTTTCTATTAGATTTAAGAATGCTTGCACCCTATGATAGGCGTGCTACGATAGAACCACACCTCGGCTCCTCCTCGACACAAGAGGACAACCTTAAAGCTAAAGTCCGACCAGAACGAGTGGGATAGAATCACCCACCCAATCCTCCACCAATGTCTCCCGCTCAGCAGGAGTATTTGATGTCTATCTATGGCTGAGATGATTAGGTAGGTGGTCGTGTCTCTCAGGCAAGAACCGCTACCTCAGCCTGCTGAAGCATCTTTATTTATATCGAGGGCTCCTATTGACAAGCTCTGTCAATATCTAGTTTACACTTTCACTGGACAAGAACAAGACAACCCCAAAGTAGTAGAGTATTTGCTAGAAAACACTCTCAAAGTCCTAAATAAGCAAATTAAGTTTCCTGATGGACATAAGCTAGAGTGCACTCTGGCGTTGATCTTTGAAGAGGCTCAGAGCTGGTGGGACACCGTAACACTCATAGTGCCTGAGCATAGAATTACGTGGGACTTTTTTCTTAAGGAGTTCTGCAAAAGTACATCAGTGAGCACTATATTGCAGAAACACGCAAAAAGTTCCTCCATCTGAGACAAGGAGGACGACCCGTGGAGCAGTGTACCACGACTTCTGAAAATACTCGAGGTATGGTACAAAGATCATACGCACAGAGAAGGAGAAGTGCAAAATGTTCATTGATGGCCTTTGTGATGAATTACATCCTCTCATCACTGCTTTGGAGTTGGAGGACTTTCAGAATCTGGTCAATCGACGATCGCTACTAAAGCCTCCCAAAAGGCTTATGAGAGAAGGAAAAGAAACCAATCTAGATCTGACAAGAGATCCTGAGATGATTCCAGACCTCTCATGCCTTAGAAGAAGAATAGATAATGGGACCAGAAGTCTGCCACCTTTTAGCAGCTGCCAAAGACGGGATATGTGCCACAATCCCAATCTCTGGGAACATCTGTCACTCGTACAGCTTCGATTGATAGTACGAGTGGTTCTAGGAGCGGTTCTCAGATTCCTCTATGTAACTTTTGTTAGAAGAGGCATCTCGGGCTATGTCGCAGACAATCCAAATCTTGCTATCTCTGTGGTGAGGCTGGCCACTTCATCAAACAGTGTCCGTAGAACCCAAATGCTCCTACCTTAGTGGCTTCTTATAACAATCCTAATAAGGGAAGAAGAGCGAAACAAATGCAATCTGGATTAGCGGGAAACCTCGCAACTCAAATCCTTCTTTAGTTGGACGTGACCCTCAGACCTCAGCACAGATGTACCATGTTCGAGGTCAAGAACGAGAAGATGATCCTGATATGATTGCTAGTATGGCGGAATTATGTTCTGATCTTGTTTATGTTTTGGTAGATCTTGGCTCTACGCATTCCTTTATTAGTGAACCATTGATTGAGAAGTACGCCCTAAAACTGGAATAGTCACTTCTGAGATAGTGGTCTCTAACCCACTGGGAGATAGTGTGGTTATACGATTGATCTATAAAGCTTGTTTTTAGAGAATCCAAGGGATCCCATTTTTTGCCAATTTAATGGTCTTGCCCTTCCATGAGTTCGATCTTATCCTAGGCCATGATTGGTTGGTTGAACATCAAGCCTAAGAGGATTGTTCAAAGATGAAGCTACACCTCCGTGGACTCGGCAAGGAAAGCATAACATCGATGAAAACCAAGCTCGGGCCTAAGGAAGCCATTATATATGCTATGGAGTTCAAAGAAGATCCCAAGATCAAGAGTGTGTTGGTAGTGAAGGAATTTCCTAATGTGTTTCTCGATGAACTTTCGGGAGTCTCTTCGACCCGAGAAGTGGAATTCGGAATCGAAGTGCAACCGGGGACTACACTAGTCTCCATTGCTCCTTATTGGATGGCTCTGATCAAATTGAAAGAGCTGAAGGCCCAAACCCAAGATCTTTTGGATAAGGGGTTTATCCGACCGAGTTCCTCACCCTGGGGTGTTGGGTCACGCAGGTACATCTCATGGCGCAGCGAAAAAATTATCCAGCAATTAGCACAAGAGATCCATGTACGAGGAATGAATCGTGGTAAGTAAGGGTGAAGAATTACCTGATTAAAATTTGGAATTCTGAATTTGGAGGATATAGATATCCAATCATGATTCCACGATGTCGATTCTTAAGCCGCAACGATAATGCTCCGACCTCTACGTAGTTCACCCAATTGAAACGAGCATATAAAACTCTCTAAACTATTTAGAGGGTTTTTCCAAAAGCATTAATGATTGCTAGATCTCTCATGCCTTCATATAGCCTTTGAAATCTTAATTCAAATCATATTAGAATTTCAATATATATGTTAATATATATAATCCTAATTTAACTTTAATTAGGATTTTAATATATATATTAAATATATATAATCTCAATTCAACTTAATTAGTATTTCAATATATATATATATATATTAAATATATATAATCCCAATTTAACTTTAATTAGGATTTCAATATATATATATATAATCTCAGTTAACTAAATTAGGATTTCAATATATATTAATATATATAATCCCAATTCAAATAATTAGGATTTTAATATATATATTAATATATATAATCTCAATTCAACTTTAATTGGAATTCCAATATAAATTAATTTAAATCGAATTATATTATTTATATGTATTAAAAGAGTCATAATTACAATAATTATTTTCTTTTAATATTTATCCAATAGTTAAAATATATATATATATATATTAATTTAACTAAATTCGTGTACAAAAAATTTGTACATATATAATTCGTTTAATATATGCTCATTTCAACCATGGGTGTGACCCTGTAGGTTCATGTAACGTTAGTAGTAAACATTAGTACATTTCTAATATTACAAACAATGAGTGACATCTAGCAATATCTCATTGTGACCTAAGTTACAAGAAATCATGATTCGATATAACTTTTTCGTGATTAACTCTTTTTCATGTATTACATCCTTTTGTCCTTTATATCTATATTGGACACAAGTCATGGAACAATCACACTTGTATAGTCCATCTAATATTTCTTGAGTAGACTATTATAAACGAATAACTATGATATTTCATATCAACGTACTCGAGCATGGCCATGCATTTCTAGTCTCACTCAATCAAGTGGCCTACGATATTACTCCTATTATGTAGGAGGGACAAATCCTATCTTGATCAACCATATCCCACTATGATATATCCAATATCAGTCTTTATATAGTAGTCAGTTATGACACACGTTTGGCTATATCAAAATATGTCACCCACGATGTTGAAATAATGATGATCTCAAGTATGAGGATCATACATGTAGTTATCACTATGAGCAATATTGTGACTATCACATAATAATCTAAGAAACATACTCATAGCGGGTGAGTCCAGTATGTCGTTCTCTAAAACATACTTATGTATTGATTTTGACATCTCCATGTCAATAACAACACTTTGTCATCAATCAACTATATATTAGTCTTAATGCATTATTGTTTTCCATTCCCACAATAATACTCGACTAAAAACATTTAAGACTAATCGTATTATTCTAAGGAGTTTATTATAATTCAGTTTATTTATGCATGCAGAATTGTAACTAAAAATAATAATGGCAATGCCTCTTTATGAATGAACAAGGTAAAAAATGTCATTTACAATCATCTTATGATTGGTCTTTGGGCATACTCTAACAATCTCCCACTAGCACTAAGACCAATCACTCATGTATCTAATACCAAGTGACTTAGTGTGATGATCATTCTTCTGCTGCATCAGAGGCTTTGTTAGTGGATCGACAATGTTACCATTTGTTGGTACTTTACATATTTCCACATCTCTTTGATCTATAATTTCTTGAATGAGATGGTAACGCTTAAGTATGTGTTTAGATCGTTAGTGAGATCTGGGTTCTTTTGTTTGTGCGATGGCTTCGTTGTTATCACGACGTATATCTATAACATTCAAAATACTTGGCACAACCCTTAGTTCAGATACGAACTTCTTGATCTTAACACCCTCTTTTGCAGCATCGAATGCTACAATATACTCGGCTTTTGTTGTACAATTAGCTACTGTATCTTGCTTTGAACCTTTCCAGCTCACAACGCCTCCATTAAGGCAGAACACTAAACCCGATTGCAATCGTGTATCATCCTTATCAGTTTGAAAGCTTACATCAGTATAACCTTTATACTTAGCTCTTCCTCTCCTCCTTATATAAGGAATGTATCCTTAGTTCTTCTTAAGTACTTAAGGATGTTTTTAACTGTGACCTAGTGACCTTCACCGAGATCTATCTGATATCGACTTGTCATACTTAAAGTGTATGATACATTTGGATGAGTACATAGCATGGCATACATGATAGATCCAATTGCTGAAGCATATGGAATCTTACTCACTCTCTCTCTTTCTTGAGGTGTTGAAGGATACATTTCCTTCGAGAGTGAAATTTCATGTCTCATAGGTAAGAACCCCCTTTTAGATTCTTCCATACTAAATCTTTTCAGTACTTCTTCTATGTATGTATTTTGACTTATTCCTAGTAGTTGTCTCGATCTATTTCTATAGATCTTGACTCCTAATATGTATGTTGCCTTACCCAAGTCTTTCATGGAAAACATTTTTCCTAACCAAGTTTTCATAGACTGTAAGATAGATATACCATTTCCTATTATCAGTATGTCATCCACATACAGTACCGAGAATATGACAGTGCTCCCACTAATTTTCTTGAAAACACATGACTCATCTTCATTTTTGATAAAATCAAAACTCTTTGATTGCATCGTTAAAATGAAGATTCCAAAAATGGATATTTGTAGCTTGCATATTTTTTGGCATCTTTTGGATCGACACAACCTTCTAGTTGTGTCATGTAGACATCCTCGTCTAGTTTTCCATTAAGGAAAGTGGTTTTAACATTCATTTTCCATATCTCATAATAATAAAATGCAGCTATCGCAAGTAAGATCCGGATAGATTTAAACATAGCAATAGGTAAAAGGTTTCATCATAGTCTATACCATGAATTTGACCAAAACCCTTAGCGACTAATTTTTACATTACCATCCATGTCGGTTTTATTTTTGAAAATCCATTTGCACCCTATGGGCTTAACCCCTAGAGGTGGGTCAACCAAGGTCCAAACTTGGTTTTTTGACATGGAATCCATCTCAAATTTTGATAACCTTGCAAAATGCATATATTTCATGCCTTTTTACACTATTATTTGCTTGTTTCTAAGCTCATTTCATTCGCATTTAGCTACATTTAGTCTATGTAGATGCATTTGGTTTTGTTTCTTTGCTTGTTAGGGTTTAATTGTGAAATGGGTGCTACTTGAGAAAGGGTTGGCCTGGTCTAGTGATGTGCAGGTGAGCAGGGAAGAGTAGCTGGAAATGCCATAGCATTTTGGACTGTAAAAGCTAGGTGCAGAAAAGGACAAAAACGAAGAAGATATTTTCCAGCCCACATGTGAGAACCCCCCATTTGTCTTTTATGCCAAGCATGTGCCAGGGAATATTCCTTAGGCCATACAAGGAATGTTTAGGGAACAAAACCCTAGGAGCCTCCACTATAAAAAGGATAAGATACCCTCATTAAGAGGTGTGCTGAAAAAGGTGACTTAAAGGCTAGGGAGAGAAAGAAAAAGGTGGTTCTTTTGTATCTTCTTCCTCAACTTGGCGTCTTCCATTTTTAAAGCTCCAAGGGGTAACCTTGCTAGCCTTTGAGAGAAGCAGCAAGCCTAGGGTGGTTCGTGGTAGTCCAAGGCGGATCGAGAGTTCATCTTTCTTTCTGCTCTTTGCTTTGACATTTTCTTATTTTCTGGATATGGGTTGTATGAACAAAATGATGTTGGATGTTTATTTCCCAGCCATGAACTAATTTTAGATGACTTGGGTTTGTTTGGATGCTTTTGTTTAGTTTCATTTAATGGATGCTTTCATGTTTTTTAGTTTTATCCATGCTTTGCCTATTGTTTTGTTTTCCCTAGGGTTGTAAGAGCCTTCGAGAGTTGGCCTTTCTTTAGGTGTTATATTAGTCTAGTGGTCGAGAGAGCTAGGATTATATCCACGTAGGCAATGGAGTTGGCTGTTGAGAAGCTCAAATCTAACCCACCTTAGAGATAAGGGAAGGGTTTCAACGGCTAAAAAGGGTAGTACTTCGCGGGTAGAGGTATGCTAGGGTTCACGCTGAGAGGTATTTTCGTAGCAATTCTAACTACCAGACTCCTTACTAGAGATAGCTTAGGAGCACCCTTAGTAAACCTTGCCGAGCATAGGATAGGCTAGAAAGTGGAGGTATCCATAATAGCTAGACATAGGTTATCTAGGCAAACCCAGCCAGTCATTCCCATAAAGAGCTTCGAACGCGTGTAAGGACAATTTAAGTATATTCAGTTCAACCAATTTTTATTACAATTGTTGCTATAGCATTTCTAGCCTTGCTTCTGTTTGCCAAAGCATTTACCTTTCCAGTTTGTGTTTGCATTGCTTAAACTTGACCTAAAATACCTCAAATCCCTGTGGAGACGATACTCACTCATCACTTTACTACTTGTTCGATGTGTAAACTTTCACTAATTGCGTATCATTTATAGTACACCACAACACGCAAAAATATTTTGGCATCATTGTCGGGGATTGACAATTGGTCATTTTCGGTTTAGTTTTTGCATTTCTCTATTTCTTTTCCTATTCTTTATATAGTTTTATTAGCTATTTTTTTGTTGTCCTTTTCAAATGTTGCCCTAGTGCATGACTCGGAAAAGACCCAACAAACCCTTATGACCTATCATTCCTAAAGTTGAACATCTTTTTCGGCAAAGAAGACGTATACAATAAGCTTTGAGAATCATGAATAGACATCAAAATCAAGGATTACCAGTTATTCAAGGAAATCCTGATGCTGCAGCAAATCTTAGAGCAATAATTCAACCTCGAGCTATTAAGGACCACTTGAATCCTATCTTGGATGATCTAAATCCTGGAATTGTGGCTCCCGAGATCCAATCAGCTCACTTTGAACTCAAGCCAGTCATGTTTAACATGTTGAATTCCATTGGGCAGTTTGGTGGATCGCCTCATGAAGATGTAAGGCAACACATCCGTGCATTCTTGGAAGTTTGCGATTCATTTAGACAACAAGGGGTGCATGAAGATATGTTAAAGTTGAAGTTGTTCCCTTATTCCTTGTGTGATCGAGTGAGAGCTTGGTTGAGTGGAGTACCTACCGGTTCGATGGAGACATGGACAGACCTATGCAAAAGTTTTTTGATGCGGTATAGCCCACCCAATAGGAATACCCAATTAAGGAACGACATTACTTTATTTCGTCAAGCTGATGATAAATCAAAGTACGAGTGTTGGGATAGATTCAAGGGACTGTTGCGCAAGTGCACGAATCATGGTTTCCATTATTAGACACAAGTGGTAATGTTCTACAATGGTGTTAATGCCCTTAGAATGATGTTGGATGCTTTAGCAAATGGAACCCTGCTGGACAAGTCGCCTGGAGAAGCATTTGACATCCTTGATAGGATAGCAAACAACGACTACCAGTTCCCTACCTCAAGGCTCGGAATGAGAAAAAAGACTCAAGGGATGCAAGAATATGAAGCTGATTTTAATACCCCAAATCATGGCCTAGTAATATGTTACAAACTAATTAGAACTTAATTGTACAAACATCCTACAAATTAGAAGAATTGATTAAATCTAGTGACCATATTAGATGGATTTGATAATTAAATGGCTGAATCATGATGACCAAATAGTAAAAATGTTTAAATGTTCATTTGCATGCAACTAGGATGTGTAATTAAGGAGTTATGAAACAATTAGACCTTGAATAGCCATGTAGAGGCATTCGGCCAAGCCAAGTGATAACAACTTGGCTAGGTGTCCATTTTTCTATCATCTTCTCCATTCATCCTTTCCCCTTCCTTGGCCAAAACCCTCTCAACTCCTTAGGGAAAAGAAAAGCCACCATTGTAGAGATTGAAAGCTTGTATGTGATCATATTTTCATGTACTTGGATAAGCTAGGAAGATTGTAAGTGAATTCTAAGTCCTTCCTCCCTAGCAACTTGTTCGAATGAATGTTTGATGATAAAATTGAACTTGAATTCATAGAATTGTATGTTAGACGTTATGCTTGAAACTACCTTGAATTGTAGCTTGAATGTGGTTGAAATGCTATTGAAATTAGGATGAAATTATGCTTGATCAAATGGAATATGTACATGAACGAAACCATTGTTTGATTGATCATGTAACTTGATAAGGTGATTCGAATTGTATGAATTAGGACTTGAATTGAGTAAAAAGCTTGCTAGAAATTTAGAAACATGTTAAATTGAGATGTTAATCAATTTAAAATCATGATTGGATAGTGAAAATTGAGCTTAAAGATGAAACTAGTCACATTTGATTGTTAAATAGCTAACTAGTGACTATTTTGAAAGAATTGATAAATGTTGGAATATTTTGACAGAATTGAGGGATGGAAATTATGAACTAAAAACAGGGGATAGTCAATTAAATGCTTTCTGGATTGAATTGCTTGAATAATGATAATTTGGACTACTATAAGATGCTTGTTGAGATGTATGTGAAATAGGGACTATAATCAAAACCATGAATGATCTAAGGACTGAATTGTATGAATTAGGGGCTGGAAATAGTGACTTAAAAACAAGGGAAGTTAGATTAAAAGTTTGTTAACATGAATTGTATGAGATAAACACAATTTGGACTATTTTGTAGAACAAATACAAATGTGTAATTGCACATTGTTTTAGTGGTCTGTTTTAGCAAAAAATAGGACTATTAGGGACTATTTTGTATAACTTGATAAATACAGTTAAAATGGGACTGTTTTGGACAGTTTAGGAGCAGGGAAAAACTGTTCTAATTGATTGAAAGGATAAAATTGTTAGATTGTTGTAAATACAATGCTTGACTCTAGTTTCTTGTGAACTTGGATTGCTTGAAATGTATTGTTTGGTGGTTGATTTTGATTCCATTATATTGGATGTATGTTAAAACAAGGAGTGGGTCTTGTTGAAGAAGATAGAGTTGGACAACCTAGCAACAAGCAAAAAGGGATTTGGATCAAGGATCAAAACTAGCTTGGAGTATTGTGACTGTAGCTTTTACATAGGGTTAGGACTTAGGTCCTAACCAAATATGCACAATTTCTATTCCATTGATATGTTTATGTTATGAAGTGAATCTAAACTATGCTTGGAAATGAATTAAAGGAAGAATAGCTTAAATGGAAACTTGTATTAAGATATGCTTGATATATGATTTGGTAATACAAATGGATCATGTAAACAAATGGATTGATCTTCTATGGTTTCTTGTATTGACTTATTTGAAAGAGTCAATAATGCTTAGACATGATCTTGCTTAATGTTAATGATGACATGCAATGCAAACTTGCTTGAATTACAATGAATCCATGATAAAATGAGCTAAGGCTTGAATGGCCTAAGGGCTATCTTGATATTGATAGATAAATACTTGAAAGGGATGCTTGAATAAGCTACTAACTTGCCATGATCTTGTTGTGTACTTGCCTTGACTTGAAATCTTGAAGCTTACTTAATTGACAAGTAAATCAAACAAAGCCTTGGTTGCTAGTTGGTCATAGGTAGGATGGCATGCCATAGAGTCTATAGCTCATTTTGTTTGGGTGGACTACGGTCCTGGGCCAAGGCCCTTATTTGGCGACAGTAAGAGGGATGTGTGTTATGGTCACTGGCGACAGTAGGAGGGTGATATGACCAGTTTCTTATTTTGGCGACAGTTTGGTTGGTGACTCGATTACCTAGACATAACTATGTACCAAGGCCTAATCTAAAATGAATAAGCAAGAAAGAAATGCATGGCCTAAAACTTGAATGATACTTGACTTGATATCTTGAAATTGCTTGCTTATATGATACTTGAAAAGTGATCATACTCGAATTGATATGCTTAAACATGCCTCTTGTCTTGATATAGTACTCGATCCAACTTGAAATGGAAACAACCTTCTTATTAATTGTTGATCGAATGGCATTGAAGCATGAATTAGTGTATATTACTTGAGATTGAGGCCTAATTATATGTTCTTGTACTTGTGATGATGTGTATAAATGGTAATAGCTATACATGACTACTTGACTCCCTAATTGACTTGAAACACTTGAAACCTTATGTTAGACTTAACTTCACATGCTTAAACCTTAGCTAGGTTGTACTTGATTTAAGACTACCTAAACTTGATAATTGGCTAGTAAATAGTTGCTACCTCACTAAGTACATTATGTACTTATCACTCTTGTTTCCGTCCTTCCTAAACCACAGGTTTAAAGAGATCTTAAGGCTATCTTCCTTGAGCTTGAAGCAGGATACAAGCAGAGCTAGAAGTATGACTTTGATTCTATTTTGTAACTCTCCTAGTTGGTGGCACCTAGATATGTACATATTTAAACTAGATCATGCATTTTGTTCATTTTGAAGTTTGTATATATATGGCCTTGACCTTTAGAAGCTTGTAAAGACTTGGTTGGAAATGTCTGATACCATGATAACCTGATACTACGTAAATGAATTAAGCATGACTTGTTGAATGTGAAGAATGGAACTTGGTTACATGATCTAGTTATATTTGAATGTGTTTAACAAAGGGACACTATGTGCTTAACTCGTGTATGTTCTATTCGAATTGATCACTTGGTTGATTAGGTTGCTTCTAGTTTAAGTAATTAAGGTCATGATAAGTTAGTCATGATTGCTAGTTGATGTTAAGCTTGCTTGAAGGCATGTTGATGGTGTTATGATTCAAATGAATACAATGGTGACCATGTCTAGTAACCAACCTTATACGTAACCTTGTCTTGAATGTAAATTTCTAGAAGATTAAGCTTAGTTAACTTGACATGAATATGACAATGTAACCATGTTTGACATTGTCTTGAATTAGATCAAAGCTGCGCATATTTGAATAAACTCGAAATGAAATTGAGTCTTGCCTTGAATGTATTCAATTGCCTACATGTATAAGGGACTAGGTTATATCTTCTTAATTGACTTGGATACTTATGCTTATATTTGGTGAGTCATAATGTTTGTAAAGTATGATCTTGATGATTGTTTGGCTTTCTTGTTAAGCAAGTAACTCATCTAATAGGATGAGTTCAAAAGTTTTAAAGGGCTTGTATTCTTGTGTGAATTCTTGTTTGCTTGTTTTAACACTCCTTGGTCGGGTTACTCTTAACCCGGGTGAGGGGTGTTACACTGATGACTCGGTTTCAGCTCAATTATCAGCCATTACCAATATGTTAAAGAATCTCCAACGTCAAAACGAGGTAAAGGAAGTGAAGGTTACATCAGCTTGTTTTTGGTGTAAGGGAAACCATCATTTGAGTGAGTGCCCAGAAAACCAAGAATCTACCAACTATGTGAGGAACTACAATAGGAACAACAACCCCTACTCGAACACCTATAATCCAGGATGGCGTCAACATCCTAACATTTCTTGGGGGAACCAGGGGAAGAACAATGTTGGCAGCTTGAATCAGCAACAAAATCTGATCGAACCCCTAGGTCACCAGCAGAATATGCCATGGCAAAACAACAGAGGTTCGGCGTCTTCATCAAGTAACAATTCTTTGGAAGCTACATTCAAGGACTTCATGTTAACCATGAAGGACTTCATGACTACTACAAAATTTCTACTCCAAGACCATGCTGCGTCCATCAAGAACCAATGAGCATTGCTACAAAGTCACAGTTCGTCCTTAAGATCTTTGGAAACACAAGTAGGGTAAATTGCACAAGCCTTGCATGTTCGACCTCAAGGGAGTTTGCCTAGTGACACTAAAGTCACTAAACCTCATAGAAAGGAACAGTGTAGTGCACTCACTTTGAGAAGTGGCACACAACTCAATAAAGATGATAAGTTTGGGGGAAAACAAAGAAAAACTCCAACCCCAAGTCTGAGCAAGGGGAACCTGTTGTACCAGAAGATACACGTTTTGAGGAGGACAAGAATGAGGGCCCAACTAAAGAATCTGCTGAGGAAGGACCAACTTTTTCTGCGATAAAAGACAAACCCCTAATAGTAGAGGAAGAACTCAGACCCCCACCTCATTTCCCTCAAAGAATGAAGAAGCACAAAGGCGATCTCCAGTTCAAGAAATTCGTGGATATCCTTGATCAGCTGCATATCAATGTCCCATTTCTGGAGGCCATTGATCAAATGCCCACTTATGCTAAATTTCTCAAGGATATTGTTACCAAGAAGAGGAAGGTGGAAAATATGAGTTTGTTGCCACAACAAAAGAGTGTTATTCTGTGTGGAGAAAGTTGCTACCTAAACGACAAGATCAGGATAGTTTCATTATTCCATGCTCCATTGGTGACAACTATGTGGGAAAAGCTTTATACGACCTTAGGTCTAGTGTCAACATAATGCCCAAGTCTGTTTTTATGAAGCTTGGGATGGGAGAAACAAGGCCTACAATAGTTATTTTGCAGCTAGCCGATCTCTCTCATGTCCGACCAGAAGAAAGGATTGAAGATGTTGCGGTAAAAGTTGATAGATTTGTCTTTCTAGTCAACTTTCTCATTCTTGATTGTGAGGCGGATGGCAATGCACCCATAATCTCATGATGGCCATTCTTAGCCACCGGCCGTATCTTGATTGACTGTGAGAAAGGTGAGTTTACAATGCGGGTGGCTGATTAAAGGGTAACCATCAACCTCTTTAACACTCTCAAATATGTGGACGACAATGAGGAATTTCAATACATAGATGCTATAGCAGAAGAACATGATGGAGAATTATGCTGCAACAATTTTGTGCAAATTGAAGATTATGTGGAGTTCAAAGAGGATAATGATCAGGAGCTCGAGGACTGCCCGTTGGAGGTGGAATAGTCTAGCTTGCTCGAAGCTAGACCAGGTACGCACTTCGAACCCCTTGACCTTTTTGAATTTACTCCTCCTAAACCCTCCCTTGAGCATGCACCCACATTGGAACTAAAGCCTTTGCCATCATACCTTAAATATGCTTATTTGGGTAGTAATGAGACTTTGTCGGTGATATTTTAATCTAGTCTTACACCTAAGCAGGAATCTAGCTTGATAAATATGTTATCTCAACATAAAAAGGCTCTAGGTTGGACTATGGCTGACTTGAAGGGTATAAACCCTACTATTTGTATGCACAAAATTTTGCTTGATGATTGTCACAACAATTATGTTGAACCCCAAAGAAGACTCAATCCGATCATGAAGAAGGTAGTGATAAAGGATTTAATCAAGTGGCTTGATGATGGCGTCATTTACCCAATATCCAACAGTTCGTGGGTCAGCTCGGTACAATGCGTACCCAAGAAAGGAGGCATGACCGTGGTGAGCAATAACGACAATGAGTTGCTACCAACAAGGACCGTCACAAGTTGAAGGATATGTATAAACTATAGGAAGCTCAACAAGGCAACCAAAAAGGACCATTTCCTCATCTCATTCATTGATCAAATGCTAGATCGATTGGCGGGCAAGGCCTTTTATTGTTTCCTCGATGGATACTTAGGGTACAACCAGATTGCTATAGCACCCGAAGATCAAGAGAAGACAACCTTCACCTTTCCCTATGGTACTTATGCCTTTAGGAGAATGCCCTTTGGACTTTGGAATGCTCCAGCAACTTTTCAAAGATGCATGCTAGCAATTTTCTCGGATATGGTTGAAGAGTTCTTGGAAATTTTCATGGATGACTTTTCAGTCTCCAGAGATGACTTTGAAGCATGTTTGGGCAATTTGGCAAGGGTACTCAAGATATGTGAAGAAGCTGATTTGGTTCTCATTTGGGAGAAGTGCCACTTTATGGTAATCGAAGGGACAGTTTTGGGCCATAAGATTTTGAAGAGAGGCTTTGAGGTGGATAAGGCAAAAGTTGAGGTGATCGAGAAGTTACCTCCTCCGACCAATGTCAAGGGTATCCGAAGATTCCTAAGACATGCAAGATTTTATCGGAGGTTCATCAAGGAATTCTCCAAGATTTCCAAGCCGCTATGTAATTTGCTACAGCAAAACCAACCCTTCGTGTTTGACAAAAATTGCCACAACGCATTCAAGGAGCTGAAGGACAGGCTTATCTCAGCCCCTATTGTTGTTCCACTAGATTGGGATGAGCCTTTCGAGCTGATGTGTGACATAAGTGACTACGCAGTAGGAACAACACTTAGGCAACACCGAGGTAAGCTTTTTCATGTTGTCTATTATGCTAGCCGCACTTTAAATGATGCACAAATCAACTATACCACCACTGAAAAAGAGTTGTTAGCCATTTTGTTTGCCTTTGATAAGTTTAGGGCGTACTTAATAGGTACTAAGGTCATTGTTCACACTGATCACTCAGCTATTAGATACTTAGTGACTAAGAAGGATGTTAAACCTAGACTTATTAGGTGGATACTTCTTTTGCAAGATTTTGACCTAAAAGTTAGAGATAGGAAAGGATGTGAAAACCAAGTAGCTGACCATCTCTCTAGATTAGAAAATAAGACTAAAGACAGAAATGAAGGAATTCCCTGATGAGAAAATCTTATACGCTACAGCAATTCCATGGTATGCTGATATTGTTAACTTTCTTGTTAGTGGAATTTTGCCTCTTGATTTGAATAGCCATGGCCGAAAGAAGTTCAAGCATGGCGTGAGGTTTTATTTATGGGATAAGCCTTATTTGTTCAAGCAGCGTGCTGACCAAATGATAAGAAGATGTATCCCAGAAGAGGAGTAAAGGGATATCATATTCCATTGCCACTCGTCTTCGTGTGAAGGCTATTTTGGAGGAATGAGGACTGCTGCAAAGGTCCTACAATTAGGATTCTATTGGCCCACACTCTTCAAGGACGCTCATGAATTTTGAAAGATATGTGACCGATGTCAAAGAACATGGAACATATCTCGGAGACATAAAATGCCATTACAAGGCATCTTGGAGGTAGAGCTTTTTGATGTCTAGGGAATAGATTTCATGGGACCATTCCCCTCATCGCTTGCGGATCTCTACATTTTGTTGGTAGTAGATTATGTGTCAAAATGGGTTGAAGCTATGGCCACACCGAAGAATGACTCCAAAATAGTTTTGAAGTTCCTTCACAAGAACATTTTCACAAGGTTTGGAGCACCACGAGCCATCATCAGCGATGAAGGAATCCACTTTGACAATAAGCTGATTGCCAAGGCATTACAAAGATATGGGGTGAGACATAAAATTGCCACGGCATACCACCCCCAAACCAACGGACAGGTTGAGATCTCCAATCGAGAGATAAAATAAATACTTGAAAAGGTGGTCAATTCCAAGTGCAAGGATTGGTCTCTGAGGCTCAACGAGGCCTTATAGGCATACCGCACAGCCTTCAAGACACCATTAGGAATATCCCCGTTCAAGCTTGTCTATAGAAAGGCATTTCATCTCCCCGTAGAGCTTGAACACAAGGCTTATTGGGCTATTAAGAAGCTTAACATGGATGCCCAGCTAGCTGGAGAAAGAAGGCTATTAGAGCTAAACGGGATGGGAGAATCTCGAGCTCATGCTTATGAGAATGCAAGGTTGTACAAAGAAAAGAAAAAGAAGTGGCATGATAAGCATATTTTTCCACGACATTTTTCAGAAGGCCAACAAGTGCTTCTCTACAAATCTAGGCTCAAGCTCTTCCCTGGAAAGCTTAAAACTCGATGGTCAGGTCCCTTCAAGGTTCACAAGGTTTACCCTCACGGTGCTGTGGAAATCATGAATCTCAATGACGAGACAATCTTCAAGGTCAATGGCCAGTGCCTGAAGGTTTACAATGGTGCTCCGATCTTGAGAGACAAGTCGTCCCTACTCCTCCATGACCCTTGAAAGTTTGCATCCTCCTCTCTCTCTTTATTATGCTATAGCATATTCTTGTTTTTATGCCCATAAATAATTTAGTTTTTTTTATTATTAATCTCTTAAGTTATTTTTAGTGTTCCCTTTTCTTTATCTCATGTTTGTTGTTGCGTGTAATAAGTGCTACGTAATTGTGCAAGTATACACGTCGCAAGTAATAAAGTGATACGAGTATCGTCTCCACAGGGATTGGTTTGGGCCACTTTGCTTTAGTTATCGCACTGTAAAAGTAAAAACACAATTGATAGTATGAGTTGATTTTAACGAGTAAAGTAAAAGCAATAAACTAAAAGAATAGATGAAAGAAAAAAGTGAGAATAGGTCAGGTTATCATGGGTTGTGGAGTGATAGTCGATTGGATCGTCTTGGTAAAAGAGTGCAAGGGCAACTCAGTTGCCGTGGCAACTTGCACAGCGGGGTTGCCTTGGCAGCTAATCGATGGTTGCCTGGGCGACTAGCTGGGCAACTACTTGGGCTTCTGGGCAGCAACTTCAAGGTTCGGCAGAGCGTTCTTCAATGGTTTCTTCTTATCCCTAAGTCAAAACTCTAGCTACTTGTGCATGCCTTGATAATACATCCCTACGTGAATCAAGGGTGAACAACAACCAATCTTGCGCTCCTCTTAGCCATTGAAATCCTTAACTTATTCCTAAGCTGGATTAATCTTCACCATCAATAGATTGAATAAAGACCATACTCATTCGTTTCTTGAATCTAACTCTCCCGATATTAGATAAATAGATGAAGTTACGAGATCCTCTCCCAATTCACTCGCAAACAAGAATAAGAACGAAGAATGAGTAAACCTTGAATTGAAAGTGCAAACTCTTATTACCTAAACAAAATCCAATTGTTTTTCTCAAAAAAAAAACACAATAACCCCAACCAATCAAGTTAGTTCATGGTTGGGTTCAAAAGATATACAAAGAATAATCCCCAAACCATGAATCTAATGGAAGCAAAGAAGAAGAAGAAGAAATTGAACTCTCTCCGCCTTGCTCTCTTGTCAAAATTTCTCTCCTCTTGCCCTTTGGAGTTGTCGAAATTTTCCCTCATCTTGCTCTTGGAGTTGACGGTTTGGTGATCTATTTATAGGGCTAGGTCAAAGTCCTTCTTTGAGGAGGAAGTTAAGTTGGAATTAAATTATCTTTAAAGAATATAATTTTTTATTATAATTATATTCCTTCTAGAACTTCTCCTATCTTCTTGGAATTTAATTCTTCTTTAACCTCTTCATAGAAATCAAACTCCTTTGGTATTTAGCATTGCTCCACGTCATCTTGGGCTTGTCTAGTCATCAATTTCGACTACCATATCACCTTATTCTTTGTCGACAATTGCCCTGGCAACTGGCTCGGCGCCTCCTTCATGCATTGCCCTGGCAACTAGCTCGACATCTCCTTCATGCACTGCCCTGGCAACTGGTTCTAGCCTTGTTTAGGCAAGTGATTCTGCACACACACAAAAACATACCAAAGCAGCATCTTTTTCCACAAAAATCACCAAGTTATGTAATCAAGCTCAACGGTGGAAAGAAACATGAATTAATGCATGAATGACTAATTATGCAACTAATATGACCTTAAGTCTAACAATAATATGAGTAAAAAGGGTAATAAAAATAGTACTTTTGAACACTTATCACACCCCCAAACTCAAACTATTGCTTGTCCTCAAGCAATGCAAACTAACAATTACCTACCAAGACTTTAATCATCAAAGACATGCTTCAAACTTGAATACAAACCTCGGAACCGTGGCACAAAGTATGATCACCTTTTAATTTTTCGGATAGCACAAAAATTACCCGGAACCAAACTATAATGCTAGTGACAATGTGTGTGCGTAGTTGTGTACAAGTTGATTTTCAGGATTCTATGTGAACAATAGGCTTTTATCAATTTAATTACCATGGCATTTATTTTTATTTTCACTAGAGCCAACTTTCGGGCACCTCTACCAAAGTAATCAATTTCTCATTTTATTTTAGTCAACTAGAGCCAATTTTGGGCACCTCTAGTGATTATTTAATGTGCATTAACTACTAGAGCCAGTTTCGGGCACCTCTAGCAAGAAAGTGTATTTATTACTAGAGCTGGTTTCGGGCACCTCTAGCAAGAATTTAACTTTTAATTTTCAATTTTAAATTTACCCAAATTTTAAGCAACCTAAGTTCACTAAGTTTCTTTCAATCAACAAGCCACAACCGTGTAACCAAAATTCAGCATCATAGTAAAATTATAAGTTCTTTTCGTGCAATCCTAAAATTAAAGGTTCTTTCAATTAAGTGCAGTGGAAAAAATTCATCATTGGATATTCAACAAGTCTTAAGCAATTAAATCCAATTAAAGGCATGGCAAGTAACATTTGCAACCTATATGTGATTGCTAAAGATGAATGCAACTAAACATGAAACTAACTAGAAACCAACACCCCCCAAACTCGAGAGAAGCATTGTCCTCAATGCATGTAAAAGTGAAATAAAATTTAAAAGAAACTAAACGAAATGAGTTAGTCGGAGAGGTCGTCACCTCGAGTGATAAGTTTCCTTCGTGCCATTTTCTTGATTCATTTTTCAGTCGGTGGTTGAATGCTGGTACCGCGTGAATAGCATTGCTTTGATTTGATCTATGTTTGCCAAGGCAGGTTTACTTGCCTGGGCATCAGTAGTTGCCGAAGCCATTGTTGTTGCCTGGGCATCGCCAGTTTCTGTGTCGTGGCTACTGCTGAGGTAGTTGCAGGGGCGTCCTCTGTTGCAGTTGCCATGGCAAGTAGTCGGCAGTGAATTTCCTTAGCATGTTGGTTGTGAGTCTTGTTGTGGAAAAGAAAAGAAAACAAAAAAAACCTGAAAACTAACGATAATGAAGAAAAATAAAATAAAATATCTTCTAAAAATAAAAATAAAAGAAAAAGAAAATATTGAAAGGAGAGCATGCTCATGCATCTCCTAAGGTGTCAACTTCTTTGTTACGTTCTACATGGGCACCGTTGTAGTGCTTCAATCTTTATCCGTTAACTTTGAATTCATGTTCGTCGGTAATGGACTTGATTATCACGGCAGCATGGGAGAATGGTTTGACAACTTTGAATGGTCCCGATCGTCTTGATTTTAGTTTTCTCGGGAAATGTTTCAGCCGAGACTTGAATAAGAGAACTAGTTGCCCTGGCATGAATTGTCGCGGTAATAGTTTCTTGTCCTGCCATTGCTTTGTTTTCTCCTTGTAGATTCGTGCATTGTTATAGGTGAGTGCACAGAATTCTTCTATCTCGTTGAGGTCCAACAAACGCTTTTGCCCGGCACTTTCCCAATCCATATTCACGATCTTGATTGCCCAATATGCCTTGTGTTCGATTTCCACCGGTAGATGGCATGTTTTGCCATAGACAAGTCAGAAGGGGGACATACCTAAGGGTGTTTTGAATGCAGTATGATATGCCCAAAGTGCGTCATCTAGTCTTACTGACCAATCCTTCCTAGAGGGGTTTACAACTTTCTCGAGTATACCCTTCAATTCCCGGTTGGAAATTTTTGCTTGCCCATTGGTTTGTGGGTGATATTGCCCGTCCTATGGCAACGATCACATTGCTTGTAAAACTCTTGGGCATCTTTGTACAGTATTGGCCAATACAAATCGGATTGCAAAACTTTGGCCGCGGTACGAGTTCCTCCAAAATGTCCTCTATAGGGTGAAGAATGGCATTATCAGAGTACATTCTGCTATCTTCTTCAGGGACATATCAGCGTATGACCTGATCTGTACATTGTTTAAACAAAAGAGGCTCGTCCCAAAAGTAATGCTTAGCATCATGGTGGAACCGCTTCTTCCCTTGGTGAGTAAGGTCATAAGGTAAAATACCATAAACAAGGAAATTAACTAAATCCGCGTACCAGGGTATTGCCGAGGCATGTGCTGTCGTGGCGACTGCTCCCAAGGTTGCTGAGGCATGTGCATCTAGAGTTGTCGAGGCATATGCATCAGGTGCTGCTGTGGCATCGAGGGTTGCCAAGGCGTGTGCGTCTAGAGTTGTCAAGGCATGCACATCCATAGTTGACGAGGCGTTGAGGGTTGCCGGGGCGTGCGCGTCTCGAGTTGTCGAGGCATGCGCGTCTGGTGTTTCCGAGGCGTGCACGTCAGGTGCTGCTGCGGCATCTATGGTTTCCGAGGTATGCGGCATCCATGGTTGCCGAGGCGTCGAGGGTTGCCGAGGCATGCGCGTCTGGAATTGCCGAGGTATGTGCGTCAAGCGCTGCCGAGGCGTCGAGGGTTGCCGAGGCTTGTGCATCTCTGGTTGCCGAGGTGTGCGCGTCAAGGCCTGTTGTGGCGTTGAGGGTTGTCGAGGCATGCGCATCCATGGTTGTCGAGGTGTGCGCGTCAAGAGCTGCTGCGGCGTCGAGGGTTGCCGAGGCATGCGTATCCATGGTTTCCAAGACGTGCGTATCCATGGTTGGCGAGGCAACTAAAAGTTGGTCATCTGGGAATGCATCGCATATCTCTAAATCCGCGTCCTCCTCCCTGTGCGTTTGCCTAGGACTACTCCTACCGCGAAATCACTTGCATCACACATAAGCTCAAAAAGGTAGCGTCCAATCTGGTGGAACGATAATGGGTGCCGAGGCAAGCTTTTCCTTTAGGGTTTCAAATGCTTGGGCGCAAGAATCATCAAAATTGAAGACTTTGTCCTTTGCTTTGTCTACTTCAATTCCCTTGGAGGAAATCTTGTGGCCAAGCACTATTCCTTCATCTACCATAAAATGGAACTTCTCCCAATTAAGGACTAAATTGGTTTCTTCACATCTTGCCAACATATTCCCTAAATTTCTGAGGCAACTGTCGAAGTCATTACCAAAAACGAAAAAATCATCCATAAAGATCTCAAGGAAGTCTTCGACCATGTCTGAAAAGAGTGCCATCATGCTTCTAATGTTACTGTATATCTGAGAAAACTTGAGGATGGTCATTTTTTATACTTCTTATAGTCCATCCGCACCCTCCATCGGGTGACAATATTGCCCAAGAAGAGTTTGGCCAATGTTCTTGTAGCTACTCCCCTTTGTGTTACCATGGTGGATGTGTCTTTCTTTCATGTTCCCTTGTAGTCCATGCATGCCCTCCACCTTGCTACTATTCCTAAAGGCACAAATATATTAATAGGAAAAATTATATCCATTCCCAACCATTTAATTACCTCATTCTCGTCAGGCTCCATCATGGTTGGATGTAGCCTTCATTGTCATGGTAATTGATGCTCTAGCCAATTGTCGTGGAAATCAGTTGCCAACATTTGCTGTAAGTCAAGGGAAGAACCAATTTTTTGAAAAGCTTTACGAATCTAAACGCCTTTTTCTTTTGGCCTCTCAAACATCTCCATCAGTAGAGACTTCGATGGCTTCAAATCTACCAACATCGGTTCCTCAAGACATACCTGCAATGGACGAGGTGAGTTTTTAAAGAATTCAAAAGGTTCAACCATTACCTGCTCATATTCCATTGGCAATGTATTATCATCTCGTTGATCTTGCATGTGGTCGTGTAATTGCCGTGGCAACTGTAGATGAGAGCAATCTAAAGATTCATGCTTCAACATCAACGTTGTAACCTTCTGGGCATCAGGTTCCTCAGAATTTGTTGTAGTATTGTTGTTCTCAGCTTCACTAAGTGTTGTCGTGGCATTGCTCTGTTCAGACTCCTCAATCATTGCCAAGGTAATTTGTTGCTCGGGCTCATCATGTGTTGGGTAGACTTTCTCATCAACATACTCTCGACTTTGAGGTTTTAGTTGTTCCTCACACATCGGAGTGCTTTCCTTGCATTGTTCCTTGTCCTCTTGCCTTGGGACTTCAGTACCCCTAGGAATGAATTGTTGGTGCATGTTATCCATGACATATGTAGATCTCCTCAATTGATCTTCTGAATTCCCCAAGGTTGCATCCCACTGAGCTATCCTCGTATCCATGGACTTTGATAGCTCTCGAATCTCTTCAAATGATCCGTCAAGTCTAGCCAAGGAAGCTAGCAACGTTTCCTCCAAGGAATTGGAATGCACTTGAAACGGACTACATTGCCATGACATATCTGTTGCTGCGGCAAAATTATTATGGTAAAAAAAATTGAGCTTTTTGACCATACCATGAAGAATTTTGCTGCTGGTTCCCTCCATGGTCCTCCATGTAGTTATATACACTGAAAATGTGAGGGCAATTTTCAAACACATGATGTTCTCCATACATAGCACAAGATTTTTCCACGGTATAGGCTCTTTGGGCTTTTCTCGCTTGGTATAGGTAATCATCAAAGGGTGCAAGAAACTATTGATTGGATTGATTCCTATCTTCCAACATCATCTCTCGAATAGATCAGCTTTTATTTCCCGACATGTTGATGTCCCTTAACTTGTAGCGCACTTAAAATTTTTTTTGATAAAACAAACAAAAAGAAAAGTTAGTAAAACTAAGAGAAAAAAAATGCAATAACAAAAACAACTAACACCAATTGCCAATCCCCGGCAACGGCGCCAAAAACTTGTTGCGTGTAATAAGTGCTACGCAATTGTGCAAGTATACATGTCGCAAGTAATAAAGTGATACGAGTATTGAGTATCGTCTCCCCAGGGATTGGTTTGGGCCACTTTGCTTTAGTTATCGCACTGTAAAAGTAAAAACACAATTGATAGTATGAGTTGATTTTAATGAGTAAAGTAAAAGCAATAAACTAAAAGAATAGATGAAAGAAAAAAGAGAGAATAGGTCAGGTTATCGTGGGTTGTGGAGTGATAGTCGATTGGATCGTCTTGGTAAAAGAGTGCAAGGGTAACTCAGTTGCCGTGGCAACTTGCATAGCGGGGTTGCCTTGGCAACTAATCGATGGCTGCCTGGGCGACTAGCTGGGCAACTACTTGGGCATCTGGACAACAACTTCAAGGTTCAGCAGAGCATTCTTCAATGGTTTCTTCTTATCCCTAAGTCGAAACTCTAGCTACTTGTGCATGCCTTGATAATACATCCCTGCGTGAATCATGGGTGAACAACAACCAATCTTGCGCTCCTCTTAGCCATTGAAATCCTTAACTTATTCCTAAGCCGGATTAATCTTCACCATCAATAGATTGAATAAAGACCATACTCATTCGTTTCTTGAATCTAACTCTCCCAATATTAGATAAATAGATGAAGTAACGAGATCCTCTCCCAATTCACTCGCAAACAAGAATAAGAACCAAGAATGAGTAAACCTTGAATTGAAAGTGCAAAATCTTATTACCTAAACAAAATCCAATTGTTTTTCACAAAAACAAAACACAATAACCCCAACCAATCAAGTTAGTTCATGGTTGGGTTCAAAAGATATACAAAAAATAATCCCCAAACCATGAATCTAATGGAAGCAAAGAAGAAGAAGAAGAAATCGAACTCTCTCCCCCTTGCTCTATTGTCAAAATTTCTCTCCTCTTGCCCTTTGGAGTTGTCGAAATTTTCCCTCCTCTTGCTCTGGAGTTGACGGTTTGGTGATCTATTTATAGGGCTAGGTCAAAGTCCTTCTTTGAGGAGGCAGTTAAGTTGGAATTAAATTATCTTTAAAGAATATAATTCTTTATTATAATTATATTCCTTCTAGAACTTCTCCTATCTTCTTGGAATTTAATTCTTCTTTAACCTCTTCATGGAAATCAAACTCATTTGGTATTTAGCTTTGCTCCACGTCATCTTGGGCTTGTCTAGTCATCAATTTTGACTACCATATCACCTTATTCTTTGTCGACAATTACCCTGGCAACTGGCTCGGCGTCTCCTTCATGCACTGCCCTGGCAACTAGCTCGGCATCTCCTTTATGCACTGCCTTGGCAACTGGTTCTAGCCTTGTTTAGGCAAGTGATTCTGCACACACAAAAAACACACCAAAGCAGCATCTTTTTCCACAAAAATCACCAAGTTATGTAATCAAGCTCAACGGTGGAAAGAAACATGAATTAATGCATGAATGACTAATTATGCAACTAATATGAGCTTAAGTCTAACAATAATATGAGTAAAAAGGGTAATAAAAATAGTACTTTTGAACACTTATCATTTGTTTCTATCACCCCCATGTCAATTTTGTCCATAGTTTGCAGGTGGCACACCAGGGCGAAAAAAAAATTATGGTTGCTGGCCTTTTTATCAGGGTTAGGGTTTTGTCTCTATCCTAATAAGGGAAGTTAAAAAGGCAAAAAGAATTTCCAAGGTTTGGGGGAGGGTGGCGGTATTAAAAAAGCAAAAAAAGGGGAAATTATTCCTTAGTTAATTTCATAAAACCCTAACCATTCAAAACCCTACCTTCTCTCTCCACCTTTTCCATTTTTCATTAAATAGCCATCACTTCTCTCCTCTTACACATGCCGTAAAATAGTCCCATTCACCCCCTCTCTCCATTAACGTGTGACAGTTCCCAACCCTATCAACTTCCCTCTTCTCTCCCTTGTCCTTTTCTCCTAATCCTTTCTTCTCAACTTCATCTTCATCAACTGATTTCCTCTCAACTCCATTGAAGCCAATACTTCACTTTCTTTACTACACCCAAAAATTTTCCCCACCCAACATTATCTTCCCTCCCTACCATCATAATGGTCTGATGCAAGAATGTCTCTGCTGCATCCACTAGTGCCCAAGCACCACCCATTGCCGAGATCAAGAAATTCTCTGACACAACTGCCAAAGACCGATGGCAGCAACTTAAAGATCAAAAGCCCTTTGCAGAGCAAGGATTCAAGTTCCCTATTGAGGGGAAAAAGGTTTTGACAAAGAAGTGTTGGACGTAATCACTACACATGGCTAGGAAACTTTTGTGAAACACCATGAAGATATATGTGTCCCCCTAGTGAGGGAATTTTATTCTCATCTGACAAGCCCCACCTAGTCTAGTGTGTACTTACGAGGAGAGAAAATAAAATTTATAGCCGCAACAATCAACAAATACTGCAGTCTGAAGAATGTGGTAGACCGCTATAGCCTCTTTTTGACTAGTGTTGATGCCCAAACACAAAAAGAAGTCCTTAAAGACTTGTGCTTCAGCGGGACTAAACTGGACATGGCCACTCGATCTATGGAGTGAGGACACCTTAAACCTGAGGCCAAAGTCTGCAACCATTATGTGAAAACCCGTCTCATGCCCACATCCCACTCTACCACTGTCCACATAACTGGTTGCTCCTTATCCATTCTATCTTACATGGTTGATCCATCGATTTTGGAAAATTGATTGTTGATGAAGTTTATGCATGCCTCAAGAGAAAACACAACCCCCTAATTTTCCCAAACCTCATTACACCCCTCTACCGAAAGAAACAGGTCTTTGAAGACCCCCGGGAAGATAAGACAGGTACCGACAAAAATTCGATCACACCAACCCAAATCCCCGATCTACGAGGATTTTATGAAGATGCCCCAGTAGAAACTATTGAAGTAGGGGCAAAGACAGTTTTTGCAGCAAGGATTGCATCCTTGGTGACCACCACCAAACACCTCCAGTTCAACATGGATGACATGCGTGGCACCCTCACAACCTTTTTTAGGTATGTGCAGGAAATGGATGTCGTTCTCAATGCATACATCAAAGAAATGCTGTCCCATATGACTATTGACTTCACTTACTTCCCCGAGGAACTATTTGCTACTCCTAAAGACCCTCCCACTACCACAAAAGCAAGCTCATCCCGCCCTACTCCTGCCTCAAAGAAATCTGCTACCCCGAGATCACCAGCTGTTAATCGTGAGACCACTCCACAAGAACCTGCACATATCGAACCTGCCACAGCTAAGAGTAAAAAGAGAAAGAGAAATGCCAGAAATCCAACCTCTGCTCCAGCTACTGAAGAACCTGCTACTGACCCCATCACTATCGAGAGTGACGATGAGGAGACACTGCAACCAACTCCCACTCCTGTTCAGAACCACCGGTGGAACAAACTCCAAATACTACAGCAAGAACAAAGCGCCGTCAGAAACGCACAGCTGGATGAGTTTGGAACACACCTACTGAAGACTCTAAGACTGAGGAGGACGATGCCCAGCCTGAGCAATCTAGTCAGGATGATCCAGCCTCACTACCAGAACCAAAAGATGAAGACACACCCATCGCCTCGCTGAAAAACACGAGTATCAAACACAAGGTAACCAAAACAACAAAACCAAAGTAGAGTTAGCCAAGGTACCTTGCATTGCATTTCATGTAGATTAGTTTCATTTAGTTAATTTATATGCATTGAGGACACTGCATTTCTCAAGTTTAGGGGTGTTAGTGTTCATAATTAGGCAGTGCATTTAGTAGTAGAAACATAATTTATGATATGGCATTTTGTTTAGTTCAAAGATAGTTTTATGAACAAATTAAGGATGTCCAATGATGAACATTTAAATATTATGGCCTGGAATTAATTGAATATATATGACTAGCTTAGATAGTATAACTAATTTTATGGCTTGATACTTTGTGAATTAATTATTGCTCGATTGCATGCTTTCTATGCTTAAGTTTGTTAGAAAAATTTTGAGGAAATGACTCTTGAATACCTTAGTATGAATAATTCTAATGAACGTGAATGATAAATGTAAGCATTAAAACTCTAATGAACTCTCATGTGCTTAACAATGTGTTGATCTGTGAATAAATGCTTTGGTATAGCTGTAGAGGGACATTCCTCTTTGTGTTGTTTGCCTGGATACTGCATTTAAATAAATGGCAGCAACAACAAATGATTGAATGGAATTAGTCACGAGATTACTCTACTTACTGGCTAGGGAATGAGGTGGTTGCTCCACTTTATTTTCAAGCCTAGGAAGGTAGTTGTGATGAGCTGACTCCCTTCGTAGCAGCATATAAAAAAGAAAAAAAGGGAAAAGAAAGAAGTTACAATTGCGAGAGTAAAAATTGTGCTTAACTTGATTAGAAATACTAAGGTACATTAGAGAGCTTTGCTAGAAAATTTTCTAACCTAGATTAAGCATAGGTTGGATGCAATCGCGCACACACATGCAAAGGACCTTGCCCTAAAGAATAGATCTTAAAATCTTAGTTTAGTCTAACATGTTGAAAGTCTTTAATTTCTGAGGACTAAAATTTTGCCATAGCTCTGTCTTGCACTAAAATTTTTGCCATAGCATTTCTTTTGTTCTTCTCTACTCCTTGCTTGGGGACAAGCAATAGCTTAAGTTTGGGGGTGTGATAACCTTGCAAAATGCATATATTTCATGCCTTTTTACTCTGTTATTTGCTTGTTTCCAAGCTCATTTCATTTGCATTTAGCTGCATTTAGTCCATGTAGATGCATTTGGTTTTGTTCCTTTGCTTGTTAGGGTTTAATTATGAAATGGGTGCTGCTTGAGAAAGGGTTGGCCCGGTCTAGTGATGTGCAGAAAAGGACAAAAATGAAGAAGATATTTTCCATCCCACATGTGAGAACCCCCATTTTCCAGGGAATATTCCTTAGGTCATACAAGGAATATTTAGGGCACAAAACCCTAGGAGCCTCCACTATAAAAAAGATAAGATACCCTCATTAAGAGGTGTGCTAAAAAAGTGACTTAAAGGCTAGAGAGAGAAAGAAAAATGTGGCTCTTTTGTATCTTCTTCCTCAACTTGGTGTCCTCTATTTTTGAAGCTCCAAGTGGTGACCTTGCTGGCCTTTGAGAGAAGCAGCAAGCCTAGGGTGGTTTGTGGCAGTCCAAGGTGGATCGAGAGTTCATCTTTCTTTCTGCTTTTTGCTTTGACATTTTCTTATTTTCTGGATATGGGTTGTATGAACGAAATGATGTTGGATGTTTATTGCCCAGCCATGAACTGATTTTAGATGGCTTGGGCTTGTTTGAATGCTTTTGTTTAGTTCTTTTTAATGGATGCTTTCATTTTTTTTAGTTTTATCCATGCTTTGCCTATTGTTTTGTTTTCCCTAGGGTTGTAAGAGCCTTCGAGAGTTGGCCTTTCTTTAGGTGTTAGATTAGTCTACTAGTCGAGAGAGCAAGGCTTAGATCCATGTAGGCAATGGAGTTGGCTGCTGAGAGGCTCAACTCTAACCCACCTTAGAGATAAGGGAAGGTTTTCACCGCTAAAAAGGGTAATACTTTGTGGGTAGAGGTATGTTAGGGTTCACGTTGAGAGGTATTTCCATAGCAATTCTGACTACCAGACTTCTTACTAGAGATAGCTTAGAAGCACCCTTAGTAAACCCTGCCGAGCATAGGATAGGCTAGAAAGTAGAGGTATCCATAAGAGCTAGACATAGGTTATCTAGGCAAACCTAGCCAGTCATTCCCATAGAGAGCTTCGTACACGTGTGAGGACAGTTTAAGTCTATTCAGTTCAACCATTTTTTTATTACAATTGTTGCTATAGTATTTCTAGCCTTGCTTCTGTTTGCCAAAGCATTTACCTTTCCAGTTTGTGTTTGCATTGCTTAAACTTGACCTAAAATACCTCCAATCCCTGTGGAGACGATACTCACTCATCAATTTACTACTTGTTCGATGTGTATACTTGCCCTAATTACGTATCATTTATAATACACCACAACACGCAACAAATTTCATGTCCTCTAGTCATTTCTTAGAGTCTGGGCCCATCATTGCTTCTTGATGAGTCCCATGTGTTGGAGTGTGCCCAAAGACCAATCATGAGATGGTTGTAAAAGACATACTTATTTTATCTTGTTTATTAATATAAAGCCATTATTATTTCAGTCTTATTCTGTGTATCTATAAATAAACTAAATTATAATAAAGTCCTTAGAATAATATAGTTATTCTTGAATGTCCTTAGTCAATAATTATTGTGGGCTTGGACAACAATAATGTATTATGACTAATATGTAGTTGATTGATGAAAAAGTGTTGTCATTGACATGGAGATGTCAAAATCAATACATAAGTATGTGTTAAGGAACAAGATACTTGACTGACCTGCTATGAGCATGTTTCTTGGATTATTATGTGACAGTCACAACATTGCTTATGGTGATAACTACATGTATGATCCTCAGGGTTGATATCATCATTATTTCAACATCGTGAGTGGCATATTTTGATTCGATTAAACATGTGTCGTAACTGACTACACTATAAAGACTGATATTGGATATGTCATAATCCATGTAGTGAAATATGGTTGATCAAGATAGGATCTGTCCCTCCTACATAACAGGAGTAATATCATAGGCCACTTGATTGAGTGAGACTAGAAAATGCATGGCCATGCTCGATTAAATTGATATAGGATATCATAATTATTCATTTATAATAGTCTACTCAAGATATCAAGAAACATTAGATGGACTATACAAGTGTAACTAATCCATGACTTGTGTCTGATCTAGATATGAGGACAAAAGGATGAAATACATAAAAGAAATTAATCACGAAAAAAAGGTTAAATCGAACCACGATTTCATGTAACTTAGGTAGCAATGATGTATTACTAGATACCACTCATTGCTTGTAATATTAGAATTGTTCTGGATATTACTGCTAACGTTACATGAACCTACAAGGGTCACACCCTATGATTGAAACGAACAAATATTGATTAGATAGCATGTGTACAAACTTGTTGTACACGTAATTAGTGAGAAACCGAAATATTTATAATTATTGTAATTATAGATAATTTCGTTTATATATATATATATGTTAATATTTGATAAGTTATTGTAATTATCAAATATTATTAAAGTATATATATATCTAAAAGAAACCTAATTAAAGTAGAATCAGATTCTACATATTTAATTATATTCGGTTAAATATATTGTATATTTAAGAATCTGAATTTAATTAGAATTAGTTTTTAAATACTATATAAAGGCATAAGGTCTAGCAACCATTTATTCATGGTTTTTGAAAAACTTCTCTAATAGTTAGAGAAGAGAAAATATTGTTCGTTTCATTCGGGTGGACTGCGTAGAGGTCGAAACGCTATTGTGATGACTCAGATTCGATTTGGTTATTCTGAATTCATTACAGATTTCCAGATTCCAGATTTATTAAGGTAATGTTTCATTCTTTATCACCCCGAATTCATCCCTTGTATATGGATCATTGGCGGATTACGCCGAATAATTTTTTCGCTGAACCATGGGGTGTACCGGCGTTTCCCAACACCAGGCTCATCTTGATCCATGAAGAGAACATCATCGTGCAATGTGGAAATAAATCTATATTTCTCAAGCGTATTGCATTCTCTCAATGATCTTCGTAGTGGTTGTGTTTCCAAAACTGTTGAATGTTCCTCAACAACTTGTGGAACGTATTGTTGTTCAATATCTTGTTCAATGATATATGTTGATCTCGAATTTCATTAAGTTCAATATTTCTCCCACTTTCTTTTAAGAAAACAAATTATCTTTCTAGGATGATTCATGTTTAAGCAACAAACACTTTGTTCTCGGTTTGATTGAAGAAATAATACCCCTTAGTTTCTTTAGGATAACCCACAAAATTACATTTATGAGATTTGAGTTCGAGCTTCGTAGAAATCTTATGTTTAACATAAGCTTCACATCCCCAAATTTTCATAAAAGACATACTATGACGTTTCTTAGTCCATATCTTATATGGTGTCTTTTGAACTAATTTAGATGGAACACGATTTAGTGTGAAAGCAGTTATTTTTTAGCGCATTTCCCCAAAAAGAAATTGAAAGATCAGCGTGACTCATTATTGATCAAACCATGTCTAACAGCGTTCGATTTCTTCTTTTTGGAAACTCCATTCCATTGTGGAGTACCAGGAGGTGTGAGACAATCCCACGTTACTTAAGAAGTCACCAAACTCTAAGCTTAAGTATTCTCCTCATCGATCTGATCGAAGAGCCTTAATTCTTTTTCATAGTTGGTTTTGTACTTCATTTTTAAATTCCTTGAACTTTTCAAGGGCTTCAGATTTATTATGCATTAGGTAAATGTACCCATATCTACTAAAGTCATCTGTGAAAGTAATGAAGTATTGAAAACCTTCTTTTGGCTTGTGTATTCATTGGTCCACATTACATCACTATGTATTAATCCCAATAAATCACTCGCTCGCTCACTTTTACCATTAAAATGAGCTTTGGTCATATTTCCCAATAAACAAGGCTCGCATACATCAAGTTGTTTGAAAACTGAATCCAAAAATCCATCTTTATAAAGTTTTGAAATGTGTTTTCACTTATGTGACCCAAGTGACAATGCCAAAGATAAGTTTGATTAGAGTCATTTATTTTGATCTTTTCGTATTTATGTTGTAAATGGAATTTTCTTGATCCAAAATATAGAGGCCATTTATTAATTGTGTCACACCATAGAAAACATTATCGAGATAAAAGAATAACAATTATTTTGAATAATTATCTCAAAACCAATCTTGTCTAAACAAGAAATCAAAATTATGTTTTTAATCAAACTAGACACAAAATAACAATCCTCTAAACATAAATTAAGTCCACTAGGCAACGATAAAGTATATGTTCCTATAGCTAATGCAGCAACTCTTGCTACATTACCAACCCGTAGGTCCACCTCTCTTTTTCTCAAATTTCTACTTTTTTGTAGTCCTTATACAAATGTACAAATATGAGAACCACAACCGGTATCCAATACCCAAGAAGTAGGTGTTGATAAATTAATATCAATAACATAAATATTTGAGGTGGACACTCTTCTTTCATTTGCCTTCTTGACTTTTCAAGATAAATGGGGCAGTTCCTTTTACAATAACATGTCTTATTAAAAATGGAAACATTTTCCTTCCAGTGACCACTCAAGGTAGTTTACGTCGTTCAACTTGTCCTTCTCAAGGACCGATCGTAATGATAACAAATTTGTATAATAAGTCTACGACAATAAAATATAAATTTTGAGTATGTTTACCATGTTTGCTTATAAAAGGACTTGATACTCCCACTATTTTTTAAAAAATTAATAACCCTCAAATAGTAATGTTGAAAATACTTTCTCTAAGGTTTTTCTAGTGGGCAAGATCCAAATTTTACATTCTCTTAAGTCAGCTTTGGCTTTTCTCTTAAGATTGTGGTCTATCTAGGTAAGCAACACTTGCTAATTACATCTCATGTAACTCCTTCATTTGGTGAACAACTCTTGTTCATAACCATCTTATGATTATCCAAATAACTAACCTTTAGGTTTCTAATCCTATTAGAGTAACCTAGTTAAGTGTTTAACTAATGTTACAACCAACGAATATCACTTGTTTATTCTTCGTGTTTGGCCAAGATAGATACAAGTACCTTGCTTTAGCAGAACCTACATTGTATCGATCTAGACTTTAACGAGGGCTAACATTGGGAATCAATAAAAGACTTAAATTTTTATTGAGGGGCTAACATTGTATCTCACCATTTAACATATATGAAAAGTAGTAAATATGAATGCAATAGTTATAGCTCATATCCTAAGGTGGAACGTCCCAAGCCAATGGGAGAACCAAATTATTCTAATGATAAAAACACTTCTCAAGCATCTTTCTGTCAGCCCACACTTCTGTTCCTCTGGTCCATGCTTCTTCGTATAGATTACAATTTCAGAAACTCATTTTACATACGAGGGAGTAAGATAAGAACAGAATTACAACAGAAGTAGAGAAAGGCACGGCACGCAAGCCGTATTTATAAAACCTTATAAATAAAACTAAATGGGCTATTGGGCTATAACCATGCATTCCAAACACCGTGCATATCAAACATAATAACGACGTGAGTTGTTATTAAAGTCTTACCAAATTGTTCCTACGCATGTGTCAAGCCCCTTGCGAAGTTTCGACGGCCTTGTAGCCGCCGGTGAGGTTGCTGCTGCTTGGTTAGCGGCGGAGAAATTTTTAAAGATTAACATCTTAATTGCTGTGTAAAAACCTCACGACTTAATACCTTTTATCAACAATATCATTTTTCATAATTTTAAAATCCACGAGGTTTTTACTAAAACAACTCTTGTTATTTTCCCGCACGAAATATATAGACTAACCATTAGTCTAATATATAACTATAATTCGCGTATGTTAACACTTAACATCTAAAACCCTAAAACTATTTTTGAATATGTTAACAATTAACATATAATATTTCAAAACCTATCGACAAAGATCTTGATGATTAACTCTTAATCATCGATCTTAGAAACATCTTTGAACTACATTAACAGATTAATCGTGATTGAAAGATTTGTTCGTACAAATATCATATATTCACTAAATACTTTTTTTAAAAATAACATTTATCTCATACAGTTACATCGCCCAAGTAATTAAAACCCGAATCTGTATTGTACAAGTGGCTCTGATACCATTATTGGGTAACGCCATTACACCCCATGGCATAGCGAAAACATTATCTCGCGATTACCTCCAAAGGTCCATGTACAAGGAACAAATTGGGGTGAATAAGGGTGAAGAATTACCTGTTTAAAATCTGAAATTCTGAATTTGGAGGAGATAGATATTCAATCACGATTCTATGATGTCGATTCCTAAGCCGCAACATTAACGCTTCGACCTCTACGTAGTTCACCCATTTGAAACGAGCATATAAAACTCTCTAAACTATTTAGAGGGTTTTTCCAAAAGCATTAATGATTGCTAGATCTCTCATGCCTTTATATAGCCTTTGAAATCCTAATTCAAATCATATTAGGATTTCAATATATATGTTAATATATATAATCCGAACTTAACTTTAATTAGGATTTCAGTATATATATTAAATATATATAATCCCAATTCAACTTAACTTAATCATTCGAATATACTGAATTTTCCAAAATTTCCTTCCTTCCTTGTATTTTTTGAAAACTCATTATGGTACTCAGTGACCAATTTGAACTTCCATTAACCCCTTTCAAGCTTACTAATTAACCTTAGATACAAAATATATCAATTCTCATTTTCTGGCAGATTGCACTACCTTCAAAGAAATATTTCTATAGAATAATCTACAACTCGGAATTTGATTCTGTTTGTTCTGAAAGAAACTAGATTCAATAAGATTTTCAACCATATAAATTAATAGCCCAAATTCAACTTGTACGATTTATGGCGAATTTTCAAAGTCAATTTCCATTATTAAATTCGGAACAGCCTGCTATACTGTTTTCTGACCTTTCACCACTTAAAAATTCATATCTTTTTACTCGGAACTCAAAATCAGTTTCCGTTTCTTGGAAATGAAACTAGACGAACAAATCTTTTCATCGGTATAAAATTCACCTTCTAACCATTTTTTTAGAATTTATGGTGAATTTTCAAAGTTACTGCCATAAACTAGTTTTTCTACACAGCTTCCATAAACAACTTCAACTTTTATAATAACTTCTCCTTATTTCTCTACCTTTCAATTTAGTCCAATCACTAGCTTTAAACCACCAAATCATCAAATTCTTCACCAAATAATTATTCACAGTAATTCTCCCTAATTTTCCTTATTTACCGAAATAGTCACTAAAATGCAAAGATAAGGATTCAAGCTTCTTAACCTTGAAATTTAGTCCTCAATTCAACATTACTACCTTAATTCCATCATTGCAACTAAAAATCAGATTTAGCCCCCATACAAAACTTCAATTTCAATTTGGTCACTTAACTTTGACAATTTGTCAAAATGGTCACTAATTCGGTTCAACATCAATTTAACATTCTAACTTCAATTTCATGTCTCTAACATCATTAATAACATAAATACACACCAAAATCATAAAAATCATATTTGTTCCTCTAACTTTTAAACTTGCCGAAATGGTCCCTATACCTTTAGCTTAGGGTTTTGCTTCCAAATAACAATTCAAGCTTACTAGATCATTAATTCAACATTACAAACCATAAATTAAACTTGAATCCATAAACCCTAATCATCTTCATAATAATAAAAACATGTAGAACTTAAATCTCAACTCAATATCATGATTTTAACATCATACTAGCTTGATTTCAACTTGAATTCAATCATGGAATCATAAAATTCTCAAAAGCCCCAATTTGATCCATAAACCCTAATTTCTTTCTCATGTAAATTCTCATCAATAAAGCATGGATTCCATGAATTATTGACATCAAAAGATAGAGCTTGAAGAGTATAACAACTTTGTAGTTAAAGAGATTACCTAAAAACCGAGTTTCGGGGCTTGAATCGAGCTTGGAAAAAATTTTCTTTCTTTCCTTAGCCCTTACGTTTTTGGCTGGAAAAGATGAACAAAATCTTCATCTTTTCACCATTATTTTACACATATATCTATTAAATGAATATTAAATTCATTTAATAGTGAAATTACAATTTTTGCCCTTCTTATCCAATGGTTGAGATTGATTTTATCATCAATCAAGGGCCTAGATTTAATCTTCCATTTTCTCTTTCCAAAATTTCCCTTATAACTTTTTAAATATTTCAAAATTAACATTAGGGCCAAATGACCAATTTGCCCTCTAACTAGTTTTTATTTACTAGTTTGCCATTCTTGTAAAAATTCAACTAAATCTAGTTGGAATCCAACCAAATATAATAAAATATTCTTAAAATAACATTTTATGACTTTTCCATTGCTTTTGGATCAGTCTCCAAAATTTCCATTCGATCCAATATACCGATAAATAATCTTTTACTCAGAAATAAACTATAGGATTCATCTTGAATCGAACTAAAAATATTTCCAACACTTGGAAATTACTTTTATAAACTTTCTCTATCATATGGAAAAGTTTCAAAAAATTTTAGTTCAGTCCGGGTATCCGAATTCCACTTAAACTTTAACTGCGATTTTTCCAATGATCGAAGTATCAGATCGAACCAATAATTCTGCATTCGATTCACACCCTTAGGTGATATGTTTATTTATGAAATAAAAACCCTTAAATTTTGGGAAATTACAAGTTTAGTCTCCAAACTTTTCCAAAGTTTATACTTTAGGCATAAAATTTTCAAAATTTACATTTTGGTCACTACCTTTTTAAACTTCAATTCCCATTCCAATTTTCCTTGGAATTAAACCAAACTTTAAGAATACCTTATTCAATTCACTATCTATTACATGAGACCTTTAAACCTTAGAAATTTCCTTTCCAAAACCCATAATTAAAGAAATCCCAACTTTCGCATTTTTGTCATTTTAGTCACTAAGTTAGCTTTTAAGCTATTATCTTAGTACTAAATGACCCTTAATCAACTTAGTAAATTTTGGGGTATTAAATTAGGCAACGACTTACTTTGGGAAACCAAAGAAGGAGTAACCATCATTCGTGACTGGCTCAAGGCTACATTTGACCGGCAGAAAGCTTATGATGATTTGAAAAGAAGGGATATTCAGTATGATGTTGGTGATAAAGCTTTACTTAAAGTGTATATGTGGAATAAGATCCTTCATTTTGGTAAAAAATGGAATCTTAGTCCTCGTTTCATCAACCCATTTAAGGTAATGGGGAGAGTTGGACATGTTGCCTACCCACTGACTCTTCTTGAAGAGTTAAGTCGTACACGTAATATCTTCCATGTGTCTATGTTACGAAAGTATCAGTCTGATCCTTCCCATGTGATCGAGCTAGAATTTGCAGAGATCCAGTCCAATTTGACGTACTAAGAGGAACCTGTGCAGATCCTCGCATGAAGAGTCAAGAGACTTCGAAATAAGTTTGTTCCCTTAGTGAAAGTCCTTTGGAGAAGTCACTCAATGGAAGAAGTAACGTGGGAACCAGAGGAAACGATGCAAAAGCAGTATCTTCATCTTTTCGGTTAGAATAAAAATTCGAGGATGAATTTTCTTAAAGGGGAGAGTTGTCACACCCCAAAAACTGGTCTAGTCAGAATTAGGTTTCGATGATCAAAAATTTTGTACTGGTTATGTCTGAATGGTGTAATTGCTAAATCCTTGTACCCAATTTTGAAGTAATGAAAGTTATTTGGGCTTAATTGATGTTGTTGGTCCTTTTTGTAAGAAATAGAAGTTATGGGTTTCATTAGGAAATGTAGAAAATGTTGAATCTGAGCAAGGCCTATCAATACGGTAGATTGTATCAATATGGCCTAACTATTTCTAACTAACTTACCCAATTCAGTCTAGCCATATCGATACGGCCATAAGGAGTATCGATACGGGTCTCTGTTAAAGATTATTTTTGTGACCATATTGTAAAGATTGAAAGTAGGGGTTGAGTCACCTACTAGCTTACTACTCCTTCACGTGGGACTAATAAAAAAGATGACAATTGGTCATCAATTGCCTAAAATTTGCAAATAGGCATGAAAAGATGGGATTAATAATTTAAGCAAACCTTTCGCTAAGGGAAAGCTTTTCATTGGTCTATGTTGAGGTGGGAAGTGATTAAAGTCTTAGTTCCCATAACAAGGAAGAAAAGGCCCTCATATTTGTTTTGCTTCCCCCGAAACCAAACTTACCCTTGTTTGAAAAGAATAAGCACACACCTCCATTGTCATATTCTACCTCTAGCTCAAGCAAGCACCTCGATCCAATCCTTGGCCTTTGTGTGATTTCAATACACCAATTGAAAGCTTGTAATTGGGTAAGTAAAACCCCTATGTCAATATGATGATTCCATCAATCCTTAGAGTTTAATTTCAAGATTTAAGTCTTGAATGTTCAAGCTAAGCCCATGTTTTAGAAAGCCAATTTCTTTGTTTCAATATTGTCTACAAGCTTTGGTAAGCTTGAAAATCATTTGTGAATCATTAGTTTCGATTCTAATGGAATTCCCTAATTTTTGAATTAGCTCAAGTGGTGGAAGACAAGCCATCTTCACCATCAACTATTCTGAATTCTTCCGAGGGCAAGGGGATTGTAATCTGGGAATCTTGAAGCCTCCTATTGCTAGGTGAGTGTAGTTGTGTCTTGGGATTGGCAAGGTGCTGTCTCGGTTGCATTTGAATTGTCTTTACGTTGTGTATTCATTTGGATAGATCAAGTAGAGCTTACAAGGTACGAATCTCATATGGTAAGGGTGGTAAGGTCACTCCATTGCTTTTGATGCGTTTTGATGCCTTATGATTCATTTTTCATATGTTATATATGAAAAATGTTTAATGTTAACATTTGACATCCATGGGAATTATTATGATGTTTGAAATAGTATGATATGTGAGTTAGATCCAAGGCTCAATTTGTGATCTGACATGATATGGCCTAAGGGCATAAAGGTGAGTTTTATGATGATATGTGTAACATTGGACACTTGTGGACATTGGATATAATTGGCATACCATAGGGTTATCTGAGCTCACTAAGTAAAGGATTAGACTACGGTCCGGGGATACGGCCTATATGTGGGGTGAAAAGGTTGATTGTGTAAGGGACTTCAGAGCTACGGCTCAAGTCTAAGGCCTAGTTCTAATATATGTGGCGTACAGAGGAATCCGCATATCCATTGGTTTCTACGTCCAAGGAAATGATATGTATTTGTGCTTACATTTAACATACGAAAATATGATACTTGGCTTTGAGTATGATCTATATATGATTAATGGTATATATTTTCATTCAAGCATGCTTACATTTCATTCATGCCATTAAGTAGCTTATTGCGCATTTGTTATAACTACCTCACTAGGCTATGTAAGCCTAACTGTAACACCCCCTTCCCAGTCTAGTAGAGAACCGGGTCAAGAATCATTATCAAAAAACATATTCGGAAATCAGAAGTTTAATCAGAGTTGGAAATTTATTTGGAAGTTCCAATTTTTCTTATTTAAGGCTTAGTGAACCTAATTATCAATTACTAACTCAATAATCGGTCAATTTCAAACTTTTACAAACTTAAGGACTAAATCATAAATTTTACAAATTAGTGATCCTATTCTGAATTCTTTATTACTACTTGTAATTAAACTTACCAATTATTAATCGGTGAAGTTCTGTTACTATCAGATATCATTTACCTAATCAATTAAGTCGTATAGTTATTAGTGACCAATTTGCAAACTGTCTAAATCTTCTTTTTACTCTTTATAACAGAATTCACTAACACCGTATCGAAACCCTAAGAACGGTATTGATACGCTAAGCCTAATTCTAGAATTCCAGATTCAAGGATGTTCAGCCCGTACCGATACAGCTAAGCCCGTATCGATACTAGTTGACTGCGTTAACCCCATATTGATACGCTATAAGACCGTATCGATACCATTTTTCCAACCAAATTCCAGTGACCAAAATCCTTACTGATATGCCTAAACTGTATCGATACGCCATGTTTAACCAATGTTGACCAGACCAATTATGCAAGGGTTGTATCGATACGCCATCACCCGTATCGATACCCCCGGACCTGTAACGACAGATTTTTACTAGTTTTTAATAGAATTAACCTAGAAAACGTTGTTTGAACATTACCAAATTTTACCAGCAAACAAATAAATAACAATTCTAATAGCATGCAAATTTTAAGAGCATTTCAAATTCGTTTACTGACATTTTATCGTTTAGCGCATTTAAGCTTATTTTAACTAGTTTGCTAAGTCCAAAACACACCACCATGCACATCCATCACCTAAACACTATTCGGCTTAGACAAACACACCAAAATAGGTCATTACAACTTATCTAGCCTTATGCCACCTTACTAGGAGTTTGGAAACAAAAGAATACATACATATAGCTTGCGGAAGTGACTTGCAAACGAGAGATTACACGATCGGAGCTCGAAAAATCTCAGGACCTTGAAATGCATGAGACACACATATGTTAGGCTTATATAGCCTGGTGAGGTAGTCATAACAAACGTAAAGCAATTTAAATGATGTGAATGGCATACTATAGTCATGGATTACTTAGCATCATACTCAAATATCATAATTACCCTACTAATCACTTAAGCCTCATGCTTAAATCATCTATCATATTTTCACATAATCATAGCAAGTTTTAGCACATATCAATTCCCTTGGACATACAACAATATATACATTTAAGCTGAAATCCTATTTCCACGTAACAATTACCAGTCATGTAAACATATCATTCCCCTTGGACAATGTAACAAATGGATACGCGGATTCCCCTTTACACCACACATATATCGAAAAATAGGTCGTAGCCACATATAACGGAAAATAGGTCGTAGCCTTGAGTCGTAGCTCCAGATAGTATCCCTTACACAATCCATCCTTATCTCCCCCACATATAGGTCGTAGCCCCGGACCGTAGTCCAATCCCTTACTTATACGAGCTCAAATAACCCTATGACATGCCAATTGTATCCAAAACTCACAAATGACTAAGGTTATACATATTTCATATTATCACTTACCTTTATGCCCGTAGGCCATAGCATACCGAAATTGGAATTGAGCCTTAGCTCCATATAACGAATCATATCATTTACGTATTACCTCATAACATATTTGTATCAAATTTAGCATATCATATCATGTTTTTCTTATAACAGTTTCACATGCATCATACCTCGATTATCACATATTTATTTATAAAACATCAACCATATCAAAAGCTTACCATGCTCACCTTTAGCATCCACACGAACATTGCTATACTTGAGCCTTTAGCAAGATGCATAATATCATGAAAATCACAAATCAAATGTAAAGGGATGGCTCCGTGCCAATCCCTTGATACGACTACACTCACCATGATTATGAGGTTCTCGGATTACAATTCTGTTGTGCCTAGCTTCCTTTAGAAGTGACAAGGGATCCTTCTTCAATATTTGAGCTAGCACAAATTTAGGGGTTACATTAGGATTCGATCTAAGGATTTGGAAACATATTTCAAGCTTACCAAAACTTGTAGGCAACATCAGAATATCAAAATTAACTCCCTAGTTCGTGGGTTTCCCTTGAACATAGAAAACCTAGTTTTGAAATTAAACTTCAACGAATGATGGAATCAACAAATTGATATAGGGGTTTTACTCACTGAGTTGTGGGCTTTCAAACGGTATATCGAACTTGAACGAAGGTTGGATATTACACTGAGGTGCTAGCTTAGCTTGAGGTTGAAGATGGTAATGAAGGAGCTTGCTTAATTGAAGACAAGGTAAGGTGTTTAATGTACAGGAGATCCAAAGATGAACATGAGAGCTTTTCTTACTCCTTTTTAAAATCTCTTAATCTCCTTTAATCATTTCCCACCTATCATTTGGCTAATAGGGGGATTTCCTCAAGACAAGGGTTTGCCTAGTCATCTAAATAGATTTTTGACAGAGGACCGTATCGATACACTTATTACCGTATCGATACGGTTACGCTAAAATAGGTAAGTTAGTTATTGGCAGTTGAACCGTATCGATACTGGCTTAATCGTACCGATACACCTAGCACAGAATTTGCATTTTAACTTTGAATTTCATATACGGAAGTTCATTCACTCAAATAGGACCAAAATGTAACTTCATTATACAAGAGGGGTGCAAAGGTCAATCATTACAAATGTTTAACACATTGGATTCAAAAAAAATTATCACCGGAACCTATTTCTGACTATGCCGGTTTTCGGGATTTGACAACTCTCCCCCTTATAAAAATTCGTCCTCAAATTTTCACATCAAGCAAAGAGGTGAGGATACTGCTTTTGCATGGTTTCTTCAGGTTCCCATGTTTCCTTTTCAATCGAGTGGCTTCTCCAGAGAACTTTTACTAATGGAACAAACTTGTTACGAAGTCTCTTCACTTCTCCTACGAGGATCTACACCGGTTCTTCCTCATATGTCAGATTGGACTGAATTTCCATAGATTCTTGCTCGATCAAGTGAGAAGGATCCGATCGGTACTTTCATAACATATATACATGAAAGACGTTGTGGATCCAACTTAACTCCTCGGGGAGGGTAATCGGTGCGCAACAGGTCTAACTTTTTCGATCACTTCGAATGGGCCAATGAAATGAAGAATGAGCTTCTATTTTTTGCTGAAACGGATGGTCTTTTTCCAGGAAGACACTTTGGGGAAGGCTTTCTCACCAATCTCATACTGAACATCCCTTCTCTTCATATCAACATAAGCCTTTTTTGGTCAAACGCTGCTTTGAGCTGATTACATATGATAGTTGCCTTTTCTTCAGTTTCTCGAAGTAAGTTAGGACCTAACATCTTGCCTTCACCAAGTTCGGTCCAACAAAGAGGAGTTCTACATCTCCTTACATAGAGAGCTTTATACGGAGCCATTTGAATTAAGGCTTAATAACTGTTATTGAATGCGAACTCGACTAAGGGTAAGGATTTCTCCCACGTATTCCTAAAGTCGATAACACAAGCTCAGCGCATATCTTCCAGAATCTACAAGGAAGAATTGAAATTCGTACAAAACACTTAGACATACTAATCCAGAAGGACATTAGGTTACTTGTATAACCCTTTCGGATTGGCCATCGGTTTGAGGATGGAATGTAGTGCTTAGATGCACTCGCGTTCCCAAGGCCTCGTATAGAGTCCTCCAAAACCATGATGCAAACCGAGGGTCACGATCAGAGATAATGGATACTGGAACTTAGTGTAAACGGATAACTTTACGCGAGTATAGCTCCGGGAGCTTAGGCAAACTAAAATCTATTCTCACCGGAAGGAAATAAGCAGATTTGGTGAATCGGTCCACCACAACCCAGATAGCATCATTCTTCTTCGGAGTCATTGTCAAACCACTTACAAAGTCCATCGTAATATGCTCCCACTTCCACTGTGGAAGCCCGATAGGCTGTAAAAGACCAGTAGACACCTTGTGCTCAGCTTTGACTCGTTGGCAAGTCAAGCATCTAGCCATGAAGTCCGTAACTTCATTCTTCATACCGGACCACCAATATAACTCTTTTAGGTCTTTATACATTTTGATAGCTCTCGGATGAATAGAGAAATGACTAGAATGAGCTTCACTTAGAATTTGATCCCGAAGGTCATCATCATCAGGAACACATATATTTCAGAAACACAACAAGCCTTCAGAGTTCGTAGAAAAGTCAGGATCTGAGTTGTCCCTAACCTTAACAATGAGAGGTCGTAACTCCTCATCGAATTCTTAGAGTGCTTTAATTCGAGACACAATTGATGAGTGAACTCTCAATTCGGCCAACAACTTACCATGCTTCTTGAATAAAAAATGAACATTCAAACGTCTCGTAGAGAGAGTAGGTTTCTGACTAAAAGCGTCGGCCACAACATTGGCCTTACCGGGATGGTAGTCTATAACCAAATCGTAGTCTTTCAAAAGCTCCAACCAACGATGTTAACAAAGATTTAATTCTTTCTGAGTCAAGAGGTACTTTAGGCTCTTGTGATCAGTTTACAAGTAACACTTTTCACCGTAGAGGTAGTGCCGCCAAATCTTCAAAGCAAACACAACTGCGACTAATTCCAGGTCGTGGGTCGTATAGTTTAACTCGTGAGGTTTAAGTTGATGTGAAGCATAAGCTATGACTTTGCCTTCTTGCATCAGTACACAGCCTAATCCCAAGTGGGATGCATCAATGTACATAGTGAAGTCTTTACCCGTCTCGGGTTGCACTAGAACATGAGCATGAGTAAGGACTTGCTTAAGCTGATCAAAACTCCTTTGCTGATCCACTATCCATACAAAGGGAGTTTTCTTAAGGAGAAGCTTTGTCAAGGGTGCAGCAATCATGAGAACCCTTTAACGAATCTACAGTAGTAGCCTGGAAGGCCAAGAAAACTACGAACTTCTCCAACATTTTTTGGAGGAATTCAATCAAGGATTGCTTGGATCTTCTTTGGGTCTGCTTGGATTCCTGCAGAAGAGATTACATGGCCTAGGAAGAACACTTCAGATAGCAAGAATTCACAATTGCTGAATTTGGCGTACAGTTGTTTCTCTCGGAGAGCCTGAAGCACAATTCAGAGATGTTCTTCATGACTAGCAGCGTCTTTCAAATAGATTAAAATATCATCTATGAACACCACCACAAACTTATCTAGATGAGGCCAGAACATACGGTTCATCAAATCCATGAAGGCTGCAAGTGCATTCGTAAGCCCAAATGGCATTACTAAGAATTCATAGTGGCCATATCTAGTTTGGAAGGCAGTCTTTGATACATCAGACTCCTTCACTAGCATTGGTAGTACCTAGATCGAAGGTCTATCTTTGATAAGACAAAAGCATCTTTCAATTGATCAAAAAGGTCATCGATCCAAGGCAACGGGTACTTGTTCTTGATTGTTACCTTGTTCAACCGACGATAGTTAATGCATAGGCACATCGATCCATCTTTCTTCTTAACAAACAAAACTAGTACTCCCCAAGGTGAGGAACTCAGTCGAATGAATCCTTTATCCAAAAGGTCTTGGATTTGGGCTTTTAGCTCTCTTAACTCCACCTGAGCCATTATATACGGAGTAATAGAGACGGGATTAGTCCCAGGTTGCACTTCTATCTTGAATTCCACTTCTCGGGTGGGGGGAGTCTTGGAAGCTCGTCGGGGAACACATCAAAAAACTCTTTCACTACAGGCATATTCTCGAGCTTTGGATCTTCTTTAGACTCTATGGCACACATAAGAGTCTTCTTAGGCTTGGGTTTAGATTTCATCAAGGTTATGCTCTCCTTACCGAGTGCATGGAGATATAGCTTCTTCTTAGAACAGTCCACCCAGGCTTGATGTTCACTAGCTAGTCAAGGCCTAGAATGAGATCGAATTCATGAAAGGGCAGGGCCATCAGATTGGCCGGAAACATGATCCCTTTGATCCTCAAAGGGCAAGCTTTACAGATCAACCGAATAACCACACTATCACCTAACGGACTAGAGACAACCACCTCGGAAGCAACATGTTCAGATTCTAAAGCATACTTAGAAATCAAAGGTTCACTAACAAAAGAATTTGTGGAGCCTGGATCTATTAAAGCATAAACAAGGTCAGAACATAATTCCACCATACCTACAATTACATCTGGATTATCCTCATGTTTTCACCCTTGTATGTGATATATCTGGGCCGAAGTTTGAGGATCACGACCAACTGAAGAGGTACTGGTATTACGAGGTCTCCCCGCTGATCCAGACCACATCTACTTTGCTCCTTTTCCCTTATTAGGATTATTCTGAGAAGCCACAGTAGTAGGGCCATTTGGATTCTGCGGACACTGCCTGATGAAGTGGCCAGATTCACCGCAGAGATAGCACGATCCAGATTGTCTAAGGCACTGCACAGGGTGCCTTATCTGACAGAAGTTGCATAAGAGGATCTGGAAACCCTTCGCAAAACCGTCCGTACTGTCAACAGAAGCTGTACGAGCAACAAACATCCTCGGAGATTGGGACTGTGGCACATAACCCAACCTAGGTAGCTGATGGAAGGTAGCAGACTTCTAATCCCACTATCTACCCTTCTTCTAAGGCACAAGAGGTTTGGAATCATCTCAAAATCTTCTGTCAGATCGGGCTTGATTCCCCTTCCTTCTTTTAGAAACCCTCTGGGAGGCTTCGGTAGCAATGGCTCAGTTGACTAGAGTTTGAAAGTCCTCTATATCCAAATCAACAAAGAGGAGCGTAATTCATCAAACATGTTGTCTATGAACATTCGACACTTCTCATTCTCTGTACGGATGATCTTAGTACCATATCTTGCATACTTGCAAAAATCGTGGATGTACTGTTCCACGGGCCTTCCCCTTATCTCAGATGGAGAAATTTTTTATGCCTTTTAGTGATATAATGTTCACTAATCTACTTCTTGCAAAACTCCTGAAAGAAGAAGTCCTATATAACTCAGTGTTCGGGCACGGTGTGCGTCACGGTGTCCTACCAACTTTGTGCTTCCTCAGCGATCAAAGCCAAGGCACACTCTAGCTTATGCTTCTCGGGGCATCTCATTTTCTTATTCGAAACTTTTAGAGTATTCTCCATGCAGTATTAGGATTGTCTAGGTCCTGGCCAGTGAACGTATAAACTGGGTACTGCTTGAGCTTATCAATAGGAGCTCTCGTTACAGGCAAAGGTGCTTCAGTAGGCTGAGGGTGTGGTTCTTATAAGAGTGACATGACCACTTGCTTAATCATGTCAGCCATGGACATTAGGTACTCCTACTGAGCTGCAGGCATCGAAAGAGGACAAGGTGGGTCATTCTGCCCAACTTGTTCAGGCCTGACCTCGGCCCTCAAATTATCCCACTGAGTCAAGGAAGAGCAGGGATTTGGTTTGTTAACAGCGTGTCTATCAGTAGGCGCGAACATTTTTAGATCCAAGTGCACAAAAAGATTGAATTGTGTAAGTTGCAAGTCACGGATATCATAAACAAATAACTCCTAGGTGGCATAAGTACATACGAACTCGTAACGGCTTCAGTTTAGTCCTAGAATCGACTAAACCTAGGCTCTAATAACACAAATGTAACACCCCCTTCCCCATTTGGTAGAGAAATGGGTCAGAAAGCGTTGTCGAAAAACATATTTAGAAATCAAAAGTTTAATCAGAGTCAGAAATTCATTCAGAAGTTCCAATTTTCTTATTTAAGGCTTAGTAAACCTAATTATCAATTACTGACTCAATAAGGGGTCAATTTCAAACTTTTACAAACTTAGGGACTACATCATAAATTTTACAAATTAGTGGTCCTATTCTGAATTCCTTATTGCCAACTTGTAATTAAACTTACCAATTATTAATTGGTGAAGTTTCGTTACTATCGAATATTATTTACCTAATCAATTAAGCCGTATAGTTAATAGTGACCAATTTGTAAACTATCTAAATCTTCTTTTTACTCTTTATAATAGAATTAACTAACACAGTATTGATACCCTAAGGACGATATCGATACGCTAAGCCTAATTCCAGAATTCCAGATTCCAGGATGTCCAGCCCGTACCGATACAGCTAAGCTCGTATCGATACTAGTTGACTGCGTTGACCTCGTATCGATACGCTATAAGACCGTAGCGTTACCATTTTTCCAACCAAATTCTAGTGACCAAAATTCGTATCGATACGCCAAAACCGTATCGATATGCCATGTTTAGCCAATGTTGACCAGACCAATTATGCAAGGGCTGTATCAATACACCATCACACGTATCGATACCCCAAACTTGTAACGACAGATTTTTATTGGTTTTTAATAGAATTAACCTAAAAAGCGTTGTTCGAACATTACCAAATTTTACCAGCAAACAAATAAACAATAATTCTAATAGCATGCAAATTTTTAGAGCATTTCGAATTCGTTTACTGAGATTTTATCGTTTAGTGCATTTAAGCTTATTTTAACTAGTTTGCTAAGTCCAAAACACACCACCATGCACATCCATCACCTAAACACTATTTGGCTTATACAAACACACCAGAATAGGTCATTACAACTTATCTAGCCTTATGCCACCTTACTAGGAGTTCAGAAACAAAAAAAAACATACATATAGCTTACGGAAGTGACTTGAAACCGAGAGATTACACGACCGGAGCTCGGAAAATCTCAAGACCTTGAAATGCATGAGACACACATATGTTAGGCTTATATAGCCTGGTGAGGTAGTCGTAACAAACGTAAAGCAATTTAAATAACATGAATGGCATACTATAGTCATGAATTACTTAGCATCATACTTAAATAACATAATTACCCTACTAATCACTTAAGCCTTATGCTTAAATCATCTATCATATTTTCACATAATCATAGCAAGGTTTAGCATATATCAATTCCCTTGGATATACAACAATATATACATTTAAGCCAAAATCCTATTTCCACGTAACAATTACCAGTCATGTAAACATATCATTCCCCTTGGACAATGTAACAAATGGATACGCGGATTCCCCTTTACACTACACATATATCGGAAAATAGGCCGTAGCTATGGATAGTATACTTTACACAATCCATCCTTATCTCCTCCACATATAGGTCGTAGCCCCGACCGTAGTCCAATCCCTTACTTATACGAGCTCAAATAACCCTATGGCATGCCAATTGTATCCAAAACTCACAAATGTCCAAGGTTATACATATTTCATATTATCACTTACCATTATGCCCGTAGGCCATAGCATATCAGAATCAAAATTGAGCCTTAGCTCCATATAACAGATCATATCATATACGTATCACATCATAACATATTTGTATCAAATTTAGCATATCATATCATGTTTTTCTTATAACAGTTTCACATACATCATACCTCGATTATCACATATTTATTTATAGAACATCAACCATGTCAAAAGCTTACCATGCTCACTTTTAGCATCCACACGAACATTGCTCTACTTGAGCCTTTAGCAAGATTCATAATATCATGAAAATTGCAAATCAAATGCAATGGGATGGCTCCGTGCCAATCCCTTGCCATGACAACACTCACCTTGATTACGAGGTTCTTGAATTACAATTTTGTTGTGCCTAGCTTCCTTTGGAAGTGACAAGAGATCCTTCTCCAATATTTGAGCTAGCACAAAATTAGGGGTTACATTAGGATTCGATCTAAGGATTTGGAAACATATTTCTAGCTTACCAAAACTTGTATGCAACATCAGAATATCGAAATTAACTCCCTAGTTCATGGGTTTCTCTTGAACATGGAAAACCTAGTTTTGAAATTAAACTTCAACGAATGATGGAATCAACAAATCGATATAAGGGTTTTACTCACCGTGTTGTGGGCTTTCAAATGATATATCGAACTTGAACGAAGGTTGGAGATTGCACTGAGGTGCTAGCTTAGCTTGAGGTTGAAGATGGTAATGGAGGAGCTTGCTTATTTGAAGACAAGGTAAGGTGTTTAATGTACATGAGATCCAAAAATGAAGAGGAGAGATATTCTTACTCCTTTTTAAAATCTCTTAATCTCCTTTAATCATTTCCCACCTATCCTTTGCCCAATAGGGGGATTTCCTCAAGACAAGGGTTTGCCTAGTCATCTAAACAGATTTTTGACAGAGGACCGTATCAATACACTTATTACCGTATCAATATGGTTATGCTAAAACAGGTAAGTTAGTTATTGGCTGCTGGACCGTATCGATATTGGCTTGACCGTACCGATACGCCTAGCTAAGAATTTGCATTTTGACTTTGAATTTCGTATACGGAAGTTCATTCACTCAAACAAGACCAAAATATAACTTCATTATACAAGAGGGGTGCAAAGGTCAATCATTAAAAATGTTTAACACATCGGATTCAAAATTTCTAATCACCAGAACCTATTTTCGACTAGGCCAGTTTTCGAGATGTGACACTAACATTCGTGTGCCTCATGCATTTTAGGATCTTGAAGAATTCTGAGTATAGATCATGTGGTTGAAGTTGCAAGTCACTCTCATCACCTCCATACATCTTGTTTTGAACTCCTAATAAGGTGGCATAAGGCTTAGACTTGTTACATATGCCTATTTTGATATGTGTATAATAGCATAAAAGTACCTACGTGTTATATGTGTAATATAGTGTGTTTGGGAATTAGTAAACTAGTTAACTTTTGTCTAAAGGTACTAAAAGGTGAAAATGGGGTAAACAGATTTGAATCGCTCTAAAATTTGTATGCTAATAGGTTTATGGATCATTAACTTGCTGGTAAAATTTCATCGCATTTGAACATCGTTCAACATGTTAAATCAGCTAAACACCAGATAAAATCTGACATTACAAGACATACATATCGATACGGGTCAAGTTGTATCGATACGACCTTGCATATTTGGACTTGGTAAAACAGAGAGTATCGATACACAAAAAGGGTTGTATCGATACGGATCTTGGCAGTAAGGTCTAGAAAATAAATTTTATCGATATTGGCTTAGGGCATATCAAAACGTGTCAACCTTGGTCAACCTTAACCGATACGGGTGATGGCGTATAGATACAGGATTTAGGTATAGTCGAATGAAGATGTGATTTATGTGTACTTGTATTGATACGGCCCTAAAGGGTATCGATACGAAGGTAGTTAATTCTATTAAAAGACTTAAACTACAGTTTTAGATAGTTTACAAATTGGTCACTAAACTTTAAAAGATCTAATTGGATAAGTCAAGGACTTCCCTTAGTAACGAAATTTCACAAGCCAGTATTTGGAAGGTTAGATTTCATATTAACAACATGAATTTCAGTTAAGGTCCATTAACTTGTAAAATTTACAATTTAGTCCCTAAGTTCGGTAAAGTTTAAAATTGACCCCAAATTGAGTAAGCTATTAATAAGTTAGTTCGTTAAGTCGTAAAAGATATTAATAAAACATCCTGAATAAGATTCTGAACTCTGATTAAGCTTCTAATCTTTGAATATGTTTTCGGTAACACTTTTTGATTCGGCTCTCTACCAGGCCGAGAAGAGGGTGTTACAGTTAACATACCATATCGGTACACATATAGGTTTACCGGTACGTATAACAATTCTTTTAACATACCATATCGATACACATATAGGTTTACCGGTACGTATAACAATTCTTTTAAAAGTTAGTTCCAAGAAATTCTGACAAGGCAACGGTCAAAATATTAATTAAAAATATTTTAAATTTCTTAATTCTTGTACCGGTATGCCATAGGCCGTACCGGTACTCAAAGAGCAATTTGGATTATAGTTTCAAAAAGTCATACCGATACGCATATAGCCGGACCAATACTCGTAAGCCATTATGTAAAAGTTTGGTTTTTAGTAACGAAAACATGTACAGGTACGCCATAGGTGGTACCGGTACTCAGGTACCAAGTTGCCTAAATTGAGTACCAAAACACTTAGAAAATATTTGGGGATTCAAAATTTTACTTAGAAAATTGTTTTAGGTTCGAATGCTTGTCAATTTAGTGAGTAAATTGAGTACTTGTTACATCCAAAAGGATAAAAATAGCTAATGTTTGGCTTTTTATTTTTGAAAAGCTCATAAGGTGTTTTCTTCAAAAGTGGCCTCATCATTACACGGTTAACAATATAGCAAGCGGTATTTATGGCTTTCACCCAAAAAATACTTAGGCAAATTATTTTCACAAAGCATGATTCTAACCAATTCTTATAATATTCTATTTTCCCTCTCAACAACCCCATTTTGTTGTGATGTCTGTAGAGCCGAAAAATTATGGCTAATTTCATTTGAGTAGCAAAACTCTTCAAAACCAAGATTTTGAAATTCGGTTCCATGGTCACTTTTAACATGAGAAATGGAGTAACCAACATCATTTTGGTTTGATTTTGAAAATGTGATGAATTTTTCTAAAGCCGTGTCTTTGGTACTTAAAAATAGAACTCAAGTAAATCTAGAGTAATCATCAACAAGCACAAATGCATATTGTTTTCCACCCAAGCTCATAATTCTAATAGGGTCGAAAAGATCTATATGGATCAATTGTAAAATTCTACTTGTTGATACATCATTAATGGACTTAAAAGAAACTCTTTTATGTTTGCCTTAAGCACATGCATCAAAAATTTTATCAAGGGGAAACTTGATTTTAGGCAAACCTCTTACTAGATCATTTGATATTAATTTTTCCACAACACTCATGCTAGCATGTCCTAGTTTTCTATGCCACAACCAAGAATCATGCTCATCTTTTGCAACAAAACATGCATTTGAAATATGAATGTCATTTAGATGAACCATGTAAATATTTCTCATTCTATGACCAATAAGCACAATTTTATTAGATGCAATGTCAATGATTTTACAACCATTTAAATCAAACATGACAATGCAACCTTTATCACACAATTGGCTTATGGTTAACAAATTATACTTAAGACCGTTGACATACAAAACATTCTCAATAAGTATGGAAGAGTGATTACCAATGTAACCAATTCCTTCAATGTGGCCTTTGGATTTGTCACCGAAAGTCACTACTCCTCCACTCTTTGGCTTTAGCTCCAAGAGTCTACTCTTGTCACCTGTCATGTGTCTTGAGCATCCACTATCAAGGTACCATGAATTTGCACTTGATGTTTGGACCTTGTAGCAATTCTCCCATTACAAATATAGATTTAAGTCTTGATTTTTGATACCCAAATTATTTTGGGTCCATGAGTATTAGCTCCCAAAATCTTGGTTCCTTTGTGAATCCAAGAAACAATAGCATCAATATTGTTAGAAGTTACAAGTTCCTTAGGAACCCAAACACTTCTAACTCTCTTACCATTAGAGGGCCTTTGGAAGCCTATATGTTTGTACACGTTAAAGTTTCTTTTAACATAGTTAGGTTTTGAATGATTTCCTTTTCCAAAATGAAGTGCCCAACTTTGTTTAAAGAAGCTTTAAGATCACCCACCTCTTTTTGGTGAACATCATGGACTCTTAAAAGTAGATTATGCAAGTCTTGATTTTTCTTTTCAAAATCCTTTTGTTTTGCTTGCATATCCTTAACCTTCCTTTCAAGTTCCACATTAGTTTTGGATAAAGAAACATTTTGGTTTTTCAAATTCGAAATAGTTTTCATGTTTTTCAAAATTGATTCTTTATACTTCAAAATTAATTCATCATAAACCTCTTGTAATTCATCACAAGCTTCTTGAAGCTCATCAATAGTAAATCAAATGTAGATGAATTAGAGGTTACCTTAGGATCCTCCTTGATTTCCATGAGACATAGGTTAGCTACCTCTTGCTCCTCCTCATTGAATGAGTTTTCATCGCTCCAAGTAGCTACATGTACCTTGAGCTTCTTCCCAAAGTTTTTTCTTTAATTGGGGATAATTGAACTTGACGTATCCCAGCTTTTTTCACTCATAGAAAATGATTTGGTCTTTCTCTTCTTCCTTTATCTTGTTCTTGAAACTCTTTCTTCATTGGAACTTTTTTCCACAGTTGGATTTCATGAAACTTGTAAATCTCTTGGCTAGCATAGCAATCTCTTCATCTTCTTCTCCACTAGAATCACTCTCTTCTTGTGAAGCTTTGAGAGCAATTCCAACTTTCTTCCTCTCCACTTCCTTTTTATCTTCCTTCTTCTTCTCATCTTCTTTCATTCCTTGCTTCATAAGCTCATGAGTGATAAGTGACTCCATGAGAGCCTCAAGCTTCAAGGTCTTGAGATCCTTGGCTCCGATGATGGTAGTCTTCTTCGAATCCCATGATTTGAGAAGTGAATAGATAAGCTTCCGAACATGCTTGTGTTCTGGGATAACTTCTCCATAGCCCTTAAGCCCATTGACGATGACGGATAAATGATTGAACATCTTGGTGATGTCTTCATCCGGTTTCATTTTGAAGTTTTCATAGCTAAGATTGAGGAGTCCAATCTTGGTCTCCTTCACTTCATTAGTATCTTCATGAATAACTTCTAGCTTCTCACATATCTCTTTGGCACTTGAGCAAGAAGACATCTTGGCGTACTCGTCCGGTCCAAGGGCACAAAACAATATATGAATGGCTCTATCGTTAGGTTGCAACTTCTTTCGATCATCATTGGTCCATTCTTCTTTTTCCTTGGGAACAAACTGGTCTCCCACTCTCTTTATCGGAATAGTCAGTCCATCCACCACTACATCCCCAAGGAGGTAGTCATTAGATTTGATGAAGAGCCTCATTCTATTCTTCCAATAAGGTTAGTTTACCCCCACTGAAATATGGAGGTTTAGAGATGGATTGAGATTCTTCATAGTAATTACCGGAAGTAGAGGCCATGGCTTGACTTGTGGATTGATTGAGCAACCTTTGGATCTACTCAAGACGATATGAAGCCTTCAAATGAGTGTAGCTTTAATACCAATTATTGTGTTGAACAATCAATGGAAATGACCAAGAGGAGGTGAACTGGCAATTTAAAAAAAATTGGTGGAAGCAATGAGCAAAAAGAAAGAAAATTTGCACAAGTGGTTAGAATGGTTCAACCTTCTAAACAAGGTTTAAATCCACTTCCTTAGCTATCCACACTAAGGATTTTCACAAATTCACTAATTTGTCTTTCCTTTTAGGATGAAAGAGATAACCCCACACACACCTAGACTTATATCCCAAAGTCTAGTGATCAATTTTCCTAAGGGTGGATACAAAAAAGAAAATTATGAAATCCTCTAAAAGATGAATGTTTGCACAATTCAAAGTTCACTAAAACCCCAAACTTGATGAAAAATGAAATACAATGAGAATCACTCAAGTGGGTTACAAGAATTTTGCAATTTAAGCTTTAAGAGGTTAGATATGTGCTTGAATGCTTTTGGATAGTTGTCTTATTGTTGAAGTAGCTTTAGAGACTTGATATTATACCCTCCCCCTCATTGATTTCTAGTTGTATGGGTAGTTGGGATATTGAATAGAGCCGTTGGACTACATTTTTCCCGTAATAAATGTTCTCTGGCAACACTGGGTATCGATTCACGAGCATCTGTATTAGTATCTGCCCAAAGAGGAAATAGTTGTTGCAACAAAGGGGTACCGATACGCGAGTAGGCATATCGATACCAAGTGACAATTTAACAAAAGGTATTGGTACAGGTCGTACCATACCGGTACTTATTTTTCTCACTAGAATCTTTAAAACATTTGGTTAACATATCGTGTTAGTATGCATATAGGTGTACCGGTACGCATAACAAATCTTTTAAAAGTTAGTTCCAAGAAATTCTGACAAGGCAATGGTAAAAACATTAATTAAAATATATTTTAAATTTTTTAATCCCTGGCATACCGGTACTCAAAGCATAATTTGGATTACAGTTTCAAAAAGTTATACCAGTATACGCGTACCGATACTCGTAAGCCATTATGTAAAAGTTTGGTTTCTAGTAACGAAAACCCATACCGGTACTTAGTTACCAAATTTGCTAAATTGAGTACCAAAACACTTAGAAAATATTTGTGGATTCAAAATTTGACTTAGAAAATTGTTTAAGTTCGAATGCATGTCAATTTAGTGATAAATTAAGTACCTTAAAATTTTATATTTTTTACAATTTAGTCCTTGTTATATCAAAATCAAATATATGTTTAACATGAGCCGTCAATAGTAACATAAAATTGTATATAGCAATGATAGCACAATGACAATAACTTAATCACAACTCAACTATGGTCCATCTTTGATGATTGTGAGTGTAACGACACAAATTTTGAGTTAGTTAAATGGGTCTCGAATCCGAGTTTTAAATCTTTAAGTTGGTAATTAAAATAAGAAGAATTATTTTGGAAGCTCGTTAAATGGATTTTTTGGACTAATTCAAATAAAGACTTAAAGTGGAGTATGGAATAAAAATAAAGAGGATGACATGTGGTTATTTACTTTATTGGTGATAGTGGTGTTTGAATTTTAGAAGAGGTAGGTGGTAGAAAAAATGGAAGATAATATGATGGAGGGAGAGAGAAAGAGAAAAATGAGAGAGAAAGTGAAGGGGGAGCTTTAAATCTTGATCTAAGCTTTAAATCTCGATCTACCGTTGTCTGAGTTGCCATCATCGACACTGTCATCGGGTAGAGCTCATCGAGACACGTCTGCTGGTGGTCGTCGTCGCCACCGTCACTTGCTGGAGTGAGAAGGAAAAAGAATTGGAAATGATCAAGTGCCCTCACTCGTCGTCCATCATCGTGAGCCATTACCACCGTTGGACTCACCAGCCGAAGACAAGTCAATCTAGAGCTCGTCGTTCGCATCTGGCCACCAGAGGATGCCACATGTGTCGTCGCTTGCGCGTGTGCGTACGCACAACAAGGGTGGGTGCAAGTATGCTCTCATGCAGCTTGTTGCACCTAATCTTGCTCGGCATGTGCATATAAACCTTGCTGCACCTGATTCCGCCCCGCATGTGCACCACAATTGCCCTACACCGTACTAGACCAGATCGTCGGGCTGTTGACCGACTGTTGACTTTTTCAAGGGACCAGACCCAAGGGTTTCTCGATGTTCTGAGTCCGTTAGCATAGTCCATTTCACCAAATTCAAACCTAGTAAGTTGTTTTTACGCGTTTTATCCCCTAAAGTAATTTGATAATGTGAAATAGCTTATGTAGTCGTATTGGTTTTATCCTAGGAATTTGTGGACTCAAATATTGGAATTAAAGAGATGATTGGAGGAGCTTGGATGAGTATTTATCGCTTTGGCTTGAGGTTAGTACACCTCAAACTCCTATTGCTTCATGAGCATTATAAATGTGATTGTTTTGCGTGTTAGTATCTACAAAATAGGTAGATGATAAATGAGCATATTTAGAGACTATTATCATTAGACTTGAGATATGTGTGATGCATGATTATTTTATGAATATGATGAGACTCATGGAGACTTTAGAGACCGTGTAGGGTCATTTGAAGTACTCGTATAATTATTTGATGATTGATTGATAATCGTGATGTCTTGTATGTTTGATCGAATAAATTGACATGATTTGATGAGAATTATGCTTAAGGCATAAATTCTCGATTAAATGATCATGAAATCAGTAATTAATATTAATTGATTGAATGTGTTAGTAAACAAACCTTAATGACTCTCATAAGCTTTAGGGATCAAATAAAATGGTGTAATATCGTAATTCGAGGAAATGATACGAATACGTGAGTAGGGTATCGGTACGATTTTTGGCGGCACCAGTACGAGATTGGGAGCCATATCGGTACGAATCGACCCATGCCGGTACTTGTGGAAATCTAGGGTTTTCGGTAAGCAATTTTAGTATCAGTACTCGTGTTCGAGTATCGGTACTCAATATGCTAAATAATCTATAAATTCAAATTAAGGATAGAGATTGATGTGTATATTAATAATTGAATTATGTCTTGATAAATGGGATAACGTGGATTAATGGAGACAATAAATGAGATTAATTATATACTTCTCCATAATGTATTAACAACTTGGTAATGTAAAATAAATGATGTGATGACGATTAACAACAATAGGGAGATCCTTGAGATCACGTTGCTTGTATGCCGGGAATGCATTTGTTTGGTTGAGTCAGTTGATTGATGGGATCCGGATACCCAATGAGAGTATTGCAACACCATGGTTAAAGATATCCAATGTACGTTCCCGACGTTGTGTGGCACCGAGCCTCATTCGAAGATACTCGAAAGGGGATTCCGAGTATAGAGTGTATGTTTCGATGTTGTGTGGCCCCGAGTCTCACTCGGGTATTTCAGAGTATAGAGCGTACGTTCCCGATATTGTGTAGCCCCAGGTCTCGCTCAGAGTGTACGTTTCCGATGATGTGTGGCATCAGGCCTCACTCTAGGTTTTTGGTTATGACTGTGTTTTGCTCGGATGACCTAATGATATCCCAAGAATGGTTGGGCCTTCTGTGTCATGTATGATGCTTTGCATAATGAGAGCATGTGTTTAGGCAACTAGTGGTAGCGCCATGTGTTTATTTATATCTTCTTATTGCTCGTACTAGCTTCCATGCTTATGTTTATGATTAGCATGAAGTATACTAGAGTAGATGTGTACCATTCGGATTCATTGTTTCCATGCGTAGGTTGATCGTGGGATCGAGGAGTACTATTAGCATGGGATTCCAGCATGTGGTGATTTCCAAAGTACAGTACTTGTGTTTAGTGGGTTGTGTATTCATAAGACCTTACGTAGTGGAGTCTGTAATTCTTATTTTTGAAATTGTATTAATCAAATTGGATATTTAAACATTTTAAATAAATTATAGCTCATTTGTAAAGTTTTGGTTTCTTTTATATATTTTCAACTGATGACTTTAAATGTTTTGGGGAAATACTTTGTTGGGCTAAACTCAGTTTGAGAAGTTTTTATGGTAACAGGTATGAGCTTAAGCCCAAATGTGACATCCGGGTTTAGGGTGTTATAGCAAGCACCTATCAATAAAACCAGTCCAATAGTTTAAATCAATTATAGGTCAACAAGACAATCAAATAAATGTCAAAAGAAAAGATGATGCTAAAAGAGAAAAGAGAACAAAAACGTATTATAAAAACATAGAAAAAATGCAGCGTTTTTATTAGAAAATGAGAAGTACCAACAATATCAATGACATTGAAGTAATTTCTACACTTGAGAAGCAATCGGCTACAAAGTTTGAAATGAAGAGCTTAGGGTTCTTTCTTGGAATGGATATTTCCTGTGTCAAAGAAAGCATATTCTAGACCTTATTGGCTGAAGTTGGGTGACTTGATTGCAAACGAGCAGACAAAATCACAGATTTGGAGAACACCTACATCATGCTCCAACTAATAAACAAAGACACTAGAGCTGATTTACTTGTCACAAACTCAACCTATATGGCATATGTGGTTAACCAATTTATGCGCTCTCCTACCGACCAACATATGAAGGCAACAGTATGTATACTTGGTTACTTAAAATCTGTCCCGGTAGAGTTCTATTCTCCGTGAATGATCAACTTCACATCAATGGTTACGCGGATGCAAATCGGACATGGAATCTCCTTGTTAGGATACAGGGGTATTTTTTAATATGTGTAATAAGAGCGACGCACAGAATTCCCCAGAAAAAATGGCTCCAAAATGAGTTAAATCAATCGTTTACAATGGAAAAATAAAAGATTAGTTATAGACTAATGGTAAAAATACAAAATGATTTTGCACTTCATAGATTTTTATTTTTGTTATACTCATTTTTTATTCAAAATTCAGCATATAATGTACATATCAAGTCAACAATCATTTATTTTTTTTTAAATTGATGGCTTTATTTTTGATAAAAAATTGTACAAAGCTTCTTAGATCTTTAAACCTTCCCCGATAGGATGTCTACGTCAAGATACTTCAAGTTTGTTGGTGGGAACATGGTGACTTGGAGGAGTAATAAACAAAAGATTGTGGGTTTATCCAGTAGTGAAACAGAATTCAGATGTATGGCAAAAGGACTTTGTGAAGTTTTATGGCTAAAAAATTCCACAGCTCAGTTGACAAATTGGGAATTGGAGATATATTTGCACCAACTCTAGGGGAGTGTTGGCGTGAGCTGTGTTCACCATCTCAGTAGAGTGATTGTAGGAGAAATCCTGTAAATCCATTAGGTGGGGAGAATTCATTGTACATTCCTTGTTATGTGGTTGTGGTTGAAACTTCGATCTTAACAGTCAATGTTTAACAACTGTTAAGCTAATATTTTTTTTAACCATATAATATCTAACTTATTAGTCGTCTAATTTGGATCACTGATATCCTACTCATTGGTCGATTAATTCGGATCGAGTTTTGTAGAAGCCTAATATGGGGGCGACCCAGTTTTCTCCATTCATATCACCATTATTCGAATCTCTGATCTTACTAAAAATACCTAACATCTCATTTTGTTAGACCAACCGATTGTTCGTGAAACTAATAATGTTTTAAGGCTTTTTTATATTAAAAAAAAAGTTAAAGCCCTCAATCTGCAGCTCCACCCGATTTAGTTCGGACAGTCAAAGTCGATGTTTCCGACAGAAAGAAGAAAGTGTACATAAATCCACACGGCAGACGATGTTTATGACAATTGCAAATATACGTTAATTAATGTGGCTAAAAACTAATATTTTGGGGCAGATCACATGATTGCTCATATGAATTTACTTCAGTGGTAAGGTATCTAATATAAAGCTTTGTTTTTTTAACCACCTACGTCTAATACGGAGATAAATTTCTCAATCCAATTTTCCTCATACAAAATGTAAGATTTAAACCAGGAACGGAGTCCTGTACAATATTGGAGGGGCTTTTGCCCCGAGGCGGAAGATTTTTTTCCTTTCATATGTATATGGAGACAATAGGATTAATTATAGATTTGCTCCCTCCATTTTTAAATATTTATGTTTTTCCCTCCAACCTTTAATTCCGGCTCTATCTCTAATTCAAACCCCTAACATTGTTTAAAGGACTCAACCCCTAGCATTGTTTATTTATAGATGTGTCCCTCTACTTTCAGATATTTATGTTTTTCCCATTCAACTCTAATCATGGCTATATTCCTAATTCGAACCCCTAACATTGTTTAAGGCACTCAGCCCCTAACATTGTTTAATTATAGATTTGCCCCACTCCACTTTTAGATATTTATGTTTTACTCTTCAAACCTCTAATCCTTATTCTATCCCTAATTCAAACTCTTAATATTGTTTAAATAACTCAGCACCTCACCCTACTAGATCAACTAGGTGTTAATTAAAAGCTTTACTTTTTCTTAATTACTAAATAAATAATATTTTGGGTGGGTATGCATCGAATATTGAAGCCGTGGATATGCTTCTGATTCATGTGGATTTATTCCACCCATAAATGCATCCAACAGTCGTGTAATTTAATTTCATCCTCCTTTTTCTCTGTATAACATGCATGTGTTTTACGTACTTATCAAGTATTCCATTCAACGAATCAGGTTGATTTTAGATCGAATTATTTTATGCTTCAGAATTCAATTAATTTGAATTCTTTTTAAGTTTCCTTTTTCATTTACTTTATTATATAAGTTATAAATACACAAATTATAAATAAAAAAAACACAAATCTTCATATTTAGACTATAAAATTTAAAACTTAAATTCTTAATCTTAACACGCTATCTAATTATAACCATAAACCTTAAATTTTAAACCATATAATCTAAACTCTAACCTCAACATAAACTTTTAAATTCTAATTATAAACTTTAAATTCTAAATCATATAACATAAACTCATAAATCTTAAATCCCAACATAAACCTCTAAATCCTAAAGTTGAAAGGCTTACGTAAAGTTTAGTTTATCAAAGTATTTTCTTTATTGTAATCACTAATTTTGTCCGGGTTGACCCGATTTTTATTTTACAATGATAGGCTTTATATATATACTATTATGTGATAATAAAACAATGATGCTAAGTGGTTGTATTATATGTATAGGTATTGTGCTCATGTGTGTTATTATATGTATACTAGGTATGTGTCATTAGTATGTGTTTATTATATGTATGTTTATTTAGGCATGAACATATATGTGTATGTTTGTCAACATTGCATGTAATACATGATTGTATGTATGTGTTATTAACATTTATATGTGTGTTTACTATTGTTTTAATATCATTAATGTCTAAATGTGAGTGTGAGTATGTATATTGCATGTATTATGTGTATATGTAGTATGTATTAATGTTTGTATTATGTGTAAGCACATTCGGTTATACATGTGTACATAAGTTAGTTAGTAGTATTATTATTTAATCTAAGACTAAAAACAAAACAGATCGTAATTAAAATAAAAGCCTAATAATATTATATTTGTCCAAGTCCATTACAAACTAAAACCCAAAAAAAACAAATACATAGGCTTGTTTGGCCCAAACCCAATATAACAAAACCAAAAAACCCTAAAAACTAAGCTGATCACTATTTTTTATGTTGCAGCCGCCAAGATCTAGTCGCTGGATCAGATCTGATCCAACAGTCTAGATCAAACCCGAGATAACTGCCCAGCTCCTACACGCGCCAGTGAAGCTCATGCGCTGACCGTCCAGCTCCTCACGCGCGTGTGTGATGCACGCCCCGACTGTTCAGCCTCCTCATGCACCCATGAGCCTACACTATTTCGTCTCCCCCGTCCGCGTGGCCACGTCATCAGAATTTCCACTGCCACCGTACGGTGACCACCAACTCCGCAACTACCATCAGCAGAAAAAAAACATAAAAAACAGAAGAAATCAGAATCATCATCATCCACAGTAATATCATTTAAGTTTTGCTTACACCTGTAAACAATAGCCTAGGTAAGCAATGAGTGATCTGAGAAGCATATAAGATTATAAGCACCCATTTGTAACCCCTAAGTTTTTCGGACGAGGAAAAAATATTCATAATCAATACAAACAAAAAAAGGTCTTTCAAGGTATCTATTCTCTTTTTTTTTCAATTCGAAACATAGCATGCATATATATAAGAAAATGGAGTTTAGAGTTTACCCTCGCCGGTTCGCCCCTTTCACATCGTTTCGATTTTCGTCGGGCCATTAATCCGCCGTTAATAAGCCTCGGCCTCCTCGAGGCCAAACATGGTGAAGCTGTACGAGTATATGGTGGCAAAAACCCTTTTCTAGCCTCGATTTTGGGGTTTTAACGGAGAAAGTGGTTGATTTTGCAAAAACCAAGTTTGAATCAAGGTTTAGCGTGAGGAAATGAGTGTTTCGATGGGTTATAAGGTTCATCAGCAGCCGACACGACGAACATCAGTCGGAATCTAGTTATAATACCAGATTTTTAGAGGAAATGGGGGGTGTTATAAAATGAAATGGCTAAAAGGGGCTGAGTTTCGACGAACATCAATTCGGCTCTCCAATTTTGCTTTCCAATCAATTTAGTCCCCTTTCCAGTTTTAAATAAAAAAACTTTTTCCTTTTTCATGCATTTTTAATTTAAATCTTGCACATTTATTTCTCGTAAATTCCGGTTTAATTCGTATGTTAATATTGCTTGTTTGTGATTGTAGCTTAGTGGTTGAAAATTAGTTCGAAATATATATTTATGTCCTATAATATATATGCTTTTAAGTACGGAATAGAAATTTGCAAAATGTCATATAGATATATTTTTTATATAATATATATGTTTTAAGTATAAAGTAGAAATTTGTAAAATGTAATATACATATATATATTTTTTATATATAATGTATAGTTTTCAAAGTATATGATAGAATTTTGTAAAATGCAATATATATTTTTGACGTCTAATATATAGTTTTCAAAGTATGTGATATAATTTAGTAAAATGTAACATATATTTTTTGATATATAATATATAGTTTTAAGGTATATAGTATAATTTTGTAAAATGTAATACATATATATTTTTGGTATAATATATAGTTTTTAAAGTATATAGGAGAATTTTGCAAAATGTATAATGTATGTTTTTGTATATAATATATATAGTTTTAAAGTCTATCCATTATTTTCATTATATAGTATACAATATTTAGTTATGTTTACATTTACTTGTATATGTTTTGATTTAGGCTTAGTGTGATAGTATAGGCCTTGGGTTGTTGAGTTATTTTCAGATTAGAGTTAGGCAAATTAATTTAATTAGTTTAGGAGTGTGTGCTCGTTTCATAAGGGCACAATCCTTAAATTAATTTGATTAATTTTAGGATTAGGTTCTTTAGAGCCTTAGTTAGATTAGAGTTCGAATTAATTTAGTAAATTTAAATCTATCTTTGGCTTATTGGAGTAAATGTTAAATTCATTAAATTAATTGAACATTTCTTAATTACTTTTAGGATAAAATTAATTTCAAGTTTAGGTCGACATTAAATTACAAATTAATTATCATATTTTGGTAGGATTTCTAGTCTTTTAGGGCTAATTAATTTAGGGTTAAGTATTAGCATCATTTAGATAATAATTAGGTCACTATTTGGATTTCTAATAATTTGGGCCTTCATAGGTTAGGTCTTGGGTTGGGCCTTCCTTTTGTGTGTTTATATTCATGCCTTTGATTATCATGTCTTAATTGTCATTCATATAACCTTTAATTTTAATTGCATTCTTAATTAATTTAAATCATAAAAAGGAGGTACTTATTAATTCCAATATTTGTGTCGTAATAGTCCGAGCTTAAAGGATGTTGATTAAATATTCATATTAATCCTTACCATCCCAAAGTAAATGGATTAAGAATTGACAAAATCATCACATCATACTTAAATGCTTGCATCATGCATAAAGGTGACGTACGGAAGTCGAACCATAAATTAACACGGCAATCGGGCTTATTCGATGTCGGTTTAATCTATGGTTTGATGTATCGTCAACCTTATTAATTAAATGTCCAATTGATTTGAATCCTTTGATAAAGTCTGTGCAGTTAAGGTTAATTTTCATTTAAGAACTCCAAATTGAATTCAATATAAATTTCAATGATTTTCATCCTTTTAAAAGCAACAAATATTTTGGTACCGATTTCTGGGAGTGTTGGGGGTGTTAATCTTTCCCCACGCGTAACCAACTCACGGACCCTTTCACAACGAATCTCTGGCTTCTTATGGTGTCCGGCCTACCTTACCCAAGTGACCGGTGGTGACTCCAAATTTTCATTATTTTCAAAAAATTAAGGTTTTCCCAAAGAAGTCCCCTTTCTTTTAAAAGATTTTCAATAATGATTTAGGGGATAATTCGTAGCACCGAATTTATGTACGATCCACACGATTGTCCTTTAAAAAAATGTCGCTACACTTATTATATCTCATATTTGCTTTTCCATTGTTTTTTTATTTTTTGTTTTTAATAAGAATAAATTTATCTTTGTGGCATGTTTTTTCTATTTTGTGTGGCAAGTTTATCTCTGTCTTTTAACACATCTTTGCCTTATTTTTCGGTCATTTTTTCATTTATTTTTTTCAGTTTTGGATTTGTCGTTGCCTCGACTAATCAAGATTGTGCTTGTTTGGTTATCTTGCTGATCTTTACTGCTTTGGACCCTCGAGCTGAATATGGATATGCACTCATAATCATCATTTCTTGTTCGCGATTGAGTTGTGATATTGATTGTTATGTCAACATGCCTTTTATTGTTATATGCATTTTTATGTTAGTGTTGATGATTGTTATCCTTTGTCGTCGATTAATGGTGTTGTTTGTACCTATCTTTTGTTCCAGTCTTTTGGTTGAATTTTTAACTTTTTCCTTATATAGTCCTTTTATGATAGAAGTGGTTAGTTTCTTGTTTCAATGGTTATAAGAAAATATTCGGATTATGTGTTTAGTTTCTTCCTTCCCTCCCTCACTAAAATTATTGCAAGAATGCAATAATATACATTATTTACATGTGATTAAGATTCACATGATTTACTTAAGAATAGAATCTAAGAGTGCTTTGGTTCTAGAGAATAAAGTCCATATTCATTTTCTTGGAAAATGGAAAATAATGAAGAAAACATGTTTGGTTGTAAAAATAGAAAATGATTTTTAGAAAATGAAAACAAAAATAAGTGAAATTTTAAAAACATAAAAAAATGTTCTCATTGAAAAATATTTTAAGAAAATGGAAAATATGAAAATAAAGATTTTTTTAATTTTAACCCGAGTTCGAATCCTTCTAATGTCATTTTTTAAAACTTTAATTTATTTACTCATATTTTATTTATTATTATAATAATAATATTTTCTAACTATATTTTATTTCAATTATTTAATAACTATTATTTTTATTTCTCATTTGAAAAGTTATATATCAAACACATTTTTACTATTTTTCTTTTTGAAAATAACTTTTCATCTCTGTAAACCAAACATGTTTTTTAATTTTTAGAAAACTGAAAATGAAGATTATTTTTTGAAAACAAAAATAGAAAATATTTTCTAAAATTAAACAAATCCTAAATTTGAATTTTCTTGACAAGTTTTAATTTTAATCCTACCTAAAAGGGAAGCTTTATAGAATAAATAAGTGCTCCTACTAGGTCTAGAACTCATGACCTAAAGAAATGTAATGGAACAAATATGAGTAACTTAACCAACCGACCAAAATACTTGCTCATTTAAATTTGAATCTTAAAAAGGCTAAAATAGTAAAAAAAAAAAAAGACCACTATAAACCAGACAGACTTCTTTCGAAAACTAGGCAACGAGATTATTCTGAAATAAGTAATTAAAGACAAATTTCTATAGCAATAAATAAGCATTTCCTTTTGACATCTCAAATAAACATTGTTTTGTTCCCTTGAAAAGTAAACACTTGTTTTTAATCCAAGAAAAACGTAACCCACTAAGTTTGGGATTTTAAGTAAACATGTTAATTAATTAAATTGTTGATGTTGGCTTTGAAACAAATGTCAATCCCCAATAATGTTAAGGAGCTTCACTTGAGAACAAGCATGCATACACGTATATAATGTTCCTGTATGTATTATCACGTCTGAGAAAAGACGGGTCATTAATCCCACATCCAAAAAGAAAAAAGAAGTTTTGAAATATATAAACGATAGCGCTGCACATCCTATCAGATATATCTTTTGGAAAGAAGGTAATAACCCCATAACAAGTGATATCGAAGCGACCCTTTAACTGCTTGATTTCACGCCGAGCGCCCATGAGTAAGGTAAACATGGTAGACAGCTGTAACAATTGGCCAATCACAAGAGCAGAAGCTCGTGACGTGAGGTTAGGTGAGAAAGAAGTATTAAGATATATAAGCGGTAGCGCTGCCTATTTTATCAGACATGACTTCTTAGAAAGAAGATAATGACATCGTGACAATATGCATTACTTGGAACGTACATACATACATGCATGAATGCATACATAATGAAAACCTGCAAGCATTTGTCAAATTTCAATCAATTTCCAAACAAACACTACAAGCTTTTAGGTTGTTTGATTCTATACATAGATATACATGCATAAACAGTTTAAAACATACAATAAACATTTATTCCCCAACTTTTTAACTATTTATCAAGCAGCTGTAGTTTTCCCCAACAATGATAGCTTTTCCAGAGTCACGCTTTCTCCTCGAATGGTTGCTAATTTCCCGAGGCCGAGGCATCGCTTTCTGCATAAACAATTGAGTATTGAGTACTAATCATTTGTTTACTTTGATAAAATCAGAAAAATAGAATTAAAGCAAAAACAAAAGACCAGGTTTAGTTTGGCTACCGAAACATGTTATTAGTCTTCTTACAGCGATATTTCCCTTAGAATCCTAATGACATGACATGAACTCCAATAGACCGTCTTGTTATCATGTAAAGACTAGTAAATGCCACAATTTCTCTGAATCTGTTTCTAACTGACATTAAACCAGTATTCTCCAAAATCCTTTTTCTTTTCTCGGTTTTCTTACTATAAGTGAAAGGTGTTCGTTTTTTTGGTACAAATGTTCCCAGAAACCAACGGGAATGACTGGTGCCGCACACAACACAAGACATGCAGCAGTCTATTGTCTAAATTATTTCATCAAGAAACCAAATAAACAAGAGCACAAATTATTTTTCATCTTAATTCTGTCAGGTAAGACATCAGGAAGTAGAGAGTTATCGACCATCTTAAAATTTATGCACGTAAATGAATAGAAAATTCACGCACCTTCACCGAGAAGTTGCTCAAACCGAGCAGCAATGTGTTTCCCGTAAGTATATTTCTTCAAAGCATTGAGATGAACTCTAACACGCTCCAGCAATAGTTCCCGTTGTCTATCATTGCTTACTTCAAGAACCTTCTGGACCACATAATTTGCAAATTGGTCCTTCATCATAGTCTACCATAGAAAAGTCCGAACAAAAATTTGTGAGCAAAAGACATTAAATTCGCAATATAACACAATTGAAAAACATCATAGAACTAGCAACAATCCCCAAATCTTCATGCTCGTAAGGCATCATAATCTCTATAGCAAGTCCATAAAGTTTCACATTGGGGACAAACTGAAGGAAAAGAAAGTAAAGATGCCGAATTCCAAGTGTAGTACATTTTTATTTAGGACAACGAGAACTATGACGGTAGAACACAAGGACAAAAGTATTTGGATATCTCACTCCCACAACATAAACAGCCATGTTACCTCAATGATTCATAATCTAAGCAATATGATATATAAACACCAAATGGAACTGTAAAAAATTTTGGGAAGAACAAAGAACAATTATTTATTTGACAACCTGCCACCAGAAAAGAGTTTATTCTAAAAGCACATTGTGATCCATGGATCCCCGAGGAAAAAAGGAATGTGGTTTAATAGCAACAAAGAGGGAAGACAAATACAGAAGTGAAGACAAACAAATTTGTGTTTACCATATGTAGAAAGCCCAAATATGCGGCAAGTGCCAGCAATTTATAAAATGAACAGAACTTCCACAAACACGCAAAAACTAAATGCGCCTACAGCACTTATTATTTTCATCCCTGTGTAATTTAGTTCAATACAAACCCAGCTATTCATTTAATGTTTCATAAGTTGGTTAGATCTTCAAAATTATATAAAGGTGGAAGCACTAAGGTTTAAACTGAACAAAGAAAATGGATAACATTGGGAAAACTCAGAGAAACTAATTATAAAGCAGTTAAAAAGGGGGGGGGGGAACAATAAAAAAGAGTTCTAGATCTTGCCGAGCACTGAACCTAACGGTATAATTGGTTGTGATAAATGCTTTTTACTCAACTTACCAATAAAGAGTCATTTTCATCAGATTGTCCGACGATCTCCTCAACCAAACACTCTCGTTCAGCACAATCGCCGTACTCCAAGCACTTCTCAACAACATTTGACGCATATTTATGTTGACTCATTTGTACAATTTTCCCAGTCAACTTGCTAATAATGCGGCCTCTTTCATGCGACTTTCCCCTCTCCAAAACATGCTGCAAGTAGTAAAATGCAACAGAGTAATTTCCATCAAGAGATCAGAAACTAAGGAAAGTGAAAAAGAACTAAAGAAAAATAATTAGGAAACAATGAAGAGGCCTTGATTTATTGAGTTTCCCTATAGTCAATATTATCAACAAGGATAGATTTCCACTACCACCAACTTCCATAGAACATAACTAGCAATATATCGGCCATCAAAAATGGAAACTAACAAAAGAAGCTAAAGGGAAAAAGGAATAAGAAAGCATTAACAGATATGCCATGCACCTATGTTGTTCCAACTCTCCATTTTCTTGAAATACCATGTCTGACACCCAAGTTAGACACCTATCCAGACATGAGTATGAAGACATGACCCTCCAAATACGTGGAAAACTTGGAGAAAATTGAATATACAAGAGTCGGATACATACTCATATCCGACACGCCCGTGTCCAAGTAACATAGCCGTTTGCATTCACTAGATAGCAGGTCAACAAATTGGCAAAACAAATAAGCTGCTCTAGGCCCTCTAAAGACATGCTCAATTTTGAGAAGCAAATGCAGCAATAATAGAAATTATCCAATCAGCTGTCAATAAAACTAACAATCGGAAATTAAAAGTGAACCTGTGTAACATAGTTTCCATACTGATCTTGAGAAAGGTTGCAAGCAGCATCCAAAATTTCATCAATGATGCATTGACTTTGCAGTTCATTTGAACAATGCTCCAAAATTCTCTATTATCATAAATTCAAAAGAACAGCAAATGATAAGAACATGGCATAACAGGGATATAAAATAAGACTATGTTCAGCCTAAGAGAGACCAACAAAATATAATATTACCTGAATGACACGGCAACCATAGGGATGAGTAGAAAGTGTGGCAACTTGACCACGAAAAGCCGAAATAATAAACCCAATTCTATCCATAGGGATACACTCTATACACTTTTGAATCACGTGATTCCCATTTTGGTCACGCACACATTTCATAACATGACCGTCAAGCTCCTCAACAAGTCGTATTTTTTGATCAAGTTCAATCACTTCTAACGCCTGGAAAAAATCCACAAAAAGAATCAGTCAGAAAAATGCGCTATATTGATGAACACGTGCTTTATTATCATCCATAACTGAAGCCCATTCTAAAATACACTTCAAGATGACAGACTATTTACCACTTTTATACACTTCAAGAGATGCTCAACTATTTTATGACCCCAAGGCTGAAGATAAGCTAGGATTCGTCAAACAAGTAATAACCAATCTCCACATACGTGAACGTATCTACATACATATGTTGGAATATATAATCATGTGCATATCAACGAGAATAACCGGTTATTAATCCAACATAGTTAACCAAATAAAGGGCTGCTAAGCCTCAGAATACATACAACAGATTTACGTGATCATAACGCACGGATAGATATTCCTTGAGGCTTGAGAAAAGAAGCTAAAATCTCACTAGAGGAGACATGTAAGAATATAATAATTTATGGCCTTGTTGAGAGTCCTGTTTTAGGGCTATATTGTTCAATACATTGATATTTTATTAGCTTATAAAAGAATGCATGGCTCGTAAAGGGCACACCCATTCATTACTCTCATTGCAAATATATTTAAACAGAGAGAGAAAGAGAGGGAGAGGGAGAGAGAGAGATCTTATTTATGTATAAGTACAAGCTAAGTAGATAAATACCAGGCATTTTTTCAAACTGATCATAATATTTGATGATAATATTTGTTTCAATGATTCTTCTTTTGGGGGTCAAAATTTTCAAATAATGAAAGTGAGTTTTGTCCGCTGAAATATTCAAGCTCAACCACAGCAAACATCATACTTAAAAGAAGTTCCACATACCTTCTGTATCACACGACAACCATACATTTGCAGACTAAAGTTTAACATATTTCCAACCAGTTCATCAGCAAGTTCATTTCGCTGCTCGGAACTTCCATGCTCAAAAAACTGCAACAAAATTAGGCAATTACGTTATGTCATTATCCAAATTGTTTACACTTCCATCAAAAGTCAATTACTTGAAGCATTCTTTTTTTTTTTTTTTGGAGACAGTAAATTACTTAAAGCATTCATAAACATTTAAGGCCATACCTTTTGAATAACATAATTACCAAAAACATCAGTCATTAATCTTGAAGCATGTGGAAGGACTTCTCTGTAAACAGACTCCTTGTCCTCAACACGGCAATGCTCCAGCTTCTGCTGGATAAATCGACTCCCATGTTGATCAACACTGAAGTCAAACAGGTATTAAATTATTTCTTCCACTGGAGATAATAATCACATATTATATAGAGAATGAAAACAAACTTGACATAAAAAACTGCCTGAATTCAATTATACGCCCAGATATATCAGAGAGCTCAAATTTTCGGGCATTGCTGGATTTAAGTTCTTCGAGAAAAGAATGCCTTTTGGAGTCCTCAAAGTTGTTGACCCTCTGTCCTTGCCATCCAGAATATGGTCCTGCTTTTGGAGGAAACCTAGTTTCATTTCTGTGACCTAGAGGAGTCATTCCACCTATTGGTGATGATGGCATCAGTGGACTGGCAAGCGGTGATGTTGGGTATTGGGCAATAACACCCATGCTTTGGTGGCCTCCATAATAGCCACCACCAATATTTCCAACCTTCCCAGGACTTGGAATGCTTAGCCTCCCATTAATTGGAGACTCAAGTTTTGGATCACCAATATAAGCAGCACCACTTGACTCTTTCTGCACATAAGGATCAACTTGGCCCCCAGTAACACCAGTTGATGCCAAATGACCATGCTGAACAGAAGCACCATATATGTTGCTAAAAGAATGTTGGACGTATTGCATATGAAGCGGATCAACCAAGGAAGGTGGCAATACTAAGCCATGGTGCCCATAAAAGTGGCCAAGACGCTGAAAGTCACTTGTATTTGGAGTGTTCTCCCCAGTTGAAGCACCATAAGTTTGATTATTGAAGCTTGAACCAGAAGCAGTAGAATCAAATGGCAAAGAAACAGCAGCATGAGAAGGGTATCCTCCCATATATGGGGGAAGAAATGCAGGGTTCATGGGATATCCACTGATATTGTATTGTGTAGCATATAGACCAGATGGCTGAAAATTGGCATATAGGGGGTTCCCGGAAGTCATATATGGTGATGCCGATGCATATATGGGAGGTGTGAGTCCAGAAGAATGCAATAATGGTTGTGACCCCACAGAAGAGAACTTAGGATGGCTATACAGATGGCTCAATCCTTGAGAAATAGTCTGTGCTGCAAGTCCTTGGGCCTGCTGTGTGGGAGCTGGTTGAATGGATGAATAATATTCTCGAGGCATATTCCTTCCATGAGATTGTTGTGCTTCTTGTTTTTTTCTCATTCTGGAGTCTACAGTGGAAAGTACGACCGACTGTGGAACATCACCAGATGTGTCGGCATCCGGCCTAGCATCTTTCATGTTTGTATTTTCCTTCAAAGACGTCGATAATCTCCCTTTCTGTTGAGGACATGGTGAGCTCTGAATAGAGGTCTCTGAAGAATCCTTCTGGGGTATCAAACTGGTAGCATGAGCTTCCAGGGCACTTTTATCCACGCATACATCAGCAGAACCCAAGATCAGTTCTGGTACTTTTGAAGCACTGATGGAAGAGAAGGTTGATGAGATTGCATTAACATCATGATCTACTGGTTCATCTGCTGTTGTGATTCCTGATGAACGTGACAAACTATATACAGGTGAAGGGGTGCGGGGGAAATCTTCCTACACATTTACCAAGAAAAGAAGCATAACATCAATATAAGATGATACAAATAAATTATCCAAATGCCGAGAAGTACTTAATCAACACATGCTAATAAAGAAAAAGAAACTAGCACACATTACATGTAAAGCCCGTTTCCGAGGGATTTGTATCAAACTTCATAGGACCATCCATGGCTGCATAGGGTATTTTAATCGGAGGTTGAAGTTTGAATTTGATTCTTCAATTTCTACTCAATGATTTTAGTTCCCTATCACAATCCTAATGAATTTACTCCATATACTTTTATTAAAAACAACTTTACACATAATTGCTAATGATATTAAGATATTGCCTTTTAACTTATATGATGTGCCGTTCTGGTGATAACCTGCATGGTATGCTAAGGTGGATTAATTTTTCTTTTAATAAAATCATAAATAGTTATTTGATTAACTCTAAAACAAAAAAGCAATTTTTCCATTATAAATATTCTTTTAGGAATGATGTTTGCCATGTGGCCAAAAATTCATGCTTATGTGTCACATCATCAACGAGAAAGCAACATGGCCAAGTTTAAGTTTATAATTTAACACCGTTACCCATTTTCCTTAAGTTCACCTCTAATAAAACAGATAGAAATGAGTGTAAAAAATGCCCAAGAGGGAGAACCAAACAGTTAATGATGCTAAGATCATAGCATTGTACAAGAAACAAGATGCAGCATTATATGAGAACACCTGAGAATCATTGAAATGTTTGTGACTTAGTTTTCTCAGCCTCTATGCAAATACACAAGAAAAGATACAATGATGCATGTAGTTTATTTTGTTAGATTATCCGATAGAGTTAAAGTCCTTATGTAAATAGTAGTTTAAATTAAAGTTTACTTCCTAAAAGATAGAGTTAGATGTCTTTTTGTAGTTAAGACTCCTAATTGTAACTAAAGTCTTATACTTGAGTCTATAAATTCACTGTAAAGGGATGCAACTTTTTAAGAATATTTAATAACAGAAAATCAATTCTGTTTTTCTTCCTTTTCGCAGAAACTTAAATTCTGCTTTATTTTTTCCTGCATTATTCTGCTGGAAAATTGCTTTTCTACATGGTATCAGTCTAACATCGATCCTAGTTAGAATTCTTAATGGGATTCCCTTCGACAACCTTTGAGATGTTGTCCATAGCAGAGCAGACTGCTGGATTGGAATTTTTTCCAGAATTTTCAGGTTCGACAGTAACCTGTGAAGCAGATTTGGCCTTCGTGGAGGATAAAGGCATACATAATTCTCCTACTGCACTTTTTTCTACCAAAGGTGCATCAGCATGGATCATTGACTCTGGAGCATCTGATCACATGACTAGTAACAGCGAATTATTCCTTAGTTTTTCAGATTCATCTTCTACAAGTTCTATTAAAACAGCCGATGGCTCTTTCTCTCCTATCAAAGGAAGTGGCTCAGTCCTCCTTAATGATAATTTGTTGCTTGAAGATGTTTTGATTGTGCCTAATCTTGCTTGCAATCTCCTCTCTGTTAGTAAACTCTCCAAGAAGTGTTCATTACAGTTTACTGAATCTAATTGTTTTTTGCAGGCAATGAATTCGAGGAAGATGCTTGGCAATGCTAGCTTGGACAATGGTCTCTATGTCCTTCTCGGAAATCAACCATCTACCCTACAAAATACTTCTTGCTCTTTTACTTCTTTAGGGCAAATTGATAATGTAATGTTATGGCATTTTAGGTTAGGGCATCCTAATTTTCATTATCTTGTAAATTATTCCCTGAATTGTTTGTTAATAGAAAACCAAGTTCTTTTAAATGCCCTATATGTCCTCTCGCTAAACAGACAAAAGCATCTTATTTACCATCTTCCTACAAACCTTCCCAACCTTTTTCATTAATTCATAGTGATGTTTGGGGTCCTTCTCGAGTGAAGACTGGTAGTAGGTGGTTTGTCACTTTTATTGATGATCATAGTAGAACTTGGGCATATTTGTTAAGAGATAAATCTGAAGTAGCCTCTATTTTTGAGAAATTTTACAATATGGTTGAAACCCAATTTGAAAGTAAAATTCAGATCTTCAAATGTGATAGTGGGAGTGAATATTTTACCAAGTCCTTGGGGGAATTTTTTAACAAAAAAGGGATTGTTCAACTTAGCACTTGTGTGGCTACTCCACAACAAAATAGGGTTGCAGAAAGAAAAAATAGGCATTTCTTAGAGGTAACTAGGTCTTTGATGTTCACCAGTAATATTCCTAAGTATTTGTGGAGTAAGGCTTTATTAACCGCAACCTATCTCATTAATCGAAGGCCCAGTAAGGTTTTGCAATACAGAACACCTAGAGCTGTTTTTTTGGAGAGTTACCCTAATTTTAAACCTTTGTCCTTATTCTCCCTTTCAAAGTTTTTGGTTGCACTATGTTTGTGAAAGATTATGCTCCCTCTATGTCAAAACTTGACCCCAAATCCTCGAAGTATGTCTTGGTCGGGTATTCTTCACTTAAGAAGGGCTACAAATGTTATCATCCTCCTTCTCAGAAATTTTTTACTTCCTTGGATCTCATCTTTTTTGAACAGGAACTTTATTTCCATGCGGCTGCAAATCGGGGGGAGAATTGTGATGTTTTCAGCCTCCTACCAATCAGGTTTATCCTTCTTTACCTTCAGAGTTATTACCTACTAATAATCCTTTGTTATTTGAACCTCATACTCCTTTAAACCCTTCTACTTCTTCACCTATTGTTACACCTACAGCTTCCCATCCTTCACCTATTGTCACTACTCCTCAAAATTCACCTAAACCTTCCTCACAAACCCCTCAACCTCCTAAGCAACTGAAAGTTCACACCAGAAAACAAAAAACTATTCTAGAGACTGTTTTGCAATCTGACACTTGCCGAGAATTGGACTAGAGTTCAGTTGCCAATGAGAATGATGGAGGTAATGTTCTAGCTGAGATTCCCTCTCATTTAATTGAGTTTGATTATTTGCCTATTGCTAAAAGGAAAGGGGTAAGACAATGTACAAAACACCCCATTCAGAGGTATGCTGCTTATTGTAATCTAATGCCATCTTTTAAGGCTTTTACAGCTTGCTTAGATAAAGAATAGATACCTAACACTATTGAGGAGGCTCTAAAAGATTCTAAGTGGAAAAGGGCTGTTAAAGAGGAGATTGAAGCACTTGAAAAGAATGATACTTGGAACATTACAGATCTTCCGCAAGGCAAGAAACCAGTCAGATGCAAGTGGGTTTTCTCCATAAAATACAACTCTGATGGCAATATACAGAGGTATAAAGCAAGGTTGGTGGCCGAGGGTTTTACTCAAACCTATGGAATTGATTAAATGAGACCTTTGCTCATGTGGCTAAGCTAAATATAGTTAGAGTTCTCTTAAGCTTTGCTGTAAACAAGGACTGGAAGCTTCATCAACTTGACATTAAGAATGCCTTTCTTAATGGAAAATTGGAAGAAGAAGTGTACATGAGAGTTCCTTCGGGTTTGAAGTCAGTAAAAGGTGATCAAAAAGTTTGCAGACTTAATAAATCTATCTATGGTTTGAAGCAGTCACCTAGAGCCTAGTTTGACAGATTCACCACGGTGATTCTAGAAAATGGATACAAACAATCCTTGGCAGATCACACACTCTTCATTAAGGTAACCTTTAGTAATAAAAGGGTTATTTTAATAGTATATGTGGATGACATAATTCTGACAGGTGATGAGATGAAGAGATAAGTCACTTGAAAGGGTTGTTAAATACACAATTTGAAACAAAAGACCTAGGAAAGCTCAAATACTTTCTAGGCATGGAGGTTGCTAGGTCCAGCAAAGGTCTAGTAATAAACCAGAGAAAATATGTTCTTGATCTACTTAATGAAGCAAGAATGTTGGGATGCAAACGGGTTGATACTCCCATGGAAGCAGGCTTAAAATTCAATAAAGAGGATACAAATCCTAAAGCTGATAAGGGTAAATTTCAAAGATTAGTGGGAAAGTTGATTTGTCATTAACCAGACCAGACATTGCTTTTCCAGTTAATATTATCAGTCAACACATGACTGGTCCAAGGGAAGATTACATGGAAGCTGCAATTAGAATTTTGAGATACTTGAAAGGGACACCAGGGCATGGATTGCTATTTAAAAAGACTCAAGAAAGGACTGTTCAGTTTTATTCAGATTCAAGCTGGGCAAGCGAACTGACAGAAAGGAGATCAACTAGTGGTTATTGCTCTTTTGTTTGGGAAAATCTAGTGACCTGGAGGAGTAAAAAACAAACAAATAATTGTATCTAGAAGCAGTGCTGAAGCAAAATATAGGGCTTTAGCATTGGGAATGTGTGAAGGAATTTGGTTATTAAAGCTATTGAAGGAGCTAGATGTGAACCAAGAGGAGAAAGTTTGAGATTTTTTGTAATAATCAGTCCACCATACAAATTGCTCAAAATCTTTCAACAAGTTTCTATTCAAGTTGGGATTATACAATGTATATTCTCCAACTTGAAGGGGAGTATTCGATTATCCGATAGAGTTAAAGTCCTTATGTAAATAGTAGTTTAAATTAAAGTTTACTTCCTAAAAGATAGAGTTAGATGTCTTTTGTACTTAGGACTCCTAATTGTAATTAAAGTCCTATACTTGAGTCTATAAATTCACTGTAAAGAGATGCAATTTTTTAAGAACATTTAATAACAGAAAATCAATTCTGTTTTTCTTCCTTTTCGCAAAAACTTAAATTCTGCTTTATTTTTTCCTGCATTATTCTGCTGGAAAATTGCTTTTCTACATATTCATAACCTTTGAGAAGGAAATTTGTGAAAAATGTTTAAATCAACATCTTTCTACAAAGTCTGTTTATCCAAACGCAGATGCGAGTCACGTGCATTGAAAGTAAGCAAGCTCAACAAAAGAGATCATTTTTGTTTTTTGGATTATCTTATGCCAACTATCTCCAACAACAAGAAGGTTATGAAACTAGATTGTTGCCAGAGAAGCAACAACAGAAGTCTTAGAAGTAGCAGAAGATACATCCACAATAGCTCTACATATAATTATCAGACGAGAGCCCAACATTTTAACTTTTAATGTATTCACTGAAACGGAAAACAAAAAGATTAAACTCACATTTCTTGCTACTTAAGTTCAATATAGGTTCCAGTTTCGTTGACTAGGGTTCGAATGTCTGATACAGATGTATCTAAGGGTTGGACTTGTCAGGTTGCGTTTTCGACAGCAATTTAAAAAGCATTTGGAAATAGGACATATATATACACACATATACATATAACATATATGGGAGTACTTTATTTAAAAATATCACAAAATATATTAACAATTTCTTCTACCATTAAAAATCAATTTTGTTTAAATTCATTTTTTTATAATTAATGCTAATTTTTAAATATGTGTGTTAGTCACCCTAAATCCTAGATATTAGATATTATATGATCAAATATACAAGCCCAAAATATAGAAGACCTTAAACCCTTTCTTTATTTGCATCCCTTTCTTTCTTCCTTTTTCTTCTTTCTTTTCTTTTCTTTTTTTCTTCTTCCTTCCTTTTCTTCACCTCCTACCCCTTTTTACTTATCTCTCTGTTCTCTCTAAACTCACTCTACAGTAGCACCAAAAAACCCAGAATTCCACACACAAACTCCCCTTTATCAATTCTCTCCGTTTATCCAATAAAAAAATAAAAAAAACAAAATGCTTGGATCTAGAATCATATCCTATAGAAGCTACCAGCAAAAAATGTCATTCTGTAACTCCAAAAATCAAAATTGTATGTTTGTTATTCCCCATTACTTGCTCTTCCTCCTCTCCCTTTTGAAGCTCCAAAACAGTCGTTCCTGCTGTGAACCACTACTGTTAACATCATATGCAGCCACCTCTCATAACCCAAAAATGGCAAGTCGAATATACAGCACAAAGTCCAACACATTCTATTACCTGTTGTGTCCACACAGGTATGGCACCCTAAAGTGCCGAGAGTTCATTTGATTTAGGTCTCTATATCCAAGATGATTTGATTTTTACAAGTTCAAGTATTTACATGTTGTGCATATTAGTAGGAGTGCATTGATATCTAAATATTGTATTAGAAGAAGCATGACAGACAATATAATAAATAAAATGTTGGACTCTCACCACCATCTATCCGGAATGGCGGACAATATAGTAAGTCAATAAGTAAATTGAAGAATAAATGAAAAAATAAAAAGATAAGACAGGTTTATACCTGTATCAGATCAACCAAACTCTTGTGGCGACCAGCAAAAGATGCCAAGTCTTGTTCGAGCAAAGGCTCATTACTATCTTCTACCCACTTGTTTAAAGCTTGTCTAGGGGATGATCTATCATCTTCAATTTCCTCTTTGTGTGTAGTGAGTGAAGTTCGATAAAAAGGTAAGAACCCATTGCCACTATCATCCATAGATGATGCTCTCCAGTTATTACCGAATCCACCAATATGGCGTGCCAAGCGTCGATTTTCATGTGAGATCAGGGGTGGCGGAAGCCTTGGATTTAAGTTGATGTTGGAGCAGTAGTAAGCAAAATAGGCTGGATGAGAACGCAGTTGCTCCTCAGATTCACACTTGTCGATGACACTGCTCAAACTTGCCAAGCTTGAATTCAGGTTAGCATTCTGTTGAGCCAAAAGGTTGCCGATAGCTGTAAATGAACCTTCCATACTTGGTGGAGCACTACCACTTCGATTTGGCACTTTGTCGGTTTGATCTCCATGGATTCTTTGCCCTTTCAAAAGCATCCTCAACTCCTCCACTTCCATATCCTTCAATTGCGAACCAAATACTAGAGCATCCTTTGAAGAGCCCCAATTTGTGACCCCACTACTTTCTATCATTTGCATCGGGCTCTCAGTTGCCATGTTCTATGGAGAAGGACAAACTCTCTTTTCCTAATAAGGGTAAGATTCACATTATTCTCCTTGAGAGTATCTAGCAAACATAGATGCAATGCCTCGTCAATTAATTAAAACTCACTAATCAATCACAAGCATTAGCACATACACAAAAGCTCCATTTAACATAAATGAAAAACAGCATTTTTTGCTTTCCTTCCGTTACTATATAGGGTAGGGTTATCAAATCTGCAGGCTCCATAACAACATTAGGAAAGCAAGCAAATCTAAGTACTAGGTTAGATATCGAAACTGGAATCTCTAGTTCTAAACTACTGGGTTCCCTTGGGGGTGTAAACATACCGAATATAAAACCATGCACTAATATTTGCAAAACAACCAAATATAACTATTACATTGCATTGTCCAAATCATGGTTTTCAAGGTATGCACCCTCAGAATAAAAGCACCTCAAACTCAAACATTTTGGGTATGGTGCATATTATTAAGCGCACAACTGGTGCACATACAAGCTTTTTTTTTCAGTAAGATAATAGAACCAAAAAAACTGCTTCATTGATGTTCTCTCTGATTTCTTTTATATTTTTTTTCTTTTCATTGGATGTACCTTTGCAAGTAAGAAAGGGCTAAAACCAAAACTCCCTACTTTCTGAGTATTTTAGTATTCAACAACAAATATCGAACCACGATAAAATCGTGCATATTGACCGAAAAAATTGTGGTTTTGTAGATAAACTAGACCACTCTTTAGAGCTATGTTACTAGGATTCTGAGTATGAGTGCCACATACTGGTATGTATCTGAAACAGTTACGGTCAGATTATTCTAAGCTTTTCCATGTATTTGAAGGATCCTTACAGGCCATATCCCTATATCCATGAGTTAGACACAAATGTCAGACACGGGTACTTCAAGAAAAATGGAGAGTTGAAGCAACACAGAGTTTAACAATTATATATCTTAAGCTTATAATATAATAAATATGTACATATATACAAAACACGTGCAAAAACAAACATATATACATATTGCACTAAGTGCTTGTTTGTGCCTTGTGCTTATTTTGTATCTTGTGCTTAAGGAAATATAAGAAATCTAGCACCTAGAGTGTGCCTTCTGCCCTTGACAACATTGGTCTAAACAATATACAAACCCTACATCTATACAAATTTATAATTAAACCCATAAAATATAAGAAAATAAAATCAACCCAAAACAATTAAGAAAATTACAAAATAAGTTTTTAATCAATTCAATGCTGAATATCTGTAATGTGAGAATTAATCAACTTTTTTCCCTAAATCGTAATTCCTCTCAACAACTAACCAGTCCAAAATATTAAACATTTTAGAGGGTTATTAGTATCTTTCAAATAAACAGATAATATATATATATATATACTTCCAGGTCCTTAAAAGGTCATAGCCTCAAGTACATTGACAATATCGCCAAAGTTGACAATAATGCCAAAGCATCATTGTTATAAGACAATTTCCAACCAGAAGGATATCTTGCTTAGCAAAGCACATCAATAAGCTAACAAATCTCAAATCACATACGAAAAACAGTTTCAATCTTCTATGTATAAGAGGAAATATTATTAATTTATATCTTCCTTTGACATATAGCTTTTCCCAGATACCAAAAGAGTATCATAGAAGTATTAATAAGGCAATGTCTTGTATTGCATCTGACAAACATGTGTTTATTAGATGCAAGACGTATTTATGGGTTACGACATGAATATAGGGTTTCATTTTAACACAAGCAACTATGCAGAAGAAGAAAAAATATTACAATAAGATTTCCTAAATAATGTCAATGGCAAGTGCGAACAGGCTAAGACATTTCAAAACCAGAAAGACTGAAACTAAAAAAAAACAAAGATTGATATCTGTAACAAGAAAATACCACAGATAACCATCAAGAGAAAATATGTTAAAGTCAAAATTAAACCATAAACTGATATATTGTCAATCAACATTCAACACTAAACTTAAATGATAGATCATGTAAGTAGAAAAGATACAAACATCAATGAAAGAAGATAGTACTAAAAAAATAATAAACAAACCAATTCACACATTCAAAATGGTTAATTTTACTAATACAGTTGCAACTAGAATCGAACCATAAATCCAGTTCACTGAGGTAAGCAAAAGCAAAAACCGTCAGCTTCACTGAGGTAAACAAAGGCTAACATCGAACCATAAACCGGCTTGACTCTCATCCTTTCAGACAACTAGAAATCCAGTTCATCAACAGCACAAAACAGTAAAGACCACATTATAATCTTTACACAAATTCATTTAACCATACCAACTGTTTGGCTCATATGTTCAGACTTCGGTTCTAAATTATTCCAAAACTCCATACAGGCAACGCTAACAGCTATCAACCAGTATACATATACAGTAGTGATCGTTTTCCATTTCAGACCTTAAAAAAAACTAACAAAGAACAGAAAACAAACCCAACAAAAAACAAGTCAACCCTTATCAATAGTCTTAACAATAACACCCCCAAAAAAACCCCTTGCTTTATCAACCAAAAAATTCACAGCTACACCATTTGCTTAAAGAAAAATATTATCCAAGAGCTATATTCAATAAAATTAAACAAAACCCAATATTCTTATAGCAAGAAACAAGCTTTTACACAACAATCAACCCAATCCCAGCAACACCAAACAGGCAAAAACAAAAACCCAAGCAAAAGACAGAAATAAGTGTTACCAAAGTTAAAAGAACCAAACCTTGAGAGTTTGAAACAACAACTCTTCACCAAAACTGTTGGAGACTTAGTAGACTTACGGAAATGCCAACTAAATCCAAAGCCGCTGGCTTTAACAAGAGAGAGAGTTTGTTGATTCAATTCAGAAAGCAAAATCTTTACTTGCAGAGATTGCCTACGTTTTATTTAACCCCGAGGGTTTGAAGTTTTGGACTTTCATTTCTCTTTTTTTCTAATGGGCAAAAAACATAAAGGTAAACAAAACTAATCTTTTTGACCACCGAAGTTTTAGAAATTAGAAGACAGTCATTAAAATTATCAAATTATTACAAAATAGCCAATTAATCATCTTACGTTATAAAATAATCTAATGATCATTTTTAATAGTTTGATAAAATTCAGTGGTTATTTTGTAATAATTTGGTAAATTTAATTATAATTTTATAATTTCTAAAACTTTAGTCAATCTTAATTAGTTCAATGACTATTTGTATATTTTACCCTTTTTAATTTTAATAAGAATTTGGTAAAGCTTAGCGTGAAAAAAAAATGAAATAGAAAATGTTTTACTTTTTTATAGATTCTTCGCAATTACTGAACTGCCACTCTGTTTGACTTCTTTAATTTATCGGATGGAAATTAGATTACACAGAATTTTATTTCTAATATAACAATTTGGTAAAGCATATTAATTTTCTTTTTACAATATTGTGGTTCAGCTTTTTATTTCATGATATGAAGTTTATTATTTATTTTATTTTATGATTTATGGTATTATTATAGTATTAGAAGAAGTTGTTGGCATTAAGCTAGCATATTTTGCATATTAGTCAAACTGTTTATTTTTGTTCTATTATATTTTCTTAGGTCATGAGTTCTAAACTCACTATAAACATTTTTTTTCCTTCTTCTAAAGTCTCCCTTTTTAGATAAGATTAAAGTTAAAATTAGAATCTGTCAAAAAAAAAAACTGTTGCCATGGTCAGGTAAAGGCTGACCAAGCCAATGATGCTTAGCTGGTCTTTTCTGATGATTAGACACACTGGGACTGAGACACGGCCCGGACTCCCACGGGGGGCAGCAGTGGGGAATCTTGGACAATGGGCGAAAGCCCGATCTAGCAATATCTCGTGAGTGAAGAAGGGCAAGACCCACTCGTAAAGCTCTTTCGTCGAGTGCGCGATCATGATAGGACTCGAAGAAGAAGCTCCGGCTAACTCTGTGCCAGCAACCGCGGTAAGACGGGGGGGCAAGTGTTGTAAGCCGGTTTCAAGGGAAATCACTAATACTGCAGACTGACTCCAAGCCAGACTGACTCCAAGCCAACTATAATACTTATTGCAGATCGCTTTAACAAAAAAACATTGATTACCCTACTAATTTAATAAGAATCATCATACATCATAAAAAGTACATCAAACCTTAAAATAAAATATTCAACAACAATATCTTAACAATAATACCAACATAGCGTAAAAAACAATGAAATAGAAAATGTCTTACTTTGTTTTATAGATTTTCCACGATTATTGAATTGCTACTCTGTTTGGCTTTATTAATTTATGGTACGAAAATTAGATTGTGTTCTATATTTTTTAGGCTAATTATGTTATGCATCGATGGTGATTTTTTTCTACAATTATAGTTAATTTCACTATAAAAATTAAAATTCTACACACTAATTTTAAAATCTTAAATTTTAAACACTAAAACCTAAATTAAAACCATGGCCGTAAGTTATAAACTCTAACACTTAAATTAAATTTCTAAATCTTAAATTAGACTCACTTATAAAAAATATTTTTTTCACGGTCAGTACATAAAATATTTTCTTATTTATTTAATCTTAAATTCAATGGTTTTAATAAAGGGGTTGAATTAATATTAATTTGTTTTATATTTTTATTTGTTTGAAGTTTGATTTTCTATTGAATTTATTCCTCAATATTGATTTGGAATTATTTTAAAAATATTGAATAAAAATATTTCTTCAAAATATTAAAAAATATATTTTTCTGAAGTTACAAGTATAATATTATATAGTATTTAAATAACTAAAATCATAATCAACTATTGCAATACATGATCAGAGTGATAATATATATATATATATGTCGAAAATGATTTACATATAGTAAGACTCAAACATAAGATCTTAAAAATCTCCATCTTCAACCTTATTATTAAACAAAATATTTAATGATATCATCATATATATTTTCATTTTGTAAAGAAATTAATATGAAGTTTTTATACTCCTTTTATTACACTAAAATGACATCCATTAATTTTTATTTCGTAAAAAAATTAATTTTGACTTCTATTATTCAAAATTTATTATTGATAAAATATGAAAAATATATATTAAAAACTTTCGATCAAATAATTTTTAAAAATATATTTTTAATTTTAATTATTTAAAATAATTACAGTCAGTATTTAAAACAATGACGCAAATCAATAAACAACACCCTTAATAGGACATAAGAAGTATAGTTAGACGGAATAGAATTAAAAAAAAACTAAAATTATTTTGAAATAAAATAAGAGTACTAAAATTTAGTTAGATAGAGTCCAGATTTGTCATTTATCCATCAGCAAGTATTAATAATATAAAGGGATAATTAAATATTAGTACTTTACTTATTCTCGTGTTACTATTTTAGTACTTCCTTATATTTTTGCAAAATAGTACCTAATGTTACGTTTTGTTTCTATTTTGGTACACCACCGTTAAAAAATCAACAACATGCTGACTAAGAGAGAAAAAAGTACATGTGACATGCTGACTAGGAGAGAGAAAATCACATGTGGTAGGCTTCCATGTCATTTTTTCTCTCCTAGTTAGCATGTCACATGACTTTTTTAATGATTTTAGACGACGTGACATGATGACTAGGACAGAAAAAATGACATGGAAGCCTGTCACGTGTGATTTTCTCTCTCCTAGTTAATATGTTGTTAATTTTTTAACGGTAGGATACCAAAATAGAATTAAAATGTAACAGTAGGTATCATTTCTCCAAAAAAATAGGTAAGTTACTAAAACAGTACCACGAGAATAGGTGGATACTAAATATGTAATTGTCCCTAATATAAATTAGTAGGATTCGAATTTGAAATAATTAAATCTAACTAATTATAGTTTAAAATTGTCAAACCCAAACTGTTCAAAAAGGCCAACATATAATTTTTAAAACTGATGCTTTAGACGTAAAATTACTCGAATTTTAGGTATTTTAAAATATTTTTCAAAAATGACGTCAATGTATTATTTATAAAATTGATACTTATTTGTGTCGCTCAATGTTTGCGACCGAAATATTAAATTTATTTTGAAAGGAAAAATATATGTGATATGTGTTAAAAATATATGTTAGCACGAGAATGAGTTAATACAAGTATTATATGTTTAAATGACTATATAAACATTTAGAAAATCACTACCGGAGGTGATGACAACAAAAAGAGATATTTTCAAGCTAATTTCGACACCCCATCAACCTGCTTATACCCTCTCTAAACACATGCTTAAATTGAAGCTCCTAAGCTCGACTCAGCAGTTCAACTGGTTATCTTTTTTTTTTTATCGTAAGTTCAACTAGATATCGTAACAAAGATGAAATTGCGTATGCATAAGTATCTTGTTTAAGTAGTTTTGTTTAAGCGTTTAAATATAGTATTTTAAGTATACGCATTAAGTTATTAACGACAATGTTCACATACAAAAATTGTTATGTGTGTGCGTTTATTTCGATAAAGTTTATATAATTTTTTCTTATTTTTTATTTTAATTTATGACAATCAAATCTGATCGTATTTTATTCAATATTCCTAAAAAGAACATTCAATCAATCATAGTTTTTATAAAATTGTAACATGTCAGTTAAAAGTATATTTAGTAAGTCACGTTCTTTGAAAATTATGTTAAAAATAAATTATTTTGTAGAATAACCATATCACTAATTGGTGTCATCTCACTAAATAATAAAAAAGTATTATTTAAGTAAAAATTGCATGAATCTTATAATTCGAAATTGTATTTTAAAATAATATAGATTCAATATTTATTTTGGAAAAAAAAATAGTTTGGAAGCAAAATGTGGGCATTTCAGTAATTGGAGATAGGAGGGTAAGTAAGAAGCTTAGACACGTGGCATTCGGAATTTTCCAAGAAACTAGAAAGAACCATCAGATACGGGGATGTCTCTCTGCTGACATCTACGCTTTTGTTCCTAACCCTTAAGGCCGCGTTTCGATTTTAGTAAAGGTTTAATCGTTAAATAGATGTTTATATTATACCTTTATTTTTAATTAGGTGTTTAAACTATTTTTAGGCCAAATAAGTACTTAACGTTTTATTATGTGACTCACTTAAGGTTTTTCGTTAATTCTCACCGTTAAAGGACATATGTCATCTCCTAAAAATTTTAAAATTATATTATAAATAAATAAAATTACATAATTTTCAAAAAATCTCTAAGCTTTTTAGATTTTATAAAACGGCTCCCAAATTCTAAAATCTCATAACTCCCCAAAACCTAAATCCAAATTTGGGCCGATTCCGCCGCCGATTGCCATCCCGCCATCCACCACATCGGTAGTCGGACCATCACGACTATTTCCCCTACCACCCCGTCGTCGGAAACCGACGCCATGCGAAATATCGAAATTGTCGAATAGTTCCTTCAAACGATTCGCGACGAACAACGACAGGATGGATGACGAACGGCGTGTGGGTTGTTCGGCGAGGGAGCGCTTCATTTCGTCGCTGGCAACGCGGCCAACGCCGGCAATAGTGGTCAGATTTGGGAGTTTAGGGATTTGGAGACTATTTTGAGAATATTTGAAAATTTTAGGATATATTTTTATTCTGTTTTATTAAGTTTATTTATTTTTAATATAATTTTGGAATTTTCAGGAGATGACACGTGTCCTTTAACAGTGAGAATTAACGGAGAACCTTAAATGGGTCACAGTATGAAACGTTAGACACTTATTTGGCCCAAAAAATAATTTGGGCACCTAACTCGAAAAAGGGCATAGTTTGGGTGGGCACCCATTTGCCTATTAAGCCTTTAGTAAACTCCATTTTATACCCTGTTTGCTGGGAAATTTAAATAAATTTTTAGAAATTATTGATTATTAAATGGTCGATGAAGTAGTAGATCTCTTAAATAATCTATAGGGTTCGAACTATAAAGAAATTTTAGAACACAACTATAGAGAAATTTGAATTGAAAAGGAACTCTATACTGTCCAATATAGTTTAAACAATCAATAAATCAAATGTTGTAATTGTACATATAAATAAAATTTAGAAAATTCAAATAATTATGATGATAAATTAATATAGATAATACAATATGACGTGATTAAAGCATCATGCCATTCAATATGTTTAAAAATCCTTTAAATCACATAATTAAAAAAATTATTAAAGGAAGTTTATCTCAATGAGTTTGTATTAGACAATCAATTTAATCCTTCTATGAAAAATGCACCTAATTTGACCTTGAGTCATTAATTGCAGCAACTTAGTCCTTTGATTAACATTTATTGTTATTGTGATACGTGGTTGTTAATGATGATGACGTGACAACCCTCATGTAAATGATGGCACGATAAAAGGATAACATTTGAATTTTTAGAGAGTTTGATGATAAAATTCATTTTTAGTAAGTTTGAGGGCAAAATTAATTTTTAAAAAATTCGAGGAATTAATTTTTTTTATGTATTGTTAAACAGAAATTAAGAAATTAAAGTTTTAAAATATTAATGTCTTAAGAAAAACATCAAAATATATACAATGACAAGTTATAAATCATTAAAAAATTAAAAATATAAATCATTAAAAAATATATTTATAAAGTGTTACAATCATAAAAAAGCAAAACATTTATTAAAATTTGGCATTATAAAAAACAAAAAATTCAAAAGAGAAATATTTAAAAATTGAAAATATTTATATTGTTGTGTTTCAGATTTTGTAGGGATTGCGATTATAATACTCCAATCTCGCACCATATCCAAAACACTATACTCGGGTCACCAAATAGACCCATCAAAATTTTCACATTTAAAACCTTAGATTTAGCCATTTTCAAAGCATTAAATCATCCACGATTCCATGAAATTAAATAAGCATTTTAAAAAAATTTACAAAACAGGAGCTCCAAGTTTAAAACATCGTATATGAAAATAGTAAAGCAAATAGAGTTTATAGACTCAACATTTGTAAGGTCGTATGAATACATTAGCCCAAGACTAAATACTAAGCATTGTAGTCTGAAGTGATGCGATGCTGGAAATCCCTTTCTTGATGTGCTCCTCGGCCGCGATCAACCTACTAATCTGCGAACAGAAACAATGACTCCGAACGCTGAGCTTACAAAACTTAGTGGTACATTTTTAGTCTACCACAAATCATGATTATCGTAAAATAATCATGCGAGATAAATATATTTTAGAGAGCATAGGAGTTATAATCTAACCTACACTAGCTAGAGTTCTTAGATTACTTATCTCAAGGCATTATTAAGTCTACAAGAAGTATTACATATCCCGCAATGCTTTACCATACACGAGATCACTCAGCCTATCGCGTAGGTTTCATATCGTACCCTGATCACTCAACCATCGGGTATACAAGCTATCATATATAGCATCCACACAACATATATAAATACATACATACATCATCTACAAAAATGGCCAACAAAGCCCTACTTTACCTGTGCTCACACAACCGTGGGGTTACCCGTGCTTACACTATCGTCGGGTTGAAATGACCATATTCAGATCACTCTTGTCACATCCCAAAAACTGACATAGTCGAAATTAGGCTCCGGTAAATGAAAATTCTATATAGGATATGCTCGAATATGTAATTTCTTAATCCTTGTATCCAATTTTGAAGTCAATAAAAGTTGTGGGGCATTAAATTGATCTATGGACCTCTTTGTGAGAAATTCAAAGCTGAAATGCTGAAAGTAAATCAAGCGTATCGATACGGTAAGACCAGTATCGATACGGTCTAACGTCCATAACTAACTTACCTGTTCTAGCCTAGGCGTACCGATACGACTATATATGTATCGATACGACCCTCTATAAAAATATGTTTTAAGGCCCAAATTGAAGGAAATGAAGAGTAAGGTGCTGAGTCACCTCCTTGCTGCCTCCCTCACGTGAACCAAATCAAATTAAGCAATGAGTGGCCATCAATTGCCTGGAGTTTGGAAAAAGAAATGGAAAGATTGAAATAGTTGTCTAAATAAATCCTCACCCAAGGGAAAGCTTCTCATTGGCCCTTGGGGAGGTGGGGCATTGATGAAAGGGTTTAATCCCTTAAAATAGAAAGTTTCTTCCCCATTTGAATCTTCCAAAAACAAAACTCACTCTTTGCCATCCAACAAGCAAGCACCACCATTATTGTCTTCAACCTCAAGCTAAGCAAGCTTATCGATTCAATCCTCAACCTTTGATCGATTTCAATACGTCGTTTGAAAGCCTATAACTCGATGAGTAAAACCCCTTTATCGATTTAATGATTCCTTTGATCTTTGAGAAGTAATTTCAAGAATTAAGCTTTTGATCACCCAAGTCAAGCCCATATGTTAGTAGGCTAATTTCCTTGTTTCGATGTTGTCTACAAGCTTTGGTAAGCTTGAAAAAAATGTTTGTGAGTTAATAGGTTTAATTTTAATGCATTCTTTAAATTTGAACTAGCTCAAGAGTTGGAGGAAATCAATCCATCATCCCCAAAAAGAGCTAGAAGCAAAGGAATCGTAACTTGGGGGCCTTGAAAGTATTGATAATCAAGGTGAGTGTAGTTGTGTCAAGGGATAGGCAAAGCGTCATCCCGTTGCATTCGTTTTGTGATACAATTTGTATTTTGTATAAGGGCTCAAGTAGAGCAAGCTTGTATGGGTGCTAATGGTAAGCATGGTAAGTATTCGGTATGATATGTGTAAGCTCATATACGATGCTTGAATTATGCTATATGTGAATTTGATACGAATAAGCTGTGATATGCTATGTAGAGCTAAGGCTCAATTTGAAATCCGATATGATATAACCTATGAGCACAAATGTAAGAACTATGATGATATGTGTAATCCTAGACACTTGTGGACATTGGATATAACTGGCATGCCATAAGGTTATTCGAGCTCACTAAGTAAGGGATTAGACTATGGTCCGGGGCTACAGCCTATATATGGTAAAATAAGGTTGGTTTGCGTAAGGGATATGTTTTTCGGAGCTACGGCTCAAGGCTAAGGCCTACTTTCGATATGATTTGGTGTACATGGGAATTCGCGTATCTATTAGTTACCATGTCCAAGGGAAATTATATGTTTATATGATTTATAATTGCTATGTAGAATCATGACTATTGGCTTGAATATGTTTTATTGTGATTGATACTATGTAAAATGTCACCCAAGCATGCCTATATATTATTCATGCATCTGATAAACTTGTTATGCATTTGTTATAACTACCTCACTAGGCTATGCAAGCCTAATATTCGTGTGTCTCATGCATTTCAGGGTCTTGAAGTATTTCGGGCTCCGATTGTGTAGTTACAGTTGCAAGTCACTTCCACCAATCATATGTATGCTTAACTTTTGCTTTGAACTCCTAGTAAGGTGGCATATGGCTCAAACATGTCATGTTTGCATATTTTGATATGTGTGTAATAGCCTAATAGTGCTTAGGTGTTAAATGTGAAAGTTGGTATGCTTTGAATTGGTAAAACTAGTTAAAATAAGCCTAAAGGTAAAATCTTAGTAAATGAATCCGAAATACCCTAAAATTTTGTATGCTAGTAGAAATACTGATTAAAGACCTACTTGTAAAATTTGGACATCGTTCAACAGGTTAATTTGAATAAAAACAAGATAAAATCTATCATTATAGGACATACGTATCGATACGGGTCAAGCTATATCGATACGGCCTTGCATATTTGGACCTAGGAAAATAGGGCGTATCGATACGGGTCAATATGTATCGATACAAACCTCAGCAATGAGGTTTGGAAAATTAATTGCATCGGTACGACCTTGGGGTGTACCGAAACGGGTCAACCTTGGTCAATGCGTATGGATACATGCTTGTATGTATCGATACGGGCTTGTCACCCTTAGTTCTGAAAATTGCAAATTTTGGCTTAGCGTACCGATACGGCCTTAAGTGTATCGGTACGGTGTCAGTTAATTCCGTTAAAAGACTTAAACTATAGTTTTAAATAGTTTACAGATTGGTCACTAATCTTTAAATAGTATAATTGGATAGGTAAACAACCTCCGTTAATAACGAAATTTCACAGGTTAATAATTGGAAGCTTAATTGAAGATTTGTATATAGAAATTATGATAAAGTCCCTTTATTGGTAAAATTTACAATTTAGTCCCTAAGTTTGAAAAAGGTTAAAATTGACCCCAAACTGAGTAAGCCATTAATAAGTTAGTTCGATAAGTCTTAAAAGAGACTAATAAGACATCCCGAACAAGATTTCGAACCTGGATAAACTTTCAATCTCTGAATCAGTTTCCGATAACAGTTTCTGACCCGGTTCTCTACTAGGCCGGGAAGGAGGTGTTACATTTATGGTATCAAAGCATAGGTTTAATCGGTTCTAGGACTAAACTAAAGTCTGTTATAAGTCTGCATCTGCATATGCCACCTAGGAGTTTATTTGTATATGTTATCTGTGACTTGCAATTTACACGATAAAATCCTTTTTTGTATGAATAGATCTGAAAATGTCCGCGCCTACTAATAGACGTATTGTAAATGAACAGTATCCTGACTCCTCCTCGACATAGGGGGACAATATGACGGTAGAAGTAAGGCCCAAACAAGTGGGGCAGAATGACCCACCTCATCCTCCCCTGATGCCTCCCACTCAACAGAAGTATCTGATGTCAATGGCTAAAATGATTAAACAAGTGGTCTTGTCTCTTAGGCAAGAGCCGCCACCGCAGCCTGCTGAAGCACCTCCATCTATTTTGAGAGGCTCCGTCAGTATCCAGTTTACACCTTCACTAGGCAATACCTAGATAATCTGAAGATAGCAGAGTATTGGATGGAGAATACTCTTAAAGTTCTGAATAAGCAAATGAAATGTCCTGAGGAGCACAAGCTGGAGTGCGCTCTGGCGCTGATCTCCGAAGAGGCTCAGAGCTGGTGAGACACTATGACGCTCACGCTACCCGAGCATAAAGTCATGTGAGACTTATTTCTTCAGGAGTTTCACAAGAAATACATCAGTAAGCACTACATTGTTGAGAGACGTAAGAAGTTCCTCTACCCAAGACAAGGAGGAAGACCTGTGGAGTAGTATATCCACGATTTCTGCAAGTATGTGAGGTATGGTGCTAAGATCATATGCACAGAAAATGAGAAATGTATACTGTTCATTGACGGCCTCTGCAATGAATTACGTTCTCTCTTCACAGCCTTAGAGATAGAGGATTTTCATACCCTAGTCAATCGAGCTATTGCTACTAAAGCCTCCCAAAAGGCCTATAAAAAAGAAAGGGGAACCAAGCCCAATCTGAAAAGAGGTTCTGAGATGATTCCAAGCCTTTTATGCCTCAGAAGAAGGGTAGACAGTGGGACCAGAAGTCTGCCACCTATCAACAACTACTAAGGTCGGGATATGTGCCACATTCCCAATCTCTAAGGACATTTGTTGCTCGTACAACTTTAATTGATAGTACGAGCAGTTCCAAAAGAGGCTCACAGCTTTCTCTGTATAATTTTTGTCAAAAAAGACACCTCGGGCAGTGTCACAGACAGTCTGGATCCTGTTACCTCTATGGTGAGTCTGGTCACTTTATTAGGCAGTGTCCGCGGAATCCAAATGCTCCTACCACTGTGGCTTCTTAGAATAGTCTGAACAAGGGAAGAGGGGCAAAGCAAATGTCAGTCTGGATCAGCGGAGAGGCCTCACAACACTAATACTTCTTTGGTTGGACGTGATCCTCATCCCATATATACCACGATCGAGGCCGAGAACAAGAAGATGATCCTGATGTGATAGCATGTATGGTGGAATTATGTATCGAACTTGTTTATGCTTTGGTAGATCCAGACTCCTCGTATTCTTTCATTAGTGAACCATTGATTGAAAAGTATGCTCTAGAATCTAAACCAGTTACTTCTGAGATTGTTGTTTCTAACCTACTAAGGGATAATGTGGTTATCTGATGGATCTGTAGAGCTTGTCCTTTGAGAATCCAAGGGATCCCGTTCCTGGCTAACTTGATGGCCTTACCTTTCTATGAGTTTGACCTCATCCTAAGCCTTGATTGGCTAGCTGAACATCAAGCCTGGGTAGATTGCTCGAAGAAAAAGCTATACCTCCATAGACTCGGTAAAGAGAGCATAAACTTAATGAAAACCAAATCTGAGCCTAGTAAGCCTACCTTGTGTGCTATGGAATCCAAAGAAGATCCAAAGTTCGAGAATGTGGCAATTGTAAAAAAATTTCCTGATGTGTTTCCTGATAAACTTCTAGGACTCCCTTTGACCCTAGAAGTGGAATTCAGAATCGAAGTGCAACCGGGGATTACACCTCTCTCTATTAACCCGTACTGAATGGCTCTGGTAGAGTTGAAGGAGTTAAAGACCCAAATTTAAGATCTTTTGGATAAGGACATCCGACTGAGTTCTTCACCCTGGGGAGTATCAGTTTTGTTTGTCAAGAAGAAAGATGAATCGATGCGACTATGCATTGATAAGCTTAATTGGTAATACCCTCAAGATCTTTAAATGGTCTAATTGGATAGGTAAACGACCTCCGTCAATAATGAAATTTCACAGGTTAATAATTGGTAAACTTAATTGAAGATTTGTATAGAGAAATTCTGATAAAGTCTCTTCATTGGTAAACTTTACAATTTAGTCCCTAAGTTTGAAAAAGGTTAAAATTGACACAAACTGCGTAAGCCATTAATAAGTTAGTTCAATAAGTCTTAAAAAAAGACTAATAAGACATTTCAAACAAGATTTCGAACCCAGATAAACTTTTGATCTCTGAATCAGTTTCTAATAACACTTTCCAACCCGGTTCTCTACTAGGCCGGGAAGGGGGTGTTACAACTCTAGCCTTGAATACACCCTAGACATACCTTGAGCTCCACATTAGCCACAAGTAGTCATTACCTGAGGTCATTCGAGCTCACTCAGCATATCAAATTAATTTGTAATACTCTCGACTTAGATGTCACAATTAGGCATCAAGTCCAACCCAAAAACCATAAAATTTTACAATTGGGTTGAGCCCAAACAAGGTATTTTCAAAACATTTAGAATCTAATAGTTGAAAACATAAATAAACAGTTTAATTCGTCACAAAAGAGCTATACTTTAATTTAAAACATTTAAACATTCGACTTGATTAGTACAATTTCAAAGGTAAGAATTACAGACTCGACCATATAAGGTTCTATAAATACATAGCCCACTAAACCTAAGTACCGTACTCTAGAAATCACCACGTTCTAGAATCCTGAACTGATAGTGCTCTTCGATCCCACGATCAACTTACGCACGAAAATAACAATTCTGAGCACTGAGCTTACAAATAGCTCAATGGTACACATCGACTCTACTATACTTCATGCTAATAATAAACATAAGCATGCAAGCTAGTATGAGCAATAAGGATAGATAACTAAACATATGGCGTTACCACTAGTCGCCTAAACACATGTTCTTATTAGTAACACATTATACATGGCACACAATGCCCAACCATACTCGGATCTCACAAGATCATCCAAGCGAAATCACACAAGTCATACCACAAACCTGAAGTAAGGCTCAGTGTCATACAACCTTAAAAACATACACTCTGAGTGAGACTTGGTGTCACACAGCCTCTGGAACGTACACTCTCTTTGGGTGAGGCCTGGTGTTAAACAATCTTGGGAATGTACACCCATACTCGGCATCTCTCCTCGAGTATCATCAAATGAGGCCCAGTGTCACACAACATCAGGAACACACATTCTGCATCTCTAACTATGGTGTTGCAACACTTTTTCTCTAGGTATCCGAATCCCATCATGGAAAGGTGACTCAACCAACCAAATGTCCAAACCTCACACAGTATTGACATGATTACCATACAACACAACATTACTCGATACGCCAAAGATCTCTTATGGTTGCTATTACCACAAGCCACCCAATTAAGTTTACCAACTTGTTAATAGCATTATGGAAGAGCACAATAATCATCCACATTTATTTATCTTATTAATCCATGTCATCTCATTTACATCTCGCGTCAATTTCCCATCTTTTTATTAGCATTATATATTATCTCATTCAGTGGGCACCGGTACTCGAACACGAGTATTGATACGATACCCCATGGATACCATTACTCTTACGCATACCGATACTGACATAGCTTACTAGAAATACTTAATTTCTACAAGTACCGGTACGAGTCGACTTGTACCGATACAACCCCTAATTACGTGCTGGCATGGCCCAAGCTAGTACCGATACCCTACTCATGGGTTCGACCATTTCTTTGGATTGCGATATTACAATGCTTATTCGATATATAAAGCTTATAAAAGTCATTAGGGCTTGTTTACTAACGTATTTCATCAATTAATATTAATTATCAGCTTCTTAATCATTTAATCGAGTATTTATCCCTTAAGCATAGTTCTCGTCAATCAAGAAAATCTATTCAAACAAGCATACAAGGCATCATGATTATCAATCAATCAAGAAATCATCAAGTAATTACACGAGCATCTCAACGACTCAACACGGTCTCTAAAGTCTCCATGAATCTCATCATATTCACAAGATCATCATGCCTCACACAGATATCAAGTTTCATACTATCGGTACACAAACATGTGTATTTATCAACAACCTATTTTGCACAGACTAGCACGCAAAGCAATCACATTTATGATGCTCATGAAGCAATAGGAATTCAAGGTGTACTAACCTTAAGCGATTAATGATAAATACTTACCGAGCTCCTTAAATGCTCATCTTGATCCAGTATTCAAGCCTGAACAATCCTCATAAATATATGAATACCATAATTATTCTAACCCCATTCACTAACTAATCTACAAGGTCAAATGCGTAAAAATAGCTTATCGGGTTCAAATTTGGCGGAACGAACTGCGCCAATAGAATCAAAATGTCGAGAAACTCACGGGTAAGGTTTTATGGAAAAAGTCAACTCTGGTCAACGTCGGTTGACTCAACTTGTGATTGGTTCGGCTTGCAGCTATTAGGCTAACTCGGGCTCGACTTAGTAGGCTGGCTTGGCGACAACCCAACAGCTTGGTCCAACTGACTGTATAGCTCCAATCGCTACTAGAGCACGCCTATACACATGAGGCGACGCGTGCGGCATGTGTAACGGCTTTTAGGGCCGAGAATTAAACGGCGAGCTCTAGTTTGGCATTTCTGGCCATGCTAGTTCCAATGGTGGCCTCAGATTTTTAGTTTTGAACACTCAAACCCCTCCAACTTGAAAACCTGAAACTTCAACTCTTTCACCCCCTCTGACGGTAGCTTCGCCGATAACATCACAACCACCGGCCGACTTGTCTCGGAAAGGTGAACATAATATCGTAAGAGGTGCTAAACAAAGACACCCAGATGGCGATAGATTGGACATTGACACTTGATAGAGGAAGATGAGAAAATGAAGAAGAAAAAGAAAATGAAAAAAATAAGAGCAAACGAGAGAAAAATCTGATTTTCCCTCATCTCCCCCTTACTTTCTTTCAAATAACCTTTCCAAAATAGTTATTTTAATCTTTTATGTCCACCCTGAATATTCAACATCTAAAACCGAGACCCGAGTACTAATCCAAAAAATCGAGTCGTTATATAATTACCTTACTTGGATCACCATAGCCATGGATAGGTTTCTAACTGCACCTAGATCACTCAGCCATTAGGTATGTCAAATGTACTTGTTCACTAAGCTCGAAGTAAACATCCTCTTATAAGTACTGTAGCACTGACTCTAGGACATCCAGATTCTTTTATGAAAATCACAAGATAATACATGCTCTTCGAGCATTCATACACCTTACCAAGAGGTAAGTGGCACCAAGCCAAACTATCAAGCTAATGCCCCCAAGGCATGACACTAACCAACAAGGTTCACTTCACAATTTATCACCGCCAAGCTATTACACATTATGCTCATACATGAGGGTTAAATCTAGGTTTGTCAGTTTTACAATTCATTTTATCACATTAGAAACTTATTGGGCCATATATCTCGAATTATAAGTCCCTCAAACCCAAAACATTTTTTCTCGGGCAGAATGCCCAGTGGGTACCAGTACAGGCCCTCACGTACCTGTATGATACCTCTTAAGCTCACTAGAATTTCCCAAAGGCTATTGGTACCAATATTGAATTAATCGTATCGGTACTCGGGCCTTGGGTATCGGTACTCACTCACGTATAGATATCGTAACGGCTTACTACAATTTCATAAAGCTTAGGCATACCAGTACAAGTCGACCCATATCGATACTCACTTGAAGGGAGTACCAGTTAAACATGGTACCGATACCCTACTAATAGTTCATCATTGATGAATAATGTTCTTAAACCCAGAACACTAGGGTATCGGCACTGTCTCCCCGCGTACCGATACTAAAGCCTAAAAATAGCTTCCTAGGCTCAGAAACTCACTTCCCAAACCCTTAAAACCCAACCTTTAACCCCGTAACTCGATCTTACATCTTATGGAAGTCATTTAGGGTGGTTTGCTACCATTTTTACACCTTACTAACATTTAATTCGATATTTACCATTTACAAAGCTTTAATCTACCAAAATACCAAATCTAAAAATCTTAACCACAAATCAAGCAAGGCATTCACTTTTCGATCCTCAAGAAGAGTAAGAGCAGAGATGTATTGACCTTTAGCAAGGATTCTCGGACTTAAGCTTCCAATCAAAACCCCACAACTTTCTCTTTTAACCCAAGCTTAAGGGAACCCCCAAATCACATTCTCTTGCCATTCCAACATGAAAATGAGTCAAGGCTTGAATTAGCAACCATGGGAAAAATTTACTACGAATTTGTAACAAAAGAAATGGGTTGAATCTCTTAAAACCCCAATTTCTTAAAAACCCATTAATAAAAAAACTCACATTTCCACAAGATAATACACTTTTCTTGAAGCTCATGAGATGATGGAAAACATACTTAAAATTTGAGTCTTGAATAGAATAAATGATTAGGAAAGCATGGGTATTTGTTGTTGGAACAAGGCTTGAAAGAAAGAAGAAAGAAAGGAATGTGTGGGAGAATAAGGATGAAGAGAAAATGAGTGATCTCACCTTGTCCATCTTTTTTCACGTGAAAGCCAAGGGAAATAAATGAGTGTTCAGCTTTTTATTTGAAAAAAGGTAAAATTGCAACATAAAACCTCATAGTTTCTCCCCTATTCACAAATTGGTCACTACCCAAGCCTATGTAGCTCAATTCCCACACAACTGGGCCCAAACTTGGCCTAAGGGATCCGATTACCCAAACTAACACGAGGGTCCATAACTCGGGTCAACGTTCATTTGTTGACTCAGAAATCTGGGTCGTTACAGTGATTCTCTAGCAAGGAAGGTAATGGTGAAGTTGACAAACTAACTAAGGAATGTATTTATCGAACACATATTATGAAAGACCACAACACAAACAATACTTGTGACGACCATAAGCACACAGCATGTAAAACAGTTGGATACACACACTTAACCAATTTGTCCTTAAGAAATGATCAACGACACGATTGTCCACTCAAATAGTTGTCAATGCATGCAAAAGACCAAAGTCAAACCATAACGTAAATCTAAAAATAATATAATCAATAAAATATGAATATTGTATTGTAATATTAAATCAAACATAACAAAAATATAAATGCAAAATATCTAAAACAAAAAATCGAATATAAAATAATATTAAAATCGTTTACTTGTAGAAGATATGGAACTGATTAGAAAGAAACAAGTTGAGGCATGTGTAACACACAATTTCCTTATGACAGATTTTAGACCACTCATGTGGTGCTTGAGAACGTCGGTCGTTTGTCTCTCAGGATACAACAACTAGATGATCAACTACAATAACACAAATGTAGAGATCACGAATTGTACCCTTACTTCTTATCACCAAAAACTTATGTTGAAAAAAGAGAGTTTTTTTTAAGTTGTGTGTTAACCTAATAGGTTTAGCACGAGATTTATAGGGGTTTTACGTAGTGTAATATGGATTTTTTTTATCAAATGTAGCATTTAATATTTGAGAATTAATGAGCTTTTAAAGAACAATTTCCAAAAAATATTGTGTGGATTAAATAAACCTTTTAATAGTTATCCTTTTAATTTCAAAAGATATGTTCTATTCGAGGAAAAAATTATTTCAAATTTGGGTTAACATATTCGTAGGCCTACGGAGGGCATGTCCGGTCTAGATATTTGTGTTACCCTCGTCGTGCACGATTGCACGTTTACTAACCAACAATTTGTTCCATGTTTTCTCTCAACAACGTTTGAATTAATTTCTTATCAAAGCTCCAAAAATATTTTTTTCAACAACTACAATAACAGGCAGATTAAAACAAAACAATATATCCATGTATCAAAGATGTTATAAGCATTGGTAATGTGCAAATCTATTGCAGCATAGCAAAAATTAAAAGACCATGAAAAATACCACATGAATTCAGCAAAATAAGACCTTGATGCATTCAACAACTATACAATTGTCGCAACCCTTTCAAGCACAACATTTTGGAAAACTTTAAATCACGGAGTCGCCACCAATCTTTTTGAAAAAGTGTGATTGGGTCGCTTTGAAAAACATGGCTATTTTAATAAAATAGTTGATTTATTAAAATAATGTTTTTGGTCTTTGAAAACCAGAATACAGGTTTGGGGTCGGTTACGTGTGAGGAAGGATTAGCACCCCCACAACGCCCAAAAATTGGTACCTTATTGATTTCAAAAAGTGTTTTCAAAATTGGAATTTGCAAGTTCACAAGGGTTTAATTTATTCGTCCATTTTACGAATATAAGTCTAATTTAACTGCCTTACCTCCCGGAAAATGAACTCCAATCACCGCCAACACTCCTGGCGTTAACCCGTCATTTCCGTTTGGTAAGACATCGCATTGATTTAGTTTTCACTTTTTAACAAACCAAAGAAGAGATAGGTGAGTTGTCATTTTTTAAAGTTTAATGTTTAAATCCTAAGGAATATCTAAATTCATTTTATTTGTCAAAGTCAGGATATTTAAAGTGTGTTTTATTTCAAAAGGTGAAGAAAGTTTTTAAGCAAACAAGTTTTTAATTTAAGCTCAAAGATCCTAATCCTAAAGTTCAACCTATCACTAAAGTCTATCAAAACAAGAAAATTCAAAACTTTAAATTTGGGTTAATTTAATTTTTATCACTACAAAAACTTTTTTATTTTCGTGCTTTGAGGATATTTTTTAATCTTTTATTCTTTTAATTGAAATGTTTTTTTAGATTTTTTAGAACTTTAGTTTTTTTTGAATATTTGAAAAGTTTTTATTTTATGTTTTTAACAAACCTTTTTATTCTATTTTTGAGTTTTTTCAAGACCTTTTATTTTCAAAATCTTTAGGTTTTAAAGCTCATTTATTTTTGATTCCTTGATTTTTAAAGTTTTTTTTTTAAATCCTTTTATTTCCAAAATCTTTATGTTTTTTTACTTTTGAAAAACTTTTCAAGCCTTTTATTATTTTTATTTTTTAAAAAACACTTCTTAAAACCTTCATTTGTTAGAACTCTCCATTAGGTATTTTATAGAAGGTATATCTATTTGCGAAAAAATCTTTTTGGAAGCTTTTTACTCTTTTCGAAAATTAAATCTTATATATTTTACGTTTTAGAGAAACATCCTTATTTTAATTTTTTTAAAAAACTTATTAAACAACAACACTTTTTATTTTTGGAACGAGATGGATCAAACCAAGTTTATAGAACAAATTTTATTATTATGTTTTTTAATTATTATCAAAAGATCGACCAAACTATAAGAAGGAAAATATCAAGCACAAAATTTAATTTCCAACACCAAATTGTAACCTAAAAACATGAACAAAACAATAAATTAACCAGAAAACAAATTAAAAGAGTATAAAGGAAAAAAATTTTACCGTTAAAGAAGATGATTCGAACCTGAATCGACCCAAATTGCCACCGAAAAAAGCTTGATTTCCCTTCAAGAACTCAAATTGAAGCTCCTCCAAACTCGAACCAACTTCCACAATTTTCCAGCAATTTTCAAAGAATTTTCAGAATTTTTTTGAATGGTGATTTCCTTGGTGAATTTGTGAAGAACACAATGAAAATGGAGTATTTATACTAGAGCTAGGGCTTGCAATTCAAGGAAAAACCGGGATTCAATCCTAAAATTGAAGCCATAATCCGACAAAGGGCTTGATCCTCGGTTGAAACCCCCAAAAATCATCCGATTTGGTTCGGATTTGAAGACGAATTTCATCCTAGATTCGAGCCTAGGGTTTTGACGCTTCCCCTCTTTATTTAGTAGATATCGGCGCCATTGGAATGGCGGTGGCGGGATGGACCCTTCGGTGGCTTCAGTGGCGGTAGCTGCAGTGCAGGCGGGTGACGCTGGTGGAGCGGCAGTCGCGCCCCTGGGGTTTTGGAGGGGTTGCCTCGCGCGCGTGCAGCGCATGCGCTAGGCGCGTGGCAACCTTTTTTTACAGCCTTTTTTTTGCTTTAATCAGAGCCATTCGATTGAAATACCCTAGATCCGACAGCTCTGGTTTAACCTACTTATTGGAAAAAAAAGGTTATTTAGGTTCTTTTGGATATTTTTTGCTTCTAAATTAATTAAAAATGGACTTTAACTATAATAAATATAATAATAATAATAATAAATGAGGTAAAAATCTAGTGTCAACAACTGCCCCTCTTTGCTCATGGGACTTGTTCTCTAGAAAAAATCCTAAACCCTACATCCAAGATAGAGCAAAGACCAAAAGGCACTGATTTTCACCGATTTGCTCATTGGTTCCATTCTCCTGATGCTTGAACGGATGGGCTGGTTCTATTCTCCAAGCGCCTAAATAGATAGGCGAGTTCTATTCTCCTTACGCCCGAATAGATGAGCAAATTCCATTCCCCAAATGACTAAGTACATCTTGGCTTCAGCTCGCGGGACTTGTTCTCTAGAAAAAGTCCCAAACCCCACATCAAAGATAGAGCAAAGACCAAAAGGCACTGATTTTCACCGATTTGCTCATTGGTTCCATTCTCCCGATGCTCGAACGGATGGGCTGGTTCTATTCTCCAAGCGCCCAAATAGATAGACGAGTTCTATTCTCCTTACGCCCGAATAAATGAGCAAATTCCGTTCCCCAAATGCCCGAACTGATAGGCAGGTTCTATTCTCCTGATGCCCAAATAGATAGGCGAGTTCTATTCTCCTTACGCCCGAATATATGGGAAAATTCCATTCCCCAAATGCCCGAACGGATAGGCAGGTCTATTCCCCTGATGCCCAAATAGATAGGTGAGTTCTATTCCCCTAATGCCTGAATAGATGAGCTGGGTTCCATTCTCCATATGCCTGAACGGATAGACATGTTCTATTCCCCTGATGCCCGAATAGATGAGCTAGGTTCCATTCTCCATATGCCTGAACGGATAGGCAGGTTCTATTCTCCTCATGCTCGAATAGATAAGCAGGTAAAAAGAGAGTTCCATCCTCCTCATGCTCGGATGGATAAGCAGGTTCTTCTGTTGGAACCTTCATATACCTCTGAACACTGTAGTACACAATGCAATTTATGATGATCATGCCCCTGGGATACCTAAAACGTGAATGCATGACAATTTTTCTTTAAAGTCTTTTATTTATTTCCTGTACTGCGACAACACTGAAGAGGCTATGAACCTGGATTGTATTATCTCAAACATTTTCTCAATTCTGGTAAAGAATAATTGTCGTCTATTCTGGCCCATCTCCTCATGAGTTCCTTTCCACTTTTTTCTCACCAAATCAGACTTTGCACAATGTTATTAGGATCACAACGAGCAGGAATGTGAGCAGCATCCTATCCTCCAACTTTAGTTGGCTCCATCAATTTCTTGTTGTTAAAATTCCATCAACCATTTCTTGTAAAAGATTAAACAATGCATTCATCCTTTCTTGTGGCTTCAGTCCTGATCTTAATCCTTTGCTAGACGTTAAGGGCCCTCGTATAGCATTACAAGGATACCGTAGAGCAACACCAAATGAGACGCTCAATACATGGAAAATCCTCAACCCATCACATTTATATCCCATAATGGTTGACAAAGTAATCATAGATAGTCATCTCCACGGTCTCAACTTCGCCATTTTCATTCTTAGTTCTTCTTTGCGTCATAGAGAACTTTTGATCTTGGTATATTTTCTCACTCAATCCAGTTATATTGTATTCTTGATTAAAAAGACTGACTTTTACCCTATCATTGGGGTTGATACATCAATATTGAGTGGAAGACCTCTTCAAATGTTCTTATAAGCTTCAAGCCTTCATATGCCTCACTAAACATTCTTGGTGCTTCTTATGATTTCTCAGATTCTTGATCTTGCAGGGCATTTCAAGTTGCTTGCATAGGAGTCTTTGCAATCTAACTTGAATGTTTTTCCAAGTTAATTCCCCCTTTTACAATTCATGCCCCAAGTTCTAAACTTGACCATGGAACACCTCAAAATCCCTATGTTTCTAAAAACTTTCAGAGTAATGCTCAAAAATCTTTTGTATGTTTTAATGATGTCAAACTCACTAATTTTCATTTCAATACATGATGCTTCATGGGAATGGAGAATAGACGAAGAAAAAAGGTCAGTGAGACGAAACTTTATTAATTTTGTGGTGAACAACAAAAAAGTTTACAAGAAAGGAAAGGAAGATAAGTATTCAAATATCAACAGTCCAAACTTGTCCAATTAAGGCAACTAGAATTGACTTGAATGCCATCTGTGCTAAGAGGACTTCGAAAATGTGGGCGATGCGCAGAAGAATCAAGTTCCAAGGGGATCACTCTATAATAGGCCTGCCTTGCAAGTTATCTGAGTCGCCCTTTATGGGTTTTCAACTCAGACCCTTTCTTTGGTTTCAAAACGCCCTTTGCGGGTTTTCATTTTGAACCCTCATTTTCTTTTTTTCTTTTTCTTTTCTTTTTTCTCTTTTCTTTTTTCTCTTTTTCTTTTTCTTGTTTTCTTTCTTCTTTCTCTTCTTCTTTTAAACATACTACTTCTTGACCGAATCCGAATTCACTAGATTTTGGAACTCATCACCGTCCATTTCAACCAAAATTAATGCTCCGCCTGAAAAGACCTTTGTTACAATATAAGGTCCTTCCCAGTTAGGTGCCCACTTCCCTCGGGGATCGCTTTGAATCGGTAGCTTCTTTTTCAATACTAGGTCACCTTCTTGGAACTTTCTGGGGCGAACTTTCTTTTCATGAGCCCTTATCATTCTTCTTTGATACATTTGACCATGACATAAAGCTCTCAACCTTTTTTCTTCAATTAAATTCAATTGGTCATATCTTGCCTGTACCCATTCAGCTTCATTTAACTTGGCTTCCATCAAAACACGTAGCGATGGTATTTCAACCTCAATTGGTAGTACAACCTCTACTCCATATACCAATGAGAACGATATTGCCCCAGTAGATTTTCGTACCGCTATCCGATAGGTGTACAGGGCGAATGGTAACTTTTCATGCCAATCTTTATAGGTATCAGTCATTTTTGCCACTATCTTCTTAATATATTTATTTGCGGCCTCAACTGCCCCATTCATCTTCGAGCGATAAACCACCGAATTGTGATGCTTTATGTTAAAATGTTCGCAGACCCCAACAATCATTATGTTATTCAGATTAGAATCATTATCGGTGATTATGCTCTCTGGTAAACCATATCGGCAAATAATCTCTTTCTTTAAAAATGAAAGTTTAACAAATGCTTTAATTGGTCAGGGTTTTACTCAATCTTCGGCTGATTCTTCTTTATTTGTTAAAGGCACTGATTCTTCTTTTATTGCTTTAGCTATTTATGTAGATGACATAGTCCTTGCTAGTCCTAGTATGCATGAAATAGACAAAATTAAACAATTTTTACATAAAACCTTTAAAATTAAAGATTTAGGTGATTTAAAGTACTTCTTAGGTTTTGAAGTTGCAAGATCATCTAAAGGGATTAATTTTTGTCAAAGAAAGTGTACTTTAGAATTGTTAGAAGAGACTGCTTTTCTTAATTCCAAACCAGTTTCCACTTCTATTATACCTAAGAACAAACTTTCAAAATTAGATGGCAAGCCTTTAACTGACTTTACTCAGTATAGAAGAATAATAGGCAAGCTTCTTTACTTGAAAAATACCAGACCAGATATTGCTTACGTTGTCCAGCAATTGTCTCAATTCATATCTGCTCCTACTCATATTCATTTATCTGCTGTAAATAGGGTTCTTAGGTATTTAAAGGTACTATTAGTCAAGGTTTATTTTTTCCTGAAGTCTACTACTAGTTTTTGTGTTTTCCTAAGAACTATTTTAATTTCCTGGAAGTCAAAGAATCAGCAAATCATTTCCCGTTCATTCAGTGAAGCAAAATATCGTGCCTTAGCCTCTGTTACTTGTGAAATTCAGTGGCCAACTTACTTACTCTCTGACCTTTAACTTCTTTTACCTCCAGCAAATATATACTGTGGTAATTTGTCTGCAATTAAAATTGCAGAAAATCCTGTGCAACATGAACGGACAAAGCACATCGAGATTAACTGTCATCTTATACTGGAAAACTACAAGAAAGACTTCTAAAGCTGCTACCAGTTTCTACACAAATCAGATTGTTGACTGTTTTACAAAGGCTCTTCATACTTCTTTGTTTCAAGATTTGACCTTTAAATTGGGCATACATAATCTATACGCTCCAACTTGGGGCTATTAGATTATATAATTGTATTAAAAGAAATACTATAAATTAGGAGTTAGTTAGATTAGGTTTATTTATTCTTTATTAGTATTTAAACCCCTGTATTAGACATTATTTTTAATGAAGTATCTTTTACTTTTTTTACTTTACCGTACTCTGGTAACTGTTCAACTAAAGAATCCCAAACGCTCGAGTCTGAAACTAAACTATGACTCAAGAAATCAACAGTGGATGTTAAAGCTGGATCGTATCCCAACCAAAGACTTCTTGAGGAAAAGAGGTATCCGATGCACATTGCTGTTGGTGTGAATCAGTAACTGAGAATGCAAATCATTTGTTTGCAGGGTGTAAATTTATTGGCTGCTTTTGGGATACGTTTTGCAAGTGGTGGAAGGTTATCTGGAATGAGGCCACTGATTTAACAAATTTATTTCACTTTTGTTATTCAATGCCTTGTACAGGTTTACACCGAAGCCTTTGGTTGATTGTGGTTGCAGCAGCGATTTAGAGCATATGGATGGGTCGTAATGACAATGTGTTTAACAAGAAGAAGGTAACCTTAAAGGATCTCATTTTCAACTCAAAGGGCATTAATTTGGGTTAAAGCAGCTAATAATGAGATGGTAACATATTCTGATGAGTGGTGGGAGAACCCTTTGAAGTGTTTGCTTGATAGTGGAAATCTAGATCACAATAGGCCATCTTTGTTGGATGGGATTATGAAATTCTATGTAAATAGATGTGTAGCAAATGGATTAATTGGCTTTGGTGGTGTTCTATGTACGGTCGAGGGGACAAACCGAGCGATGTTCTCAGGAAAAGAGGATGGGATAGGTATTGAATTGTCTGAAATAACTGCGATAAAAATTGCTCTTGAAGTTTTTCTTGAAGCTGGATGGAGTGGGAGAGCTGGACTAATCATAGAATCTAGTTCGATTGTTGTGATTAATTGGGTGAACAATCCCTCTATGAGACCGTGGAGATGGTGGTCGATGTTCGTAGATGTGGATACTCTATGTAGCAAGATTGGTTTGGTGCAGTTTGTTCATGGTTATAGCAGCACCAAAAGAATGGCAGACTGGTTTACTAAGGAAGGGTTAAGCAGAGTATTCAAAGCTTGGTGGTGAGAGTGGACAGAGGGCGTGTGTAATTGACCTACTAAGGTATTTGGTAGTGAAGTGCAGTATGGGATGATGGTGTAGGAAAAGTGGTGATTCCAGTTTACTTAGGTGTAGACCTTTGATTAAGTGAGCTGTGCTTATGCATTTGACAATGGTGTCATAGTTTTGTTTATCCCTGTTTCTTGTCCACTGCATGTGTAGTACTATTTTCTCTCGTTTAGGCTTAGAGAGGTTTTTAATGAGACTCACATGTCGGGTTATAATTTATCAATAAAATAAATTTGCTGAACAAAAACAAATTGGTCTGCAATTCATCAACCTGTTGATGTAGACAATGACTGGCTTGAGAAATCCTCGCTCAAGTTATTCTTCGCTACCAATCGTATTAGGCTCAAGATCCTTAAACTAATCAAAGGAATTTTCATTTATTTACCGAAAGATCTTCTAGTGTTAACTTTATTGCGGGTTTTTACAAAGTATGCAACATGTTTTTTTTAACAAAAATCATGTCTCTTTTAGGTATCCTTTGTATGCCTAACCCTAAAAAATTAAATTCTAAGCACTAATCTTAAATTCTAAATCTTAAATCCTAAACTTTAAACCTTGAAAATACATCTTATCCCTAATTCAATAAACTCTAATATTAAATCTTAACCCTAAACGATAAACCTTAAAAATTACATCTTACCCCAATACGTGTTGTTGTTAGCCATAGTGCCCTAGGGCCTATTACATGAACATGATATTTTGATTATTGAATTTATTATTATTATTATTATTATTATTATAATAAATTTGCATGCTTTTGTATCCTTGAATATTATTAATTATTCTAAGTATCCATAACCAGTTATTATTGTGGGAACAACAATAAAATAAGATTGGTATGAAGTTTGATAGATATTCATAAGATGAATATGTGAATTGGATTTAAATCAAATTAATATATGTATTTATTGAGAACAAATATTAGGATTGACTCGTATTGAGATTAATACATGGATTAAAGTTGTATATTAATTTTTAACAGTTGTGATATTAAATCCTTAGCCTAAAATTGCTACGGTTCTCAACATGATGGTTATTATATTTTGACATAGCAAACTCGTCTTTAATCGGACGATTATAAATGTTATGCTTGAACATAATAATGAATCATGCAGTGAGATGTGAGTGGTTAAGATGAAATTTATCCCTCTTAACATAAGAGAGATTTGTCGGGCCTCTTGATGATTGAGACTGAGAAATGCATGACCGTGCTCAAATGAATTGATAGAGATCAATGTCATTTGTTTAGTTAGTTCAATTGGGCATCAAAAAACTAAAGATATAACGATATAAGGTTAACATTTTCCATATCTTTTATTATATCAAGATATTGTAAGATAAAAGGATTATGACATAAACTGAATTAAGGTTGTCTCGGATAATGAGTTTTCATTTAACTTGGGTAATCATAATGTCTTGCTAGAGGCCACTTATGGCTTGTAAGATAAAATGTGTTTTTATCTACAACCAATGTTAATTAAACCTATAGGGTCGCACACTAAGAATGAATAAGAATGGTTGTGGTTATTACTCTCAATAATAAATTTAAGATAATGAGATTGTTTTAAATTACATCGTTAGAGATTATTTATTCGAATTTAAAGAATTTAAATTCATATTCTTGTGATAGAATATTTTATTTATTTTATTATTTATTCAAAAAATTATATAAATAAATAATATTATTAAGCAATCTTATTATCTAGATTTGGTTGAATTTAAATTTCTTATCAGATAAATAATCTATTTTAGAATATATTATTTATTTATTTTAACTAAAGAATATTATTAAGTAAACCAAAATATCTAGATTTGGTTGGATTTGAATTCCTTATCAGATAAGAGAATTTATTTTAAATTATAATTTATTTAAAAGAGTTTTAATTAAATTATAATAGTGAAATCAACCTAATCCTAATCAAGTCATATATATATATATATCTATGTATGCCAAGGGTTTTTGTTCACTTGAGTTTTTCGACTAGCCACCAAAAACCACAAAAAACTTTGTTTTCGAAATTTGAGAGGAACTAGTATTTCGATCACTGTTCATCATCCATTCGCGTGTGGATACATGTAGATGGCGGTTGTCTTTCAGAAAGGCAGTGCCTCAGCACAACAGGATTGTAGAATCTTAGATCGAGGTAATCTTATAACTATCTCTATCATTCATTAATATGATTGCATGAGATCTTGGGAATTTTGTAGGATAATTCGTTCCGCTGTGTTTATTTGCATGATTAGATCAATTTTATTTCATTTGAAATCCAACAGTGGCATCAGAGATATTATGATCGTTATAATATGTGTTATTAGATGTATGTTATTTGGGTTTTCGCGAACGATATAATTAATTAGGATGCTTGAGGTATTTGAAAGGTCAAATCTGTTTCTTTAAAAGATTCATTAATATGATTAAGAATCCTAATATTGTATTGCGATTAAAGAGTTTAATTTCTTGATTAGATCATGACAGTATAGATTTACCAATCATGATGGGCGATGTGTATAAGCCTCTTGTGTAATTTGATTACAGTGTTTAATGATATTAAACTAGATTTTGGCTTGTTCATGAATTTACTGATTAGATCAGTAAAATTAAAATTTTGGGGGCGAAATTGAAAGGTTTCTCTACGAAGTACCTTATAAGATTAAATAACTTAAGTAACACGTCTTAGTACCGTTGTACGCTTTATGTAATATACATGAGATGTTTGTTTCTTGATTGTTTTGCTTGATTTATGACATGGTGCATAGTATGGCCTTTTAGATTTTACAAAGATTATAAAGTTTTTAAAATACGGCATGCGTATTGTTTTGTTCATTATAATACGACCTACGTGTCATTTGAATTTTTGTAACAAAATGAGAAGACCACTTTCATTCCACCATGGTGATGATGATGCAAGGCGATGGTGATGATGATCCAAGGCAATAAAGATTTTTATCGTTTAGGTTTATTTTTTTAGGATAAGGTCATACTATGTCACATTTATTTATTGCATATATGTGATGCTATGTGAACGCTATGCCATGTAACACCCCTACCCGGGCTAGTGGATACCCGGTTTGGGAGTGTTACTTAACAAGCAAACAAGGACAAGACAAGGCATGGCATTCAAACTATACAAGAACAAACAATACATTCATACCTACTTAGCTACAAGCTATTCACAATTGATTCCTAAATCAACCTATCATTCGAACTAAGCAAGCAAGTAGGAAACAAGCATTCGAACCATACAAACATACATTTCTTTTCATGCAAGAAATCTCATAAATAACTTCAATTTCATCCTAGTGCAATCGGCTATAACCACAATACCACTAGATTAACTTCTTTCATGCTTACATTTCAAGTTACTACTTTCATGATTCATTTTACAACACATATTCTTTGTTGCCTATCCATTTTGAACTACCATAGTGTTACATGCTTATAATTCAATTCTATGTTCCTTATCTTGTATATAATTGGTCATTTCATTCCTACACTTACTAAGCATAATTAACTAACCTTTAATAGCATGTATCTAGTTTCATTCAAGCCCATTACAATACCTAACCATTCGGCCAATTACACCAAACACATACAATGCATGAAACTAGATCATTCAAGGCTTATTATAGACTTAAGCATTTGGCAAAGTTCATGCTAGAATCCAAACACATAAATCATGTTATAAACAAACACAAGTGATCATAAGATTTGCATGAAAGCATTCAGCAAAGTTCATGGAATACAAGCAGCATGGTTTGGTTACCTTACTTTCTATTCAAGTTCACTCATTTACACCATCGAAGTAATCAATTGTTCTAAGAAGTCTAGTTCAACCACTAGATCAATTCATCCCATTCATAATCACCATATGCGCAGCATCAATATTATTCATTTCAAGTTAACTAGGTTCATTACAAACCTTATACTAAATACATAACATAGATAGGCTATCAAGCATTATATAGAATCCTTCAAAATGTATGTTCAAGCTATTTAGATACATCTAGTGCCACCATTATAGGAGAATACAAAAACAAGTATGGAATCATACTTTAACCAAGCTTGTGTAGGATGCTTCTTGCTCAAGGAATCAAGCTTCAAGATCAAGCAATGTTGAATCCTTTAACCTGTAGGTTGGGAAGAATGAAACAAGAGTGATAAGTACAAAAATGTACTTAGTGAGGTAGTAACTAGTCTATCCATTTTGTTATTTCATGCTTCATGTCTTTTAAATCAAGTGTAGACCTAGCTAAGGCTTCCAAGCATTAGAGTAAACTTAACTAGTCTTTCAAACATCAAGAGTGACCTTATCTAGTCTTTCAAGCATCAAGATTATCCTATCTAGGATAGCATGTATCCGGCCAACAAGAATAGGCATCAAGAAATCATAATTCATGAATCAAGCAACATGCTTGCAAAACAAGAAACCAAGGAGTCATGCTTTCAAGTCAGGTAACATATATCTCATGGCATTTAAGACAAGTATCATGTTCAATTGAATTGTTATTTCATTTGTTAATTCATTAAACAACCCCCTTTGTACTTAGTTTGTATAGGTAATCGAGTCTCCAACCAACTGTCGCCACAAGATGCACTGTAGTGCTGGTCAACCCTCCTACTATCGTTAAAGACCACATACGTACCCTCTGTCTGTCGCCAAATAGGGGCCTTAGCCCTGGACCGTAGTCCACCCGTACACAACGAGCTCTAGACTCTAAGGCATGCCTTTCTACCTAATCCAACTAGCTACCAAGGTTGTTCGAATTACCATTTATTCAAGTTATCAAGTTCAAGATTATATTCATGTCAAGCAAGATCATTTCATGTTAAGCCCTTAGGCTATTGAGCCTTAGCTCACAAGTCAAGTGGTTTCAAGATCCATTTCATCAAAATGAGATAACATCATATCTCAAACAAGTTATTAGCATTCAATCATGTTGCATCATAGCACATACAAGCATTCAAGCTATCATCAATCATGCATAAGCATTTCGAATCGACATGTGTACAAGACTAGGATCATGTTTCATGTGTTTCTTTAATCACCCTTCCCTTATTAGGTCAAGTTCAAGGTTAGATTCATTTACATGTCAAGATTGTAACAAGAATGCAATGGTTAGGACCTAGTCCTAACCCTAGAGATAACTACACTCACAATACAATCCAAGCAAGCTAGCAATTGTCTTGTATAGCTATTCCTTTGTTCTTAGCCTTTGAATGATTTCCTTTTTCTCCTTCCTCCAAGTTCACTCCTTGCTCTTAATCACTAAGCTATCTAGATTTAATTTGGAGCTAAATCAAGGTTGTAGGACATGAATTCAAGCTTTCTCCCTCAAGCTTTCTTTCTCTCTTTTCTTTCTCTTCCAATCGGCCAAACAAAGAGAAAGTGAGGAAGATGATAACACTTAATCCAAGTTATTGGATTTGTGAAATGTCTAAAATGTCCCTTAATTAATCCTTAATATTAACTTAATCAAGGGCATTAGGGGAATTGAGGAATTTAGTATGCATTCCTTGAAATTGCTAGAGTTTACAAGTTGGTCATCTTAATTTGGTCACTTGTTCTTTCATTCATTCAATTAGACCTCTGACTAATCAATTTAGCTTAATTTCTAGATTCAATTAAGCTATCAACTTAAACAATTGATTTCAATACTTCTAGGCTAGGATTTAGGGTGTTACATGCCATGTATGTAATGCCTTAGTAATTAAAATCAACAAACACCCATCACATAAAATTTAAGTTTAACATGCCATCCAACTTTAAACACTTGTCAAGACTTTTATCACCTTAATGTAGGTTCTACCAAAGTAGGAGTACGTTAGGTTACATTATTAAGACTAGACGAGTAATGGTGCTGCTCATATGTTTAAAATGGTTCAACTTAATTAGGTTATCAAAATGGTTTTGGGCCTAATGGCATGAAATGATATTTATGCATGCCGGGACATATGATGTCAAAAATCTCATAAATTTCTAAGAATAGCATAAGATGCAATTAGTAAGAGTAACTTACCTAAATAACTTATTTTTAAGTGTCATGCTAAAGCTGACTTCAAGATAGAGTAAAGTATGGATCTTAGCCCACTATATTAATCATTTCGAGGGTTGTTAATTTAGTGGAAATTTTAGATCAAAATATCTTATCAAACTTTACATTATGTTGTAAATGATTGACAATAATTCTACTTTATCATTCCGATCGGTCCTTGAGGAGGAAAAACTTACCAGGACCAACTTCCTTGATTGGTATCGAAATTTGTGAATTGTTCTCAAACAAGAAAGGAAGATTCATGTCCTAGGTGAACCTTACCCTGAGGAACAAGAGAAAGTTGCCTCTAAAGCTAATACAAAGGCTTATGAGAAGCATAAAAATGATTCTCTTGATGTTGCATGCCTAATGCTGGCTACCATGAGTTCTAAACTTCAGAAGGATCTAGAAAACATGGAAGCTTATGATATGATTCATGAGCTTAAGGAAATATTCCAATAGCAAACAAGGCAAGAAAGGTATGAGACTACCAGGGCATTCCATTCTTGCAAAATGGCTGAAGGTGCCTTTATCAGCACCTATGTGCTAAAATGAAAGGTCATATTGAGCACCTTGAGAGGCTTGGATTTCTATTGAGCCAAGAGTTGGCAACTAATTTAATCCTAAATTCATTACTTAGATGTTATAGTCAATTTGTTATGAACTATAACATGAATGATATGGACAAATCAATTTCTGAGCTGCATACGATGCTTAAAACTGCTGAACGGAATATTAAGTCCAAGCCTAACCATGTTTTGATGGTTCAAAATGGAAGGAATTTCAAGAAAAAAGGAAAGGGAAAATGAGCGACTGAAAAGTCCAACGCTAAACCAAAACCCAAAGCTAAGCTCTCTAATGAGGGTGTTTGTTTCTTTTGCAACGAGTTTGGTCATTGGAAGAGAAATTGCAAGCTGTATCTGGAAGATCTAAAGAAGAAGTGGACTGGTGAGACCAACTCTTTAGGTTTTTATGTTATACGTGTTAATTTTTCTCCTACAAGTTCCTGGGTATTAGATACTAGATGTGGATCTTACTTTTGTAAGAATGTGTAGGGACTCAAAAGGAGTAAAAAATCGAATAAAGGCGAGGTGAACCTACGAGTTGGAAATGGAGCAAGAGTTGCTAATTTAGTTGTAGGAAGTTATGAACTTACTTTTCCTAGTGAGCTTTTGTTAGTTTTGAACAACTGCTTTTACGTTCCTAGTATAAGTAGGAATATTATTTCACTTTCTTGTTTGGATAATGATGGTTTTTCTTTTATTATTAAGAATAATAATTGCTCCATTTATTATAAAGACATGTTCTATGCAAATGTTGATTTACAAGATGGTATTTATGTTTTGAAGCTTCAAAACTCCAACACATCGATATATAACATAAATAAGAAGCTTAAATCTAATGATTTAAATCCAACCTATCTCTCGCATTGTTGCCTTGGCCATACAAATGAGAAACACATTTCAAAACTTCATCAAAATGGAATTTTGAATTCTTTTGATTTTGAATCATATGATACTTGTGAATCTTGTTTACTAGGTAAGATGGCAAAGAGTCTTTTTACTAGACACAATGAAAGGGCTAATGAGTTATTGGGCCTAATACATACAAATGTGTGTGGACCTTTAACTTCAACTGCTAGAGGAGGTTAGAAGTACTTCATTACATTTACTGATGACTACAATAGATATGGTTATATTTACTTGTTGAGACATAAATCGAAATAATTTGAAGTGTTCAAATCTTTTTAAAATACAGTACAAAATCAACTTGGCAAAACAATAAAAGCTCTTTGATCTGATTGAGGAGGATAATATTTGAGTCAAGAATTTGATGATCATCTTGGAAATTGTGGAATTGTTTCACATTTAACTCCTCATGGAACATCACAATGGAATGACGTTTCAGAAAGGAGGAATCGTACTTTATTAGATATGGTTCGATTAATGATGAGTATGATAGATCTTCCACTTACCTTTTGGGGTTATGCACTTGAAACAACAATTTTTACACTAAATCGAGTTCCTTCCAAAATAATCGAAAAGACACCATATTGAGATATATACTGGTAAGAAGCCCAACCTGTCTTTTCTTAAAATTTGGGGTTGTGAAGCTTATGTGAAACGTTTAGTTTCTAAAAAGATTCAACCAAAATTCAAAAAATGTCTTTTTGTGGGGTATCCTAAGGAAACAAAAGGATACTACTTTTATGATCCCACTGAGAACAAAGTGTTTGTGGCTCGAAATAATGCCTTTTTAGAAAAGGTATTTATTTCTAAAGGAACCAGTGGGAGCAAGGTACAACTTGAAAAAGTTCAAGAACAAAAAAGTCACATTGAACTGTTTTTAGATACTCAATGTCAACAAACTATTGTTGACATACCTACAGTAACACAATTATTACGTAGATTTGATAGAGCACGTCGTGAATATGAGAAATATGGATTTCTTGTCACTAACAATCACGACGTATTATTAGTGGATCAAGACGAACCCACTACATATCAAGAGGCTATTTTAGATCCGAACTCTAAGAAATGGTTGGAGGCCACGAAGTCTGAAATGCAATCCATGTATGAAAATCAAGTTTGGACTTTGATTGATCCACTTGAAGGTACTAAAAGCATTGAATGTAAATGAGTTTTCAAAAAGAAAACTAACATGAATGGCGAAGTGCATACTTATCAAGCAAGGCTAGTTGCAAAAGGTTTCAAACAAACTCATGGTATAGACTATGATGACACTTTTTCACTTGTATCCATGTTTAAATCTATCAGAATTCTTATAGCCATTGCAACATATTATGACTATGACATTTGACAAATGGATGTGAAAATCGTGTTTCTTAATGGAAACCTACTCGAGGATGTGTACATGACACAAACTGAGGGTTTTGTATAAGTTGAGAATTCTAGTAAAGTATGCAAGCTTCAAAGATCCATTTATGGATTGAAGTAGGTTCACGGAGTTGGAATCTTCATTTTGACGGGTCAATCAAAGAGATTGGATTTGTCAAAAATGAAGATGAACCTTGTGTTTACAAGAAAGTTAGTGGGAGTGCAGTTGTGTTTTTGGTCTTATATGTCGATGACATTCTACTCATTGGGAATGACATTCCTACCTTGTAGAGTGTCAAGTCTTGGTTAGGAAATTGTTTCTCGATGAATGACTTAGGTGAAGCTGCCTATATCCTTGGGATAAAAATCTATAAAAATAGGCCAAAGAGGTTAATCGGTCTAAGTAAAAGTTCGTATACAGAAAAAGTACTAAAAAGGTTTAGTATGCAAGATTGCAAGAGAGGATTCTTGCCTATGTCTCATGGTATTACTCTTAGCAAGACTCAGGGCCCTAGCTCTAAAGATGAGTAAGAACGCATGAGTAAAATTCCTTATGCTTCGGAAATAGCATCTATAATATATGCCATGTTATGCACTAGACCAAATGTTTCATATGATTTGAGCATAGCAAATCGATACTAATCAGAACATACTTAAGTATTTGAGAAAACTAAAGATATGTTCTTAGTCTATGGTAGATTGGAAGATGATCTAGTTGTAAGTGCTTACACGAATGCAAGCTTACAAACTGACAAAGATGATTTCCGATCGTAGTCAGGACATGTGTTTTGTTTAAATGAAGGTGTTGTCCATTGGAAAAGTTCAAAGCAAAGCATTGTTGTTGATTCTAAAACTGAAGCTGAATACATAGCGGCATATGATGCAACGAAAGAAGCAATTTGGATCAAGAAATTCATTACAGATCTTGGGGTCATTCCTACCATCAGAAATCCAGTTGATATACATTGTGACAATAATGGTGCTATTGCACAGGCAAAGGAACCCAGATCACATAAGCAATCTGAACACATTTTTAGACGTTCTTTAGTTTTCTACCACAAGTTTCAACATATGAAAATGCTGCAGATCCTTGACCAAGTCTCTACCACAAGTTAGACATGATCGTCATGCTATGTCTATAAGTATGAGATACGTTCTTTAATAGGCCTAGTGCAAGTTGGAGACTGTTAGTCATAGTGCCCTAGGGCCTATTATACGGACATTATATTTTCATTATTGAATTTATTATTATAATAAATTTGCATGATTTTGTATCCTTGAATATTCTTAATTATTCTAAATATCCCTAATCAGTTATTATTGTGGGAACAATAATAAGATAAGATTGTTATGAAGTTTGATAGATATTCATAAGATGGATATATGATTGAGATTCAAATCAAATTCATATATGTTTTCATTGAGAACAAATATTAATCTTCAATGGTTGTGACATTAAATCCTTAGACCTGAAATTGCTATGGTTCTCAACATGATGATTATTATGTTTTGAAATAGTCAAACTTTGTCTTTAATCGGACGATTATAAAGGTTATGCTTGAACAAAATAATGAATCATGCATTGAGAGGTGAGTGATTAAGATGGAATTTATCCTTCTTAACATAAGAGAGATATCTCTAGGCCCCTCGATGATTGAGACTGAGAAATGCATGGTCGTGCTCAAATGAGTTGATAAAGATCAATGCCATTTGTTTAGTCAGTTCAATTGGGCATCGAGAAACTAAAGATAAAACGATATAAGGTTAACATTTTTCATGTTTTATATTCTATCAAGATATAGTGAGATAAAAAGATTATAAGACAAACTGAATTAAGGCTGTCTCGGATTATGAGCTTTTCTTTTAACTTGGGTAGTCATAATGTCTTGCTAGAGGCCACTTATGACTTGTAGGATAAAATGCAATATTATCTACTGTCAACGTTAATTGAACCTATAGGGTCGTACACTAAGAATGAATAAGAATGGTTGTGGTTATTACTCTCAATAATAAACTTAAGATAACGAGATCATTTTAAATTATATTGTTAGAGATTACTTATTCGAATTTAAAGAAGTTAAATTCGTATTCTTGTGATAGAATATTTTATTTGTTTTATTATTTTTTTTGAAAAATAATATTAATAAATATTATTATTAAATAATCTTATTATCTAGATTTGGTTGGATTTAAATCCTTATCAAATAAGGAATCTATTTTAGAATATATTATTTGTTTATTTTAAATAAATAATATTATTAAATAAATTACATTATCTAGATTTGGTTAGATTTGAATTCCTTATCAGATAAGAGAATTCATTTTAAATTATAATTTATTTAAAAGAGTTTTAACTAAATTATAATAGTGAACTCAACCTAACCCTAATCAAGTCATATATATATGTATACCAAGGGTTTTTGTTCACTTGAGTTTTTTGAGTAGCCACAAAAGCCACAAAAAACTCTATTTTCGAAATCTGAGAGGAACTAGAATTCTGACAGCCAGTCGTCCTTTAGAAAGACAACACCTTAGCACAACAAGATTATAGAATCTTAGATCGAGGTATTCTTATAACTATCTCTATCATTCGTTAATTTGATTGCATGAGATCTTGGGAATTTTGTAGGATAATTCTTTCCACTGCGTTTATTTGCATGATTAGATTAGTTTATGTCCTATGAAATCCAATAGTTTCATGATTTAAGTGCTACACAATGGTGCAGGTTTACACGTCGCAAGTAATGGTATAGTATTAAAATCGTCTCCATAGGGATAGATGAAACTTGACTTTTAGCTTCTCGCACTAAAAAAAGGAAAATAAATTGATGGTGATAAGAAGTGATATTTAACAACTATAGAAACTAGAATTAATGTAAATCTAAATTAACAAGAGAAGGAACCAACATAATTGAGGAGGCCGGGTTATTGTGCATTATGATGCTTGTTGTCGAATGAATTGTCGTGGCAATTTAATGCAATTACAATGTTCGCTAGAGTTTTCTTCGTTGCCTTCTAGTTATCCCTAAAAGACGAACAAATGATGGAACATGCCTAGGTAATACAACCATGTATTAACCTCGGGTGATCTTCATCAATTTGTTGAACTCCTTTTAGTCGAATGAAATTCATCCATATCTCCAAGCTTTCTTTCACTATCTGTAACACCCCCTTCCTGGTCTGGTAGAGATCCGGGTCGGATAGTGTTATCGGAAGACTAATCGAAGGTTCGGAATAGGGTGTAGAGTTCAAAACCTAATCTAAGTATCATATTGATTATTCTTAAGACTTATCCACTTTATTGGTTACTAAACTTAATCAGAGTTAGGGTCAATTTTAAACTTTTCTTAACCTTAGGGACTAATTTGTAAATTTTTACCAGTTATCTGATTTCATATTACCAATTGAAATTAAACTCTCCAATTATTGATCTAAAGGTTTCATTATTAGAACCTATTGAATTACTACGCCAATTAAACCAATTTGAGATTTCCGACGAAAAATCAGTTCTGTAACTTAATTAAATTTACCAAATTTTACCAGTACACTTATAAATCAGGTTCCTATTGGTACGTCAAATTTTAGGGCATTCAGAATTCATTTACCAAGTTTCCCCTTAGGCTCATTTAGGTACTTTTTAATCATTTTAACCTATCCAAATCTAGTCATTATAAGCATACAACAAAACCACGTTACCAAGTCATCATACAACCATAGAAAGGCTTATACAAAACAAGTTGGATCATATGCCACTTCACTAGGAGTTTATAGTAAAAGATAACATACATATATGGCAGAGATGTGACTTGCAACCGCAATAACACGATTAAGGCTCAGAATTGCTCAAGATCATGAAAATGCATGAGACACACATGTTAGGCTTACATAGCCTAGTGAGGTATTTATAACAATTACAATGGATGATCAATATGATAATCAAATATACAAGTAGTCATATTACACTATACACAATTCAAGCTTATTTCACTTATTTTCATGCTTTCATATTCACATATACGTTCACATATTCATATCATAATCATAATGTCGTAGCACAATTCATAGGCACATATCACATTAGGTACCATTGGATGCACGAATTCCCATGTACACTAACACATATAACAGAGAGTGGGCCGTAGCCCATGAGCCATAGCTCCAAAGATATATCCCTTACACAACCGACCTTATTTTCCCCATAGATAGGCCGTAGCCATAGACCGTAGTCCTCCCTTACTTAACCGAGCTCAACAATCCTATGGCATGCCAATTGTATCCAATGTCCATAATTACACAAATTCACATAGTCCATAAATTTTTCAAGTCATATCATATCAAATATCAAAATGAGCCTTAGCTCCATATCATGTAATATTTCATATCATTTTCATATATCACATACGTGTAGCATATCATAATCATATTTGCACATATCAAAGCAATGTAGGTACTTACCGGATTTGCCAATCGAATTCAACATAGTTGCTCTACGGGAGCCCTTAAACAAATACAAACATAACCACAAAATAATGCAACGGGATGGCATCGAGCCTATCCCTTGACACAACTACACTCACCTCGACAACCCGATGTTTTTAAGGCTCTCGGATAGCAGCACCTTTATTCTTGGCATTCGGAAGGGATGACGGTTGTTCTTTATCAACCTCTTGAGCCAATCGATAGCAAGGACTCAAATTTATTAAACCGAAAAAACTTGAGCTTACCACCTTATCATTGAATCATTATTTGTTCCTTACTTTCCCTATATCTCTTCTGCAACAATTTCCTCCCCCATTTGTATACAATTAGCCAGACCCCAATTGTTTCCCCCAAGCTCCACGTATGTGGCAATTTTAAGGAGCATGACCCTTTTGCTTTGGCCATGTGGTGGACAAGGCTTGCCACCTTGTGCCACATCATCCCCAAATGTGGGGGAATTCACGGCAATATCCCCAAATGTGGGGGAATTCACGGTAATTCCTTCAATTTGAAGGAATCGGCCGTGGGTTCCCCCCACTCACGTAGTTTTTTTACTAATAATAGTAAACTGATACAATTAGCCCGAATAACCTTTATTGCTTCAAATTAGGTACAAGGTTGAGCAATTTACACAACCGATACAAAATATTCTGTCACCGAAACCTAATCCTGACTAGACCGGTTTTTGGAGTGTGACAACTCTCCCCTTAAGAAAATTTGTCCTCAAATTTTCACTTCAGGTGAACAAATGAGGATATTGTTTCTACATAGTTTCATCAGGTTCCCATGTTGCTTCTTTGATGGAATGACTTTGCTACAAAACTTTCACTAAAGGCACAGTCTTGTTACGAAGCCTCTTGGTCTCTCGTGCGAGGATCTGAGCAGGTTCTTCCTCGTATGTCAGATTAGATTGAATCTCCATATATTCTGGTTCAATCTCATGGGAAGGATCTGACCAGTAGTTGCATAGCATAGACACATAGAAGACATTGTGAATCCGACTTAACTCCTCGGGGAAGACATTGTCAAAGGCAGCTTTAAGCCAGTCACAAATAATGGTAGTCCTTTCTTAGGTTTCCCAAAGTAAGTCAGGACCTAGCATCTTGCCTTCACCGAGTTTAGTCCAACAAAGAGGAGTTCTACACCTCATTCCATATAGAGCTTCATACGGAGCCATTTGAATTGAAGCCTGGTAACTGTTGCTGTAAGCAAACTCGACCAAGGGTAGGGATTTCTCCCACATATTCCCAAAGTCAATGACACATGCTCAGAGCATATATTCTAGGATCTGAATAACTCTTTCAGATTGGCCGTCAGTTTGAGGATGGAAAGCAGTGCTAAGATGCACTTGCGTTCCTAAGGCCTCGTGTAAGGTCCTCTAAAACTGAGACGTAAATCATGGGTCACGATCAGAGATGATAGATATCAAAATTCCGTGTAAATAAATAACTTCACGGGCGTACGACTCCGCAAGCTTAGGCAAGCTAAAATCCATTCTTACTGGAAGGAAGTGAGCAGACTTGGTGAATCAGTCCATAATAAACCAAATGGCATCATTTTTCTTTGGAGTCAAAGGTAGACCACTTATGAAGTCCATCGTGATATGCTCTTATTTCTATTGCGAAAGTTTGATGGGCTGTAGAAGTCCCGTGTATAGATCCATTGGCAACTCAAACACCTAGCTACGTAGTTCGTGATTTCATTCTTCATACCAGACCACCAATAGATCTTCTTCAGATCTTTGTACATTTTGATAGCTCTAGGGTGAACAGAGAAAGGGCTAGAATAAGCTTCACTTAGGATTTGTTTCCAAAGATCATTATCGTCGAAAACACAAATGCAGTTGCAGAAACACAGTAACTATTTGGAATTCAAAGCAAAGTCAGGATTTGAGCTATCCTTGACCTTAGCAATAAGGGGTTGCAACTCCTCATCAGTTTCTTGGAGTGCCTTAATTCGAAATACAATGGTGGAGTGAACTCTCAGCTCAACTAACAATTTGCCATGCTTTCTGAGTCAGAAGTGGGCTTCCGGCTAAGAGCGTCAGCCACCACATTGGCTTTACCGAGATGGTAGTCAATGACTAAATCGTAACCTTTCAATAGCTCAATCCATCGGCCTTGACAAAGGTTTAACTCTTTTTGAGTTAGGAGATATTTCAAGCTTTTGTGATCAGTGTAGAGATAACACTTCTCACTATAAAGATAATACCGCCAAATTTTCAAAGCAAACATAACTGCGACAAGTTGTAGATCACGAGTCGAGTAATTTAGCTCATGAGGCTCGAGTTGATGTGAGGCATAAGCTATGACTTTGCCTTCTTGCATCAGAACATAACCTAATCCCAGGTGGGATGCATCACTGTACACGGTGAAGTTTTTGCCCGACTCAGGTTGCACTAAAACAAGGGTATGAGTAAGGACTTGCTTGAGCTGGTCAAAACTCCTTTGTTGATCATCAGTCCACACAAAAGGAGTATCTTTGCGCAAAAGCTTCATTAAGGGTGCTACAAGAAATGAGAACCCCTTAACGAATATACGGTAATAGCCTACAAGGCCCAGAAAACTACGAACTTCTCCCACATTCTTCAGAGGGATCTAATCAAGAATTGCTTGGATATTCTTTGGGTCCACTTGAATTCCTGCAAAAGAGATTACATGGCCAAGAAATGATACTTCGAATAATCAGAATTCATATTTACTGAACTTAGCATAGAGTTGTTTTTCTCGGAGGGTCTGAAGCACGATCCAGAAATATTCTTCATGAGAAGCAGAGTCTTTAGAATAGATCATAATATCGTTTATAAAGACAACCACAAACTTATTGAGATAGGGCCGAAATACACGATTCATCAGATCCATAAAGGCTGCAGGTGTATTCGTGAGCCCAAAAGGCATCACCAAAAATTCATAGTGACCATATCTGGTGCGAAATGCAGTCTTTAGAACATTAGATTCTTTCACCAACATTTGGTAGTATCCAGATCGAAGATCTATCTTGGAAAAGATAGAAGCATCCTTCAACTGATCAAATAGATCATCTATCCTTAGAAGTGGGTACTTGTTCTTGATCGTCACTTTATTCAATTGACGATAGTCAATGCATAGATGCATCAATCCATCCTTTTTTTGACGAACAAAACCGGTGCTGTCTAGGGTGAGGAACTCGGTCAGATGAATCCCTTATCTTGAAGGTCTTGAATTTGAGCTTTTAACTCCTTCAACTCCACCGGAGCCATTCTATACGGAGTAGTGGAGACCAGAGTAGTTCCAGGTTGTACTTCTATCCTGAATTCTACTTCACGGGTGAGAGGGAGTCCCGGAAGTTCATCAGGGAAAATATCGGGAAATTCCTTCACCATAGATACGTCTTTGATTTTCAAATATTTCTTAGACTTCATGGCATACATGAGACTCTTTTTAGGCTCGGGTTCAGACTTCATCAAGGTTATCTCTCCTTACTGAGTCCACAGAGATATAATTTCTTCTTTGAATAATCCACCCATGCTTGATGTTCAGCTAGCCAATCAAGGCCTAGAATGAGATTAAACTCATAGAAGGGCAAAGCCATCAAGTTGGCCGGAAATGGGATCCCATGGATCCTTAGGGGACAAGCTTTACAGATTATTCGAATAGCCACACTAACTCCTAGCGGATTTGAGACAAGTATCTCAAAAGCAACAAGTTCACATTCTAAAGCATACTTTTCAATCAAGGGTTCACTAATAAATGAGTGTGTGGAGCCAGGATCTATCAAAGCATAAACAAGTTCAGAATATAACTCCACCATACTTGCAATCACATTAGGATCATCCTCTTGCTCGCGACCTAGAACGTGGTACATTTGGGCTGAAGTCTGCGAGTCACGACCAATTGGAGAAGTATTGTTGTTGCGGGGTCTACCTGCAGATCCGGATGGTACTGGTTTTGCTCCTCTCCTCTTATTAGGATTGTTCTAAGAAGCTACATATGTAGGTGCATGAGGGTTCTGTGGGCACTGGCGGATGAAGTGGCTAGACTCTCTATAAAGGTAACAAGAATCAGATTGCCTACGACACTGCCCCGAGTGCCTCTTCTGGCAGAAGTTGCATAAGGGAATCATGGAACCCTTTGTGGAACTGCCCGTGTTATCCACTGAAGCTGTGTGGGTAACAGTTGTTCTAGTAGACTAGAACTGAGGTACATACCCAGACCGAGGCAACTGTTGGTAGGTAGCAGACTTTTGGTCCCATTGTCTTCCCTTCTTCTGGGACGTAGATAACTTAGAATCATCTCAGAACCTCTTATCAGGTCGAGTCTGGTTTCCATTTCTCCTCTCGGAGGCTCTTTGTGAAGCTTCGGTTGCGATGGCCTGATTGACAAGGGTCTGGAAGTCCTCGATCTCTAGAGCAACGAAGAGAGGATAAAGTTCATCACAAAGGCAGTCTATAAACATTCTACATTTTCCTTCTCGGTACGGATAATTTTGGTGCCATATCTTGCATACTTACAGAAATCGTGGATGTACTGCTCCACTGGTCTTCCCCCTTGCCTCAGATAGAGAAATTTCTTGTGTCTTTCTGCAATGTAGTGCTTGCTGATGTACTTCTTATGGAACTCCTGAAGAAAGAAGTCCCACATGACATAATGCTTAGGAATAGTGAGGGTCACCGTATCCCACCAGCTTTGGGCCTCTTCAGCTATCAAGGCCAGGGCACATTCAAGTTTATGCTCCTAGGACATTTCATTTGCTTATTCAGCACTTTCAAAGTGTTCTTTAGCTAGTATTCCGCAATCTCGGGGTTATCCAGGTCCTAGTCGGTGAACATATATACAGGATACTGCTTGAGTTTGTCAATAGGATCTTTCGAAGCAGGCAGAGAAGCCTCAGCAGGTGGGGGAGGTGGTTCTTGTTGGAGAGACACCACCACTTGTTTAATCATGTCTGCCATGAACATCAGATACGCATGCTGAGCGAGTGGCATTGATGGAGGGTGAGGTGGGTCGTTGTCCCACATGCTCAGGTTGGATTTCAGGCCTCAAATTGTCCTTTTGAGTTGAGGAGGAGCCCGGATAAGGTTCATTCACTACCCTCCTATCGGTAGGACCAGACATTTTAGGTCTAAGTTACACAAAAGGATTAAATCGTGTAAGTTTCAAGTCATAGAATACATATTCAAATATCTCCTAAGTGGCATATGTAGACACAGACTCATCACAGATGCCTGGTTAGTCCTAGAATCGACTAAACCTAGGCTCTGATACCACAATTGTAACACCTCTTCCTGGTCTAGTAGAGATCCGGGTTGGATAGTGTTATTGGGAGACTAATCGGAGGTTCGGAATAGGTTTCAGAGTTCAAAACCTAATCTAAGTATCATATTGATTATTATTAAGACTTTCCACTTAATTGGTTACTAAACTTAATCAGAGTTGGGGTCAATTTTAAACTTTTCTTAACTTTAGGGACTAATTTGTAAATTTTTACCAGTTATCTGATTTCGTATTACCAATTGAAATTAAACTCTCCAATTATTGATCTAAAGGTTTTATTATTAGAGCCTATCGAATTACTACGACAATTAAACCAATTTGAGATTTTTGAGGGGATGATTGTGACATTAACAAATGTTAGATCATCAGGAATCCCGTCAGGGAGCTGAGCGTGATATCCCTGCTCAAATCGGGAGTAATGAGGTGAATCAGAATCCACCTCATGTTCAGCAGAATGTAGAGCAGCCAGCTCAAGAACAACGAAATATGCATGCACAAGATCAATGATTATTTCTTCAGGCATTGGATACTATTTTAAATTGTCGAGCACCAATATTAGTTCCAAAGGAATTAAGGAAGATGAAGGCACCAAAATTTCGAGGTGATACTGATGCAGAACCAATGGCTGTTGATTATTGGTTAAATGATGTCAAAATCATGCTGAGCAGAATCCCTTATGATGATCAATTAAAATTGGAGGGAGTTGTATCTTTACTGATGGAGCAAGCTAGTGTGTGGTAGAATGTAGTCACTGCACGAGTTCCTCTATAGTAGATTACGTGGGAATTCTTTCTAAAAGAATTCAAAGAAAAATATATTAGGGACATGTTTATTAACGAAATGAGACAACAATTTTTGGATCTAAAAAGTATGGCAGGTCAGTCTATGACTACGAATGTGAGTTCAATAGATTGAGCTGATTTACAATAGAGTTTCTTCCAGCTGAAAAATCCATAATTGACAAATTTATAGCTGGTTTGGATCCTCAATATAAAAGGGGTATTGGTTTCTCACAATTTCGCTACTTTTCAAGAGCAAGTAAATCAAGCAAAGGAAATGGAAAAAGTTGGCCTCGAGGATAAAGTGGGGAAACAGGCTCAGACCGAAAAAAGGTCTGGAGGTTCTCTTACTGCGTCTTTATTTAAACGCAGTAAAAGATTTCCATAGAAAAATCCGATAGCATCAACTACTTTGGCTAAAAAGAGATTTTCCAGAGGAAAGTCAAAGCAAGCTCAAACTGTTACTGCAAGTACTCAAGGCTCCAGATTTAGTCCTATTCCAGAATGTGAACATTGTGAAAAGAGGCATTCTGGTCAGTGCTGGTTCGTTGGTGGGGCATGCTACCATTGTGGGCAAACTGGTCATTTTAAAAAGAATTGTCCAGAGCTTCACCCAAATTAGTTAGTTGTACCACCTCAGAAAAGCATATGAAACAAAGGTGGCAAAACATGAGTTTAGCAACCACATCTAATCGAGAAAGAAAGAATATTGCTCGAGTATATAATATCAAGACTGCTAATGATCGAGATGACTCAAAGATCGTAGCATGTATGATCAAACTCTTTGGCAGACCTATTTTTGCATTGATTAATCCAGGCTCTACCCATTCTTATATTAATTCTAAAATAGTACTTGAAAGAAATATCCTAGTAGAACTAACTTTGAATGAGGTAGTTGCTATTAATCCGATAGGACAAATTGCCAAAGTAAGTCGAATATGCAAAAAATGTCCTATAAAGATTCAAGAAAATAAATTTCTAGCTGACCTTATGGAATTACCCTTCCAAGAGTTTAAAGTCATTCTTGGAATGGATTGGTTATCGACATATGATGCTACGGTTGAATGCCGACTAAAAAAAGTAATTTTAAAAGGACCAGATAGCTCAGAAATAATACTTGTAGGTGAAAGGCTGAATTATCTGAGTAACATAGTATCAGCTGTAGCTGTTGAAAGTTATTATCACATGGGTGTGAATCATATTTAGCTCTTGTGACAAATACTCAGGAAACAAAGATAGATCTAGAAAATATACTAACAGTGTGAGAATTTCCAGATGTTTTCCCAAATGAATTATCGAGATTACCTCCAGATTGAAAGGTGGAATTTGGTATTGATGTGCTTCCTGGAGCAACACCAATATCAAAGGCACCTTACATGATGGCTCCTACAAAACTTAGAGAGTTGAAGGCTCAATTACAAGAATTATTAGATCGAGGTTTTATACGACCTAGTATATCACCTTGGGGAGCTCCAGTCCTGTTTGTGAAAAAGAAAGATGGATCGATGAAGTTATGTGTGGATTATCGTCAACTTAATAAAGTGACGGTGAAGAATAAATATCTTTTGCCAAGGATTGATTATCTCTTTAATGAACTTTAAATGAGCAATAGTATTTTCAAAAATTGATCTTCGATCGGGGTATCATCAATTGAAGATCAAAGAAGTAGATATACCAAAGATAGCTTTTAGAACTAGATATGGGCATTATGAGTTTGTAGTAATGCCGTTTGGACTTACAAATGCACCAGCAGCATTTATGGATCTAATTAATCAGGTCTTTCAGCCATATTTAGACCAATTTGTGGTGGTATTCATAGATGATATATTTTTTTATTCTAAAACCAAAAAGGATCATGTTACTCACCTCCGAGTGGCTCTTCAGATCCTCTGAGAAAAGAAATTATATGCAAAGCTGTCAAAGCATGAATTTTGGTTGTCTGAGGTATCTTTCCTTGGACATATAGTTTCAGCTGAAGGGATTCGAGTCGACCCTAAAAAGATTCAAGCAATCCTAGAATGGAAAATCCCTAAGAATGTCTCCGAAGTGAGAAGTTTCTTGGGATTAGCTGGTTATTATTGGTGGTTCGTGAAAGACTTTACAATGATTGCGGCTCCAATAACTAAGCTATTAAGAAAGGATGTTCTATTTTTTTGACAGATAATTGTCAGGAAAGTTTTGACAAATTAAAGAAGATATTAACAGAAGCTCATTTTTTTGGTACAACCAAAATCGGGGAAGGATTTTATAATATATAGTGATGCATTCCATAATGGTTTGGATGTGTATTAATGCAAGAAGGGAAGGTGGTAGCATACGCTTCTCGACAACTCAAAACTCATGAAAGAAATTATCCTACCCATAATTTAGAGTTGGTTGCAGTAGTGTTTACTTTAAAGATTTGACGTCACTACTTATATGGTGAAAAGTGTTATAACTACACTTATCATAAAAGTTTGAAATACTTGTTATCTGAAAAGGAGCTTTATTTGAGGTAAAGAAGGTGGATATGACTGATTAAGGATTATGATGTAACTATTGATTATCTACCGGGGAAGGCTAATGTGGTAGCAAACACACTTAGCCGAAAGACATTTTCTTCTTTGAGAGCATTGAATGCTCAGTTGAAATTACAAGAAAATGGTGCAATAATGGTTGAAATTCAAATTACGCCTATGATAGGAAGAATTAAAGAGTTACAAGCAAAGGATGAAAAATGTTTAGAAAAGAAGAAACAAGTTAAACGTGGTGAATCTAAAGATTTTGAAATAAAATCAAATGGATGCCTATACTACAAGGTATATGTATACATTCCTAAAGATGAGGAATTAAAGAGGGAAATACTTTCAGAGGCACATTACAGTCCTTTAACTATGCATCTAGGAGGAAACAAAATGTATCAAGATATAAATAGTCGATTTTGGTGGCCTGACATTAAACGAGCTATCATCGAGTATGTTGCTAAATATTTAACTTGCCAACAAGTAAAGGCAAAACATCAAGTTCCATCAAGATTACTTTAACCAATTTCAATTCCAGAATGGAAGTGGGAAAAGGTTACTATGGATTTTGTAACAGGCTTACCGCTAACGCTAAGTAAGAAAGATTCGATTTGGGTGATTGTGGATTGATTGACTAAATCAGAACATTTCATACTAGTTCAAATTGACTATTCCTTAAACAAGTTAGCGATGTTATATATTAAGGAAATTGTTAGAGTACATGGTGTTCCTATGTTTATTATCTCGGATAAAGGTCCAAAGATTCACTTCATGGTTTTGGAGTGCATTACATGAAACATTGGGAACTCGGCTACACTTTAGTACTATTTTCATCCTCAAATGGATGGACAATTAGAGAGGACTATTCAGATACTCGAAGATATGCTCAGAGCGTGTATAATGAATTTTGCAGGCTCATGGGAAAAATATCTTCCCTTAGCTGAGTTTGCTTATAACAACAGTTACCAATCAAGTATAAAGATGGTACCTTATGAGGCATTATATGGAAGAAAATGCCGAACACCTTTGAATTGTTTCGAGCTAGAGGATTGAAAAATCATTGGACCAGATCTTGTGCAAGAAGTGGAGGACAAGGTAAAAATAATTCAAGATAATCTCAAGGCTGCTTCTGACAGAAAAAATTTGTTCTCAGATCTTAAAAGAAAATATATTGAGTTTGAAGTTGGAGACAAGGTATTTTTAAAGGTCTCACCCTGGAAAAAGATATTACGATTTGGAAGAAAAGGCAAACTTAGTCCAAGATTCATTGGTCCTTATAAAATTTTAAAAAGGGTTGGCCTAGTGCCATATCAACTGGCATTACCACCAGAGATGAGTAAGGTACATGATGTTTTTCATACATCCATGCTTCGAAAATATCAATCAGATCCTTCGCATGTCATTACACCAGAAGAAATTGAAATTCAACCAAATTTGACATACGGTAAGGAACTTTAAGAATTCTAGCTCGAGGAGAAAAGCAGTTAAGGAAAAAAAAGATTCCTCTAGAAAAAATCTTGTGGAGAAACCACAAAGTGGAAGAAGCTACATGGGAAATAGAGGAAGCAATGAAAAAGCAGTATTTGTATCTTTTTGAACCAAGTACGTAAAGAAAATTCAAGGACGAATTTTCTTAAGCGGAGAATTTTAATACCTCAAAATTTATGTAGTGACCAAAATGAACAAAATGAAAGTTTGAGGACTAAAGATAAACTTAGGAAAAATTTGGGGACTAAATTGTAATTTTCAAAAGTTATGTATGTTAGTCCCGTAAATGAATAGTTTACCCCTAAGAATGTCATTTTCATGTTACTCAGATTTTTGGTACGGAATTTATGTTAAAAGCTATTAAGAGTTAAAGTTCGAGAAGAATTCAAATAATTGGATCGAATTGAAGATATTTTGTTAAAAGATAAGGCAAGTTTAAAAATATCTTTTCCATGCCTTATCTTAGAAGAATTTAATATGGACCATTGGATTAAATTTGATTTTCCATGTTAAATATGAGATGTTGGATATGTAACACCCTCTACTCGACCTAGGAGGAAGACTGGTGTAGAATGTGTTACAGACAAGTTACCAAAGAATTTTGCTCAATTAACACAATCGTTAGAACAACACAGAACAATTCTTATAAAAAATCAGGATAAATTAAATCTTTTAATCTACCCCGCATGCTTAGCTTCGATTCCAGTTCATGTATAAATGAATATCCATTCAGTTAAAATGCACACTAACAACTAAGATCATGATATGCTCTTAGAACTTATCACAAAGAATATTTATCTTTTGATCTTATGATATGATTTTTTTTCTGAAACAAACTTTTGTTCTAACATTTGCTCATGACTTTAGCTTACAACAAAGTAAAAACTCAGAATCTTTTACAGGTTCATCAACAAAATGAAAAAAATAACTTTAATTGTGTGAATTCTAGTAGATCCATCTAACTAGGCAAACGATAATAACTTATATCTCTTTCAAACTCAAGTAAGAACTGAAAATCACATTGATAGGTATTATGCAGTTTGAATTAAGCTTGACAGAGATTCCAACCTTAATCCACAAGCATCCAATTCAAGAATTACTACAAACATAAGTACACATGATGTCTCTTTATTCCTTTATTTTCGAAGGTTCCTAGAATACAACTCACCATGTAAAGTCTTAATTGTCAGGTTAACCACTAATCGAACTTATAAATATTTTCTTTAGGCATCATCAAGTATAAATTCTTATTCAAAACATCTATCAAGTTATAATTTTAATAACCAAGAGCCTAAGCCTCTACCTTGTCTAATACTAAATTAGATCATATGACATGTATAAGCATACGTGCTAATATTTCACAAGTTACTTACCCATCTTAAGTATTTCCTTATATAATTCAGATCTACCATGCTAGAGACATTTTTACTAAAAATATTTCATAACCAAGCAATCATAAAAGAATAATCGACCCATTACAAAGCTTATGTATATACATATATATAATCAATGATGCTTTAAATACTTAATGCCTATATAACGACTTTGTGCCACTAACTAGGAGTCTTTAAAACAATATACGAATGTAATTTCTTGACACCAGGGATCATGACCAAGCTCGAGGGATACCTAAGCAACTACATGAGATGCAATTGGAAGAACCAAATAAGCATATGCCTAGTGAGGTAGTTCAAAGGGATTAACAACATGGAATCAAAACTACTCTTTATAAGCTTTTTGAGGTTAAACAAGGTAGCAAGCTTGAACATTAAGGATGCTTATGCATATTAAGCATTCTAATCGATTTTATACCTTCTTTTTTTCTTACACCAAACTCAAATCGTCTTTATTTAACAAGCTAACTGAACTCATCGAAAAGGAAAATCATTCCATTATCACACATGCATATATATATATATATTTACTTTGAGCAATGGATTAAACAATCTCCAAGCTTACAAGTGAATTTACTCATGTCCTTTAGGCAAATTGTTCAATTATTTCTACATTGTAAGTTACGACTTCTCCTAGTATGAGTTAACTTATCTCTTAAGTTACCAATTATCACATAAATAAGTCACCACTTACTCATTACAATTGTTCAACCATACCAATGTTTTAAACCAGATCTAGATCACTTAAAAAGAAAATAACTTTTAATCATACATGCTTTCAAACATGTCAAAATAGTCCATTGATGTCACTTATGCTTTCAAAACAGTCCTTGATAAGTGTTTAAAAGTATTATTTTTCTTACCCCTTTTACTCCTATTATTGTTAGACTTAGGCTCATATTAGTTGCGTAATTAGTCATTTATGCATTAATTCATGTTTCCTATCATCGTTGAGCTTGATTGCATAACTTAGTAGTTTTTGTGGGAAAAGATTGTGCTTTGGTGTGTTTTGTGTATATGTGCAGAATCACTTACCAAAGCAAGGCTAGAACCAGTTGCCAGGGCAATGCATGAAGGAGATGCCAAGCTAATTGCCAGGGCAATGCATGAAGGAGATGCCGAGCCAGTTGCCAGGGCAATTGTCGACAAAGAATAAGGTGATATAGTAGTCGAAATTGATGACTAGACAAGCCCAAGATGACGTGGAGCAAAGCTAAATCCCAAAGGAGTTTGATTTCCATGAAGAGATTAAAGAAGAATTAAATCCCAAGAATATAGGAGAAGTTCTAGAAGGAATATAATTATAATAGAGAATTATATTCTTTAAAGATAATTTAATTCCAACTTAACTTCCTCCTCAAAGAAGGACTTTGACTTAGCCCTATAAATTAGAGGCCATGCCGTCAACTCCAAAGGGGGAGAGAGTAGAGAGAATTTTCAACAAGCTTCAAGGGGAGATCTCGACAAGAAGGCTTCATCCATCCTTCATCTTTTCTTTCTTGTTCAATTAGGTTCATGCTACGAATTCTTTATCTTGTGTTTCTTTGGAACCTAGCCATGGACTAAATCTATTTGGCTAAGGTTATTGTGTCTTGTGGTTGTGAGAAACAATTGGATTTTGTTTAGGTAATAAGAGTTTGCACTTTTCTATTCAAGGTTTATTCATTCTTGGTTCTTATTCTTGTTTGCGAGTGAATTGGGAGAGGATCTCGTAACTTCATCTATTTATCTAATATCGGGAGAGTTAGATTCAAGAAATGAATGAATATGATCTTTATTTAATCTATTGATAGTGAAGATTAATTCGGCTTAGGAATAAGTTAAGGATTTCAACGGCTAAGAAGAACGCAAGATTGGTTGTTGTTCACCCTTGATTCACGCAAGGATGTATTATCAAGGCATGCACAAGTAGCTTGAGTTTCAACTTAGGGATAAGAAGAAACCATTGAAGAACGCTCTGCCGAACCTTAAAGTTGCTGCCCAGACGCCCAAGTAGTTTCCCAACTAGTCGCCCAGGCAACCATCGATTAGTTGCCAGGGCAACCCCGTTGTGCAAGTTGCCACAGCAACTGAGTTGCCCTTGCACTCTTTTACCAAGACGATCCCATCGGCTATCACACCTTAACTCACGATAACATGGCCTATCTCTCTTATTTGATCTCATCTATTCTTTTACTTTATTGCTTTCTAGTTTAGTTATTAGTTAAACTCCTATAATCTTCTATTTGTGTTTTTACTTTTTACAGTGCAAGAGATTAGATTCTTGAAGTGGCACCAATCCCTGTGGAGACGATATCTTTTATACTATAACTTGCGATGTGTATACTTGCACAATTGCGTAGCACTTATTACGCGCAACAAGTTTTTGGCGCCGTTGCCGGGGATTGGCAATAGCGACTGTTTTTATTTTCTTGCATTTTTTTCTTGTTTAAGATTCAAAGGGCTAACAAACTTTGGTTTTGCATTGGTATATGACCAGGGCGAGACCGATTACGCCAAAATATCCCTTTGATCCAAAAATCGAACGAACCTTGCAAAGACTTAGATGAAGGTTAAGAGTAGCAATGGCTAATCAAGACGGCAATATGAATCAAGATGTTCCAGCAGGAGGAGAAGTGATTCTTGAACGAAACATAACTATTCGAGACTATCTTGAAGAAGATCTTGATGGACTTAATCCAGGAGTTGCCGCACCTGAAATTGAAGCCGACCACTTTGAGTTGAAACTGGTGATGTTTAATATGATCAACACAATTGGTCAATTTGACGGCTCAGCAACTGAAGATGCACGACAACATCTCAAATCTTTCCTCGAGATTTGTAACTCATTTAAAATACACGGAGTCACCCCCGATGTTCTACGACTAAGATTATTCCCCTATTCACTGAGGGATAGGGCGAAAGCATGGTTGAATAGTATTCCTGCTGGATTAATAGGACCTTGGACCGATCTTTGTCGTGATTTCCTTGCTTGGTTTAATGCGACAAATTTGACTGATAAGCTTTGTAACGACATTACTTCTTTTTGGCAGGCAGATGATGAATCCATGTACAAGGCTTGGGAGCGATACAGAGAACTTCTACACAAATGCCCCCTACACGGATTCCCAGTGTGGACACAAGTAACAATGTTTTACAATGCCGTGAATACACCAACAAGGATGATCCTAGACGCCTCGGCAAACGGCATACTCCTAGATAAGTTACCGGAGGAAGCAATGCAAATTCTAAACAGGCCGGCCAAGAATGATTATCAATTCCCCTCTACTAGAAGAGGAGGAGTTAGACGCAAAGCCACAATACATGAACTAGGATCATCAGACTCAATTTCGGCACAATTGGCTACCTTAACCAAGATGGTCCAGAACATGCAGAAACCAAACAACACACATAAGGTCAAGGTAATGGATTCATTTTGTGAGTTATGTGGTGGTAACCATGATTCTTCTGAATGTATACAGAATCCAAAATCCAGAATCCAGCTTCTATGTGGGGAATTACAACCGGAACAACAATGTGATTTCCAATACATACAATCCAGCTTGGAAGAAGCACCCAAATTTTTCATGGAGTAATCCCAACAATACTCTAAACCATAACAATCAGATGCACAAGCATCGGGATTCTAGCAGAATATGCCATGGCAACAGTTGCCGCAGCAACAACCGACAACATCTTGTTCTTTGGAAAATTCTCTCAATGCTATGTTGAAAACTGAATCTTATATGGTTGAGAATAGTAACTTCATAAAAAGAACTGATGCTTTTATTAACAGGACCGAGATGAGATTGCAAAACCAAGAGGCGGCAATCAAATCATTGGAAAATCAAGTCGGACAATTTGCTCAAAACCTGAATACTAGACTGCAAGGAGGTTTACCTAGCGATACTGAAGTCGCAAGAGGAACTGGCCATGAGCAATGTAAGGCGATCACCACTAGAAGTGGCCAACAACTTAAAGAGGCTCAAGCTCGCTCACCAAACAAAACTCCACAAAAAGATCAAGACGAACCCATCGGCAAAACCTCCTAGGAATTGCTGCGGCAACCGATAATAGGCATGACTCAGCAACCGATGGTAAGGATGCCTCGGCAACTTGCGATAAGCATGCCTCGACAACCCCAGTTGACAATGCCTCGGCAACTCCAGTCGTCCCGGCAATGCCGTCAACCAGGTTCTAAACCAATGAAAGGATCAAAGATATTCGACTTCCACCACCATTCCCACAAAGGTTGATGCGACAAAAGCAAGAATATCAATTCAAGAAGTTCCTTGATATCCTAAAGCAAGTCTACATCAACTTGCAATTGGTTGAAGCAATTAAACAAATGCCGAACTATGCCAAGTTTCTTAAAGACATTGTGTCCAAGAGAACAAGGCTAGGAGAGTTGAAATAGTTGCCGTAACAGAGGGATGCATGGCCATGTTGCACAATCGTATGCCACCCAAGCTGAAGGATCCCGGAAGTTTCACAATACCTTGTTCTATTGGAAACCACTATGTCGGGAAAACATTATGTGACCTTGGAGCAAGCATAAACTTGATGCCTAAATCGGTTTTCCAGAAATTAGGAATCGGGAAGGCAAGACCTACAACAGTTATGCTACAGCTAGCCGACATATCCTATGTACATCCAGAAGGGAGAATCGAAGACATACTGGTAAAAGTTGATAAATTTATTTTTCCCGCTGAATTTATTGTTTTGGATTGCGAAGCAGATGAACATGCATCTATCATTCTTGGGAGACCCTTCCTAGCAACATGAAGAACCTTGATCGATGTTGAAAAGGGAGAACTCACCATGAGGGTGAATGACCAGCAAGTTAAACTAAATGTGTTCCAAACACTAAGGCATGCTGATGTTCCGGAAGAATGCCAACTTTTTCATGCCACGACAGAGTTTAACTTCGACGAGAAATTTAGTTACCTCGGTAACTACATTACCGATCAAGAGGAATCTGAGAAGTGTGAAGAACCGATCGATGAGGAACAACAAGAAGAGGAAAATTGGTTAGTCAATCGACCAGGTACATACTTTGAGCTACTGGATTACTCAGGTAAGGAAGGTAAGCTTGAAAAGCCCTCTATTGAACAACCACCGATTCTTGAGTTGAAACAGTTGCCAGAGCAACTAAAATATGCATACTTAGGAGCTGATAATAAATTGCCTATAATTATTTCTTCTAAGTTATAGCCTGAGCAGGAAAAGAAGCTGATCAAAATGTTGATGTACACAAGAAGGCAATAGGGTGGACAATTGCCGACTTGAAGGGAATTAGCCCGACAGTGTGCATGCACAGGATTTTGTTGGAAGATGATCACAAACCTTCAATCGAGGCCCAGAGGAGACTAAATCATGCCATGAAAGGGGTTGTAATGAAAGAAATCATCAAGTGGCTTGACGCCGACATTATATACCCTATCTCTTATAGTACATGGGTAAGTCCAGTACAATGTGTACCGAAAAAGAGAGGTATAACGGTGGTAAGTAATGAAAACAATGAACTCATTCCAACCAAGACTATGACCGGTTAGAGGGTTTGAATGGGTTATCGAAAGCTAAACAAAGCCACTAGGAAAGATCACTTCCCATTACCATTTATTGATCAAATGCTTGACCGTCTCGCAGACAAACCATTTTATTGTTTTCTTGATGGTTATTTAGGTTACAATCAAATTTCCATAGCACCAGAAGATCAAGAAAAGACAACCTTCACATGCTCATACGGTACTTATGCTTTCCGAAGGATGACGTTCGGATTGTTTAACGCCCCGACAACCTTCCAAAGATGCATGATGGCACTCTTTTCAGACATGGTTGAAGACTTCCTTGAGATCTTCATGGATGATTTTTCTGTTTTTGGGAATGACTTCGACAGCTGCCTCGACAATTTAGAGAAGGTGTTGGCAAGATGTGAAAAAACTGATTTAGTCCTCAATTGGGAGAAGTGCCATTTTATGGTAGATGAAGGAATAGTGCCCGGCCACAAGATTTCATCCAAGGGAATTGAAGTAGACAAAGCCAAGGTGGACGTAATCGAGAGATTACCCCCACCAAGTTCGGTTAAAGAAATCTGAAGCTTTTTGGGACATGCAGGTTTTTACAGGAGGTTCATTCATAATTTTTCTAAAATCACTAAAACCTTGTGCAATTTGCTTGAACAGGATAAAATCTTCGATTTTGATGATTCTTGCGCCCAAGCATTCGAAACCCTAAAGGAAAAGCTTGCCTCGACACCCATTGTCATTCCACCAGATTGGACGCTACCTTTTGAGCTCATGTGTGATGCAAGTGATTTTTCGGTAGGAGCAGTCCTAGGCCAACGCACAGGTAAGACCTTCCATGTGATATACTACGCTAGTAAAACTCTTAATAGTGTTCAAGTGAATTACACAACAACGGAGAAAGAATTACTAGCTGCAGTCTTCGCATTGGATAAGTTCCGATCCTATTTGATTGGTACAAAGGTAATTGTTCATACGGACCACTCGGCAATTAAATATCTATTTGCTAAAAAGGATGCCAAACCTCATTTAATTCGTTGGATATTACTTTTACAAGAATTTGATATTGAAATTAAGGACATGAAAGGAACAGAAAATCAAGTGGCCGATCACTTATCACGTTTAGAACGCAATAGGGAGGAGGACGCGGATTTAGAGATATGCGATGCATTCCTGGATGAGCAACTTTTAGTTACCTCGGTAACCATGGGTGCACATGCCTCGGCAACCCTCGACGCCTCGGTAGCCCTTGACGCGCACGCCTCGACAACCACGGATGCGCATACATTGACAACCCTCGACGCCGCAGCAGCTCTTGACGCATACACCTCAGCAACCACGGATGTGCATGCCTCGGCAACCCTCGTCGCCGCAGCAGCTCTTGACGCGCACGCCTCAGCAACCACAGATGTGCATGCCTCAACAACCCTTGACGCACACGCCTCGACAATTTTGGGAGCAGTCGCCACGACAACACATGCCCGGCAATACCCTGGTACGCGGATTTAGTTAATTTCCTTGTTTGTGGTATTTTACCTTATGGTCTTATTCACCAAGGGAAGAAGCAGTTCCGCCATGATGCTAAGCATTACTTTTGGGACGAGCCTCTTTTGTTTAAACAATGTGCAGATCAGGTTATACGCCGATGTATCCATGAAGAAGTGCAACAGAATGTATTCCGACAATGCCATTCTTCACCCTATGGAGGATATTTTGGAGGAACTCGTACCGCGGCCAAAGTTTTGCAATCCAGTTTGTATTGGCCAACACTGTACAATGATGCCCAAGACTTTTACAAGCAATGTGATCGTTTCCAGAGGACGAGCAATATCCCTAGACGACATGTGTGGGGGATCATTTTTATGGGACATTTCCCATCTTCATTCGACAACCTCTATATTCTACTTACCATCGACTACATGTCTAAATGGGTTGAGGCAGCTGCACTTCCCAACAACGATTCCAAGACCGTGCAAAGATTCTTGCAGAAAAATATATTTACATGGTTTGGGATGTCGAGAGCAATTATCAGTGATGAAGGCAAGCATTTTGACAAAATACTTATTGCCAAGATGTTGCAACGCTTCTGTGTATCGCACAAGATTGCCACGGCATATCACCCACAAACCAATGGGCAAGCAGAAATTTCCAACCGAGAATTGAAGGGTATACTCGAGAAAGTTGTAAATCCCTTTAGGAAGGATTGATCATTAAGACTAGATGACGCACTTTGGGCATATCGAACACAAGACATATTGGGCAATCAAGACATACCATCTACCAGTGGAAATCGAACACAAGGCATATTGGGCAATCAAGACCATGAATATGGATTGGGAAAGTGCCGAAAAAAAGCGTTTGTTGGACCTCAACGAGATAGAAGAATTTCGTGCACTCGCCTATAACAATGCACGAATCTACAAGGAGAAAACAAAGCAATGGCATGACAAGAAACTATTGTCGTGGCAATTCACGCCAGGGCAACTAGTTCTCTTATTCAATTCTCGGCTAAAACTTTTCTCGGGAAAGCTGAAATCAAGATGGTCGAGACCATTCGAAGTTGTCAAACCATTCTCCCATGGTGCCGTGATAATCAAGTCCATCACTGACAAACATGAATTCAAAGTTAATGGACAAAGATTAAAGCACTACAATGGTGCCCACGTGGAATATAACAAAGAAGTGGTCACCTTAGGAGATGCATGAGCATGCTCTCCTTTCGATATTTTATTTTTATTTTATTTATTTTCGAACTAATTAATTTTTATTCTTTCATTATTTCTGATTTTTTTAGGATAGGTTTATTTTCTTTAAGATTAAAACTACATATTTCTTTCATATTTATCTTTTTAAGTTTAAGAATTTCTTTACACATCTTTATTTATTTTCTTTTATTAGTTTATCTTTAATTTTAATCCTTATTTGATTTGTCTTTGAATTGTAGGAAAGGAGTTCAAGATAAAGAGGAATTTTGATTCAAGAAGGAAAACATCTTCAACAAGGACATTAATGGGCTGAATCTATGGCTTATATAAAGCCTCCAACTTACCCTAAATAAACTCCCTAGCCGTCACCCTTCCCCTAAATCGAAACCCTCTTTTTCTACTTTCCAAAATTAATCCCACCCACCATATTTACTACCTATCTTTTCTATATAACCCATCACCCTTAACTTCTAAGACACCTATTCCTACTTTTCATCTTGCAACTCTTTAGTTTCTTTTATTTTCTTTTATTTGTTTTTTTTACAAAACTCACAACCAAGATCATCCATGGCATCCAAAAATAATTTTTTGGTTCATCCAAGTTCCTCCAAAGACCCAAGATACAAGAAGTTTGCTACATCGGTGGTTCAAGAAAGATTTCACTCCAAGTTTGAAAGATGAAAGATTTGCAAAGAACAAGGCTTTGAATACTCCAACTCTCATCAAGATTTCGACCTTGAACCATTCATCTTCGAGAGGATTGCACATCAAAAGTGGCAAATCTTTTGCCATCAATCGAAACCGGGTAACATCTCATGGGTAAGATAATTCTATGCTCACTCACCTAACCTGGATAATCCTTATGTTTTTGTTCGTGACAAGGCCATACTCATAAGCCCCAAAAACGTCAACACCTTTTACTGGCTCTACATTGAGAAGGACGAGCATCAAGCCTTTATTGATCAAATCACGCCCAAGCAACTCGACAAGGTGCTTCAAGAACTCGCTCTACCGGGAACTCATTGGAACGACGGTAAATACAAGGGCACGGTAAATAGCCTTCGGCTTAAACCGGAGGCAAAATTATGGAATAAGTTTGTTAAAACTTCTTTAATGCCCACCACACACAATACTACCATTGATATACCACGTCTTTTTCTCATACATTCTATCTTGCATAATCACATCATTAACATTGGAAAAATTATTTGTGATGAGATTTTTGTATGTAGCTCAAAGGACAAGGGTTCTCTTTTCTTCCCTTGCTTAATTTCTAATCTTTGCAAGGAGATGCATGTCCCAAGTGAGTCCACCGATGAAAAGGCCCTACCAAAGTCCGGTTGGAATCAAGCACAAATCCGAAAGCTAATGGGAGAGGCACCGATAAAATCCTCAAGGCCCCTAATTGCCGCGGAAACCCCTAATGCCCAAGCACCTAATGCCCGGGCAACTCAGCCATTAACCCCGGGACACTTTAAAGCACTCTTCAAACCATTGGCGAGCCACCTTAGGCAAATTGAAGACCGGAAACTAATGTTCAGGCGGTACATGAAGGATCACAACAATGCCATCACCCAAGTCATCCTAGAAAAGTACCCGGACAGCCGCGTCCTATTCCCAATCTTTCTGGCCGAGATCCTTGCCACGGTAACCAATGAAGTAGTCTCCATGGCAACTGCAATAGATGATGCGGTAACCTACACTGCGCTTGCCAAAGCAGATGCCACGACAACCAAAGCTAAAGACGTCCCGACAACCACTGCAAATGCCAAAGGTAAAGCACCTATGCCCGAATCAACTCGTACAGAATCATTGTCTGATTTTTCAGATTCGGACGAGTCCTCCATTGCACCAACAAAGACCACACCAATTGAATCCTCCAAGCGAAAAGCCAATGACATTGATGAAGAGGACGATGAAGACAACCTCGTACGAGGATCGATTCCACCATCGGCAACAAGGAAACAACCATCGCGTTCAAGAAAAAGAATCAAGGCACCGACCAAAAGGAAACTAATCATCCACGATGACAAACTCTCAGAGTAAGGCCTCGTTTGCATTTTACTTTTCTTTATTTTTATTTTTCTTTGTTGCATGCATTGAGGACAATGCCACACTCGAGTTTGGGGGAGATTGTTATTAGTTAGTTACCATGTTTAGTTGCATTCAACTTAAGTATTGCATTTAGGATACATAAATTGCTTGCCATGCCTTTAGTTGGAACAAGAATTGCCTAGATTTTATGAATATTCAATGATGACTTTGCCAATGTACTTAATTGATATAACTTTTTATTCTAGGATAAACATGGAAACACTTAGAATCGTACTATGATGCTAAACTTGATAAAACACTGTTGTGGCTTAATTTATTTAAAGAATTCTAGCAAACTTAGGTTGATAGTTAAAAAGTTGGGGGATTAGAATAAAAAATTGGATGAATGCTAGAGGTGCCTGAAATTGGCTCTAGTATGTGATAAAAATTGATCGCTAGAGGTGCCCGAAACCGGCTCTAGTATGTGCTAAAAATTGATCGCTAGAGGTGCTCGAAACCGACTCTAGTCGAATAAATTAATTAACTTAAGAAAACTAAAAACAAAACACTAGAGGTGCCCAAAACCGGCTTTAGTTAAAACATGTTAAAAGAACCCAATGAAGTAATTTGAAAACCTCTTGTTTCCATAGAATCCAAAAAATCAACTTGCACACAACTCCGCACACACTCACAAGCATTATAGTTTGATTCCGAGTAACTCCTAAGTTTTCCGAAAAATGAAAAGATAATCATACTTTGTGCCACGATTCTAAGAATTGAAATCAAGTTCAAATCTAAGTTTGTAAAAATTGAAGTCTTTGCGGGTAATTATTAGTTTGCATTGCTTGAGGACAAGCAATAGTTCGAGTTTGGGGGTGTGATAAGTATTTAAAAGTACTATTTTTCTTACCCTTTTTACTCATATTATTGTTAGACTTAGGCTCATATTAGTTGCATAATTAGTCATTCATGCATTAATTCATGTTTCCTTCCATCGTTGAGCTTGATTGCATAATTTGGTGGTTTCTATGGGAAAAGATGCTGCTTTGGTGTGTTTTGTGTGTATGTGCAAAATCACTTGCCAAAGCAAGGCTAGAACCAGTTGCCAGGGAAATGCATGAAGGATATGCCGAGCTAGTTGCCAGGGCAATGTATGAGGGAGATGCCAAGCCATTTGCCAAGGCAATTGTTGACAAAGAATAAGGTGATATGGTAGTCGAAATTGATGACTAGACAAGCCCAAGATGACGTGGAGCAAAGCTAAATCCCAAAGGAGTTTGATTTCCATGATGAGGTTAAAGAAGAATTAAATCCCAAGAAGATAGGAGAAGTTCTAGAAGGAATATAATTATAATAAAGAATTATATTCTTTAAAGATAATTTAATTCCAACTTAACTTCCTCCTCAAAGAAGGACTTTGACCTAGCCCTATAAATTAGAGGCCATGCCGTCAACTCCAAAGGGGGAGAGAGTAGAGAGAATTTTCGACAAACTTCAAGGGGGAGATCTCGACAAAAAGGCTTCATCCATCCTTCATCTTTTTCTTTCTTGTTCAATTAGGTTCATGCTAGGAATTCTTTATCTTGTGTTTCTTTGGAACCTAGCCATGAAGTAAATCTATTTGGCTAAGGTTATTGTGTCTTGTGGTTGTGAGAAACAATTGGATTTTGTTTAGGTAATAAGAGTTTGCACTTTTCTATTTAAGGTTTATTCATTCTTGGTTCTTATTCTTGTTTACGAGTGAATTGGGAGAGGATCTCGTAACTTCATCTATATATCTAATATCAGGAGAGTTAGATTCAAGAAACGAATGAATATGATCTTTATTCAATCTATTGATGGTGAAGATTAATCCGGCTTAGGAATAAGTTAAGGATTTAAACGGCTAAGAAGAGCGCAAGATTGGTTGTTGTTCACCCTTGATTCACACAGGGATGTATTATCAAGGCATGCACAAGTAGCTAGAGCTTCGACTTCAAGGTTCGACAGAGCGTTCTTCAATGGTTTCTTCTTATCCCTAAGTTGAAACTCTAGCTACTTGTGCATGCCTTGATAATACAAACCTGCGTGAATCAAGGGTGAACAACAACCAATCTTGCGCTCTTCTTAGCCGTTGAAAACCTTAACTTATTCCTAAGCCGGATTAATCTTCACCATCAATAGATTGAATAAATATCATATTCATTCGCTTCTTGAATCTAACTCTCCCGATATTAGATAAATAGATGAAGTTACGAGATCCTCTCCCAATTCACTCGCAAACAAGAATAAGAACCAAGAATGAATAAACCTTGAATAGAAAAGTGCAAACTCTTATTACCTAAACAAAATCCAATTGTTTCTCACAACCACAAAACACAATAACCTTAGCCAAATAGATTTAGTTCATGGCTAGGTTCCAAAGAAACACAAGATAAAGAATTCCTAGCATGAACCTAATTGAACAAGAAAGAAAAAGATGAAGGATGGATGAAGCCTTCTTGTCGAGATCTCCCCCTTGAAGCTTGTCGAAAATTCTCTCTATACTCTCCCCCTTTGGAGTTGACGACATGGCCTCTAATTTATAGGGCTAGGTCAAAGTCATTCTTTGAGGAGGAAGTTAAGTTGGAATTAAATTATCTTTAAAGAATATAATTCTTTATTATAATTATATTCCTTCTAGAACTTCTCCTATCTTCATGGGATTTAATTCTTCTTTAACCTCTTCATGGAAATCAAACTCCTTTGGGATTAGCTTTGCTCCACATCATCTTAGGCTTGTCTAGTCATCAATTTTGTCTACCATATCACCTTATTCTTTGTCGATAATTGCCCTGGCAACTTGCTCGGCATCTTCTTCATGCATTGCCCTGGCAACTAGCTCGACATCTCCTTCATGTATTGCCCTGACAACTGGTTCTAGCCTTGCTTTGGCAAGTGATTCTGCACATACACACAAAACACACCAAAGTAGCATCTTTTCCCACAAAAACCACCAAGTTATGCAATCAAGCTCAACGATGGAAGGAAACATGAATTAATGCATGAATGACTAATTATGCAACTAATATGAGCCTAAGTCTAACAATAATATAAGTAAAAAGGTTAAGAAAATTAGTACTTTTAAACACTTATCACACCCCCAAACTCAAACTATTGCTTGTCCTCAAGCAATGCAAACTAATAATTACCCGCCAAGACTTCAATTTTCACAAACTTAGATTTGAACTTGATTTCAATTCTTAGAACCGTGGCACAAAGTATGATTATCTTTTCATTTTTCAGAAAACTTAGGAGTTACTCGGAATCAAACTATAATGCTTGTAAGTGTGTGCGGAGTTGTGTGCAAGTTGATTTTTTGGATTCTATGCAAACAAGAGGTTTTCAAATTACTTCATTGTGTTCTTTTAACATGTTTTAACCAGAGCCGGTTTCGGGCACCTCTAGTGTTTTGTTTTTAGTTTTCTTAAGTTAATTAATTTATTCGACTAGAGCCGGTTTCGGGCACCTCTAGCGATCAATTTTTAGCACATACTAGAACCGGTTTCGGGCACCTCTAGCGATCAATTTTTATCATATACTAGAGCCAATTTCGGACACCTTTAGCATTCATCCAATTTTTTATTCTAATCCCCCAACTTTTTAACTATCAACCTAAGTTCGCTAGAATTCCTTAAATCAAGCAAGCCACAACAGTGTTTTATCAAGTTTAGCATCATAGTACGATTCTAAGTGTTTCCATGTTTATCCTAGAATAAAAAGTTCTATCAATTAAGTACATTGGCAAAGTCATCATTGGATATTCATCAAATCTAGGCAATTCTTGTTCCAACTAAAGGCATGGCAAGCAATTTATGTATCCTAAATGCAATACTTAAGTTGAATGCAACTAAACAGGGTAACTAACTAATAACGGTCCTTTTAATCATACATACTTTAAAACATGTCAAAACAGTCCATTAATATCACTTATGCTTTCAAAACAGTCCTTTTAATCATACATACTTTCAAACATGTCAAAATAGTCCATTAATAACACTTATGCTTTCAAAACAATCCTTTTAATCATACATAATTTCAAACATATCAAAACAGTCCATTAATAACACTTATGCTTTCAAAATAGTCCTTTTAATCATACATACTTTCAAACATGTCAAAACAGTCCATTAAACATGTAAAAATATTTATCCTTAAAATCTCGAGCATTCGAATGGTTATATCTACAAGCAACAATCAAATATTTCCAATTGTGAATAATTATTATATCATGTCTAACTATGTTTATATGTAGAAAATCAATCATAGTAGTTGTAACTCCTTTTCATACAACTCATAGCAAGATCAAGCTTCTCAGGTGATTTATGAATTTTCATACTTTCTTTCATTTCAGCCTTGAGACTCAAACTAGCTTGAAGCTCAAGTTATCCATTCATCAAACACAAGACTAGCATACATGGGCCCTAACCATTCGAATCCTCAAAGAAAAGGGAATGCTCATGTCATTTATTATTGATCACAATTCGATCATTCGTATTATAACTTATACTCCTTTCATTTCATCAAGGGAACGTAGTCCAGTTTATCCTCAAGGGACATAGTCCAATACTTTATCACGGGGGCATAGTTCCATATTCCATTTATTCCAACAGGATTCATTATTATAAGTTAATGAATTGTTTCAGCCTTGATCAACATGTAGCCCAGACACTCGAATCCTAAACATAATATAAGAAACAAGGGTACACAAAGTACCAATACAAGGGTACAAACAGTACCAATAGATCCATATATCTTTACTAACAAGGGACCGTAGTCCAAACTTTTATAAGCTCGACGAACTCTATTGCATGCCAATTGTGTCTAGGACTAATTCGAACCAAGGCTTAATATATATATATATAATTATCATCTTAGTATTGGTTTACTTGTTATGCAAGCAAAATCACACAAATAGAATTCATTTTAACACAAGCACTGTTAAGTCAAGTATCATCCCATGTTCGCATCGAGTTAGACATTGCTTCAATACTTTCCATCATGCTAAAGAGTATACTACACACCAAAATTGATCATGTTGGACAATTTACAAACTTACTTTTCTCCAAATCTTTATTTGCATTATCCATCTCAATTAGCATACCATTTAGTACTTCCTAATAAGTACTTACCTCGATGACCAAGCCAAGAAGAGCAGCATTACTTAAGTCAACAACGTACAATGTAAACTTTAACAAAATAAAGACGCTTGGAAAAGTTTCAATCTTATCCCGAGGGTTTAAACTACACTCACCTCTTATCCTAACGTTACAAGATACCTACTCCGCAGCCATATTTTGCTACTTATACAAATCCCCCCTCTAGCTTTTCCTTGGTCTAACAATTTACAAGAGAAGTAATTAATATATTAGAACCCATTGTCAACAATTTATTTTGCAATGTCACACAAATTTAGGCACTCAAACATGCAAACACACAATAATTCATAACCAAATCAGATGCCAAGACTATTCCTACTTACACATACTCACAATTATGTCTACAAAATCAGTCACAAGATTCATATTCACATAACAGAACAGGGCAACATACACAAACTTATTTCTATTCACTCAAGTTTGTCCACTAATCACATATGTGTATGCATCAAATTCAAGACATTACATATGCTTTAATATACCACATTTCATACAATATCAAGCTTCTCTTGCTTTTAAACTAGGCAATTATTTCCAGAATTTTGGCAGTATGCACTACCTTCAAAGATTTGCTACTACGGAACAGAATACTCATAGTATTTTATCTTTCTTTACTCCGTTAAAAACTAGATTCGACTACGGTTCTAACGGTATATTCCACATAATTTAATCCAATCTATAAAAAATTATGAAAATTCCTAAAAGTCCCAAAACAGAGACTGTCCAGAGCAGAAAACAGCTTCCAATTTTTCTATTCTACATTCGATTAAAAATTCATATCTTTTAATCCAGGACTCGAAATCGATCACCGTTTGTTTTAAAAGAAACTAGACTCACACATTATTCTAATAATATAGTCTCATTCTCTAATTTAACTCATAGAATTTACCATGAATTATTGAACTTACTGCCCAGTACAAAATTTTATGGGCATATTCTCATGCTTTCAATTCAAACCCTTCAAACAAGTTTCTTTACTTATAAAACATGTCTCATAAACATTCTCAAGATATTTTCCCCTGATTTAGTTACCTAATTCAGTTAATCATTTATTCAAGTACCACAATTTATACCAATTATCATTTGCTCCATTTATACAATTCACCACATAATCCCCTGATTTAATTTCTTACAAAAGAAAACAGTTTCAAAAGTTCCCTAACTAGTTCAACAAAAGAAATCAGTCAAACACCACATTCGTATATATATATATATATATCATACGTTTCATCACAACTAAATTTCCAAATCAATCTAGCAACAAAGGGTTCAAGGCTATATCCTAGTTAAGTTCAAAATTCAATTGCAAGATAAAAGGAACAAGTAAGAATAAATCACCTTCTTCCTTAAACCAAATTACCACAACACCAAGAATCGAACAAAATCCAATCTTCTCTAAGCTTCCATGGCCATCAACAAACTCTCTCTCTCTAATTTGTGTGAATCGGTCACTTGGGGAAGATGAAGAATATTTGATTCATTCTCCCCCTATAGCCGTGAGTCATCAAGCAAGAGATAACACATGTTTGACACATGTGCATATCCCTAGAATCTTATTAGAGTTACATGCAAGCTCTAAACTTTGGTATCATCTGATTTCAATCCCATCTAAAGTTGACATCAAATTCTTAATTGTTTCAAAAGGGCCCTAAGACACTTAATTAATCCAATAAGTGAAAATTCTATTGCAAGATAATTAATAATCAAATCATATATTTACTCCTAGGCCATTTTTTAGGATGTTACAATTCTCTCCCACTTAAAAGAAATTTGTCCTCGAATTTCTTAAGGTGGGTAGATGAGGATAAGGTTCTTAGTCCATTCTGACTCTCCCTTCTTCATTGAATAATCTAGTCAGGCTCTCGATGTCTGACCTTAACATGTCTCATACATTTCTAAAGGCAAACAACACATAAAAGAGAGCTTTTATCAAACATAGATCACAAGTACTTATTAGTTTTAACTCCTAGGTGGCACAATAACTTATAATGATGCAATAACTTCCGATTTAGTTCGAGAATCGACTAAACCATGCTCTGATACGAAAATTGTTACTCCCTCTACCCGACCTAGGAGGAAGGCTGGCATAGAACGTGTTAATAGACAAGTTACCAAAGAATTTTGCTTAATTAACACAATCGTTAAAACAACACAAAACAATTCTTGCAAAAAAATCAGGATAAATTAAATCTTTTAATCTACCCCGCATGCTTAGCTTCGATTCCAGTTCATGTATAAATGAATATCCATTCAGTTACAATGCACACTAACAACTAAGATCATGATACGCTCTTAGAACTTATCACAAAGAATATTTATCTTTCGATCTTACGATATGATTTTTTCCGAAACAAACTTTTGTTCTAACATTTGCTCATGACTTTTGCTTACAACAAAGTAAGAACTCAGAATCTTTTACAGGTTCATCAACAGAATGAAAAAAATAACTTTAACTGTGTGAATTCTAGTAGATCCATCTAGCTAGGCAAACGGTAATAACTTGTATCTCTTTCAAACTCAAGTAAGAACTAAAAATCACATTGATAGGTATTATGCAGTTTGAATTAAGATTGACAGAGATTCCAACCTTAATCCACAAGCATCCAAATCAAGAATTACTACAAATATAAGTACACATGATGTCTATTTATTCCTTTATTTTTGAAGGTGCATAGAATACAACTCACCATGTAAAGCCTTAATTGTCAGGTTAACCACTAATCGAAGTTAAATATTTTCTTTAGGCATCATCAAGTATAAATTCTTATTCAAAACGTCTATCAAGTTATAATTTTAATAACCAGGAGCCTAAGCCTCTACCTTATCTAATACTAAATTAGATCATATGACATGCTAGAAACGTATTTACTAAAAAGATTTCATAACCAAGCAATCATAAAAGAATAATCGGCCCATTACAAAGCTTATATATATACATATATATAATCAATGATGCATTAAATACTTAATGCCTACATAATGACTTTGTGCCACCAACTAGGAGTCTTTAAAACAGTATACGAACGTAATTTCTTAACACCAGGGATCATGACCAAGCTCGAGGGGTACCCAAGCAACTACCTGAGATGCAATTGGAAGAACCAAATAAGCATATTCCTAGTGAGGTAGTTCAAGGGGATTAACAACATGGAATCAAAACTACTCTTTATAAGCTTTTCGAGGTTAAACAAGGTAGAAAGCTTGAACATTAAGGATGCTTATGCATATTAAGCATTCCAATCGATTTTATACCTTCTTTTTTTCTTACACCTAACACACACACACATACATACATATTTATATATATATATATATATATATATACTTTGAGCAATTGATTAAACAATCTCCAAGCATACAAGTAGGGATGGCAACGGGGAGGGGTTGGTTTTTGGCCGCCCCGAACCTACCCCGATATATTAATCTCAAAACCCGACCCCGCCTCGAAAATAAAATAATAATTTACCCGCCCCGCCCCGATTTATAAACCCTGAACCCGACCCCAACCCGAAAATGTAAAAAAAATATATTAAATTTCATCGACAATAAATGTTAGATTCGATCGAACGACCATTATATTTACAAAATATAAATTTCATAGACTTTAAACTATATAAAAAATAAAATAAAATCAATTAAATTACTCATATGAAGAAAAAAATACATATTTTAAAAAATAAACTTGACCATTGACTTTCAGAATCAGATATGTTAAAATTCGAACAATATATAACAAAAATTTACGATAAACACAAAGTAAAAAAATAGCTTGAAACTCCTAAAAGTATTTATATATAATGGTATTTTTATAAATATAATAAAAATAATAAAAAAATACCGGGGAGGGGCAGGGCGAGGAATTTTCATATCATACCTGAACCCGCCCCGACCCAACTTTACATTTTTAAATACCGGCCCCGCCCCGCCCCGATCCTCGAATACCATAAGAAAAAACCCGATCGGGTCGAGTCGGGGCACACCGGGTCGGGTCGGGGATGGGTAATTTTGCCATCCCTACTTACAAGTGAATTTATGTTACTCCCTAAATTGTCACTTAGGAAATGACTTGATATGATTCTTTAGGACATTAATTTAGATGTCTATAGTTATGTTTCTTGGAAGGGCTGAATCGAAAGATTAAGGAATAGAAAAGTTAATTTAAAGTGACCACTTAGTTTAATGCACAAAAGTTTGGTCTTGCATGGTAAATTAATTTTATTTAAGGGAAATATGAGATGGCATGCTTGTATAGGGGCACGTGTGAGGCTAATTAAACTCTTGTTAGAAACCAAACAAATAATCACCATCACCTTCATTCTCCTTAGACCGAGAAATTGAAATTGAGAGAAAGAGGGGAGAGTTTGTTCTTGGTGACTATCTTGCTTGGATTTCGGTTAAGTTGGGGCTTGATTTTTGCTTGCATGCTTGAGATTGTAAGTTTCTATGTGTTATTCTTTTTAATTGAAGTGTGACTTGAGGTAGTTATAATCGAACCAATTCTTGCTTGATGATGATGATTGTTGTTTGCTTGATTGATTTTGGCTTGATAGAATGTTAGTTAGAAATGGGAATTGAAGTTGAATTAAGCATGTTTTGGCAACTTAGAGTTGTAGTGATTTGAATTTAGAATCATAAGGATGATTAAATATGCTAGAATTACATGAATTCAGCATGAGACAATGTAATTGGACTAGATTAAAAGGAAAATGGAAACTGCCCAGCACGATCATGATCCTTAATGAAACTGTTTTGGGGATTGATATTATATTGATAGCTTGAACTACAAATAGGTAACAAATAATATATTTAATGATTCACAAGACTATAATGATGTTAGTAAATAAGGAAAATGGACTCAAAAAGAGTTTTGACGATTGATTTGTGATTTTGAATGGGAATGAAACTGCCCTGTGCTGGACAGTACCTTACCAGACTGTTCTGTGGAAATCATTATAATTAAATAATTGTTTGAGGTAGTTAAGTCTTAATTGACATCATAATAACGTGATAACTAGCTTAATGATACATGGATGATCATAATTGTGATAGAAAAATTGTTTAAATGAGCAAATGTGAGTAGGATAGCATTGAGCAGTTTTGAAATGTTTGAATAAACATGGGAAGGACTAATTTGTATAATTATGATATGTCCAATGTCTAGAATAGTTTAATGAGGGAACTTTAATGGTTTGGTTTGAAGAATTTATAGAGAAACATGAGAAAATTTCACCTTAAGAATTGTTTGAGCTTGTGTGTGATAAATAGGAACAATTAAATGATAATGAAATGATTTTAATACACCATTGAATTGTTATTGAAAATAGACAAGAAAGGAGTCGAGTACGGGGACGAAAGGCAGAAGGGAGTGGTGATTCACGACCAGGATTAACTCGAAGTATCTGTGAGTGTAAACTGTATTTCGAATAAGCATACGACTATTAAATCATTTAAACTATTCGATTGTCTCTTGAGTCTTAAATGCCTATGTTTGCTTTGGATTGCTAGAGCTTGGTAAGGTAAATATACAATGTAAGTATGGATATTAGTTTAATAGATTCAAACATGAATGTAAATTGGTTGTTTTGGAATGCTTTATGTAGCATATTGAGTTTGTAATTAATTACTTGATGTTATAAAAATAGTACATTAACCTATTGAAAACTATACAAAGAGCCTTGATTAGTTTTGGTCCTAGATAGATTGACATGTTAATAGAGAGTCCCGAGCTCAACTTGATTTGGACTACGGTCCCTTGAATGGTACAATTTTACCCTTGTAATATCTCGAAACGAATATAAAATTCAATGGTACATGGTACCCTTGCTTGTTGACAATTGTGATTGAAATTGTTTATCTAGACTAATAACTAGTAAAGGCCAACTTTAACAACTAAGGTTGCTTGTAAAATTGACCAAATAAATTGGATTGTTTACCTTGTTGAGTAATTCGATAATATATATGATGATGATTATTTCTTCTTGGTGAAGCTTGATTTAATTCGAAATTGTGCAAGGTCAAACCTTGAAAATGAGTTTACTTGTTGTTATCTTGTAAGCATGATAGTATGAGACCAATTGTTCTGAAATGGTAAAATAGTCTTGATAGTATGAAGGGATATTTCGAACACTAGACATTGAACTAGATTTTCTTGATAATTTACACTCAATTGTTTAGATGCATTACAAGACTATTTGTCTAATTACTCACCTTGTTACTTTTCAGGTGAAGCTAGTTTTGTTCAAGGTTGAGAAGAAAAACAAGGTCACGAGGATCACTAAGAGTATGTTTTGTATTTAAGTTTAAAACTCCTATAAGGTGGCACAATTAATTGTATAAATGGTTATGTTGATAAGCATTTTGTGAAAGGTTGTATATAGCTTGTAAGTCCTATTTTATGTGACTGCCTATATCTACTTGCTTGGGTTGATGTTTTGGTTGATTTGGCCTTTGGTTGAAATTAGCATGGCATATGAATGATTTTAGTGGTTGAATTAAAAAACTTGGATTTTTGCCTTGTTATTGCTATTCGAATTAAGCTTGGAAAATTGCCTTAGTTTTGTATAAAATTCGAATGTAAGTCTTAGGATAGAAAGGATATTAATGAAACCAGATCAATAGTTAATAGCCTAATTTGGATTTTAAAATTTAAAAATGTTTACTTTTCTTCATGTTAGATGCTTATGGTAATTAGCAGTAGATCACTATGTACTTGTACCCTCAGTGAATATGCCTTGGTTGTAAGGATCAAATTTCAAATAATGATATCCTAGTTATGAAAATTTTTACTTGTCATTGCAAATGTACTATAAAATAGTTAGCAACTTTATAGGATTCTATAAGTTGATCTTCGAATGCTATGGTAATTGTAACATGATATCTATTTCTTCCTTGTTTTTGTTGTTCGAATATGATGTTTTGAGCCAGTTCGAATTCTAACTCGTTTAGCAAGTTAGATTGATTACTCTAGTTTGGCCATACCCCTAGGGTAGTTGAGGGGATATTACAATTTACTCATATCCTTTAGGCAAATTGTTCAATTATTTCTACATTGCAAGTTACGACTTCTTCTAGTATGGGTTAACTTATCTCTTAAGTTACCAATTATCACATAAATAAGTCACCACTTACTTATTACGATTGTTCGAACATACCAATGTTTTAAACCAGTTCTAGATCACTTAAAAAGCACATAACATTTAATCATACATGCTTTCAAACATGTCAAAACAGTTCGTTAATGTCACTTATGCTTTCAAAACAATCCTTTTAATCATACATACTTTCAAACATGTCAAAACAGTCCATTAATATCACTTATGCTTTCAAAATAGTCCTTTTAATCATACATACTTTCAAACATGTCACAATAGTCCATTAATATCACTTATGCTTTCAAAACAGTCCTTTTAATCATACATACTTTCAAACATGTCAAAACAGTCCATTAATAACACTTATGCTTTCAAAGCAGTCCTTTTAATCATACATACTTTCAAACATATCAAAACAGTCCATTAAACAGGTATAAATATTTACCCTAAACTCTAGAGCATTCGAAAGGTTATATCTACAAGCAACAATCAAATATTTCCAATTGTGAATAATTATTATGTCACGTCTAACTATGTTTATATGTAGAAAATCAATCATAGTAGTTGTAACTCCTTTTTATACAACTCATAGCAAGATCAAGCTTCTCAAGTGATTTATGAATTTTCATACTTTCTTTCATTTCAGCCTTGAGACTCAAACTAGCTTGAAGCTCAAGTTATCCATTCATCAAACACAAGACTAGCATACATAGGCCCTAACCATTCAAATCCTCAAAGAAAAGGAATGTTCATGTCATTTACTATTGATCACAATTCGATCATTCGTATTATAACTTATACTCCATTTATTTCGTCAAGGGAACGTAATCCAGTTTATCATCAAGGGACATAGTCCAATACTTTATCAAGGGGACATAGTACCACATTCCATTTATTACAACAAGATTCATTATTATATAAGTTAATGAATTGTTTCAGCCTTGATTAACATGTAGCCTAGACACTCGAATCCTAAACATAATATAACAAACAAGGGTACACAAAGTACCGAGACAAGGGTACATAAAGTAATAAGACACGAGTACAAACACTTCCAATAGGTTCTTAGATCTTTACTAACAAGGGACCGTAGTCTAAACTTTTACGAGCTCGACGGACTCTATGGCATGCCAATTGTGTCTAGGACTAATTCGAACCAAGGCTTAATATATATATATATATATATATATATATATATATATATATATATATGTGTGTGTGTGTGTGTGTGTGTATAATTATCATCTTAGTATTGGTTTACTTGTTACGCAAGCAAAATCACACAAATAGAATTCATCTCAACACAAGCACTGTTAAGTCGAGTATCATCCCATGTTCGCATCGAGTTAGACATTGCTTCAATACATTCCATCATGCTAAAGAGTATACTACACACCAAAATTAATCATGTTGGACAATTTACGAACTTACTTTTCTCCAAATCTTTATTTGCATTATCCATCTCAATTAACATACCATTTAGTACTTCCTAATAAGTACTTACCTCGATGACCAAGCCAAGAAAAGCGGTATTACTTAAGTCAACAGCATACAATGTAAACTTTAACAAAATAAAGACGCTCGGGAAAGTTTCAATCTTATCCCGAGGCTTTAAACTACACCCACCTCTTATCCTGACGTTACAGGATACCTGACTGCGCAGCCATATTTTGCTACTTATTCAAATCTCCCTGTAGCTTTTCCTTGGTCTAACAATTTGCAATAGAAGTAATTAATATATTAGAACCCATTATCAACAATTTTTTTTGCAAGGTCAAACAAATTGAGGCACTTAAACATGCAAACACACAACAATTCATAACCAACTCAGATGCCAAGATCATTCCTACTTACACATACTCACAAATATGTCTACAAAATCAGTCACAAGATTCATATTCACATAACAGAACAGGGCAGCATACACAAACTTATTTTTATTCACTCAAGTCTGTCCACTAATCACATATGTGTATGCATCAAATTCAAGACATTCCATATGCTTCAATTTACCACATTAATCAGGTCTCATTCTTAAGATTCATACAATATCAAGCTTCTCTTGCTTTTAAACTAGGCAATTATTTCCAAAACTTTGGCAGAACGCACTACCTTCAAAGATTTGCTACTACAGAACAAAATACTCATAGTATTTTATCTTGCTTTACACCATTAAAAACTAGATTCGATAACAGTTCTAAAGGTATAATCCACATAATTTAATAAAATCCAAAAAAATTATGAAAATTCCTAAACGTCCCGAAACAGAGACTGTCTAGAGCAAAAAACTGCTTCCAGTTTTTTTATTCTACATTCGATTAAAAATTCATATCTTTTAATCCAAGACTCGAAATCGATCACCGTTTATTTTAAAAGAAACTAGACTCACACAATATTCTAATAATATAGTCCCACTCTCTAATTTAACTCATAAAATTTACCATGAATTATTGAACTTACTGCCTAGTACAAAATTTTATGGGCATATTCTCATGCTTTCAATTCAAACCCTTAAAAAAAGTTCCTTAACTTATAAAACATATCTCATAAACATTCTCAAGATATTTTCCCCTGATTTAGTTACCTAGTTCAGTTCATCATTTATTCAAGTACCACAGTTTAGACCAATTATCATTTGCTCCATTTATACAATTCACCACATAATCCCCTAATTTAATTTCTTACAAAAGAAAACAGTTTCAAAAGTTCCCTAACTAGTTCAACAAAAAAATCAGTCAAACACCACATTCGTATATATATATATACATATATATATATATATATATCATACGTTCATCACAACTAAATTTCCAAATCAATCTAGCAACAAAGGGTTCAAGGCTATATCCTAGTTAAATTCTATATTCAATTGCAAGATAAAAGGAACAAGTAAGAATAAATCACCTTCTTCCTTAAACAAAATTATCACAACACCAATAATCGAACAAAATCGAAGCTTCTCTAAGCTTCCATGGCCATCAACAAACTCTCTATCTCTAATTTGTGTGAATCGGTCACTTGAGGAAGATAAAGAATAATTGATTCATTCTTCCCCCTATAACCACGAGTCATCAAGCAAGAGATAGCACATGTTTGACACATGTGCATATCCCTAGAATCTTATTAGAGTTACATGCAAGCTCTAAACTTTGGTATCATTTGATTTCAATCCCATCTAAAGTGGACATCAAATTCTTAATTGTTTCAAAAGGGTCCTAAGACACTTAATTAATCCAATAAGTGAAAATTCTATTGCAAGATAATTAATGATCAAATCATATATTTACTCGTAGGCCATTGTTTAGGATGTTACATGATAAAAATGGCAAGATTGTAATTCTGGGAAAGTACAAGGGCAAAATTGGTAACTACTAACTTGATGGTTTATTTTTTGACCCTTGGATGAATAAATTAATATGTGGCAATATGAGATGCATTGGATATCAAGGGTAAAATATTCATTTGACTATTAAGGAGATTTTTATTTGAAATCTTTTATAAATAGGTGACAAATGGTCTAAATTGGATAAAGAGAAAGTTCAAGACTTTTCTTCATAGTTTCTCCAAAGTGCCGAAATCTCTACCAAAGGTATGTGACATTTTATTTTTGATTTTCAAGCCAATCTAGTAGGAATTTGGATGAATGTATGAAACATGAAATTGATTTACATGAAATTCTCTATCATTTGGTATTAATTGTTCATATTTTCCATGCTTAAATCTTGAGTTTTTGAAATTTTTGGATGAAGAGGATGTTGGATTTTAATATGGGAATGATTGATTATGCTTAGAAATGATGTTTTGAAGTTTAATTCATGCTTGAATCGAGTTGAAAATCAAGTCTATAGTGACCTTTCATATTCGATCAAAGTGGAGATTAGGAAAATTATGGAAGAATTTTATTAAGGTTAGATATGTGGAGTTGATGATTATACAAGTTTTAGAATGTTGTTTGGATCAAATTGGAAGTTTGTTAAGGTTAAAGGATTAAATAGGATAATATGGAAATTAAGGGGTTTAAAGTGGAAGTTAGTTAAATTGAGGTGTCATGCTTGAATAATTGTTAGAATGATTTATGAATAATTCTTTGATTTGGATATGAATGGAAATCTGAAGTATTGAGATTGGTATGAATTGTATGAAGTGAATTAGTATCGAATAAACTTTGAAAGAAATTATAGGAATTTCTTTTCCTATTACGTATCTATGTTAGTATGATACTAACATGTATTTTTTAAAAATATACATGTGTTGTAAATGATGCACGCATAGATCGTGATCAAAATCAGAATCAAGCTAGCAACCAAGGAAAGGAAAAGGATCAAAAGTAAAGCTTAGTGAGGATTTAAATCTTGACATATATAAAGTGTCAAGGTGAGTGCAATGCATACATAACATGATACATGGATATTAGGAAGACTTACGATAAGGCTACCTTGTTTATATTAGCATGATACTTATGTCATTATTTATATATTTGACATGTTCTAAATATGTCAAAAGTTGAATATAAATGCATGGATCACTAGTTATATATGATGTTATATTATGAATGTTATTTCGAGTATGAATTGCCCAATGTTAAATTATGTTGATATACATTGCCATGGATAAAATAAATATGGAATATATACCCAAATATGTCATTGAGGGACAGGGTATAGTTGGCATGCCATATAGTCCAGCAACACGCTGCATACTCGGTTTAGCACTATAGTGTATATAAAGGACACTTAGTGCATATGGTGGGCACGACTTATGTGTATTATGGTGAGAACGACCTTATGTGTATTATGATGGGCACGACCTTATGTGTATTAGCACTTTGGTGCATATTTGACTTGTGTACCCAGAGTCCTCATAGGCTTATATTTGGGCTATAGTTTCTTGTTTAATAAATGATAAACAGGTAAAAGAGTTTATGGACTCTCAAAGTAAATGGCAAGAATATTGGTAAGAAAGTTATATTCGGTTTATATTATGTTAATATATGATTAACATGATGGTAATACATATCTAGTGATCTTGATGCATGATTATAGTTTCATCTTTATATTTATAAGTATGTAGTATTGCACTGGATTTTATTATTGCCTCACTAAGTGTATACTTAGCGTGTGATGATTTTCACGCGTAGGTAAAAAGAAGGAATCAGAGTAAGAAGCAATTGGCATCTTATCAGTAGAGAGTATAATTACGGTATTAGTAATAACATATTTTGATGTTACTAGATGGCATGTATATGTTAATATTAGTCGGTTTTAATCTAGTCTTAATATGGTTTGTAATAACTTATAAACTAGTTTATGTTGATAATGAAGGGTGAATAGTTATATTAAAATTAAAAGGGGTTAGATGGATTCCTAGTATATAAATCAGATAACTTTTTGAAAAAAATTAAAAAGAACTATTAATTAGATTTTTAAATTAAGTAGTTTTTAGACAGTTATATTGCTTATAGGATGTAGTAATAAAATACTAAGTTGTTGCCTGGAATTGGAATTAATTTGGTTGGTTAAAAATTAGATAAAGCGATCTTTTAGGATAAAAATGGTTTAAAGGTGTTTTCTAAATAAATGATTATTATGGATTGTTAGCAATTCTTTATGTGACACTCTAACTAGTATTGGAGATTAAATACTGGTAAGGGTGTTACAACATCAAGAAGGATGATTTATTTGAGTTGATTTACATGGAGGTTAACAAATCAACAAAGAAGAAATTGACTTCATTGGAAGCCAAAATCCCTGTCGATGAGCCTGGCCCTGAAGCTCATTACATGGTACAGATATGTAATGCAAGTAACCTTCGCAAGATGTTTAGGAGATACAACCATGTAGGGGGTACCGAAATCAAGTTGTATGTAAATTTTGATGAATGAGTTAGTTCATGAAGAATCCCATGAGGTTTTCCTCCTTCCACAGACGAAGACATTGTTTGTGTATGTAATTCCAGGAGAAGACATGAGAAAGAACAAATAATTGAGGAGTTGAACGTCACATCTGATATATCTACAAACTAAGACAACACAGAAACAAACTCAAATTAAACTGAATTGGTTGAGGAGATGGTGTATTGAAGGTTTGATTGGTGAAAGGATAAAGTTAATGGAAGGAATGGAGGAATCGATTGGAACAACTGAGTGAGAGAATAAAAAGGGCATTAATTTTTGGTTGTGACATTCCGCTTTGATATATGTACTCCACATTAAATAGCAGAACTAGATCCTAGGCTTCGATACATTTAATGGAAAAAGAAACGGAAACGGTAATTGAAAAAGTAATATCTTTGAAGTTGAAAACTGAAATTTTTAGAATTCAAAATTCAAATATTCGTAAAAGATCAAAACTTAAATAGCAGTTCCGAAACGTTATCACAAATGCAGCATAAGATATTTAATTAGTATCGGAACTTACACGTAAAATTATGAAACTTTTAAAATTTTTTTATGTAGAATGGCTACTCCAACATGAAATGTTAGAATAAATGTTGCAATTACCATCCTAGTTCCCAAGGCGGGTACTACCAACTTCAAAACATGTCTATGTCCTTTTAATCTCATTACAATTGAAGAAGTTGTTTATCTCAAAGCTCATAAACCTTGATTCCAGCAGCAGTAGTCTTAAGAAGGTAAGCAAGTTCATAAGAATCAATTTTTTGTACTTTTTTTTCCAACTTAATTCCAGCCAATGTTTCAGTTATTTCATATTCATTTCTTTAGGCGGCGTAGTATACTCATTATGGAAGTTCCAAGTATAGTAGGTGATGCTAAAGTAGAAGGAGATACTGTAGAGACTGATATTGTAGAGGCTTCGACAATGCAAAATGTCGGCGCTAGAACATCAAAAATTATGAAATTCTTCATGCAATAGTCCAGTGGTTATCAAACTGCTGGTTTTACTAAGAAAGACTAAAATGTCCTTGACAAAATAAAAGCTACTGAAGTTATTGATGGGGATGTGAATGTCGTACTAGGTTACTTCGACGTGAAGAAAGAGTTAGATCCCAGTTTGTTCGTGAAAATCCCAGTCAATGATTCAGATCATTTGCATAATGTATTTTGGGCTGATTCAACTTCTAGAGCTGACTACACCATATTCAGTGATGTTATTGCTTTTGACACCACTTACAAGGGTAATGTATACGGTTGACCTCTTATGCCCATCATTGGTTTAAATCACCATCATAAAACAATTGTGTTTGTTGTTGTTTTCCTTGCGGATGAGACTGCAGATAAGTTTGAGTGGGTCTTAAATACTTTTACGAAATCTATGCTAAAGAAGTCTCCACTTTCAGTTGTTACAGATGGAGATAGGGCGATCAAAAATGTTTTTCCCGATGCTAAACATCGAATATGTTCTTGGCATCTATCTCAGAATGCACATGCAAATATTTAGGATCAAAATTTTACATAGGAACTTAGCATATGCATGCATGCTTGATGGACACCTGAGGAATTTGATGAACAATGGGAGAAAACTATTGAGAAGTTTAATTTGGAAAAGCATCAGTGGGTTTGGAGAAGAGCAACACCTATCACTTATGGACACAAGCGTATATGATAGGTTAATGTTTTACCAAAATGCAGTCAACCCAAAGGTGTGAATCGATGAATGCGTCTCTGGCTATTTTCCTTAAATGCAAGAAGACATATTTAGAGTTTATTCGTGCAATTGAAGATGCCATAGGTCAAATCCGCCTGGAAGAGTTAAAATCAGATTTTGCTTATACACAGAGTAAGCCGGTGTTGTTTTCACAATTGAAAGGGCTAGAAGGCCATGCAGCTGAAGTGTATACAAGAAAATCATATAGGACCTTCCAAGAGGAACTTATGCGTGAGACATTGTATAGTGTATCACAACATGAAGACGACGGCAACGGTGATAATCGTATTTATCTGACGAAATATAAAAAACCAGGAAAGGAATATGAAGAATAATTTGATGTTGTCATGAAAACCCTAACATGTTGTTGTCGTAAATTTGAGACATTCAGGTTTTCATGTAGACATCAACTACACGTGCTTAAGATCATGGATAGAACACGTATCCCAAATTCATTGATTCTAAATTGATGGACAAAGAATATGAAGATTGCTACCCCATTATTTGTTGACTTCAATGTTCCTATAGAAGCAAAACTGTAATACCCCAAAAGCTGGTCTAGTTGGAATTGAGTTTCAGCGATCAAAAACCCTACATCGAAAAAGGTCCAAATATTGTATTAACTGTGACCGTATGGTCAATTATATTGATATTAGACTCTAATTGAGTCAATTTTTTGATTGAGGACCTTATTGAATTTATTAAAAAAAGTCTTTAGTGGCTAAATCATGAAAATTGAAAGTTTGAGGGAAAAAGTTTAAAGCATTAGAAGTTGAAGGACTAACCATATGATTGTCTCACCCCAAGATTAATCACCCATACGTGGACTGATCAGGGAACTTTCCTTCAAGTGAAGGAAAGCTTTCGGTCATAGGAATTGAGAAGAGAGAAATGGATGAGTAAATGACTTACCCGATTAAAAACAAAACAACTATTTATCTTCATCTTCAACCTTTTACCTTGGTCAAGCAAGCACCTCCATTGTAGGGTAATTTAAGATTTGATTTCCTTAAAGTTTTCAATCCTAAATCATAGTCTTTGATAGGGTAAGTAATAACCTTCTAGCAATTTATTGAATCTATAGTTAAATCTTGATTAATCCTATGTTCAAGGATTTCGAATCCCATAAGTTGTTTGTAGGATTTCCTAGTTTAATTCCTATTGTTTTCATAGCTAAGGTATGCTATGGAATAGATAAATACTACTAAAATTATTGTAATACTATTTCCTCCATCTTTGTTAGCTCAAGAGCAACAAGGGGAAGAATCAATCAATCCATCGGAACCAACCAATCGAAAAAATAAGGGAATTATCATTCGAGAGCCGTAGGAGCTTCAAAATTGTAGTGAGTGTAGTCGGAGTCTCGAGATTAGGCTAGGTGCCTTTCCTGATTTCATTGTTATTGAATTTAGTATTGTTAACCCTTTTGATAAAGGATATTGCATCGAACCTCTTAGGAGGCATCATTGGTAAGTACCGGTAATCTTCGCGTTAGTTATGGGGTATCGATATTGTCATCGTCATCAAGAATTGATATTGATATCTCAATCGTTATTGCCATCGAATTATAGTTACCTAGGATATCGGTCATTGAAAATTGTCACAATCATTGTTATAGCCATTCTTGTAGTCATTGAGTATTTATATAGGCATAGTTATTATTATCGATACATTGATATTGAAGCATCAACCATTGACATTGTTATTGAGATCATTGAACATTGCCATCGACATTGTTATTGTAATCGAACATTGGTATTTAAACATTGCTAATTGATAATGACACTGGAAACATTGAACATTGTTATTGTTGTTGAACATTGATTATTGACATTGTCACTGGACCTTGAATTCGAAAGGAAATTGGATACAATTGGCATGCCATAGAATTCACGAGCTCAGTGTACCAGTGGACTACGGTCCTTGGGCTACGACATATATTGTGGTGAGGCGGAGGGACTAGACCATTCATTGATTGACGAGGCGTAGGAATTTTTGTATCCACTATCCCAAATCGATCCAAGGGTTATTGTTGAAATATGATATAATTGCTATTGAATATGAATATTGCATTTTAATCATCGATTTGTTACCTCGTTATTGTTAAAACATGATTTGGAGTTAATTTCATTGTTATCGTTATTGTCTGTGACTACCTCACTAGGCAATGTATGCCTAATGCATTTCATTTCATACATTTCAGGTTAAAAAGTTTGTTGTTGGAGATCGGAGGAGTTGGAAGATTTTGGCAAGTCACAACCAAGCTAAAGTAATGTATATCGAATCTGTGAACTCCTAGTATGGTGGCAATGTAGTTAGACTAGTCTTTATGGCCTTTTTTGTATGTATGTATTGCACTTGGTTTGTAATTGTGCCTTAGGCCCTAGATGACTCTTGTGAATGGTTTAAAAGTGACCAAAAATGATATTTGGCCTAAAAAGCTGAAAACATAGTAAATGGATTCGAATGGATATAAAATTTAGCATGCTCATAGATTATAGTGATATAAACTTGCTGGTAAAATTTCATTGGATTTGGACATTGTTTAATAGGTCAAATTGAGTAAAAACTAGATAAAATCTGTCATTATAGTGCAGGGCGTACTAATACAGGTGCAAGTGTTTTGGTACGACTATGCATTTTTGGTCCAATGAAGCATAGGTCAACCATGGCGTATCGATACATCAAAGGCATATCGGTACGAAAAGTCAACACTAGAATTTGAGAAATTAATTATATCGGTATGATTTAGGGGCATATTGATATGGGTCATCCTGGTCACCACGTATCGATATGGGTAATGAACATTGGATCTGATAATCATAAGACATGCATTGCATATCGATACGAATGGTCACCGTATCGATACAGACTCCTTGATCTTTAACCATTTTAACGTTCATGACATAGGCATATCGGTACGACATTTCGAGTATCGATACCGATACAAGTCAATATGTTAAAAGTTAATTGGAATATGTTTGGGACATTGTATATTGGTCACTAAACATTGTATAGTTAAATTGAAGAGGTAATTTGACTCAAATTATCTTGAAAATTCGTATGATCATTGAATATAGGTTGAATTTCCATATAGTAAGATTATTTTTGAAAAAGGACCTCTAAAATATTGAATTCATAGATTAGCCCCTAAAGTTCATAAAAGTTTAAAATTGGCCCTAAACTGATTAATGTAGTTCTATATAGAGGCATTTCTTTTGTATATCGATATAATATTGCATCACTAAGTTAATCTTTGATTAAAATATTACACCGTCCACCGTATTGTTTTCCAATAATGCTTTCTAACCCGATTCCCTACCAAACCGGGAAAGGGGTGTTACATTTGTGGTATTAGAGCTAGAGTTTAGTCGATTCTAGGACTAAATTGAAGCCTATTGTATTGTTATTGTGTTACTTTGCCACCTAGGAGTTATATATTGTGTAAATTGTGACTTGTTGACTAATTCAATTTCTTTATATTATAGATATGTCTGAGACGAATGAAGCTCATATTAATGAGCCTGCTACTGGCTCCTCTACGTATGGCGAGGAGATAAGGGGGGACATCCTCCAAATCCGTAGAACCCTCCTGTACAGGGCACTAGACCTAAGGTGCCAACTGCTCAGGCTGAGTGTTACCGGAACATGGCTGACATGTTCAAGCAGTTTATGGCTGCTATGCGAGATGAGCAAGTTATACAACCTACTGCACCTATTGTCTAATATACTCAGGCTCCTATTGATAAGCTATCACAACATCTAGCCGACATCTTTACTGGTCAGGATGATGAAAACCCTGAAGTTGTCGAGTACTGGTTGGACAACACATTGAGAATTCTAAACAAGCAGTTGCAGTGTTCAGATGAACACAAGCTGGAATGTGCCCTCGCGTTACTTGCTGACGAGGCACTTCATTGGTGGGAGACTACTACCCTTACAGTCTCTGAAGACACAATAACCTGGGAGTTCTTTCTCCAAGAATTCCAAAAGAAGTACATCAGCGAGTTTTATCTCGTAGAAATGTGCAGCAACATCCTCCACCTCAAGCAAGGTGGGCGACCTATCGAGTAGTACATTCATGACTTTTGCAAATATTGTCGATATGGTGCCGAGTACATCAAGGGGAAGGATGAACCTGATGTCATTGCAGGTACTATTGAATTGTATTCACATCCTTTGTATGCATTGATTGATCTTGGCTCTACCCACTCTTTTATAAGTACTATGTTAGCCAAGAAGCACATGCTATCATCAGAACCTATAGTATCAAGAATCTTTGTAACCAATCATTTAGATGATTGTGTCATTGTAATCCTTGTGTGTAAGAACTGTCCCTTATTGATTCAAGGGATTCATTTTCTGGCCAATTTACTGGCATTACCGATCCACGAATTTGATGTTATATTGGGATTGAATTGGCTCAATGAACATCAAGCATGGGTAGATTATAGTAAGAGGAAGTTGTACCTTCAAGGCCTTGGCAAGGAGGGTATTGTATTGATGAACTCGAGAAATCATTCCCCGAATGCTTTGACATTGGAAGCCAAGGATGAACCTGGATTATCGGATGTTGACACAATGTTTGAATTCCCTGATGTCTTTCTTGATGAACTTTCGAGTTTACCTCCAACCCGTGAGGTTGAATTTGGCATCGAAGTGCAACATAGGACTGCCCTAGTTTCCATTGCACCCTACCGCATGGCAGCCGTTGAGCTCAAGGAACTGAAGGCTCAAATTCAAGACCTATTGAATAGAGGCTTTATTCGACTGAGTTCTTCACCTTGGGGAGCCCTGGTTTTCTTTGTCAAGAAGAATGATGGTTCCACGAGATTGTGTATTGACTACCGATAGTTGAATAAGGTAACCATCAAGAATAAACATCCATTTCTAAGAATTGATGACCTATTCGATCAGCTTAAGGATGTCTCTGTGTTTTCCAAGATCGATTTAAGTTCTGTGTATTATCGGATGAGAGTTAAAGAATGTGATGTACCCAAGACAGTTTTTCGAACAAGATATGGACACTACAAGTTCTTGGTGATGCCCTTTAAGCTAACCAATGCACTGACAGCTTTTATGGATTTGATGAATCGGGTTTTCAGGCCTTATCTTGATAAATTCATAGTGGTATTCATCGATGATATCTTTATCTATTCTAAGAATCCTGATGAGCATTGAGATCACCTCCGTATTGTGCTTCAAACCCTTCGGGATAAGTAGTGTTTGCCAAGTTCTTTAAGTGTGAGTTGTGGCTCACAAAAGTTGCCTTTTTTGGGCATATTGTATAAGCTTCAAGTACCCAGGTGGATTAGAAGAAAATTCAAGCCATTGTTGATTGGCATCTACCAAAGAATATTAGTGAGGTGAGAAGCTTCATTGGTCATGTTGGCTATTATAGAAGGTTCGTTAAAGGATTTTATATGATAGGAGCTCTATTGACTAAGCTGTTGAGAAAAAAAGTCTTGTTTGTTTGGACCAAGGAACAAAAAAGAAGCTTCAATCAATTGAAGCAAGTGTTAACCCATGCATCGGTCCTAACCCAACTTGAATCTAGAAAAGACTACACCAGCTACAGTGATGCATCACATATCGGGTTAGGATGTGTATTGATGCAAGAAGGTAAGGTCATTGCCTATGCTTCGAGACAACTAAAGCCACATGAGATGAATTATCTCACTCATGACTTGGAATTGGCTACAGTTGTCTTTGCATTGAAAGTCTGGAGACATTATCTCTACGGAGAAAAATGTTACCCATTCACTGATCATAAGAGTCTCAAATACCTATTGACCCAAAAGAAGTTGAATCTTCGGCAATGGAGATGGATGGAACCCCTCAAGGACTATGACCTATCGTTGATTACCATCCGGGAAAGGCTAATGTTGTGGCTGATGCACTCAACCGCAAACCATTGTCTGGTAAGTATTGTTATCGATTATCGAGTCCAATACATTAATTAGTATATTGACTCATTGTGAAGCTGTTTTATTGTAGCTTCTCGGGCTATTAATGCTCACTTTCGAATTGGAAAGCACTGTTGTTTCATATCTAAACTCCAAGTTCAGTCTACTATCGTATCGAGGATCAAAGCATTGCAAGAGGAAGACCCTAAAATTCAATCTATTGTTACCAAGCTTCAAGATAACCCTGACTTCAAGATTATTCCTAAAAGAATCTTATGCTTTCGTGATTGGGTTTGCGTGCCCAATGATGAATCTCTTCATACCGACATCCTCAAAGAAGCTCATTCAAGCTCTTTCTCTGTTCGCCTAGGTTCTGTAAAGACGTACAAGGACTTTCAGGAACTTTATTGGTTGCTGGGCATGAAACAAGCCATAACCGGTTTCATGTCCAAGTGCCATACGTGTCAGCGTGTTAAAGCTGAGCATCCTTCCCTACCGGGTTATTACAACCCATTGATCTACCATAGTGGAAGTAGGAGACGATCACTATGGATTTTGTTAGTGGTCTACCCTTGACTTATACTAAACATGATGCCATTTGGGTCATTGTAAACCATTTCACCAAGTCAGCACACTTTTTACCGATTAGGATGGACTACGGTCTTCTTAAACTGGCTGACTTGTACATCAAGGAAGTTATCTGACTCTATGGAGTACCTTAATTTATCATCTCCGATCGAGATCCACAGTTTGCTTCTTGATTTTGGAGATCACTACAAGAAACTCTGGGCACTAGAGTTAACCTTAGTACTGCTTTTCACCTTTAGTCTGATGGCCAATAGGAAAGGGTAATTCAGATTCTAGAAGACATGCTAAGTGCATACATCATCGATTTCGGAGGTTCTTGGGAGAAATCCCTACCTCTCATCGAGTTTTCCTACAGAAATAGTTATCAAGCTTCCATTAAAATGGCATCATATGAGGCATTGTATGGAAGACGTTATAGAACTCCATTTTGCTAGTTTGAACTCCATGAAGGCAAGGTGTTGGGCACTGACTTACTTTGGGAAACCGAAGAACGGGTTACCATCATCCATGATCGTTTGAAATCTGCCTTTGGCCGATAGAATGCCTATGCTGATCTCAAGCAAAGGGATATACATTATGAAATTAGTGAGAAAGCCTTACTCAAAGCTTCACCGTGGAAGAAGGTTCTGAGATTCAGAAAAAAAAAAAGGGGAAGCTAAGTCCCTGATCCATTGGACCTTTGGAGATTATGGAGAAAGTAGGCCCTGTATCTTATCGATTATCATTACCCTCAGAATTAAGTAAAATCCATAATATATTTCATGTACCGATGCTTCAAAAGTATCGCTCTGACCCTTCGCACATCATTGAGGCTAAATCTATAGAAATTCAACCGGATTTGACCTATGGAGAGGAACCGATTCAGATTCTTGTAAAAGAAGTTAAAATGCTTCACAACAAATCCGTTTCATTTGTTAATGTACGCTAGATGAGCCATTTTGTTGAAGAAACAACCTGGGAACCGGAGGAAATAGGAAACAACATCCTAATCTCTTTGACTCAGGTAAAATTCGAGGATGATTTTTTCTTAAGGGGGAGATTTGTAACACCCCAAAAACTGGCCTAGTGAGAATTAGGTTCCGACGATCGGAAATGCTACATTGAAAAGGTCCAAATAATGTATTAACTTTGACGGTATGGTCAATTGTATTGGTATTGGACTCTAATTGAGTTAATTTTTCGATTGAAGACCTTACTAAATTTATTAAAAAAAGTCTTTAGTGGCTAAATTGGGAAAATTGAAAGTTTGAGGGTAAAAGTTTAAAGCATTGGAAGTTGAGGGACTAACCATGCGATTGTCTCACCCCAAGATTAATCACCCATACGTGGAGTGATCAGGGAACTTTCTTTCAAGTGAAGGAAAGCTTTCGGTCATAGGAATTGAGAAGGGAGAAAAAGGATGAGTAAATGACTTACCCGATTAAAAGCAAAACAACTATTTATCTTCATCTTCAACCTTTTACCTTGGTCAAGCAAGCACCTCCATTGGAGGGTAATTTAAGATTTGATTTCCTTAAAGTTTTCAATCCTAAATAATAGACTTTGATAGGGTAAGTAATAACCTTCTAGCAATTTATTGAATCTGTAGTTAAATCTTGATTAATCCTATGTTCAAGGATTTCGAATCCTATAAGTTTTTTTGTAGGATTTCTAGTTTAATTCCTATTGTTTTCATAGCTAAGGTATGCTATGGAATAGATAAATACTATTAGAAATTATTTTAATCCTATTTCCTCCATCTTTGTTAGCTCAAGAGCAACAAAGGGAGGAATCAATCAATCTATCAGAACCAACCAAACGAAAAAAATAAAGGAATTATCATCTGAGAACCGTAGGAGCTTCAGAATTGAGGTGAGTGTAGTCAGAGTCTCAGGATTAGGCTAGGTGCCTTTCCTGATTTCATTGTTATTGAATTTAGTATTGTTAACCCTTTTGATAAAGGATATTGCATCGAACCTCTTAGGAGGCATCATTGGTAAGTATCGGTAAGCTTTGCATTAGTTACCGGATATCGATATTGTTATTGTCATCAAGCATTGATATTGATATCGCCATCGTTATTGCCATCAAATTATAGTTACCTATGATATTGGTCGTTGAACAATGTCATAGTCATTGTTATAGCCATTGTTGTAGTCATTGTCATTGAGTATTGATATAGGCATAGTTATTGTTATTGATACATTGATATTGAAGCATCGACCATTGACATTGTTATTGAGATCATTTAACATTGCCATCATCATTTGTTATTGTCATCGAACATTGGTATTGAAACATTGCTTATTGATAATGACATTGGAAACATTGAACATTGATTATTGATATTGTCACCGGACCTTGGATTCGAAAGGACATTGGATACAATTGGCATGCCATAGAATTCATGAGCTCATTGTATGGGTGAACTGCGATCCTTGGGCTACGACCTATATTGTGGTGAGGCGGAGGGATGTTTGCGTTATTGGTCATATTGGTGAGGCAGATGGACTAGACCATTCATTGATTGGCGAGGCGTAGGAATTCGCATATCCACTTTCTTGAATCGATCCAAGGGTTATTGTTGAAATATGATATAATTGCTATTGAATATGAACATTGTATTGTCATCATCGATTCATTGCCTCGTTATTGTTAAAACATGATTTGGAATGCATTTCTTTGTTATCGTTATTGTCTGTGACTACCTCACTAGGAAATGTATGCCTAATGCATTTCATTTCATACATTTCAGGTTAAGAAGTTCGTTGTTGGAGATCGGAGGAGTTGGAAGATTTTGACAAGTCACAACCAAGATAAAGTAATGTATATCGAATCTATAAACTCCTAGTATGGTGGCAACATAGTTAGACTAGTCTTTTATGGCCTTTTTTGTATGTATGTATTGCACTTGGTTTGTAATTGTGCCTTAGGCCCTAGATGACCCTTGTGAATGGTTTACAAGTGACCAAAATTGCATACTTGGCCTAAAAAGGTGAAAACATAGTAAATGGATTCGAATGGCTATAAAATTTGGCATTCTAGTAGATTATAGTGATATAAACTTGCTGGTAAAATTTCATTGGATTTGGACATTGTTTAATAGGTCAAATTGAGTAAACACTAGATAAAATCTATCATTATAGTGCATGGCGTATCGATATGGGTGCAAGTGTTTTGGTACGACTATGTATTTTTGGTCCGGTCAAGCACAGGTCAACCATGGTGCATCGATATGTCAAAGGTGTATCGGTACGCAAAGTCAACACTAAAATTTGAGAAATTAATTGCATTGGTACAATTCATGGGCGTATCAATACGAGTCAACTTGGTTAACACGTACCGATATGGTTCCCAGCCGTATTGATACGGGTAATGAACATTGGAATCTGATAATCATAAGGCATGCATTGCGTATTGATATGGATGGTCATCGTATCGATACGAACTCCTTGGTCCTTAACCATTTTAACGGTCATGACATAGGCATATCGGTAGGGCCTCTCAAGTACCGATATCGATACAGGTAAATCTGTTAAAAGTTAATTGGAATAAGTTTGGGACATTGCATATTGGTCGCTGAACATTGTATAGTTAAATTGAAGAGGTAATTGGACTCAGATTATCTTGAAAATCCGTATGATCATTGAATATAGGTTGAATTTCAGTATAGTAAGATTATTTTTGAAAAATGACCTCTAAAATATTAAATTCATAGATTAGTCCCTAAAGTTCATAAAATTTTAAAATTGGCCCTAAATTGATTAATGTAGTTCTGTATCGAGGCATTGGTTTTGTATACCGATATAATATCTCATCGCTCAGTTAAACTTTGCTTTTCAATTAAAATATTGCATCGTCCACCGTATTGTTTTTCGGTAACGCTTTTTGACTCGGTTCCCTACCAAACTGAGAAGGGGTTGTTACATAAATGCATGGCTTGGTTCTCTTTTGTTTGATCGCTTGCAAATAAACTTTTCCATCTTACAACAAATACGGAAGAGAGCTATCGACTAACAAAAGATGAGATTCGTAGACTGACAACCAAAATCGAGGCATCTTCTATGTTGAATGATTCTCATGATCAAACCACACCACTTAGAAGAGTTCGGGACTCGTCAAGGAAGAAAGGTAAAAGTCCAAATACAAGGTCGAAAAAAGTTGGAAGCAGGAGTAGGCGCCATTGTTCAATTTGCATTTTAGAAGGGCACAATAAAGTGACATGTCCTGATTTGAAGTTAGGATTGGCAACACCATCACCCACATGTAATGATGATTTTTATGCTCCAGGCTTGGAATTTTTAGATACTATGACGGACAACATGCATCCATCGACGAAAAAGTTAGTCCATATTTTATTAAATTACATATTTGCGTTTATTTACCGGTCAATTACAACGTGTGAAAATTTTTTTTGGCCTTATTAGGAGCACGAGGAAGTATGGATGAGTGATTGTGGAGCTTCAAACAATCCCACTCAAATTATGAAAGAAGACTATCATTTTTTGAGCTTTTGAACGATATTTAATTATATGTTGAAAGATAATTATGTACGCATTTTAGTGTGTAGATATAATGTTTATTGGAGATAGTGTTTGCATATACTAGGACAATAATTAAATCGGAACTTGGATTATGAATGTCGATACTGGTAGATTTATACCAGCACATAGCAAAAGTGCAACTTAAATTATTTAATGAAACTGTGACGATCGCTGTGGGAAATTTAGATTCAAAACCTAGCGTGGTTGTTTCGAAACTCAAAAAGTAAAACCAATAATGTTACTGCTTGTTCTTACGTTTCAAGTTGGTCCTTAATTCTCCTTTTACTGGACCATGGACATTGAAGTTTGATACCCTAATTCATATTTTGACTTATAATTCTTTTCATATGCTTATCTTGTCTCGATTCAATCCCCATGTTTGGTTATGAATGTTTTGATTAGAGGAATCTGTAAGTAGTATATATGTTGTGATGATCTGTATAATAATCGGTAATTGGTTGGATTTGGTTCTATAAAGAGTAAAGTATGTTATCAAGTAATTAAAAATGTATAAGTACGGTAATGAAAGAAAATGGTGAATTGAGCATGACCCCGATGTAGCATGCGTTGTACAATTTGTTATAGGCTTACAAATTGGACCTTGTACATTGCATGATTTACTTTATGTTCATTAATGATGTAATTAATCTTAAAAAAGGTGATAGTAGACAAATATGCATATGATTTGTATGCTTCTTGAAATGGTTGTCTTTGTATATATAATATAATAAAATAGTAAACCTCAAAAGAGATGTGCAATATAACTGGTCACAGAAAGTGTGTTCTCTGTAATGCGACGAGTGCGGAATATTTGCATATATAGTTTTGAGCTTATCATGGAAAACCTGAAATATTACATGTTGTACTAGCAATTTTAGTTTATGGTGCGAATGGCTAGTATCAAAACCCAATTATCAATGGTTTGATAGGATTTAAAAATTTTGGTTCCTGGCCGAAAACCCAATATTATCACCTACCGTTACTACAAGAACGAGTAGGAATTTAATTTGGTGTGTTAAATACAAAGTTTGAAAGTGGTGGCTAATTTAAATAATTTCGAAAGATGATTTCCCAGTAAATAAGAAATTGATCTATTATAAGTAGAAGTCTTTTGGGTTCTTAGCTTGAATTATAATTTAAATTGTTTGAATCAAAATTACAAAAATTATAGGGTTTGGGGGTAAATTACAACAATTTGAAATAAAAATTAATATGGTGAACACTAAATTACAAAAATTATAGGGTTTGGAGTAATTATATTATTTAGTTCAATCGATTCTCAATTTAGGTTATAATTATAGGGTCTATATAGATTGTATGGTTTAATCGCATATAGTAAGCTAAACACGAAACCCTAAACATAGAAATTAATCTCATAAACCACTAACTATACAAATACGCCATAAACCCTAACCTGATAAATATAAGCCCTAAATTATAAACCATAAACCGAAAAAGCAATAAAAATTCATCTCACAAACTATAAACCATAAACTACGTACCAACTAAATCCTCAACCAAAAAACCTTAAAGCCACTAAAATTAATCTCAATAAACCAATAACACTAAGTTACAACATAGTAGTTATTCTTACCTTAGGAACTAAAATAAACATAAGTATTTGCATATTAAAATTAGTAAGGTAAGAAGCAAATCTTAGGAAGTAAATAATATGCTAAGAATGGTAATGTTTATAAGAATGAACAAGTAAAACGTGAGCTGAAGGGATAGTCAGGGTCTAAATACAAAAAAAGTAAATGACGAGTATCGAAGGTTTGTATATACAATGTTAATAAAAGCGTGTTTGGAGTGTTAAAAAATATTGGTTGTTTAATGAACCGATTTCCAGAATACGCACCTTCCCAATGTGAAAGAGCGTTTTCCCTGTCAGTTTCGTATCTCTGTAATACTTTCAGATATGACTGCATCATAAATGACTTTTCAATTGTTGCATTGGGCATAACAGTTTTTGAGATAATTTTTAGTACGCTGTTCTGAACCCGCTTTGAAAATACAGAAAACCTTACGAACATTGATTGAAAACTGAAATTTTAAACTATACTTTATTGATTTTAGTTCATTTATCAAGAACATTGTTCCGATACACATTAACGAGAACTGAATTAGATATAAATATAGGAACCTTAAAAAGGGCCCAAATTCCTAGAAAAAACCACAAACATTAAGACCTCAATCCTAAAGCAAAAACCATAAGGCCCTAACAATTAATTTCATAAAGACGTAAATTAAAACATAATTGTCACTCTTACCGATTTTTGTTTTGCTTGTGTACGATTTAGGGTAAAATTTAAATCTTAAGAATTTGTATGAATAGAAATAGCACCATATTGAAAGTAATGGGGTGAAAACTAAATCTTGGGAACTAAATAATATTTTAAAAATCCTAATGTCTATATGAATTAACAAGCATAACGTGTGCTGAAGGAATATTTGGGGTTTAAATAGAGTATAATAAAATGATGAGTATCTCCAACTTTTGCTATATAGGTAGAGAAACATAATTTCCTAGGTTCGACACTGTTTAAAAGTTGTGATTCCAAATTTCCGTAACCCATTTTGAAACGTCATCAACAGATATGTCTTTTCAATTGTTGCATTGGGCATGACACTTTGCAAATAATTGAATTGAGTAAGCAGTTCCTAATCCAATTATCAAATTCTGAAACTGAGCATAGGAACCAAAATTTGTATGAAACTTTAACGCTTTTTCATTCATTTATCCTGAACATTGTTCCGAAACATTTTATAGAATTTCTACACTGGTTGAACTATAGGAACTGTAAAAGTTAGGACCATATCCCATTGAATTTTTTTTTCTATTCTAAAAAAATCCTAAACCTCACGTTTGATATTCTATTTTCTATTATAAATACGCCATAGTTTCATACCCTAATCAACTCTTGTTTCATTCCTACTTTTCATCTCTTGTAGACAGAATTATATATGTGGTTTATTTTTTGGTGGCGATAGCTACTATGCAGAGGTTTGATTTTATAGATCCTAGAGGATGGCTGATTGTTTGCTAGGTTTTTGTTGTTGACAAACAATGGTGTTTGGAAGGCTATGAGTAGACATTTGTGGGGATGAACATCAACAGAAAGAGTATTTGAAAAACCTTAGTCTCTAGATTTTTCAAATACTATTGTTTGTTGTTGTTTTGAACTACACCGGGACGCGACCAATGCAAACTGGAGTCTGGAAAATTGCACAATAAGGAGACCAAGGTTGATCATACCAGATGTCTCCAACCAATGGATTACGAACTTATAAGACGAAGACCAATGCATATCGCATATTCACACTGTCGAAGCAGTTGAAATGGGTTGGAAATTGATCGTTTTCCTCGTATGTATATCATCAAGAAGGTTTTTCCTATTGACAATTATTTTGTACAAAAGATCCAAAAAATTTACTACTTCAGGGCTTATTTTGTCCAAACACTTTATATATGAACAGGTTGATCTGAAGTTTATAAGTTTTGCATATCGACTAAACCTTAAACCCTATTATATACCCTAAAAACAAAACAATAAACTGTTAGGCATCTCCAATGTTCACCAACACGATAACACTATTTTGGTATCAAAAATAATATAACAAAAGCGAAAAAAGTGAAAAAGTAAAATTAGGGTAAAGAGACTAACTCCAACCTTTGCACTAGAATGGTGCAAACTAAGATATTTAATATTATTTTAACATCATATTAAATCATATTCATCAATTTATTAATGTATAGGTTCATTATAAATTTCAAAGTAATATGCTTTAGCATGAAACAACAAAAAAATTATTTTTTAAAATTTAACTTAACAAAAATTAAAAAATCTTACACATTAAATAGAAAAATACAACAAATATTACAATATGATTATGATTATAAATATAAGATAAACAATAATTGATATAAATTTATAACATACACATAGCAATATACTTCAACATAGACATTAAACATTATACTTACATAGAACGTAAACAACAAATTACAACACCATAAACCATTAAACAAGGTTCCTTCAAACAAAAAATTTATATTCTACTTAAGTTTTTAATCTATAAATAATTCGTAATTATTTTTATTGATTATTTTTATATTGTGAAAGGTTAAATTTTTACTCAAATTAATATTTAATTTATCAAATTAATTGATTAAGAAATAAAAAAGGATGGGTAGAGAGAAAATGATATGGGGTGGTTTTTTCTTAAAATAAAAAAAGAAAATAATTTGGTGTTGCTACAGTACATCAACAACCTTGATCATTTTCACATCATTTTAGTAAAATGGTGTATTTTGGTCAATATTCATTCTCCAACCCAACACCATATTCCAATTCCTTATGCCACCATTTTGGTGTTGTCTACAGTGTCACAAGATATTTGGTGCGGAACTGTAGCAATACCAAATCATTTTTAATTGAAAGAAAAAACCTAAAATTGTGCAAAGGTGTTATAGTGCAAAGGTTGGATTTGGTCTCTTTACACTAAAATAATTTTAAGTATCTTAGTTTGCACCATTTTAGTACAAAAGTTAGAGTTTGTCTCTTTACACTAATTTCACTTTGTCACCTTTAACAATTTTTATATTATTTTACACCAAAATGGTATTATAGTGTTGGTGAAGGTTGGAGATGCTCAAACCAGAAACCCAATAATTTCACTTTCTCACTTTTATTCTTTACACTAAAATAATTTTTATATTATTTTTTACACCAAATCGGGTATAAATCATGTAATTAACTGGTTAATTCAGTTTCGGTTGAAGTTTAAGTCTGGTCATGGCATGAAAGGAACTTTTAGGTTTTTATTTAATTGAATCGAGTCCCAATTTAGTTTGTAATTGAAAGTGGAGGTGTAGATTTTGAACTCTTTTATGGGAGAAATGATGCCATGGGTCATTCCCGCCACGTCATCCATGGGATCAACCAATAAAAATAACTCATCTCATTATTTTTCTACGTGGACTTATAAGTAATATTGTTTGATGTCCAGTATAATAATTATTGGGTTGGGAAAATTATAGTAAAAGTAAGAAATAAATATGGGTCAATTTTGGATAGAATTATAATTTTCTGGACTCAAATGAACAAAAAATACACCATATTTACTTTATTAGACGTAATTATATAAATGAAAAATAACATGTGCTTCAATTTCATCCCTAACCTAATCTCCTCAACACTACGTGCGACATTAACCTATAGGGTATAATCCTATAACCCCTTAATTATCATCAGGAAACACATGACTTATTTGCGTATAAGTATAATAGAGTAAAGACCATTAGGGACATAAACGTTAGACTATATTATTAGGGTCAAAATGAAATCTTGGGAAGTAACTAATATGTTAAGAATGATAATGTTTGTGAGAATGAACAAGTAAAATGTTTGTTGAAGGAATTTTTTCCCTTTTAAATAGGGTATAATAATACGCTGAGTATCGAACATTTGCATTTACGATGTCAAACTTTTCTCGTCTATCTAAAAGATGACATGTTTTACTAACGATTCCAGTTAATTTTTGGCTTTATACATATCGAAACCAATATTCATAGGTTCGAAACTAGTTACAATTTGTGTTTCCTGCTCCGAACTATCTTTTCCGATGTAATATTAAATGTACTTAATTGGCTATTTCACTGGATTTTCTAATTCCAAAAATGACGCATGTTCCAAATATAAAATTATCGTTTCACTGTCATTTCAAATCTACAATGTTATAAATCTCTGTAAACCGTTCAAATACGTCGGCAACATAAATTTCTTTTTATTTTTTGCAATGAGCAGAATAGTTTCCAGACAAGTTGTAATAAGCAATTCTGAAACGGTAATACAATTCCGCTACCCCAGCTACCAACTGACAATTGTAACTAGGCTTTAAAGATTTATAGCTTATTGATCATGAACAAAGGTCAGAAATAGTTTAAATAGACCCGATACCGTTATACATTTACGAACTCTACAAGTAATAAACCTTAGAGTAAATTTGTGGCCTACGTGGAATATATTTTTTATATTGTAGCATATGGACTATATAGTACTTGAAATTTATCCCATACGCAAACAGTAAACCCTAAACCATACAAAATAATCTCGTAATCCAGTAACTATTAAGTTCAGCATAAACATAAACCCAAACACGATAATTATAAACCCTAAATCATAAATCTTAAACTTTAAAGCAATAAAATTTCATGGCATAAAGTAATGGCCATAGAAAGCACCGTAAACCCTAAATCAGTAACAGTAAAACCTAAATCCTAAACCATAAAAACCTTAAAGGTGTTTAATTTTATCTAATAAACCATCAACTTAACAAACAGGGTGAGTATTATAGGCGTCAAATGGTAGCCGTACTGTCACAGAATATTATTATACTAGTTAATGCCCAAAATTTCATCTTATACACTAAGTTGAACACTAAACCGTAAACTATACAAACTAATCTCGCAATCCACTAACTATTAACTTCACCATAAACTTAAACCGAAATATGGTTATTGTAAACCCCAAATCATAAATATTAAACCCTAAAGCAATAAAAATTCATCTCATAAAGTAATAACCGTAGACAATATCGTAAACCCTAACGCAATAACAATAAAACCTAAATCTTAAAGAAAAAACCTCAAAGCCGTTAAATTTTATATCATAAACCAACAACTCAACAGTTAGGGGGACGTTTCTAACATGCGGCAAGGTGCATCATAAATCTTAAACCTTAACCTGTGCGCCCTTTCATGAAAACCATGTTGGTCCGGATATAGCAATTTCTTGTTTTGTAAGATTTGATTGGTTAGTTTAAAAAGTGAATAATGTAGTGTTACTTAAAGAAAAGTGTACAAAGTGTTTCATGAAGAGATTTTCTTATGCCCTAAATTTTGTAAAAATATAAGTTCTCATTCCTAATTATTATTCCTTCATAAGAACAACGCATTTATGAAAATTATTTATTTCCTCACTTTAAATTCTTTAATATTAATATTTCCAAATCTAATAACACAACATAAAACAAAGTAAATAAAATCTTCATATTATTTCATATTAAAAAATTTATTCTTCATATTATTAATTTGCAAACTGGCTGGTCAAGGAGGAATTATTATATCATGGATCCGTGGAAGCACGTTATACCCCAGACGAGTATTAAAGGTTTGTGTATACAGTTCTGACCTTAACAAGTTAAACCGAAACTAATACATGTTATCCTAATGTTTACACTTGAAAATTTGGTTGAGAAGATTGGAAACAGATGTCCATTGTTTACAAAATAGTGACATTAGCGGCGGGAAATAAAAAAGTTGTAGTATCAGAATTTTACCACGCACATCCATATATTATAAATGAACATTACAAGATATGGCCAATATATAAACATTTCAACCCATAATATTTCTCGCATACTTTGTAAAGTGTTGGAGATTCCTCTTGTAAATCAGAGCAGCACCCTCACACTCAGGGTGAGGAGCGTCTGCGTTTGGAGTACATAGCAAAGCCAATATAGCCTTAACAACGTCCACAGGTCTGATACAAGGGCTCCAACTTTCATACAAAATGGCCAGCCTAATGGAGCTAGACTCAGTAATATTTGGGTGGAATAGATCGCCATCAAATGTAATAGCAATCAAGAAAAACATAAAATAGTTATCCATTAAATATGTCGGTGTTAAAAATGACCAACATAAAACATCAATCTTGGAATGATAATTACCCTAGGAGGAGAGTGAGGATACTGAGGTGGGAAGATAATGGAAACTTCAAATTCATGGCCTTCATAAAGGTTGCCAGCAGGTGTAGCTATTCGAAGTCAATAGAAATATGGAGATCCATCAACATCTGTCGCTACTAAATTAAAATAATGATAAGTACAATCTTTATGAAAAGGTACCATACAATAAAAGAAGAATGTAACCTAACATAGGGTTGTTTACCAGAAAGAAGATAAGGGGATACTTTAGGAACCTTCCAAGCATCATTACGCATGTGCCTTTGAATAACAGAAAGGACCCACGCAGACATGTTTATACGATATTTCAGTTTAATATGGGGTAGAAGATGCAAAACACAAAGCGGTTGTTCATATTTCAACCCTAGCGGTTGAAAAGATTACCAACCAATAAGCTATTATTTCGTCTAGAACTAGTAAACCTATAATGTTATTAGATATTCTTACATTTTCAGTTGGTCGTGACTAAGGTCAGTAGTGAAACCTAAATTATTAGTTCCAAAACCAATAAAAAATTCTCATTTGGTTACCTTTATGACTTTGGCAGGTTGGAAGGAATTCAAATTTCAAAAGACGCATCTTTTCAGTGTTAGTACCAAAACTCAATAAGCATGTGGGTAACCGATGTTACGTTATTAAAGAGCTCCCAACCTCTAACGGTGCATATTTTTTCATATTTTTAGTTGGAATCTAATTCTACTAGTGCCGAACAGCTATTACAGAGCTCCGAAACTGATGTTCTGAACCACTTTACTCACATTGCAAAAGGCTCATTTCCCAATATATATGTGTCTTTTCTCTATTAGTCTATAATCTGTGTAACTCATTTCAATACATCAGCAACAAATAAGTCTTTTCAATTGTTGAATTGGGTGGACCAATTTTCAGATAAGTATGAAAATGTAATGGAAGTTCCGACACCCACTCTACCAACCCATAGATTAAATATGTACATTTAAGATTGTCGGTTTATACCATTGGTTGGATATCATTTTTCTAATATTATAGTATTATAAACATCGAGCTCTTTTTTTCTATTATAAATAGGAGTACCCAGGGTCCCTAGTTTCATACCCTGGTTATGCGAGTGCTGTATTTATTCATTTGTAGATTGATTCTCTATAGCATTATATCAGTAGTACTGGGGGCAATGACTACAATGCATATACTTCATTTTTTAGATATGGTAGGAGTGTTGTTTTTATGTTTCTCGTGTCGCCAAACAATGGCATTTAAAAGTTTATGAGTAGGAATTATTTTAGTAATTCACAACAGCTGACAGAGTATTTTCAAAGCTTTTTGAAAAAAGGTTACCCAAAATACTATTGTTTGTAGTTGTTGGTTCTACATGGGAAGGCTTAGCAGAATCTTGAAGTTGTTGATGTGTGTTGCACTTTCGCAGTTTACCCTGTTGGTTGATTTCAAAATGTAAAATGTCGTCTCTGTTAGTTGGTTTATTCGTTGGGAACATAAGATTACGGTGTTTAATATTAATTGGAGGAAAATATGACCAACTTCTTCGTCTGATTTATGAAATGATATCTATATGGATGTCTATCATGATATGAAGTTTATCATTATGATTATGTTTTCATTAATTTGAGTTTAATGTAGTATACAATTCTTACTTCTTATGCCTATAAATAGATGACTTGATGAAGGCATTGCATCATGTCTATATTGAGAATAAACGATTTTTAAGCACAACAGCATAAAGGATTTTTAGGGAAAAAGTGGCACTTTCTGATAGGTTTAAAAATATAAAAAGAATTTTAACAAATATATTAAATCTTTCAACAAAATATCCATTATATATTATATTTTTCAAAATTAATTAATAAATGTGACATTTTTCAAGTTCCACGTGGCCACGCCACAAGCAAAAGACGTTATTAAAGAGTTTCTCATCTACAACGTACCACTTTTTTTCATTTTTTCAATTGGAATTTAAATCTACTAGTCCCGAGCATCTATTAAAGAGCTCACAGACCGATGCTCTGAAGTCCTTAACTCACCAAAAGGTGCACGTTCCCAATATATATGCGTCTTTTCTCTGTCAGTCTCGAATATCAGTAACCTATTCCAATACGTCAGCAGCAGTCCAGACTTTTCAATCGTTGCATTGGGTATTGGGTACAACAGTATTTTGATAAGTATGAAATGGAAGTTCTGATACTTGAGGAAAATTATGATATGCACTCAACCAACACAAATATTTAAATCTGTCCAATAAAGTTTTTCAATTTAAAATAACTTATAGAAAATCATTTTTTCTAATATAAACACCATAAAGCACGTCAAGCATCTTTATTCTATTATAAACACGGTCCTTTGGGTCCTTAACTCTCATAACCTAATGAAGCGAGTGTTGTTTTGTTTCCTTTTTAGTTTCCGTCTCTACATAATTATATGTGTGGTTTATGTTGTATTAATAGTGTCGGTGGCAACTGTGCATAGACTTCATTTTACAGACCCTGGCGGCATGGTGTTAGTTCTTAGGTTTTCCGTGATGATAAACAATGTTATTTGAAAAGATAGTAGCCATTTGAAGGGATGAACACCGGCACACAGAGTATTTAGAAAAATGCTCTCAACATTAGTCTGACTACTGCTGCTTGTTGGTGTTCAAAACTACATTTGGAGGAGGCGACCAATGCAGAGCGAATTGTCAAGCTTTTAATGTGTATTAGCAGTTGGGCTTTTTTCCTATTTAAGTTATCAAACTTTTTCCTACAATGAAGGCAGCCGGTGAGGAAGGCTACAACAATGATATCTTCTAGGTGGGCTTGCTAAAAATTCTAAGAATAATAAAGAAGATTTAGGGATATTTCTTTTGTTTGTAATAAAATTTTGATTGCCAAGTGGCGAAAGTGAATGGAGTTGTATTTATTTTTTGAAATTGTAATCAATTGCTATTGCAAAGGGATTTCAAAAATATTTCACTTGGCAGTCTGTTACGATCTGTCTGACCTTAAATATGGCAAAATTAGTAAGTTAATATTACTAATCAATATATGATAAGAATGAAAGCAAAAATAAAAATAATATTTTCCTTAGTAGAGGGAACCCAATTAAACTTATTATATATATAATGTAAACACATTAAGTATTTTTAAAACTCATATTTGCAAATTTAATAACACAACATTTAAACAAAGTAAACAAAAACATATTATGACATTACATAATCGTCAACTATGCGAATGGAGAAAAAAACATTGTGTATAAAGTGTTCCTTCACATGGTTTTTTTGGTATATGATTCGAATAAACTAAAGTAACTAACGAATAAAAATAAATCTAGAAGTAGTAAAAATGATAAAAATAAATGATCCAACAAAATTTATACATACAAAAAATATCGTATAAATCTAAAAATATTGTTTAAAAGTTTCCAACCCGTTTTTTAGAGTTATAATATTAAACGTCACATTTGTGATGTGAATTCATTAGGCAAACTTGTTGCATTTGTTATTTCAGTTTAAGTTGGAAATAACAAGTATCTAAACCGCAATACACAATTTCCAAAGTTGATTGAATTTATGACTACCGCCTGTTACAGTCTTATCAGTTTTAATATTAAACTAAAACTCTTAAAAGGAACATTGATTTGTCAAATCAAAAGGCGCATGTTACCAATGTATAAGCGTCTTTTCTCTGTCAGTCTCGAATCTCCGAAACCCGTTCTGATATGTTAGCATCATTGATTTGTCTTTTCAGTTGTTGCATTGGGTACAAGAGTTTTTCGGTAAGTGTGAAATAGAAGTTCTGAATTTGGATGAAAATTCTGAAACCCATTGAAACAACCAAAAAATTAAAAGTGTCCAATCAAGTTGTTTGGTTTAAAACAATTTATATAGAATAATTTTTCCAATAAAATACTATTATACAAACTGGCCATCCTTTTCTATTATAAATAGTAGTGAAGGCAAACAAACCCTCGGCCATTGCTATCAATGGCAGTTTTTCAGTTGCTGTCAATTGCTATCAGATCCGAAGAAAAAAATTCATTTGTAGCTATTAATGGCAACAAACGACATATCTGGACAATTCTTTTATAAATACATTTTCTAAATATTGTGGTTTATTGGTATATGTAGTTGCATAACTTTTATTTGTACGATAACTACATGTTTTGGTGGGTTTACAACATTTGTGAGATGTGTCTTCCGTGTTTTGTTCAAGATGAACGACAAATCACAATATCTAGAAATTAGTGGTCTTTTTCAAGTGCTGGCAAGCTTTTCAACCTTTTCTTCGAGGTTGCGGGTTGCTTATTTTACGCCTTAATCATGGAGGCTAGATGAAGACCACCGCATGAATGGTAGTCAAAGCCCCTACCATTGCAGATGATGATGATCAGGGGTAGAATTAATGGTCTTTGTGGATATCTACAAATCCACGAAGCTTGTTTAGATGCTTGCATATGCAGCTCAATTGTGTCCATAGTGAAGAAAACGAATGAATACAAATATATTGCAGAATTTGTCTATAAGGACCACAGATGTAAATGGAGGGTCTGTGTATCACGCTTAAAGAGGCAATCGATGATGAAGGGTACAACAATCATGTCTTCTATGTGGTCTTGGAAAATACTGAATATTTATACTTATGAAGATTTAGGGATATATTATTATTTGGTCATTTAATTTCATTACTAGCAAAAGTTTCAAATTTTAGGAATTTGTATGCTTTTTTTAATTTCAAGTTTACTACTAAAAAGGGATTGTTTCCTTTACATGGATCGATTATTTTGAGGTCAATTTAAGTATAATGTCCTTGTTCATTTTACCAACTTGGACTTTAAATATTAATTTAATATTATTTCTTCAAGATGCATATCATTATACTTACCAAACTTATGTGATATTAGGAAAAATGAGTACATGATTGGTACGATGATTCTTGACATGGTTCTCTTCGTATATATGATTCTTGACAATGTTGTCTATCAATATAAGATTTGTATAAATCTTCACATGATGGTCATCAATTATGTTATACTATGCAATTAAGCTGATAAGATGTTTTTAAAATTTGTGCCTTTTCTTTATGCGCACATAAAGTGACTTCTATATAATACGAAGAGTATCGAACATTTACATATAGAGTATCGACCTTTTTTACGTGAAACCTAAAATATCACATGCTCTCCAAATGATTTGAGTATACGTTGCTCTGATGAAGTTTCGAAACCCACTTCCATAGGTTCGACACTAGTTAAATTTGGTGTTTCCAGCCGAAACTATCTTTGCAATTGTAATTTTAATAAATGTCAAATAACATCTATACAAAGTTTCAGTATGCTATGTCTTGGACTAAAATTATTAACGAAAATTCTGAGATTCACAGTTGCACATTTTGAGTTGTTTTTCAGAACTTTACCATAAGATTCAGTTCATTATATAAAGAACTTATAATAAAAGAAGAATGGAACAATACATAAACAGTCAAAAGTGATCTTTTTTTTGAAGATGTGACCAAGGAATTTCAACCCAAAAAAACCCTCGCAAACCTTGCAAAGCACTGGGGATTGTTCTTGTAAATCAGAGCAACACCCTCATAATTCGGGTGAGGGTCGTCTGGGTTTGGAACACGTGGCAAACCCAGTATACACGCAAGAATCACCACAACTCTAATACTATGGCTCCACATTTCATGGAGGATGTCCAGCCTAATGCCGCCAAATTTAGTGAAGTTGGGATGGAAGACGTCCCCATCAAATTGAAAAGCAAACTACATAAACAGATAACCATTATCTTAGAAATGCTTCAGCATAAAAAATATTTGCAATGTAAAACAACAATCTTGGGAGGTTTATTTCATTACCCTAGAAGGTCTCATAGGGTAATCGGGTGAGAAGAAAATTCTAACTTCAAAATCATGGCCTTCGAACGGGCTGCCCTCTAGTGCAGCCATTTTAAGTCAATAACGAAACAGACAATCATCGACATCTGTCGTAACTAAAAAAAATAATAAAAATTATAAACTGTCTGAAAACATTTAAATGTTTCCTAAAAGACAACGTAATAGAGGAATGTTTACCAGAAACCAGATAAGGGGCTACTAACGGATTCTCCAACGCAGCACGATGGAACTCCCTACGAATAAATGCACGCGTATCCATGATGATCTGACAAAGTAGATGAAGAAATAAGACAATAATGAGAATGAAAATTTACAACACTTTGTTGGGGTATTTATAGGGAAGAGCGGGGCCAATTTTCCATCTAGATTAGGGTTTTACAATTTTGAGGTTGTTCATATGTCAACCCCTTATTGATTAGGAAAAATTATTACACATGAGCACGTGAAGGGTCAGTATTTAATATTTAACATGGCACATTTAGGACAGGCAGAATGTGGCTTTTCATTAATACAAAAAGTACCAAACGTTTGTGTATAAAGTTTCGCACTTATTATTGGAAACCTAAAACATTACATGTTTTCCTAACGATTTTAGTTTAAGTTGTGGTTTAAAAGTATATGAACCGTCTTTGACAATTTTGATACAAAACTAAATGTGTCGTTCCCACCCAAAAATATATTTTCAGTTATAATATTAAACGTCACATATATGACTTCCAGAACATGGTGTCTCACTAATTTGACGAGTATCAAATTTTTCTATATAAAGATTCAAACTTATAATGTGAAATCACAAATAAACCAGTTTTGCCTAACGGTTTCAGTTTAAGTTGGAAATTACAAGTATCTAAACTGCAATATTCAGTCTCGAAACTATCTTCAATTTCTGATTCTCGCTTGATACAGTCTTGTCAGTTACATTATTAAACTAATACCCTTAAAATACCTCCACCCTAATTGCTACTTTCAACAGAAACTAAAAAGTGTAGGTCATTCTGTCTTCCAAAGTACGTGAAGTAGAAGGAAGAAAAAATGGATAGATGGATTCTATCTTTGAGGAGACCGAAACTCCCACCTGCAGTTGTGGAAAGCCATCCGTGTTGAAGAAATCTTGGTCAGATAATAATATGGGAAGAAGATTTTTTTGGTGTTCTAACCATGGGAACAGATTTCGCAAATCATGTACTTTTTTCCAATGGTTTGAACAGCCAATGATTCCACGTGCCGAGGTACTTATTCTTGGATTCTTAAGGAAAGTCTGGGCAAATGGTAGGGGAAGAAGAAACGAAAATATAGATTGGGTTCTTACTTTGAAAGGTTTTGTTGCAGTGACTTGGTTTTCTCAGGGATAAGAGATTAAGGTTGATCTTCATCCTTGTTTTTAGAAGGTTGAAGAAGACAAATGGTAGGTCTCTTTTGACTAATGCACTATCGTTTTGGCTTTAAATGGCATTTAACTTGTAGAAATTGCCATATCCATTTGATACGACGAGTATCAAACCTCATATATAACATCGTTTACTGACTATTTCAGTTTAAGTTTTTCTTTCCAGTTTTGCAAACCCGTATCCATAGTTGCAAACCTACTGTACAACACGATTTATCTTAACATGACTAGTATCAAACATTATACATCGAGGGTTCAAAACTACTGTATAATACAATTTGCCTTCTGTAAAATTGGTGTTGGGTGGTGACTGTACAACATAATTGTATCAAAAAATGGGGACACTGCCAGATCCCCACTACTCAGCAAAAACGAAGATCGACTATTGACTTTTCGAACATCAAACCAAACTTTCTTACATGCACTTATCGTCTAAAATTTCTTAAAATATACACTTATCGTCTATCAAGATGGGACCAATGGCCGTTTCTGAAAAAAGTTATTTGATGGTTACGAATCGAAGCATAATATGTTGCCAGCCCAAGCGAAAGTGGGGACCAAGTGTCAGACTAATATCCTCAGATTAGAAATTTATCAAAACCCAATTTTGTTAGACCGGAATAGAATAGAAATCAATAACTATGATTGCAAATCGAATTAATATGATGTAATTGTAAAAAGATAATGGTTTAAAAATGAACCTAACTCATTCCAGTATGGTTCAAGGTGCCTTCTTTTGTCGCGTAATAGTTGTTGGCAGTTTATAACCCTTTCTCTTCATCCATCTCTTATGTGCTTCCACATCTTTGTGCAGATCCAACCTCTTCTGGTTTTCTTGATCCGTACATAGATCGTATACCAACTTCATCCTGTCACATTCTCTAACTACCTATTATTGGAAATAAATAAATATGTTAGTAAAAAGACCGAACATTAAAACCATTCAATGTTTGATTATACATGAAACATTAATGGTAATCATTCACTTATGATATTCACTAGGTGTTCTATTTTGGTACCTGACCGTATGGCTCTCGTCCATGCAATGACGAACATACCACTATCCAATCTATCAAGTTTGATGCGGTTCTAGTCATTTAATTACTAATTTCATGATAACAATAAAGAATATGGAAAGCTGGATACCTATTTCCTTATGTCATGACTTGAGGAAGTTTAAAGTTCAGCTTGTCAAATGCCACCTTCGGTGTGCCAAACACCATAACGAAGACCTCATTCTTAGCATATTCCACTAACGTGCTTATATGGACATCAATAACATACAATGATAACAATAAATTTCATTCATGCATGCTAATAACAAACAATGCTAACAAGGTGACACAGAAAACAGATGTGTTCTCACCATTATCTTAACTGCTTGCTCTCTAAACGGACTTGTCGGAGTATCCCCTAAGCTATCAAGTAGCCAAACTTCACTACATTCCATATGAATCACACACAAGTACCAGTGATTATTCTCATAATTCATGGGGACGAATACTTGCAAAATTGTGCCATCAACTTCTTAAAATTTACCATATCCCGAAACAACTTAACATGTTTCCTTTAATAGATTATGGCTTACAATATCAGCGCCAGTCATGTCCACCCAATACTACATTGTACCTTATAGAAACCTGCAAACCATTCTGCCTAGACAGTTGGACTTGCTCGAACAGTACTCTACAGTAGATATAGTATTTTACTTATAATCAAGAACAATTTATCAACAAACAAATATGACATAAACATTTTATAAGATGGTAAAAAAATATACATCAATATTACAAGCATAAAGACCCGTTGTTTACTCCCTTCTTTCACCACCTTGCGATTCTCGAAGAAGCACACCATATCAATAATCTTGGTAACTTAAATAACAATAATGACCACAATGCAAAATAGGTTGTAAGTGTTTCACATAATTTTAAGCCATACACGATATTTATTACACTAATTGTATCGTCGACACATGTATCTAGTCGTAACACATCCATATCAGTTATTTTGGCATCACAGATGTCGCATGTAATCACCATATAACTTGCATACAAACATTTTATTAAGGTAATGATTTTACATTTCACAATATGGCAGTTTTTTATCGGTAAAAGTGTATGATTTTATTAAATGGAATCATACAAAGCCATCACACTCAAAGGCCTCATTAAAAACCTCTCTAATCCTAAATGGAGGAAAATAGTACCAATGAGCGTGATCAAAGGTTAGAAACGCCCAAAAATAATAAACCATAACATGCAAAACATACATAAATCACCCCACAACACAATCAACTCGTGTCATCATACGAATCAAAGTGTATCAGTCAATACCACTTTTACCAGCGAATCAGCCAGAATTTTTGGCTTCTCGATATATATTACTAAAGCACACACATTGTAAGGATTCGCATGCCTCATTATTCTATCTGAACCATTGCTAATGAATCTAAAGGAGTCGAACAGTGATAAGATCTAGGACATTACTACCTTCGAAACCAATTCAATCACCATTGATTGTACACATTTCCACTTAGACTCGTACGCCAACCCCAATGCATGACTCCAACACTCAACACAACCAAAACTTCAATTCGCTGAACCACATCCAAGTATCGTTGATTAATGTTTCCAAACTACTCTTATTCCATTCTTTTAGAAAGCCTTTTAGCCCCTTTAATTTACTCACCATTGTCGGAGACCCCTCTAAAGTACTCAATCGACACCATTCTTATCCCATAGTGTGTATATTACTCGGATTTGATAACCAAGAAATGAAATATTGGCTATCAAATTCGCAAACCTTGTAATCTACTCAAGACGGCTACATCGATTTCTAAGGCCAAACCAAATGAAGCATTTACCCTCAGTTTAGATTAGAGCAGCCAAGATGCTCATCAGCCTTAACGAACATGTTGAAGTCACCTCCCAAGCACCAGTCTATTTGACGCGCAACCAATATTCCTCCCAAAACATCCCCAAAACTTGCTTGATTTGCCACCACACATGGGGCATCACCCCTCAATCATCACCTATGTATCAACTTCGAGGAAGTGATAAAGCGCAATGCATCCAAAATCGCCACCACTCCTCCTGACCTACCTACGGACGGTGCAAACACAATCAAAGCTATTTGTATACCAAAACCGACTCACCAAAATATCATTTGGCATCTCCAATTTAGCCTCCTATAAAAGAACCATCTCACACTTTTTTGTCACAAAAGACGTTGAACCAGTTTACGTTTCAACGCCGAGCCAATTCCCCTCACATTCCACGAAAACAATCTCATCGCGCAGCTAGATTATTTTTGCTCACGCGCTTCGATCATCCGCGTGATATCATGCAAAATTTTCTCTCTTTTACCAATCGTTACAACCCTAATCAGTTTTCCCAAATCCAGCGTTTCTCGTGCCTCCTCAACATCGCACGCTTCCGATTATAAAAATCTGAATCTGACAAAGATCCATTTGTAATTGCCGGCGATGGTGGCAGATTTTTCTTTGATCTGCCTCTATTTTTTGCAAGTTTCTTTTCAACCTCACCGCGTTCGCCTGGCGATAAAAAATCAACACAATTTCATTTAATTGTCGTACTCGTCTATTCTCCCCATTATACTCTATTGTTGTTGCTTTATCAGCCCTGGGCATTTCACTCCTCGACTCATCCCCCAATCTCGGGTTCGCTCTATTGACCACTAAATCCACCACCACTGGGAAGCCCTCGTCAACCTTACTCAATTCAACAATACCCTCACTTGACAGAACATCCATATTTTGTTGGCTCTCCCCTTCTCGATGTACCACACTTACATCCCAAATACGCTCAATATGGCTAGACTCCACTGCCTCAAGAGTGAAAGAATTACGCACCACTGTTCCCTCATTTGACATCTCATTTCCTACCTCCTTCCCCGGGCTAGATATCTCAATCTCTAAGACATTTTTGCTTACTGTTTCATTAGAACTAATCTCTATTTCACGGCTGCAATCACACTTTAGACCAATTGCTTCCTCAATTTCTGTAACATAAATCTAGAATGTATTATCACTTATATACAGGTCAATCAATTCCTCAATGTGTGTATTCCAGTCTATTTCAATTTGAAAATGATAGCGCTCAAACTTTGATAGCGACAATGTCTCTATATTAATCCTAACGAGTTCGCCTCAAAGCACCGCAATGTTCTTAAATGTTTCTTCGAACCAACCATGGAGTGGAATTCCACTTACAGATAACCAAACCCTTCGGTTTGGCAATGGCATCGTAGGTGACAATTCCATTAAGTTCTCCAACCAATGTTCCAGACTCCCATTACCCAAAGTTTCCTGCCTCGATTCCTTATCCTCAAACGTAAGTAATACTAGTGATCCCGCAACCCTCATTACTGAGAACCCTGTCAATTTTGCCTTCATGAATTCCTTTGTAAAGTCCGATATTTGGCATGGTTGACAGCAAAAACCTAAGGCACAATTTTGCAAGATTTCCCATTTTTCAACATCAATTACACCCTCTAGCCATTTGCGTTTTGCCTCTAAATTGTGATACCCTTTCAATGTATTCCTATCGTCTAAAGTCATATCCTCTTTGTTTCGTTCCACTTGTGAATTCACTATATTAGGCTTGTTTCGCATCGGACTATAATGATTTGAATGTTGTCTCTAATATGGTTTTGTCGAATCAGTAAAATTTCCATCACTTTTTTACCTCCAAAACGTATCCCTAGTATCCCTTTACGCCATCATAACCCTAATTTTTTATCCATAAAGCCTAAACCCATGAAATCTCTCAATAACTCGATCGGCATCAGCTTTCGATCCCAAACGCACAAACCCAAACCTAGTTCCATCCCTCGCTCTCTTTCTCGGCACATAAACATCAACCACAACCCCATGTCTGTCTTGCCACACTCCTTGCCAATGTAATTGTTCCGGCAAGTTTGATACAAACACTGTCCAAACCCTTTTTCTGTGTTCTCTCGATTACGTTCCCCTCATAATTTGGGATAAACTTTTCAGTTTTGTTAAACCTTACCCAGAAAATAATAAACAGAGCAAACTATACAAGGCGCAAGGCCAAACTACGCACAAAGACCACATCTCAAACGATTGAAAAACTAGGCAAGGCAAAAGAACAAACACATGATGTGCAACAAAAAACGCAGCTTTCCTATATACTTTCCTATCCCACGGTGATATCTCCCATTTTAACCATGGCAAAAGCAAAATCAGAGCTGAAAGTTGAAGGGTTCCTGCTGTTCTCGTTCACTATGCTATTGAATCTCGCCGACAATTAGGGTCGTATCACTGGTCATATTTTATACAATCATCTTAAACCAGCGTAAAATTAAAGAGTTTTACGATGTGTAACGATTGAAAAATTAGGCTAGGAAAAAGAACAAACACTTGATGTGTAATAGATAGTTTATATTTTATACAATCATCTGACTGTGTCTTGTTAAGATAGTTTCGATTATAGTTCTCAGATGTATAAACAATATGACAAGTTAAAGTTATAAAGTTTAAGGCTTACTCTTACACTAATGAGGTATTCCATAAATTGTAATACCCCAAAATTTACTAAGTTGGTTAAGGGTCATTTAGCACTAAGATAATAGCTTAAAAGATAACTTAGTGACTAAAATGACAAAAATGTGAAAGTTGGGATTTCTTTAATTATGGGTTTTGGAAAGGAAATTTCTAAGGTTTAAAGGTATCACGTGATAGATAGTGAATTGAGTAAGATATTCTTAAAGTTTGGTTGAATTCCAAGGAAAATTATAATGGGAATTGAAGTTTAAAAGGGTAGTGACCAAAATGTAAATTTTGAAAATTTTATGGCTAAAGTACAAACTTTGGAAAAGTTTAGGGACTAAAGTTGTAATTTATCAAAAGTTAAGTATTTTTATTTCATAAATAAACAGATCACCTAAGGGTGTGAATCGAATGCGGAATTATTGGTTCGATCTGATACTTTGATTGTTGGGAAAATCGCAGTTAAAGTTTAAGTGGAATTCGGATACCCGGATCGAAATGGAAAATTTTGAAATTTTTTCATATGATAGGGAAAGGTTATAAAAGTAATTTCCAAGTGTTGGAAATATTTTTAGTTTGATTCAAGATGAATCCTACAGTTTATTTCTGAGTAAAGGATTATTTATCGGTATATTGGATCGAATGGAAATTTTGGAGAGTGATCCAAAAGCTATGGAAAAGTCATGAAATATTATTTTAAGAATATTTTATTATGTTTGGTTGAATTCTAACTAGATTTTAATAGATTGTAATGGAATGGCAATTTTTAAACAAACTAGTAAATAAAGACTAGTTGGAGGGCAAATTGGTCATTTGGCCCCAATGGAAATTTTGAAAATTATAAAAAGTTATAAGGGCAATTTTGGAAGGATAAAATGGAAGATTAAATCTTGCCCCTTGATTGATGATAAAATCAATCTCAACCATTGGAGAAGAAGGGCAAAATTGTAATTTCACTATTAAATGAATTTAATATTCATTTAATAGATATATATGTAAAATAATGGTGAAAAGCTGAACATTTTGATCATCTTTTCCAGCCAAAAACGCGAGGGCTAGGGAAAGGAAGAGAAAAAAAATTCCACGCTCGATTCAAGCCCCGAAACTCGGTTTTCAGGTAATCTCTTCAACTACAAAGTTATTCTACTGTTCAAGCTCTATCTTTTGATATCAATAATTCATGGAATCCATGCTTGATTGATGATAATTTACATGAGAAAGAAATTAGGGTTTATGGATCAAATTGGGGCTTTTGAGATTTTATGATTCCATTATTGAATTTAAGTTGAAATCAAGCTAGTATGATGTTAAAATCATGATATTGAGTTGGGATTTAAGTTTTACATGTTTTGATTATTATGAAGATCATTAGGGTTTATGGATTCAAGTTTAATTTAGGGTTTGTGATGTTGAAATAATGATCTAGTAAGCATGAAATGTTGTTTGGAAGCAAAACCCTAAGTTAAATTGTGTAGGGACCATTTCGGTAACTTGAAAAGTTGAAGGACCAAATCTGAATTTTTAGAATTTGGAGTGTATTTATGTTATTAATGATGTTAGAGATAAGAAAATGAAGTTAGAATGCCAAATTGATGTTGAATTGAATTAGTGACCATTTTGACAATTTGTCAAAGTTAAGTGACCAAATCGAAATTAAAGTTTTGTATGGGGTTAAATCTGATTTTTAGTTTTAATAACGGATTTAAGGTAGTAATGTTGAATTGAGGACCAAATTGCAAAGTTAAGAAGCTTGAATCCTTATCTTTGCATTTTAGTGACTATTTCGGTAAAGAAGGAAAATTAAGGAGAATTATTGTGAATAATTATTTGGTGAAGAATGTGATGAGTTGGTGGTTTAAAGCTAGTGATTGGACTAAATTGAAAAGTATAAAAGTAAGGAGAAGTTAGTATAAAAGTTGAAGTTGTTTATGGAAGCTGTGTAGAAAAACTGGTTTATAGCAGTAACTTTGAAAATTCACCATAAATTCTACAAAAATGGTTAGATGGTGAATTTTATACTGATGTAGAGATTTGTTCGTCTAGTTTCGTTTCTATCAAACGGAAACTGATTTTGAGTTCTGAGTAAAACGATATGAATTTTTAAGTGGTGAAAGGTCAGAAAACAGTATAGCAGGCTGTTCCGAAATTCAATACTAGAAATTGATTTTGAAAATTCGCCATAAATTGTACAAGTTGAATTTTGGCTATTAATTTATATGGTTGAAAAGCTTATTGAATCTATTTTCTTTCAGAACAAATGGAATCGAATTCCGAGTTGTATATTATTTTATAGAAATATTTCTTTGGAGGTACTGCAAACTGTCAGAAAATGAGAATTGATACACTTTGTATCTAAGGTTGACTAGTAAGCTTGAAAAGGGTTAATGGAAGTTCAAATTGGTCACTAAGGACCATATTGTGTTTTTTAACAATACAAGGAATAAAAGAAAATGTTTGGAGATTTTTTATTCAAATAATTATTTTGGACAATATGTCTAAGATATTGTTAGATTGGAATCTAACAAATATTTTACTTATTTGAATTATTAAGTTCGAATCAAGGGAGGTTTGAGGTACAATGAAGGAAAGGATCAAAGAGGACTTAGTGATGCATACTAATACATGGCCCAGGTGAGTGCAATTGCATACATGTCATACTACACTGATATTTTATACATGATTGGGATGGCTTGCGATGAGCCTACCCTAAATTATTGTTGCTATGATATTTATGTTATTGAGCTTATGATTGACATATCGTAATATGTCAAGAATTGAAATATAAAATGCATTGATCATATGATTACTTACATTGATGAGATTGAAAATATTATTTCTAGTATAAACTGCCAAATGTTGATATATATATATATATATATATATTGATTGATATATGTTGCTATTGATGACATAAATGATGAAATAAAACCCAATGTATGATATAGAGGTTCGATGGTATAGTTGGATATCCATAGGGTCGTAAACAGCTGTATAAATATTCTAAGCACTCCGGTGCAATATTCATAAATACTCATTGAGGGTATAATCATGCAAGGTTTGGGTATACGGAAACACTTAGGGTGTTAAGCACTACGGTGCAATTTTATTAATACTCAATGAGGGTATACTCATGCATGGTTGGGGTATACGGAAGCACTTACGGTGCAAATAATATACATACTCAAGAAAGGTTGGGTATGGGGGGATGACTTGTGTACATAGAATCTTTTGATTCGATACCTTGGGCTAAATAAATTGAAAAGAATCAAAAAGAAACAAGAAGATAAGCTTGAAAGCTTGCAGATAGAAATGGAAAAAGGTATTGGTAAGCATTGAAAGCTTACAGATGAAAATGACAACGATATTGGTAAGATCTAATCTTAGCACTTTGATATACATATTTATTTATGTTAACGAGCATGTAATGGTAAGGTGATCATATGCATTGTTAATCATTAATATTGATATTATGACAATTGCACTTGAATTTGAGTTATTGCCTCACTAAGTAAATACTTATCGTGTTACTGTTTTGCACGTAGGAAAGAAGAAATGGTTGGAGTAAGGAGCATATACGGACATCATCAATCAATAACAAGTACATCAGTATCAGTAAGATACTTTTGATATTGTTTGATATTTACTAGTTGGCATGTATATTAAAAGGGTATGCCTACTCTGATAGAATTTGTATTTTATTTGGTATCTAGATGAATTTTAAATCATACAGTTTTACTAATTATATATAGACAAATTAAATTGATAAGTTACTGCTGAAAATAAACTCGATTTGAAGATGAAATATTATTTTTAAACTATACGCGAATAACTAGATTTGTAAATAAAAACTAAATACATTGTAATATTTTTAAAGAAATAAAATTTTACCAAATTACAAATGTAGAGGGTTTTATGAATATTTTGTGACATCTCTGTCTCGTATTCAATGATGGATACTTGAAAAGGGGTGTTACATAAATAATCATAGTTCTTATTCACCAAGCCCATCAAGTAGTACAACATACACTAATGTCTTTGACCCTTCATCTTTAGCCTTTCACAAGAATGATATGATGGTAACCACGATAATCATAATTCATGTGAACGAAAACAAAAATCATAACCATTAAGGGACAATATTTAATTCGATGGCCTTAATGGCCAAAATTGTATTATTTCCAATGTTCCCTTTGATGGGCTTAAGGCCCAATGCTCGATGGCCAATGTTCAATGCATATGGAAACCACCATCTACTATTATTAACGTACATGGTACACACAATTACCATTGTGAATGGAAATTACACGGAATAATTTTCCCAATTAAATTTTGAAACTTTATGCAGTTGAATGGTTATTCTTTGAGAGTCAAGGGGATTTTCGACTAACCTGGCTGCCATCCTTGGTAGCCTACAACGGAATAGTACACAAGTCAAGGCCAAGCCCATAGGTCCATGGAAAAGATGAAATTGATCTTTAAAAGTTAATTGTAGCTTTAACCTTTTTCTTCACTGGTGCTGGACAGTCAGATTTTTTATCTCCATCTATGCTCTGCTTAACTCGACTTGGGGGTGTTTTGAACTTGGAATGAGTAACAGTTTTTGCTGTCTCTGTAGGAATACGACTCTTACCATTCTCTCTCATGGGTGACGTCTACATAACGTTATGGTCCAAACCCTATTAATTTTAGTCACAATATAGGCCTTGTCAAGCTTCATATTCCTTGACATCATTTACAAAGAATCTTTCATACCGTCCTACATTTATTTCAGAACACCAACAATTTTGACTTCTAAATTGTTTATTTTTAGTTCAAAACTGTCCATGTTCTCCTCCACAATCTTCTTCAACCTAGTCATCTCGGTCCTCACTTTCGCGACAACTTTAGAAATACTACTTAAGTTCTCTCCCAACATCGTATCATCAACCCCCCTATACTGTCCAATTTCTTCTCGCCTTTAATTTGCTTCTTAATTCCCATTTTCACAACCTCTTTTAGCCCTTTCACCTCATACATTATTTTCTCCCCACATTCAAATTTCTTTTCAATTCCCGTATTGACATCCTCTTTTACCTCATTCACCTCGGACATCATTTGTTGAATCATCTCCCACAACATTTCCCTCGTTGCATCGCTATCGTTGTATATTGCAACATCATACTCCGTGGAAGCAACCTTGCAAAATAAATAAATATTAAAATTTCACCTTCCCCAAAATAAATGATTAATATTATGACACATTACGTATTACCTTATGTCTCTTCGAAGCTTTCCTGCCTTTGCTTGCTTCCATGACTTAACCAGCTTTAGGTTCTTTAACAGTTTTAGGTAATGGCTGCTTCCAAGCAATAATGTTCACCATGAAAGTATATAATTAATTAACCATGACCGCAATTGACATAATAGAAGAATAATAATCCAGTAGATACCTTTGGTATATTCACAACTCGGGTGCTCTTCAAGCGGGCATAAACACACGCGACCTCTAACTGCACCCAGTGCAAAATGTGAGCCTTACCACCATTAGAAGCTGCATTGGCTATGCTATCAAATCCAAACCAATAATCATATAGCCTAACCTGAATTCCATATCATTCACAACACAACATTAATTTATATGACAAAACTCAATTCCACTCATTTCTCATTACTAATGCTAATTAAACTTTACCTCTAAGACTGCAATGCACCCTTTTAGGTAAACGTGGCTTCTCGGCCTATGTATAAAGATTATAGCGCCAATAAGTGTATCGTAAACATATTTGGCCCAATTCACTTTTTCCTGTAAGTAATCGTCGCACAACAACTTCAACAAATTTGGACTTAGGCGTATCTCAGCAGTAGAACACAGAAAAACTCCAATAATGTTTAGCAGCACCCTTGCTTTCAAAGCATCCCCTTCAAAAGAACCAAACAATACATCTCGCTTGATTTTACCAAATATGAATAACACTCCTATCTAAATCAAAACTTTCCATCAATTTCCCACATAGGTCCCGGTGTAAGATAACACTCCTATCTAAATCAAAATTTTCCATCAAAACTTTCCTAACCTATGAATGAATTCAAATGAATTTAAAATTTTACACATCATAAAGCGCTGAAACCTACCTCATGAGTCATTTTTTCCTCAGTTTGCTTCATCTTTTTACATTCACCTTTACTGTAAAACATGAAAAAACCAAAGGTATACATTTAGTAATTATGCATTTCGATTAAATAAGAACACGTAAATATCAATTTACTAAAACTGCATGAAGGGAGGAACTATTTTCCTTTCGTATGGCTTCTCACATATGGCTAGGATCTCAGACGGAGCTTAATTAGCAACTTCGTTATCTGCAACTTCATTATCAGCAACTTCATTACCATCTTTATCAACAAAGTCTTTATGAACTTCATTATTACCTTATTTATCAGCAACTTTGTCAGCAACTACTTTGCCAACTTCATCAGCCCTTATTTACCAACATCATCAAAAATGGGATTCAAATTTACAGTAGTCATCCTAAAGATTAAATCTTCAAATGAGTCAGTGTAGAAACAAACCAACTCACTCATAAATAAACTCATCCTCATTACAAACAAATTTAACCTTTTAAAGTTAAAGTCGATGAGAACTTACCATTTAAAAAAGCGAAAGATGACAAAATTTTCAATTTAAATAGATTTCCTCCAATAAGAAATGGAACTCCATTAAAAAATTTCAAAACACAAACCCTAGATCTCAAGTATTCCATAAATAAACAAAAAACTTAGGGTTTTGCTTCGCTTGTTACCTTTGCAATGGAGATGATTGCACAGGTTCAGCTGCATACCTAAGTTCAGGTTTTGATCCTTTGAACTGACTGAAACGTTTTTTCCTAATTTTAGAGGGTTCTCCAAATTTTCAGAGGGAAAATGAATTCTAAACCTAAAATGTTATTAAACAAGTGAAGGTCCAAGTCTCATTCTAGGAGCTAAAGGGTTTTATTCGCTATGAGTAGCGAAACGACAACGTACGTTTCGAGACCTAAAAGAATCACTAGAAATATGAATCGTTAAACCGAAAATATTATCATCTTCAACTTTAGGTTGCGTAACTTCTTTACAAATTCCGATACTTGCCAATTTCAGCTAATATATTATCTACTTCCTAAACTTTTACGGTTTCTACGTATACTTTTATCTATCCAACATACCTTTCTACATGTTTTGGTACATACATGTACGTTCCGAAACATACTATACAAAAATGTATTCTTAAAGTCACTTTAAACATTTCTAGTTTATACCTTTTCTACAGGTATCGGAACATGTATAAAAGTTCCGATATCAGGAGAAAAACTCAACTGTTACGTGTTAACGCTTAAATGTTACTTTCACATCAGGTTGTTTCGTTACTCTATATCAAATTTCAAGACATCTTCTTCCAACATTACTTGTCAGATACCTCACTAACAATTTGGGTGTATACTTTTAATTACCGGTTCTGGTACATATTTCATAGTTTCACAACGTATGCGTTCTTTTTACTTTTGACGTTGCTACACAAATTTTCTCCCCATTAAGTTGCAAAACTTCTTACTAAATTTCGATACTTACTGGAAATGACCTCTTCTTGTTTTCGCGTATTTTTATGGGAATCTAAGTCTAACTGTCAAAATCATAAGTTTTTCCATCTGACGGCTCTAATATCTCGTCGTTTATTAACCGTACACTAACTTGTCATTTTTTAGACACCCCTACAAAATATAGTACTTTACACACTTCACAATACACTCGAGAATTTAAAGCATAAAAAAACTATATTCGTCTAATGAGTACCTCCACGTCAACAAAAACACCAAAACTCTTTGCAGCCTCTCGTACTCTCTGAATTACAAGAATATGACTCACCTAATTAGAAATTCATAAACACGCAACATGCTAACATAGATTTGTTTTTGGGGTTGATAATTTTTGGACTTTTTTAAGCAGCCAATAGCCTAAGAGTATGGCGTTGCATGACAATGTACGTATGGACGAAGTCAGAAATTAAAAGTTAAAAAGTTAAGAATAAAAAAATAAAGACTAAAAGATGTCGCTAATAAAATTATATGTATATATATATATATATGAATAAGATCCACTTACAATATATAAAATTCATTTAGTTTTACATGGATTCATGGCCATTGGATTGGTTAGATTAATGGATGAGATTAAATGTTGAAAATAAGGAGATTTTTAAGGAGAGAAAAAAGAGGAGCATGTAATATCATCCATTCATTTACACCATCCAATGGCCATGAATCCATGAAGAATTAAGTAAGTTTTATATAGTGTAAATATATATACATATATAGGGTTAGGATCCATTTACACAGTGTAAAAATTTTTAAGTTTTACATATTTTTTGGATCGTTGGATGAAGGAAATGGATGGTTGAGATTAACTCCTTACTTTTCTTTCCAAGTAATAATCTTCACATATTCTACTGTTAATCTCAGTCATCCGTTTCACTCATCCAAAGATCCAAAAACCATGTAAAACTTAAAAACTTTTATACTGTATAACCAGATTCTATCTCATATTATATATATATATATATATATATATATAAAGAGATGGTATGTAAAATATTTAGCCCATGATATGGACGTATCAAGAGTCTGGTCAGTTGGCATGAATCACAACGTGAGATAGATGAGTTATTCTTTTTCAAGCATTGAAAGTTTGTTGAGACCTAACCGGGAATTGTATTTACTATTCATTTGTCTTTGATAATGGGTTTAATTGTAAAATCACTGCTTATAGTATGCCTGTTGTTAATTTTCATCCACAAATCATTTTTGGTTGACTTTCACACTTGACGTTTTTCACCGTTTCTACTTTGACCCTACAAGTTTTGTTTTTCATTCATAGTGTTGACATGGTACAAGGGGTAGTCTAGCGTATAGCAAGGTTACGGTACGATTACAGTGCGCCAACAGAAATATTGTAAAACATAAAGCTTAAAATATTATACATCAATTTAAATTATTATACTTTTTGATAAGATTTTAGGTTGGTGGTCTAACGACAAATATCAATACTTAACACCATGAGGGAGCCACTATGCTATAAGGGTGTCAGACACCCTAAAAATTTTAGAAAAAAATTCTCCCATATAAGTTTAATATAAAATAATATTAAAAAATTAACATAAATTTAAATGAATATCGTTACCCCTTAAAAAAATTGACACCTTTTTAAAAGAAAATTCACACCCTTAAAGGAAACACAAATTATTTGTATCATGTACTTAAAAAATATTCATTCACAAAAAGAATAAAATTTTTCACCCCAAATAAAATTTTCTGGCTCCACCCGTGCTTAATATCAACCTAAAATGTTATCAGAAGTAACAAGTATCGATATTCGGAGTCATGTTTCAATATTTAACCAATTAACCACTAATTTAAAATGTTATAAAAAAGTGTAACATTTTAAGTTGGTGAGTAACATTTCAAGTTCTGTATTTTGTAACATTTTAATTAATGTTGCATCGTAACTATACTGTAACTCCACTGCACCCTAGACTCATCCAGTACTAAGGGAAAGATCACACGACATATTCTAGTGCGACATGACAATATATATATATAAAAAAGTTAAAATTTCTCAATATTTTTACAATATATTTTAAAATATATACATTTGAGATTTTTTTAAAAAAATTAAAACCAAATTTTTAGAATTTAAAATTTTTTAAACTTTTTTTAAATACTACTTATCATGGCGGAACATTAGGCGGGCAAGAGGACAGGAACCAATCAACTTTTTATGGTTTAATTACGTTTTAAACTCTTAAAAGCTTTAAGGCCTATTAAAATTAAGTCATTGTTCCTTCTAAAAATTTCTGATTTAATTCTTTAAGGCCCTATCAGTTTTGCAGTTAATGTAATTAAGCCAATAGTTATGGTTTGCTTATTTTTTAAGATATTTCAATTTTAAAATTGATGAAATTAAGTTTTAACACTATTTTTATTGTTATCTTTTTAGTATTGTAATTTTAAAGATAAGCAATTTGGTCCTTTTCATAACTTCATCTAGTTCCGCCCTGCTACTTATATATTTTTTTGTCACATGACACTCTGATATTATCACGTAACCTTATGTAGGTGTGTCACGTTACTATTTAACGAGCAGGGTAAAAAGTAAAACGATGATAATATTAACAAACAATTCTTGATAAAAGAACCAGACAATTATTAATAAAAAATACTTCGACTACCTAAAATTAATAGAGGGCATACTTAAAAGAGGTTCTTTGTATATTAAACCATCATAGTATAATATCTACTATTTGTCACTTAACATAAGACATGTAAACTTTTATTTGGAGAGTTAATGGTTCAGAAGTATAAAAGCTAGTTCAAGTACCTAAAATAAGGAGAGCAAAACTCGACTCAATTTGAAAAAACTGAATTATTCGACTTGACTCGAAGTGAAAAAAATTGACTCGTTTTGACTCAACACGTAATTTCATAAACTTGATTCGACTCAGAAAAATTTCAAATAAAGTTTGTGTTATGAAATGGAAATTCGTATAACTCGAAATTTTTAATAATTAGTTGATCAGTTTTCATATTCAAGTTGAGTTTGTCAGTTCGGCATGATGTATTATGTAATCACATATGAAAATATGAAGAAATTATATATGCATATAGAAAGCCGTTAAAATTGTAATCAATATGTACACCGCCCAACCCTAAGTATACAAATATAAAAATATATATGTACATCGCTACGTATATGCATATAGAATATATATGTATAATTAAATTTGTACAGAAACTCGAAAAATTGACTCGATTCGAAAAAATTCAAATAAAGTGTGAATTGTAAAATAAGACTTGCAAACTTGAATAGCTCAAAATTTTTTGACTTGACTCGTTCGAACGACCAACCCTAAAATGTAATTTTGGTTATACTTCTGAATCTTAAAGAAGCTCCTAGTAACCTGATTATCGTATATAATTTTATATTCCGTGAACCGAAATCACTCTTATCACCACTAATTTGTGAGAATGGTGATGATAGTGACACTCGTGGTTATAACTGCTGTGTTGGCTGTAAAGTGTTGAAGCTCATCTAAATCATTAACATGATTTTAGGTTGAATCTAAAATTGGTTGTTAATTATCATTAAGTGAAAGATATCATGAGCACTACTTTGGTAAATTTGGAATGAGTAGTAGTTAGGGATTGGTACCCAAACCCAACGGGTTTCGACCCGACCCAGTAGGGTTGAGTTTTTTAAAGAAAATTTTGAGTTCGTGTCAGGTTTGGGTTGAGTTTTTTAGATAGTGTTGGGTCGGTTGCGGTTTAATGTGAAAAATATATGACCGACCCGACCTGAAATAATAGTTTAATTTTATTCTAAATATTTAGGTATAATTACTATAATATCTCTCTTTATATATTTTTCAATTATCTCCTTATTTTGTCTAATAAAAACAGAATAATTATTATAATGCTCACTCTCTATTTGTATTTTTTAATTAACTCCTTATTTTAACTAATAAAAATAAAAAAACATTATTTATGTCGGATCGGTATGGGTTCAGATTTTCACTCTAAAATATGGGTCGATAGACATCATAAAATGTTAGGTCAAGTGCGGATTGACCAAAAACCTGACCCAACCCAACCCATGGCCATCCATAGTAGTTTAATTTAGGCTAAAGGGGTATTTTTGCCCTCGAGTTCAATCCAAATTAGCAATTTCGCCCCTCGCGTGATAACGCAATCAATTAGGTCCTCCAGCTCGTGAATTGCAATAAATTAGCCCCTTGACCAACGTTGACCGTTTCAGTTCTGACGTGGCAGTCTACAGTGCTGACGTGGCAGCACAAGTGTGATAATGACGTGGTAGAGGGACTGAATTGATATTTTAACCGAAATTGAGGGCATAATTGATTTTTTGTCGACTTCATGGGAATAATTGATTTTAATTGAAAGTTCGATAACTTACTTAATTTTTAAGCTAAAAGTAATAAATTATTAAAATTTTAAAAATATTTAAATAATATGTGAATATTCATAAAATATTAAAAAACAAAAAAACATTATAATGAATTGAAAAAATTAAGTAAAAGCATAAAATTAAAAATATGAAATTTTATAAATATAAAAACTCAAAATTTAAAAATATTTATAAACTTTCAGAAAAGTCTTCGGCTGTTTCTGGTTATGCTTAGCCTACTAATATTCCTTGAACATATTTTCAATAGAATCAACTTTGTATTAAAAGTAGTAAAAAGCCAAAATTCTCTTTTGTTTTCTACATCAAATATTAATGAGCATTAATTTGATGTAGAAAAGCGAAAGAAAAATTGATTTTTATTGTTACTTTAATACAATATTGATTCTACTAAAAATTTATTTAATGAATGGTAATACTCAGACTGACGAAGTCGAAGACTTTTTCGATGAAAATGTTTAACTTTTTAATAATTTATAAACATTTTAAATTTTATATTTATATTTAATCATTTTTTAATCTCTAATAAATTTTAATTTTTTATATTAGTTGTTATTTTCAATATTTTATTTATTTTTACTATTTTTATGGATTTTTTAAAAAATTAAAGAATATTTTGATTTTTTGTGATAGTTCTTAATTTACTAATTTTAAAAATTATCAGGGTCCCAAAAAGATATTTACACCTATTTATTAATCAAATTGTCATATATTTCATTTATGAAAGTTCAACTTGAAAAACCAAATTATTTATCTAATTTTATTCAAAAACTAAATAAACCAATTAAATTAACTTGAAATTCAAACAAATTATTTTAAATTTTATTAATTTCTTAAATTCTTATTTTTAAATTCTTAAATTCCAATTTTATCCAGTTTTAATATTTTTTTAAATTTTAATAATTTCTTAAATTCTTATTTTTAGCTTAACTTTTAAATAAGTTATCGAACTTTCACTTAAAATGAATTATGCCCCTAAACTTGGCAAAAAATTTAATTATGCCGTCAAATTCAGCTAAAAAATCAATTCAGTCCCTTTGCCATCTTATCATCACATGTGTACTATAACATCAACATCGTGGACCATCACGTCAGCACTATAACGGTCAACGTTGGTCAAGGGGCTCATTTGCTACAATTCGTGAACTAGATGACCTAATTGACTGTGTTTTCGCACGAGGGGCTAATTGTTAATTTGAGTCAAACTCGAGGGCAAAAATATCCCTTTAACCTTTATTTTATCATCTCACTAAGTAAAATGCACAAATAATTATTTATGTTTGAATAAAGTTATGTTTTAGACACTAACATTTTAAAAATTACACTATAATTGTAATAACCAATTCTATAAGGGCCTAAAAGCCCAAAAACATTACAACCCAGACCCGTTTACATTTAAATAACCCATATACCCTTTGACCCCAAATATAACCCAAGCCCATATCTAACCCATTATCTAACCAAACCCTAATACCCAAATACCCAAACTAACCCTAAACCTAAAAAAGATAACCTAAACCTCTTTCCTTATCCCAAGCCAATGTCGGACATGCCCCTTCATCCCCTCTAGCGCATGGATGCCATGCGCCGGCCCTCCGACTGTCGTGGATTATACGTTTGCCGCCCTGCTCCACCATCTTATAAAAAGAAAAGTGGACATCATTTTAGACATAAAAAGCAAGCAAAATGGAGATTTCTGTATATTTTATTGTAAAATTTGGTTATAAAAACCGAAATCAAAGCATGTAATCGCCCCGATTTTTTGGAGATAAAAAAAACACTTCCCCAGATTCGAACAAAAAAAGAAAGAAGCAATCGAACACAAAAACCCAAGAAAACTAGCAAAGAGAAAGATATCGAAGAGAAAAAAGAATAAAAATTAGTGTTTAGGGAGAAAGAACGAACCTTTTAATTTATTTTGCGTCGATTCCAACCACTGTGGACGGCGAGCGGCGGTACACGACGTTAGGAGCGGCAGCTCTCGATCTCCGGCCGAGTTGAGAAGGGGAGAGTTTAGAGGATTTGGGAGCTTTTTTTGGATATCAAATGGTAAATGATTTTTTTGGCTAATTTCGGGTATTTATAACTCGATCAAAACGACGTCGTTTTGGCCATCTCCAACCCGCTCATCGATCCAACCCAGAGGAAGGATCCGCGCGTTTCTAATGAATGGGGAAATTACACTTCTAGTCCCTCCGCTTTGTATCCTTCACACTTATGACCTTTAATTTGTGTTTGGTTTCATTTCGGTCACTATTTTTAATATCAATTCTTTTTTATTATTTCATTATTATTATTATTATATTTAATTTATAATAATAATAATAATTATTATTATTTTTAATATTTTGTACATATATATAAGTATATTACATACTATTGTTATTGTTTTATTAAATAATTATCATTATTATAATTAAGTTACATATTATATTGTTACTTTTTATTTATCAAATTATATTCAACTATTATTGTTATATTATGTATCACAGTTACTATGTAATTTATTATTACCATTACTACTACTATTATTCATCCTATGTTTATATTTCAATATGTGTATTAATATATCTACATATGTTCGTATATACCTTATATACTTCTTTTAATTTTAGACTAAAATATTTTTAGGGATTATCGTGGAAAACATATCTCGTACGTAAGAGGCGCCGCTTTCTGTTAGTCGCTACTATAAAATATCATTTTATTATAAATTATGATTTTCAAAAATAGAATCCCTTCATTCGGGGATCTAACGGAAATTATGCCCCGGGTGTAGGGGTGTAAATTCCTTTTATACAAAAATATTCTTTTAAAATATTTTGAGGGATCACAAATTTTAAACTAAATTTGAATTCTTAATTTCCATTATTCAGACAATATGTAAATGGATCATGTACCAATTTTGGGCGTTGTAGAGGTGTTCACCCTTCCCCACACGTAACGGACTCCCGAACCTTTTTTTTTGGTTTTCACAGACCAAACTCGTTGTTTTAATAAAATGACAAAAACAAATTTTATTAAAATAACTGAGTTTTTAGGTGACCAAATCGCACCTAAAAACAAAAAAGATTGGTGGCGACTCTCGTTGTTACAGCTTTGCGACTCCACTGGGGGCACTTTTTTACTTGAGAGTCGAGCCACCGGTCGATTACTTTTTATCTTAATGAATGGAAACTATAAATTCAGTTTAATTTATTTTGTGATCCTTTTTCCTTCCAAAAATTTTACAAAAAAAAGCTTTTAAACGTTGTTTGCCTGGTTTTGCATATCATGAGCTTTGCGCCCAGCTCCGTCCCTGTTAAGTGGGAGTGAGAAACTACTCCTTCGTGAGGTACCGCCTTCGTGCAGGATAGTGGATCGCCTTCGGGATATATTCCCCTTTGTCTTCGTGAGATTCCCATCTTTGCATAGACCTAGGGGAATGTATCCCCATGAATTGTCTTTACAAGCCTTAGTAGGATAGTAGGTACAATTCGGGTTCCTTTGTTAGAACCAAACCACATGTAATGAACCATGGCAGCCTACCTTGTGTAGAGCCATACCAAGCCTCTGCCCATTTAGAGAGTCACCTATAAGCGCATAATAGAGAATGATGGGGGGTTTTAATTTCTTTTCAATTATGCCCTTTAACTTCAGTATTGTTTATTTATTTGTTTCACAATAATTAGATATCATGTCTCTTCTTTTATGCAAAACAAGAATGCGGGTAGATAGCATGATGGGGTAGGATTATTCTTTGAAAGTATGTTGGGTAGAAAAACATGTTCTAGGAATGTTTTAATTCAGTTCCTTTATTGTTTAATATTATTTATACTGAAACTAACGTGTTTTTTTTCTTTGATTTTCTTTGCCCTTGCATTGCTTTTTTATTATTATTAAAAAAGGGTGTTGAGGCAAGTTCAACCGTTATAAAGGATCTGCTATGGAGAACCGATTTCTTGATAGGATGGAAGAAAACTTAGGCGTGCGGGCATGGTCAGAAGAGACTCAGCACCATAAATGAGACGGTTTGTTAGAAGGTGAAAAGTTAGAGCTTTGGGATCTCACTAGCATTAGATCAACTCAAAACCAACTGCATGAGTTAAAAAAATCTGGGACTAGTGGGATGAAGAAAACAAGCAGTTGTTTTACAGCAACTATGGTGATTTACCTTATCTGCTAGATGTTAGTATCGATAAGGTGTTATTTTGAGCCCTTTATCCAGTTCTGGAACCCTGTCTACAGTTGCTTTACTTTAGGAGATGTTGATTTGGCACCAACCATTGAAGAATACACTGCTTTGATCCGTTGCCCAAAAATCCATACAATATTATATACAAGTGTAGAGACTATGACTGGGTCCCTCTACTTGGAATATAGGGTGGAACGGGATATGCTCCGTTATTAGTATCCAGACAATACAGGTCAAGGCAGTTTATCCCGGCAACAAGAGGACTTGCTACTTGTGAATTTCCATACAAGGGTAAGGACTACAAGAAAATTGTCTCCATGATCACTCAGGCATGGAAACGTATTTGTAGGATGGAGTCGTTCGATGAAAAACCTAGAGTCGCGCTAGAATATCGACGGAGGAGAAGCTGAAGAATTAATGATGATGTTCCTTTACCAAATTCAGAGAATAATGTATTGGTAGAGGAACATTTGCAAGTTGATCCCTTAGAAATGGAAATCGCGAAGCATGATTTTGAAAAGAAGTACTTCGTGATGGAAAGCCAGCTGTCAAGGTTGGAAAACGAATGGAACCAGCTGAAGTTCAGAATGCAGTCTCAGGAACAAGAGATTGAAAGGATGAAGAAAGGAAAAAGCAAAGCTAAAGAAGATTTGAGCGGTCTACGGGGTGATTACAAAAAGCTTCATGCATCAGCAAAATATGTTGATATCAGGAAAACATCTGCCAAATGGAAGCTTGAAATCCAATAAGAAAATGAGCGAGCCGATCTTTGGGAAAGAAGATCCAAAGATGTTTAAACACAGCAGATAGCCATGCAGAAGGAATTGTTTGGAAGCCAAACCGAGAATATAAACTTAAGGGGGAATTATTGAGCTAGAAGACTCCTTACAGAGGCACCGTAACCGAGACTCCGTAGTTGAATTAAAAGCAAGCAAGGAAAGGAACGAAACTCTGACAAAACAAGTTGAGGAATTAGAAATAGCTTCGCAGACTTGCCAAAGGCAAATTGAAAATTTCGAAGAAATACAGAAGTGGAATGATCATCGTTGGGAGGCACGGCTGCAAAAATCTTAGGATCAAGTTCGGAATAGATACCATGTTATGACAGAAGCTCCCGCCCAAGTACGAGAAGTAGCAGAGCATCTCCAGACTCTAGCCATTTAGGCCGATGTTCTGAGCCTGCAAACTGAGCCGATATCTAATCGGGGTAAGAAGCTGGCATGGCTCTTTAGGAATATGAAGATTTTAGGAGTTAAGGCCAAGCAGTATATGTGAAACAAGCCCACCTTATATAAAGAAACTTGTTCTAATGCAAGTTTCCTTTTGAAAGTTGTACTGAAATCAACATATTTTGTGTAAAATATGTTGTGGTACTAATTTAATATGTGTTTTGCATCATATTTTCTTATTTGCATCATGTTACATCATTTTTACTACGATTTTAATTTCTTAAAGAATTATTCTTGCAGTAGTTCTGGAACATACAAACCTATAGATTCAACACTCTTACTTCACTAGAAGCAAAGCTAAAGGCATGGAAGAAAATTGGCAAAAGTTGAGAAAGCGTGTGAAGATATCAGGAAAGATATTGAGAGCAAGTTATAGAAAACACAGTTAGAGACTCGTGGCCATATTTCACAGTCGCAAGAAGACTTGTTAGAAAAGATAGCTCAAATGTTGGTTGGAAGGGATTTCGAAAATAAGAAAGCAGTGGTTATAAATCCTGGTGCATTGACAGAAGACTCGGGTAATCTTCTCGGTAAAACCCACCCGCTAGTGGAGACTTCCATAGCCAAGCCACATGTTGGTCAGGCTGAATCTTCCCTGCGAGGAGGAGTGATAGTTCAGGATGACTCTAATGAATACCTTGTTCTAAATTTCAATGAAATCGACAAACTAAAGGTCAAGCTACCCAAACAGTTTAAGGATCGATGGAAATAGTTGGAAGACAAATTCAAGGCTATACATTGCTAGGAGTCCTAATTGATAATGGATCTTCTCTGAATGTGCTACCATTGGCCACCCTAAACAGACTTCCAGTAGACAGTTCTCATATAAAGGCTTGTAGCACACTAGTTTGAGCTTTCGATGGCATTGAGAGAAAACTGATGGGAAAAATCAAAGTGTCGTTACTAGTGGGCCCAAAGACATACGATGTAGACTTCATGGTAATAGATATCAAACCCACATATAATTGTCCATTGGGAAGACCCTGGATCCATTCAGCTGGGGCAATTCCATCATCACTCAATCAGAAATTAAAGTTTGTCTCTGATGGACAGCTGGTCACTGTGAATGCTGAAGAAGACATCATAGCTTCCATCACTAGTGACACCCCTTATATAGAGACTGATGAGAAGGTTGTAGAGTGCTCATTCTGATTATTTGAGTTTGTCAATGCAACCTTCATAGCTAAAGGAAGTCAGATTCCCACCCCAAAGTTGTCTAAAGCGACAAGAATAGGAATCAAACTAACAGTGAAGAGAGGAGCCTGAGTCAGTAGAGGATTAGGGAAGTACCTACAAGGCAGGGTCGGTGCACTGTTTGTGATCAACAAACAAGACTGCTTTGGCTTGGGATACAAGCTAGATGCTAAGCAGAGAATGAATGAGGTTGTGAAGAAGTAGAAAAAGAGGAAGGCTCATCTGAAGGGAGAATAGGTCTATTGGGAACCTCTAAATTTTCCTCCCATTTCTAAAACTTTTGTATCTGGAGGATTCATCCACCCCAAACAGCCTAAGAATGATGAAGAAAATGAGCTGGGAAGGATGTTAGAAGCCTTGGACATCAATGTTGTCACTACTGAAGGAAGTGCATGATTGTATCTAAGGGGAATTCATCCTTATACCCCTGGAAATGTTCTGAACAACTAGACTGCTGAAGAACTCCCTACAGTGTTTAGGAATGTTTGGGAGTAATGTTCAGAACACACTTGTTACTCTTGCCCGAGAGCAACACGGGTCTTTTTGTAAAAGGCATAAGCTTACTATCTTTATGTCAATGAAATGATACTTTTTTGTGTTATCTCTGGAAAACATTTTATTTATCTCATTTTTCATTCTTTCTCATCATATACACCTATCTCACACAAATTACCCATTCTTAATTCATTTGTTCAATGGATGTCATTATTTCGTGTCAGGTCCCCCGGTATCAATGTATCGAGCGACACTAAGATTGATCCATAACTTATTTTTGAGCAAGATGTGTGTCTAGGAGAACATCAGGATTTTGAACAAAACCAAGATGGTGATCCGTCTCATGAACTATTAAGAATGGTAGAACAAGATGAAAAGCAAATATTACCTCACAAAGAGTCAGTAGAAATTTTGAGCCTAGAAGGTGAAAATAAAAAGAAAGAGGTAAAGATTGGCACATGCACCACTGCAAAAACAAGACATGATCTGATGGAGCTACTCTTAGAATTTAAAAATGTCTTTGCATGGTCCTATCAAGACATGTCTGGGTTGAGTACGGATGTGGTGGTACACAAACTCCCCATAAAAGGGGACTGCAAGCCAGTCCAATAGAAGCTACGAAGAATGAGACCCGATGTACTGCTAAAGATAAAAGAAAAGGTAAAGAAACAGTATGATGTCAGGTTTCTCCAAGAGGTTAAATATTCAGAATGGGTGGCCAATATAGTCCATGTTCGAAAGAAAAATGGCAAGGTCCGCATGTGTGTTGATTATCAGGATCTAAACAAAGCCAACCCAAAAGATAACTTCCCACTTCCTCACATCGACACCCTGGTCGAAAATACAGTAAAAAACTCATTGTTCTCCTTTATGGATGTTTTTTAGGCTATAACTATATAAGGATGTACCCTGATGACATGGAGAAAACAACATTTATAACATAATGGGGAACTTTCTGTTACAAGGTGATGCCCTTTGGACTTAAAAATGTAGGGGCAACATATCAACGAGCCATGGTCACCCTGTTCCATGATATGATGCACCAAGAAATTGAGGTGTATGTCGATGACATGATTGCTAAGTCTCAAACTGAAAAAGAGCATGTGGAGGTCATGAGAAAATTATTCTTCAGATTAAGGAAATACTAGTTGAAGTTGAATCTCGCTAAATGCACTTTTGGGGTTGCATCAGGAAAGCTACTGGGCTTCATAATCAATGAAAAGAGCATTGAAGTTGATCTAGACAAGGTCAAAGCCATTCAAGACTTACCGTCCCCGCACACTCAGAAGGAAGTAAGAGGCTTTTTGGGAAGACTAAATTACATTGCTCAGTTCATCTCACAATTGACTGAAAAATGTGTTCCTATCTTTGACTTCTTAAAAAGAACAACCAAGGGGAATGGGATGATGAATGCCATGAAGCTTTTGACAAAATTAAGCACTACCTAAAAAATTCCCCAGTTTTGATGTCGCATATCCCGAATAAGTCGTTAATACTATACTTAACAGTTTCCAAGAATTCTATGGGATATGTACTAGGTCAATTCAATGACTCAGGGAAGAAAGATAGGGTGATTTCTTATCTCAGCAAGAAACTTACATAATGTGAAGCGAGGTATTCACCGATTGAAAAGATGTGATGTGCCTTGATCTAGACTACTAGAAAACTAAGGCAATACATGTTGTACCACACGACCTGGCTAATCTCAAGGTTGGATCCTCTTAAATACTTGATGGAGTCGACTGCACTGACAGGAAGAATGGCCAGATGGCAGATCTTGTTGTCCGAATTCGACTTGGTTTATGTGAGCCAAAAAACTGTGAAAGGAAGTGCAATAGCAGACTTTCTAGCAGCCGAGCCCTGAAAGACTATGAACCTCTGAACTTTGACTTCCCGAATGAAGATTTGATATGTGTCAAGGAAGTTACCTCATAAAATAGGTACTGGAGACTGAACTTTGATGGCGCCTCCAATACCATGGGCAAAGGAATTGGGGTAGTATTGGTCTCTCTAGAGGGCGATCACTATCCTTTCGCTAGTAAGCTTGATTTTGATTGTACAAACAACATAGCAGAATATGAAGCATGCGTCATGGGGATTCAACCTGCCATTGATCGTGAGATTAAATTGTTAAAAGTATATGGTGACTCTATGCTTGTAATTTATCAACTCCGAGGAGAATGGGGATCAGAGATTCCAAGTTGATGGATTATCGAAATCTTGTCCTAGACTTGATTAAAGAGTTCTATGAGATAACCTTCCACTATCTCCCAAGAGAAGACAACCAAATGGCAGATGCCTTGGATACTCTGTCTTTGTTGATTAAAGTCAACAAGCAGTCTGATTTGAGGCCCATACAAATGAGTATATACTAGTCTCCTGCCTATTGCTACAACATTGAGGAAGATGAACATCTTTAGTATCACGACATTTTGCAGTACATAAAAAGTCATAAATACCCAGAATAGGCTACTGAAAATGAAAAGAGGACACTACGAAGGCTAGCAAGTGAGCATGTCCTAGACGGAGAGATCTTATACAAAAGAAGAAAAGATCAAGTGCTATTTCGATGTGTGGATGCTGCAGAAGCCAAAAAGATCCTTGAAGAGGTCTATGAGGGTGTATGCGAGACACACGCCAATGGTTTTACTATGGCAAGGAAAATTATGAGATTCGACTACTACTGGTCTACAATGGAAGGGGATTGTATTAATTACGCCAAGAGGTGCCACAAGTGTCAAATTTACGCAGATAAGATTTATGCTCCTCTATCCCCGCTACATGTCATGAATTCCTCATGGCCATTTTTCACATGAGGCATGGACATTATCGGACCTATATCATTGAAAGCTTCCAATGGGCATCGGTTTATCTTTATGGTTATTGACTACTTCACCAAATGGGTAGAAGCAGCCATTTATGCTAATGTCACCAAATTCGTAGTTAGCAGATTCTTGAAGAAAGAGATTATATGTCGGTATAGGATGCCCGAGAGTATCATATCTAACAATGCATTAAACCTAAACAATAAGACCATAGACGAAGTGTGCAAATAGTTCAAGATACGACATCACAATTCGTCACCATACTGCCCATAAATGAACAAGGCAGTGGAAGCGGCCAACAAGAACATTAAAAAGATTGTTGGAAAAATGATAGAAACCTACAAAAATTGGCATAAAAAGTTACCATTTGCTCTATATGTTTATCGTACATCAGTCAGAACCTCTACTAGGGTAACACCTTTTTTGTTAGTTTATGGGATTGAAGCGGTACTACCCATCGAGGTCAAGATTCCTTCCCTCTGAGTTTTGTCAAAATTGAAATTAGATGAAGTAGAATGGGTCCAAGCTAGATATGACCAACTTGCCTTGATTGAGGAAAAAAGACTAAAAGCCATCCAACATGGTCAAATGTACCAGAAGTGGATGATGCGAGCTTATAACAAGAAGGTTCGCCCAAGGGAATTCTAGGAAGATGATCTAATGCTGAAAAAGATCCTACCAACTCAGAAAGATTCTCGAGGGGAATGGATGCCAAATTGGGAAGGACCTTACGTAGTGAAAAAGGCATTTTTCGGAGGAGCATTGATCCTGGCTGAAATGGATGGTGTAAACCTGCCAAACCCTGTGAATTCTGATTCAGTCAAGAAGTATTTTACTTGAAAAACAATAAAAAGCAAAAACTCGAAAAGGCGTTTGTAGAAAAAAAGAGAAAAAAAAATAATAGTTCAAGATGAAAACCCACAAAGGGCGTCTTGAGACCAAAAGAGGTTTTGAGTTGAAAACTCGAAAAAGGGTGACTCAAATTTTGATTAGAAAGGGAAAAGGCATCTGACGACCTCTTGCCTCGAAAATTTGGTCGTATAGGGGAATTTTGCATCTTGAGATATCGGCAAAGCCCTTGAGGCCTCCTAAACACATGACAAGCACAAAAAGGGTACTCGGTAAGCTAATCCAGTGAAGCTCGCTCGGTCGACATTTTGGGCACCTAATTTTGTTTTTCTGCTTTGTTCCTTTTCTATGTTTGCCGTCTAAAAAATGTGTCAACCTTATTTTCAATAAATTTTTCATTCCATCTTATTCCTTTGTTTACACGAGCATACACATTGAAGTAAAGATCCGTAAGCTAACAATTTCAAAAATATGAAAAGATCTCTTTACATTGCTCTTGAAAGATTCCTGAAAGTATAGGGACCAAAGGCAATTTCGGCTGAAAAGGGACATTTCCATGGGTAAAAGGGCTCGGGAAAAGAGAAATATTGCCTTTAGTCGTACATCGAAGAGATGACTAGGAAAATCTAAGGCAAAGAATCTTCTCACTCTGATCAGATCTGAAGAAAAGAAGGTCTGATGACTCAAACTAAATAGAGTTCGAACAGCCAATGATGTCAGTTTTAGGGCATATACAGATTCTAAAGTCGACTCCGACATCCGAACATTTTCGAATCGTATTTTGCATTCATACTAAAATTATTCGTGCATTCATTAGACATGTTTAAGATAGAATCATTTGACTCATAGCATTCTAAACGTGTATGCAAAACAAGATTTATAGATTTTGTCTCTTTGACAAGTGATAGAGCAGATCAACTCAACACAAAACAAACAAAATCACAAGCTCATCTTCTTGAAGTTGCTGTGGAATGAGCATGATAGTAAACTCATCTCCCTAAAGTTGTAGAAGAATGAGTACAACAACGAGTGCAGCTCTCTGAAGTTGTAGCAAAGTGAATACAATCACTAGTTCATCTCTTTGACAATGTAGTGGAATAAACTCGACGATAAATCTGTCTCCCTAAACATGCAACAAAACAGACAAAATCACAATTTCATCTCCCTGAGGATGCAGTGGAATGAACGTGACGACAAACCTGTCTCCCTGAATTTGTAGTGAAATGGATGAAGCCGCAACAACCTCATCTCCCTAAAAATATAAAAGAATGAGCATGGTTCCAAATTCATTTCCCTGAAGATGTAGTGGAATGAATACACCAGTAAGTTCATCTCCCTAAAGATGTAGTAGAATGGACAACAAGAGTCATCTCCCTAAATTTATAGTGGAACAAACACATTACCATGAACTCATCTCCATGAATTTGCAGCAGAATGAGTGTAACAACAATTTCATCTCCCTGAGGATGCAGTGGAATGAATACATTAGCAAGTTCATCTCCCTGAAATTGTAGCGGAATAAACACAACAGATCATGTCTCCATGAGAATGTAATAAGAACGAATCACATGGTTTTCTCTTTTAAGAGCGAAGGAGAAGATCGAAGATAAAGGACGTTGCACGAAATACAGCCGAACCACGCCAGACAAAATTGGTTCTTTTGATATTTTCTTTATTATTGTTATACAACAATGAGTAAAGAGGGGCAACTGTAATAACAAATTCTACCCGGATCTGAAACCCAAAAACATTACAACTTATACATGTTTACATTTACATAACCCATATACCCTTCGTCCCAAATATAACCCATGCCCATATCCAACCCATTATCTAACCAAACCCTAATATCCAAATACCCAAACTAACCCTAAACCTAAAAAATGATAACCTAAACCCATTTCCTTATCCCAAGCAGCCGCCAGGCATGCCCCTTTATCCCCCCTAGCACGTGCATGCCACGCGCCAGCCCTTCGACTGTCGTGGCTTGTACGCGCGCCGCCCTGCTCCACTGCCCTACAAAAAGAAAAATGGACATCATTTCGGATATAAAAAGCAAGCAAAATGGAGATTTTTTTGCATATTTTATTGTAAAATTTCGGTTATAAAAACAAAAATCAAAGCATGTAATCGCCCCGGTTTTTTTGGAGATAAAAAATATTTCCTCTGATTCGAACAAAAAAGAAAGAAGCAATCGAACACAAAACCCAAAAAACAAGCAAAGAGAGAGATATCGAAGCGAAAAAAGAATACAAAAAGGTGTATATATATGTGTGTGTGTGTGTAAACAAGAAAAACCGAAAGGTTTTTTCTAGATCTACGAAAAGTATAGATTTCTAGAAAAAAAAGGGCGGATTAGTGTTTAGGGAGAAAGAACGAACCTTTTGATCTCCGGCCGAGTGGAGAAGGGGGAGAGTTGAGAGGATTTGGAAGCTTTTTCTTGGATATCAAATGATAAATGAATTTTTTGGCTAATTTTGGGTATTTATAACCCGATCAAAACGACACCGTTTTGGCCGTCTTTGACCCACACATCGACCTGACCCGAAGGAAGGATCCGCGCGTTTCTGGTGAATGGGGAAATCACGCTTTCAGTCCCTCCACTTTGTATCCTTCACATTTATGGCCTTTAATTTGTGTTTGGTTTCATTTTGGTCACTATTTTTAATATCAATTCTTTTTATCATTTCATTACCATTATTATTATATTTAATTTATATTTATTATTTTTATTTTTAATATTTTTATATATATATAAGTATATTACATACTATTGTTATTGTTATATTAATTATCATTATTATAATTAATTTACATATTATATTGTTACTTTTTATTTACCATATTATATTCAATTATTATTATTATATTATGTATCACCATTACTATGTAATTTATTATTACCATTACTACTACTATTATTCATCCTATTTTTATATTCCAATATGTGTATTAATATATCTACATATGTTCGTATATACCTTATATATTTCTTTTAATTTTAGACTAAAATGTTTTTAGGGATTATCGTAGAAAACGTATCTCGTAAAAAGTGTCGCTTTCCTTTAGTCCCTACTATAAAACATCATTTTTTATTATAAATTATAATATTCAAAAATAGAATCCCTTCAAAAATACAAAATATTCTTTTAAAATATTTCAAGGGATCACAAAATTTAAATTAAATTCGAATTCTTAATTTTCATCATTTTGACAATATGTAATGGACCAGATACTTATTTTGGGCGTTGTAGGGGTGTTCATCTTTCTCCGCACGTAACTAACTCCCGAACCTATTTTTTCTGGTTTTCGCAGACCAAACTCGTTTAATAAAAAGAAAAAAACATTTTTTATTAAAATAATCGAATTTTCAGGTGATCCAATCGCACCTAAAAATAAAAAAAGATTGGTATCAACTCTCGTTGTTACAATAATCACTAACATTATCGATTTACCGTACACACCCGACCCTTGATAACCAATAACCTTGCTTGAAGCAAATAAGTAAAACACAATATACAAATCACCTATATCTATCTTGCTTTTTCCCCTCATTTTCAATTTCCACTTGCCATTCACAGTGCAACCCATCATAACCCAAGAGATTAGGCTTATTTCACCCCCAACTTGTTACACATTAGAATACTATTGGCGAACTACATTTTTTTTTAATTCTCTTTTAGTTGAAAAAAGACTAAACATTTTTTATTGAGATATAAAGCATAGTCATAATATCATGATAGAATTTAGTATCTCCATCGTTAAATGCCATGAATAAAGTTAGTATTTTTTTTGTACGATAAAGATATCGAATCGATTTGAAAATTTACACAAATGATAAGTATGTTTATATTGATAAATTGTGTGAACCACATTTGTACTCCACCTATCCATTTTGATTAAACAGTTTAATTATGGTGTATTTTTTCTAACTTAATGGCAGCTATAAAAGGGGCATGGTCCTGCATTTTAATGGATTTATAAATAGAGGGAGCCGTTGGGGAAGTGAGAGAGAGATAGAGAGATATGAGGAGAAATCCTTGTTGCTCCAAGGAAGGACTCAACGAAGGAGCTTGGACTGACATTGGAAGATCAATTACTCGTATCATATATTAAAGCTCACGGGGAAGGCAAATGGAGAAATCTCCCCAAGAGAGCTGGTATACATACATATATAAATATACATAGAAGAGACCCCAAAGTGAAAGTATTGTAATTGAGCTTTTCAATTGGTCCCCAAATGCAGGTTTGAAGAGGTGTGGGAAGAGTTGCAGGCTCAGGTGGCTGAATTATCTTAGACCAGATATCAAAAGAAGCAACATATCCGATGATGAAGAAGAACTCATCATCAGACTCCATAATCTTCTTGGCAACAGGTTATTTCTTTGTTAGGTCCAACCCCAAACGCTTAGTTTCTCCGTTCACGAGATTTGAACTCGAGATGTTGTTTAATGATTGGCAGATGGTCTTTAATTGCTGGAAGGTTACCCGGGCGAACAGACAATGAAATCAAAAACTATTGGAATACTACTTTAGGAAAGAGAGCAAAAGCTCAAGCATCCATTAATGAAGCTCTGCCAAGCAAATCTACACAGAAAATACCATCAACCGAGTCTGGAGCCACTGAGCCCTCGAGTTCATCTCAGGCCACGAAAACCAAAATCGAAATGATTCGGACTCGGGCCACTAGGTACAGCAGCCAAGTCATGATCCCATTGCAGCCAACTGCAACTCAAGATATTGATGTTACCAACTTAACACTACTTCATGACCCTTGTGAGCTTAGAGATGATCAACGTTGTTTAACAATTGATCAAGAAATGGGTGAGGGTGCAATGGTGGACTTTAAAATCAGTGAGCTGCTGAAAGCAAGCGAAGGACTGTTTGATGAGGCAATGTTCAAGTATTGGACCGCAAATCCTTGTCTTAGCGACAATGCTGCCACTGATTTAGATTCTTTGGCCTTTTTGCTTGACAGTGACGATTGGCCTTGATAGCATAATCGATAATGGTGCAGCATCGATTTCCAAAATTGGAGTGAAAATGAAAGAATCCATTCACTGTATATTTCCTTGGATAAAATACTTGTAGTTTTGCTTATTGGATGTTGCATGTAGTAGGAAACTGTTGCAAAATAGGGAGTTGAAAATAATAACTCATCAAACTGTCGGTAGAGTGTGCATGACTTATTCAACACTAATAAAAATAACAACCATTACATGAGACCATATTAAAATTGTTCAAAATATATACCTTTTTAAGAGTTTAAATAGACTTATATATCAGATTCGAACTGACATTTAAATAACTTACAATTATGCTACTGAAGGATTTGAATGATATGATAGTGTCAAGCACTAAATATTTGAATAACCAACTGAACTCAATATAACCCAAATAAATCTAAATTAAACCTGCACATGAAAATTTTCCAAGCATCATTGATTTGTGGCTATTGAGTAGACTGGCTACTCTTTCATTATACGTTTATAGATTATGTCAATTAATAGAGTAAACTGATTCCATTAAAAACGTTAGACCCTTATTTAAACAGATTCAAAAATATTAAAAATTATCAGACTATTTTAAAAGATTAAACCCTCCTTAACTAAAATTTATTCCTCCAAAACACACCGTTGAAGCATGTGATGAGTGATGGAAATGTCATGTTAGGTGAAGACTTGTCTTTTTAAGAAGCAATGACCATTAGATGAATCCTTAACAACATACAAGTTTAGTTAAAACTTGTATTATTTTATTAGTGTTAGGTTAGGACCCCTATAATGTCATAATCCAATGGCATCACATTGTAGTTTGAATATATTGGTTCTTAAAGTAAAGATTGCATTATAATAACCTACACAACGTAGGACTAAGACAAAGTAGTTAATGATTGATGATAGAGTATTTATTATTTTGAAAATGGAGTGTTAGGTTAGGTTAATCATGCACATCAAAAAACATACCAATAAGTTGAAATAATAATTGTATGTTATTATTTCGATGTTAATATTTTTGTTAATTCAGTTTTTTTTAATTAGGCGACGGTTTCAATTTTAAATTTGAATAAATTATGTTAATTTTAAAAATGAGTAATTAAGAAAAATTAACCACGACTTTAATGTTACTTTCATCAAATTTACAAGATTTCGGTTGATATGATAAAAAAAATTAAGGCCTCAATGTTTATGTATTATTTCGATTTGATCATGATTATAAAATACTCAACACATTGTGCAAATGTTACAGCTAAATTTGATGGATTTTTTAAATTAGGACTAAGTTGACAAAATATATAAATGTTGAAGGTTAAATTATTTGTCCTTAACTGCTCACTTTTGAAATTGATAGGGACTAAATTTCTTTTCAGATCGATAGATCCTCATGGTTTCAGATGATAGCGTAGTCCTATTGTGTGTGGTAGTATTGTTTGGTGTTTTCACATGTCTTTTGTGTTTTGCTTCTTTGCTTGTGGTGGCTGATCGGCTTCGTGTCTCTATCTGTACACGCTATCATAAGTATTATTCTCTTTCACTTGGGCTTTGAGAGGTTTTTAATGAGACTTGTGGTAGTGTAGGCTATGTATGATTCTTCTTCATAAAATTATACGTTATTGAACAAAAAAAGGACTAAATTGCTCATTTTTTTAGAGGGGCCAATTTATCCAATTTCAAAATTGAAAGTGACCTACGAGACTTTTTTTTTTATCTAGATCCTTTTGTATTACATATTTTTTTGGTGGATTTAGTCTCTACTATCATTTAATCATTTGTAGTATTTCTAGTCTTACTTTTCGAAATAGCCTTGGCGGCAACTCTTTTTTTTATGAGAAATTATTTTATGGCTCTCTTTTCTACGTCATTCATGGTCTCAACTAATAAATATCACGCATTTTATCTTTTTCTCCCAATGTCATCAATCCACTTAAAATTAACTTTCAAGTAACCATTTATTCAATGTTTACATAGAAAAAAGATTAAAGATTCATCTTTATAAAAAAATGATGTCACAAAAGAAAAAAGCGAAAACGAGAGATTTTCATTTGCAGAATCATATATGAAGTTGTAGAACAAATTCGTATAATAGATTTTTTTAGTTAACCTTGTTAAATAGTTTAGAGTAATTTTTTTAACAATTAATAACTTATTTTTTTTAATATGTGATGATGTGACATCCACATCCGACTATGTTTGTACAATTAAACCAATATTATACATTTTTTAAATATTCAAAAACTTATTTGATTGTACCGTAAAAATAACAAGGTAAATATGTCACATAACATATTTTAAAAATAACAAGGCGTACATTTTTTAATTTATATACCATATAAATTAGATGATTGATGAGATTTATTAATTGACCTAGTGACTAAAGATGTTCATATTGTCTTATTTTATATGTGTTTGAGTCCCGACACGACTCATGAGAATAAAATATATATCTATTTAAATAAAGAAAAATAGACGATTGATTTGGACAAATAATGCTTTGAAAAAATAGGGAAAGGGAGCCACTTCGAAATTAATTTGAGATCTACTATATTTGCTATAGTGTAATAGAAACTCATCTTTCTAGAATGACGAGTTTTTTTTTTTGGATTTTTACATTTTAATGTGTTTAATAAAATTCATCAGTATAGAAAGACGAGTTTTTTAAAATATTATTTAGATATTAATATATTATTTAGGGCCTTATTTATTTTTAATATTCAAAAAGGAACTCGTCTGTCTGGAGTGACGTGTTTGTTTTTTTTTAATAAATTTACGGTCATCTGCCAAAGTGACACCAACGATCGAATTCTCAATAATAACGAAGAAATCAAGTTTTCAAGTATGTTTTTTTCAGGGTTATTGAGTATGTTTTTTATGATGTTCAAGGATATTTTTTCTTGATTTTTCATTTTTCATGTCGTTGTTGTCACATTGGCCATTGTTATGAGTTTGATTTTTTTTCACATCGTACCCACATTGGTCAAGAGTAGTGATAGTTATCATCACAGCTACAATATCCAAACTTGAGGATAAGCATTGAGGAACTGTTGTTAGTATTATGTTTCAATCTAACTTTCAAGTTGGAGATGATGTTCTTAAAAGTTTCTTGAATACAAAGATCGTCAAGATTTTATTACTCTTTGATAGTTCCAATCTAAGTTTATTGAATACAAACAAATCATTTATTCTTTTCTTTATAAAGATTGATGTGGTACGCTTCAAAATGGTCGAGATTTAATTTTGAAATTAGAATTGATTTTGGCGTTTTAATTCTTTACATTCGATGTGAGATGTTTAAAGTTTGGTGGTAACGGTTGTGGCTTGTTGGTCTCTCGGGACTTAGTTCTCTTACCTGGTTGTGGTATACTTTTTTTCTCTATCCAATATCAGGAAGATTTTTAATGAGACATTTAACTTAAGTTATAGTCCTACAATTCAATCTTATCAATAAATTAATTTTTGCCGAGCAAAAAGCAAAGCGAAGTTTATGGATATTAAGTTCTTATAAAATATAATTTCGTCAAAACAGCTTAAATTAATTCTGTATATAGATTTCATACTATAAAAAGTTTAAATAAACAAATATGGGCGAAAGAACGTAAAACAACAAATTCAAGAGTTCTATGCTAACTATCTTGAGATTGAACTACAGATTCAGCATTCTGTCGATAGATTGCATGCGCGTAAATTATGGGTTTCACTTTAATGGAACCCACCGAGAAAATTGAAGTCCCCTCCTCCTTCTCCAGCGGAGCTGTTTATAGCATCAAGATTCACAATGAGGGCCACAATGAATGCATAATCCATGTTGGGATTCACTGTCACCATGAACTTATCCTTCCCTATCAGTATGCTTCCAACTGTGTGTTTCTTATGCATCTGCAATCACATTCATTCAACGTTCTTCAATCAAATCCATCCATTTTTAATAACTGCATCTATATATGTTTTTGTGTATATAAATAAATAAGCTTACTTGGACCACAATGGTGGAAGACTCTCCGGCATAAACAACACATGATCTTTCTGACCAACTCCCTTTAACCTTAAAATCAAAAACTTCCTCCATTGTATTGTTTGCCAAGAACACATCTAATTTTGTCTTGAACTGAAACATCGAAGATCACTTAGCCGAAAACAGAAGATCACTCGCATCCGTGCTATCTCCCTTGAATACTTGCCACCTATGATGTGCAGTCATCGTCTGCAACAGAAAAAAAGCAAACAATATAAGCACATACTTTAACTTCAACAATCAACATATAGTTCATATAGAACCATATGCATCCATGGCATCGAGTACTAAACCGGTGACCACAACCACCTTTGGTTTGAGTGTGACGAAGGGATTCCCATCCCCGTCGAGCAATACTTGACGATGGGATAGAAACTTTTGTTTAACTTTGAAAAGGACGTTGCCATTGATGTCAGTAACGACAAAGTCTTCGCTGGAGAAGGTTAAAACTTTCCGGATGATTGCGAGGTCGACAGGGTAAGGAGTACAAAAATGAGTGCCGATGATCGGAACCGGGTTAGCTAACGGTTGGTTTGAAGTGGAACTTGAACTGGGATATGCCACTGGGATGTCACCGGTGAATTGTGTAGATATTGAATTTGGTCTTGTTGTGAAGATTTCTAATGGACGAGGCAGCCTATATAATGCCAAGTGCAAAGGCTTGTCATACGCGGAGAAGGTGACTTGTGTATGAAGTAAAACGTATTTAATACTTTTCTAATGCAATCAACTGACTGTATCATAATTAGAGGTTTCGTGGGTTTTAATTAAATGTATATGGGTACGTATGATCTAAAAGATGATATTTTGTACTGGCGGGTTGGTCTAAGTTATAAGTAGCTTGATATTGTTTAAACAAGTCTTGAGTTTGAGACTTTATGCATGTAGAAAATCTCTATTAGGAGACTCACCAACCAAAATCAAACGTGTGCAACGTGTTCGGTATGAATTAATCAGGTAAACCCTAAAAAATTAAAAGTACAACCGAAAAACATGATATTTTGTATGGCCATTGAAATCAGTAACGACAAAGTCTTTATCTTATTGGGACTCTTCATTGTAAAATTCAACATTAGAAAAGTATGGATGAATGAAGAATGCGTAGTCAAATCTTTATCTTATTGGAACTCTTTTAACATATTCCGTATTATCTAACATGACATCTTTTAAGCTTCCATTCAATCCGACAAAACCAAGGGGGAAAACGATTCTAAACTCGTTTTTTAAATTCTGGGTCAACTACTCTAAATAGCATTTAACTATGTTTACTGATTCGAAAATGCCACCGAAATTAAAAAAAAAGTATAAATCTAGCAATAAACTTTAATTTTTGACTCGAAAAATATCACTCCGTCGTTAATTCTTAACGTCTCAATTAAGTCAAAACGACGCCGTTTTAGTGCGGCTATTTTGAAACCTAATTTAGCCCAAAACAATGTCAGCTTGGAGGGATTTAAACCCATGACCTTTAAATACAAGGGTACCAAACCTTAACCACTGAACTAACATAACATTATATAATATTTTACCACAAATATTATATATCTCAAACTACTTGAAACTAATTCAAATTATTTTATAAAATAAATAATACCATAAATAATATTAATATATAAAAATATAAAACATATTATTTATATATATATATGGGGAATTATATGATGCACAGCCAGTGGAGTCTAGAAACTCTACAAGCATATCTCTTTGATTGACACCTGTTATATTTTATAAAAGAAAAGGAAAATTAACGCTAACGTTGAAAAGGGATGTTAACGGCACGTATTAAAAGGAAACAGGAAATTTCCCCTCTTTGAGAGATTTGCAAAATAGAATATATCGGAGAATCGCAACGGTAAATAAATTTTTTTATATTTTCTGTTCTCAATGATCTGCAAAACAGAATATATTAGAGAATATTAACGACCAATCAATTTCTTTATTTCTCGTTTTAAACTAAATTTCGACAAATCAATCTCTTTATTTTCACTCATTTGTTAACAATTTTAGACGAAAATTGAAATCTTAGGTGGAAGCCACAACTATCACAAGTAATCAAAATGTTTAATTATTGATTTTTACTAGTTGTTCATTAAGATTTTAGAGCTACTTTTTGAAATTATTTTGCTTAGAAGAGTTTGCAGTTTTTAATTGGCATTGTATTATTGTTTCTTTATCTTTAGAATAAGCTTTTGAAATATTTATCAATCAATTTAGTTGAATCGATTATGAATCTATTAATAGATATTTAAAAGATTTCTGACTTAAATATATTATGAATCAATCATTGCTTAGGCTTGCTTAAAAATAGTCTCGTTTATGCTGCAATTTTTCTCTTTGACTCTTGAACATTGGTGGCAGTGGCTCTTGTACTATTATGGGTTATCTTTTAGCATTTTTACAGAGCTCTGAATTCAAATATTGAACTTAGACAATTCTAAGTAATATTCTTAAACTTCCAAGCAAAAGTTTAATCTATCATTGTTACTTAAATACCATGAATACATTAAAAATGTAGAGATGAATACAAGGTTGATAACACTAAACGTAAGCGGCATATTATATATTTTTAGTCCGGATGTTGCTTCTATGCTCTTATGAGAATTATTCTCTTCTTATGTTTAATTGCTTTAATTAAATATTTTTCTTTTATTTATTTAATCAAATTTGATTTTAATAATTATTTTATTATTTAAGGATAAATGGACGACATGTTGGTACAAGATTTGAGCAAAACAAATGAAGTTGAAAAAGATCATGTTTTTGGAGATGGAGATGCAATAGAGTATGGTATCAAACAATCGATGGTTGAAGCTATATCAGAACCCTATATTGGTATGGAATTTGAATCACTATATGATGCACAAAAGAGAAGATTTGAGGGAAAAGAAATATTTAAAAGAGAAGGTTTGAGGGAAAATAAATATTTAAAAGAGAAGATAGAGTCCGTCCAACACAAGATGAAACAAGACAAGTGTAACCCCCTAGACCGGCCTATGCGGAAGGACCGAGTCAAAGGGGCACATCTCAACTTAAATATTTGAATTAAAATCTATCAAATATTCAAGTATTTAACTTGAATTGATATATATATATATATATCTACGTAAACTGATAAAGTCATCTATATAAACCTGACATATAGTGATTACAAAATAGGCAACATCAAGTAATGTATCAAAAAGATCGTAACAAAATGTCATATATCTCAAATTATAGGCACATGTCACCCTGAAATAAAAAAATGGTGGATGGAAACATTACAATCTATATAGAATACGGAATGTGTCAATCCTCCGAGTGTCACGTATAGGGTAGCCTATCCAAAATATCTGAAAATGGAGAAAGAGGGGATATGAGCTAGTGAGCTCAGTGTGTTCCAACAGTGCAAGTAAAAACATTTATATCGATAGCATAGTAAAACATTTCAGTAAGACATGTTCATACGCATGCAAGGTTCCATAACTTAACTACCCTCCAACCAAACTCCATGATACGGTTCCCCATAACGGTATCATATACAGGCGTTAACCCGACCCATTGGGCATGGGTACCATCCTAAGGGAATATCTTAGGTTCGGGCGGAATTATCCTAGCCGAAGCGTAGGAACCGAATACGGGCAGAATTACCCTAGCCGAAGCATGGGAACCTCATACGGGCAAAATTACCAGCCGGATCAGGGTTGAACCTTACGATACTTCATATCATAACCCAAGTACCCCTATTAATCAATCCGGGCAGCATCATAGTATGCAGTATCAAACAGTAAGAACAACACTCGATGAACACAATTCTATACTGATAAACGGTAATTATAGAACATGCTTGTCATAACGGGTACTGGGGCATATATCAATCATATAGTATAATCATGCTTACTTCAGAAAACATGCTATGTTCATGTGAAATCAAGTAAATAATCATGTGCACATAATCGATTTGATAGAACATATATAAAGCAGGTGCAACAATTAGAAATTAGTTATATAGCACATAAGGAACACACCTCAAAAGTCAGGTAGGTCTGAATCTACTGGGCACCGGGACTATGCTCCATTACGGTACTGGAACCAGATCGACAAGGATTACGGTTACTGACATAGTTACATCTTGATCGAAATAAAATACTAAGTTATGGAACCGTACGAGTGACGATGGGACCACGGGGCTGTACTGATCGAAACGAGCTGGGCTGGGCAAAGGCACGATCGGGAGATCCACGAGTACCTTTAATCAAAAGATCATGCCAGTCTTTTGTTCTACAATCTTTCTCAAATAATTTAACTTAAGACAAATGCATGTTCAAGTTCAATGTCCCATTTGGAGGCTTTCGGGTTAGAACTTCATGAAACGGGCTTCAAAATCAGATTCAGGATGCCGAAAAACATAAAATAAGACTTTTCGGGAAAAGTTAACTTTTTGGTCAACGATCAACGCTGACGTCAGCATTGACTGCTGACATCATCAATCAGCGATCAACTGAGTTGACTCGGGTGAGTTGATTCACTAAGTTGACTCAAACGAGTTGACTCACTAAGTTAACTCACTGAGTTGACTCGGTTCAGACCGGTTCGGGCCTGGCTGGTTTAACCGGTTGGACCGGTTCACTAACCCTGATATCGAACTGCCAGCGATCACTGACGGTCGCCGAGAAAGTCACTAAAGATGCCCTTTCTGGTCGTTTCTGGCATAAAATAAAAGATCGTTAGACCCAGAATCAAATGAAACCTATAATATACTAAAACAAGCCAGAAACGTGGCTGGAATTTACCCTAGAAACTTAAAACGGTCAGAAAGTCGCGTAATGCCGACGAAGCCCTTGCCGGAGTTAGATGAACGATCGGTTGACTGGTTTTGATTGGCTCTGTACGGCGAAGGTGGCGGTGGTATTAGACCGTCAAACAGCTAGCCACAGCAGTCAAAAAAGGCCAAAACTCGAAAGGGTTTAACCCTAGGTTTGACGAACCTAGATTCTCCAGTTTTCGGCTATTGTAGCGGCGATCGAGCGCGTGGCTTTACGGTTTTGGTCGGTGCAAGGCGGCGGTCACGTGGGTGATGGCGGTGCGCGGCACAGCGGCGTGGTGGGGGTAGATCGGGGGTGGCTGGGGGTTAGGGTTGGTAGGAGAAAACTTATGAGATTAGGGCTTTTTGGATCTAATGGTATTAATTTTGGTAGGTGGAAAGATAAATTGGGATAATAATTATCCTTGATAAGAGGACTAGTAGGATTCAAATAAAAATTGGGGAGTTTAAAACATCAAGAGCTATTTAGCTCAGTTGGCTGGTTTACTAGCTAAGGTATCCTAAGGTTGTGGGTTTGATTCCCACAACCAGCAACCCTTTCATTCATTTTTCTTTTTTTAACCTTCCGGGGTGTTACAAATCTCCTCCTTAAAAAGAAATTTTAGCCTCGAAATTTAGCTGAGTTGAACAGATGTGGGAACTGCTCTTCCATTGACTCAAGGGTCTCCCAAGTAGCTTCTTCTGGACCACTTATTCCACTGAACTTTAACCATAGGAATACACCATTCCTCAGAACTCTCTCATCTTTATCCAAGATCTGAATAGGCTCCTCCTCATAAAACAAATCTGGCCTCAACTCCACATCCTGAACCTGGATAACATGGCTCGGATCTGGGTGGTACTGCCTCAACATAGATACATTAAATACATCAATACGGCTAAGCTGGGGAGGCAACTCAATCTCATAAGCAACAGGTCCAACTCTCTTTAGAATGCGGTATGGTCCGATAAATTGGGGCTCAGCTTTCCTCTACGCTCGAATCTCATAACATTCTTCCACGAAGATACCTTCAGAAAAACCTGATCACCGACCTCGAACTCAATGTCTTTTCTCCTACGATCAGTATATGACTTTTGTCTGTCAAAAGCATCTTTTAGACGGTCACGGATCAATCTGACAATCTCTTGAGTCTCTCGAACCAACTCTGGGCCTAAGGTCTTCCTATCATACAACTCTGTCCAACAAATAGGAGTATGACATCTATGACCATATAGAGCCTCATATGGTGCCATACGGATGCTAGCCTGATAGCTGTTGTTGTAAGTAAACTCGGCCAAGGGTAAGAGATCCTCCCAACTACCGTAAAGTCAATCACACAACCTCGCAACATATCCTCAAGGATCTGAATCACCATTTGGGACTGACCATCGGTCTACAGATGGAAAGATGTACTAAAGTTCAGTCGAGTACCCAAAACACTGTACAAAGCCATCCAAAATCGAGAAATGAACCTTAGATCATGATCAGAGATGATGGATAAGGATTCACCATGCAGTTTGACCATCTCAGAGATATACAGTTTAGCCAGCTTCTCCAAAGAATAAGTAACTCGAACATGAATAAAATGAACTGACTTAGTGAATCGGTCTACAATCACCCAAATAGAATCCTTTTTAGAAGGAGTCAAAGGTAGTCCTGTAACAAAATCCATCGTGATACACTCCCACTTCCACTCTGGAATCTTGATGGGTTGCAACAGACCAGAAGGGTGCTGGTGTTCTGCCTTAACCTATTGGTAAGTCAAAAAACCGTGACACGTAGTCGGAAATATCCTTCTTCATACCAACCCAACGATATCTCTACCTCAGATTCTGGTACATCTTGTCCCCACTGGGGTGCATAGCATAAGGGCTGCTATGAGCCTCGCTGAGGATAGCTGGTTTCAACTCGGCATCATTTGGAACACAATATTGGCCCTTAAAGCACAAGACCCCATCTTTGTCTAAAGCATAAACAGAGGTAGATCCCTGCTCAACCTGATGTATGATAGGAAGTAAGGATCTATCATGAAGCTTGGCCTTAATCTCCTTGACCAATGTCGGTTTAACCTGCAACTCTACTAATAGACTACCATCATCATAGATACTCATCCTGGCAAATAGAGATCTCAAGTCTGAAATAGCCTTACTGCTCAAGGCATCAGCAACAACATTGGCTTTCCTCGGGTGGTACTCAATCACACAATCATAATCTTTAAGAAGCTTAAGTCAACGATGCTGTCTCAGATTAAGCTCTTTCTGTGTAAGAAGGTACTTCAAGCTCTTATGATCTGTATAGATGTAACATTTCTCTTCGTAGAGATAGTGTCTCCAAATCTTCAAGGGAAAGACTACAACAGCCATCTCCAGATTATAAGTAGGATAGTTACACTCATGTGGCATCAACTAACGAGATGCATAAGCGATCACTCTGCCATCCTGCATCAAAACACAACCAAGTCCGGAGTGCGATGCATCACTATAAACTATGAAATCCTTCCCAGACTCAGGCTGGGTCAACATTGGAGCTTGCGTCAAGCTGTCTTCAACTTTTCAAAGCTGTCTTGTTGAGTATCAGTCCAAATAAATGGAACATTATTCCTTAATAGATTCGTTAGAGGGGCATAAATGATGGAGAAACCCTCGACGAAGCGTATGTAATACCCAACTAAACCCAAGAAACTACGGATCTCAGAAATATTCCTAGGTTGTTTCCAACTTACAATGGCCTCGATCTTGCTCAGATCAATTTGGATACCTCGAGTCGATACCACATGCCCAAGAAAGGTCACCTCACTGAGCCAGAACTTACACTTGCTCAACTTGGCGTACAAATCCTCAAATGCCTGGCATGTTCTGCCTCAGTCCGGGAGTAGACCAGAATGTCATCAATGAACACCACTACAAACTGGTCCAAGTATGGACGAAATACCCAGTTTATCAGATCCGTGAAGGCGGTATGATAATTAGTCAGACCAAACGGCATTACTAGAAACTCGTAATGCCCGTATCTAATGTGAATGGTCGTCTTCGCTGCATCGGACCCCTTTATCTTCAACTAATAATACCCGAAACGGAGATCGATCTTTGAGAAAACTGTGGCTCCTCGAAACTGATCGAACAAGTATCGATCCTGGGTAGTAGGTACTTATTCTTGACTGTCAGTTTATTCAACTTTTCGGTAGTCAATTCATAGCCTAAGAGAACCATCTTTCTTCTTCACAAAAAAGGATAATGGCTCCCCAAGGCGAAGAACTAGGTCGGATGAATCCTCGATCTAAGAGTTCTTGCAACTGAATCTTCAACTCATTAAGCTCTTTAAGAGCCATACGGTAGGGATTCATAGAAACTGACGCAGATCCCAGATAGGTCTCAATCTTAAACTCAACATCCCTATCCAAAGGTAACCCATGTAACTCATCGGGGAAAATATTAGAAAACTCATTGACAGTGCGAATCTTCTCAATCTTAGACAAAGAACCTTTGGTATTCAAGAAACAGGCAATGAAGGTCTGATACCCCTTTCGGATCATCCTGTTGGCAGCCAAGGCAGATATAACATTAGATAGATACCCTCACCGTTCACCAACGATAACCATTGTCCGATCATCATAAGTCTTCAGAACTGCTCTCTTAGACGCGCAATCTAAGTTAACCCGGTGTTCGATCAGCCAATCCATGCCTAGAATCAGATCAAACTCTTCTAATGGTAGCTCTATAAAGATTTCCCTTTAAACTTCGAGGGTACATCACCGGAACACTTTATCCACAACCATTGATTGGCCCACGGACTCATAACTGTAACTGTACTCTCTATGGTCTCGACTGGAATCTGGAGGTCTCGGGATACAGATTTTGAAACGTAGGAATGGGTGGAACCATTGTCAATCAAAGCAAAGTATGGAACATAAAATATAGTAAATGTACATGCAATGACGTCTGGATCATCTCTGTCATCATGACGTCTAGTAGCATAAACAAGTGCAGGTTGTCTGGCCTCAATCATGACCGGTCCCCCACTCTGATGTGATTGGCCTCTACTATCAAATCTAGCAGTAGACCAGGGAGCTCTACTCTGGTAACGCCCTGAACCCGGTGTCTGAACAGATGTCTGCGAACGGGCTGGAATCTGGGAACGGATATGGGTCTGAAACGACGATCGGTCTATAGAAGGTGGGTGTGGACACTCTTTATTGAAGTGCTCAGTGGATCCACAATGAAAGCAAGCACCAGACATCTTCCTACACTCTCTTCGGTGTAACTTACCACAATTCTAACACAATGGTATATGAGTGAACCCAGATGAATTACCTCGACTAACAGCTGGGCCCTGTGGTGCTGGGGGCCTATAACTCGAACCACCTCTCTGATATGCTGCAGTGCGAGCACTCTTATCAGGGTGCGCTTGTGACTCTCCCTGGCCAAAAGGTCTCCAAGATCGATCTCAGTCTCGCCCTCGCTCCCTACCTCTATCCTGGTCTCTATCTCTACTACTCTGACTAGCTGTTAAAATCTTCACATGTTCTGCAGTCTTGGCTCAGTTCACCAAATCCTCAAATACCTCATCATGGTGTGTAGCCACTCAATCACGTATCCCAATACGAAGGCCCTCTAAGAATTTGTCACATCTATCCTTCTCGGTAGAAACTAAACCAGCACCGTATTTTTACAACTCCAGAAACTATATCTCATACTCAGCCACTGTCATAGAACCATGCACCAGGTCTTTGAATGCCTGGCGTCTCTCTCTCAAGAACCGCTCGCCCATGTAACGGTTCCTAAATTGTTCCCTGAAGAAATCCTATGACAACCGATCAGAAGGAACGCTACTCATAATGGACTTCCACCAGGTGCGGGCATTCCCATTCAGCATAGATACAACACCCAAGTATTTCTTGGATGGCTCAAAACCCGTCTCATCCATTCGTCGCTCGGTGTCATACAACCATTCCTTAGCCTCAGCCGATGCTCCACTAAGAGATCTCGAGAAGGTCCTGATCCCGTTAGCAAACAAGGTCTGGGAGATAGGGACTTCTGGAGCGATACCCGAAGCTCTGACTACACCCTGAATCAGCTGAAGAAACTGTTTACTCAAACTCTCATCAGTAACTCCAGTCATAGGCTCAGGCCCAGAAACTGTCGCTCCTCTGACCGGAGTAGTCATATCAATACCAGGAGCAGATAGTGGAACTGTCGAAACTGAGGGACAACGAAAGGTGGGAGGCTCTACAGGAGCTGAAGGATCAACGGGGGCTGAAGTGTTTGTAGGGGCAGCTGGATCGACCACTGGATCCTCAATCGAGTCCGCAAATCTAGCAGTTCCACCTCACCCACGGGCGGGTCATCGGCTCATTCTGGTGCTCATATCAGAGGATCTATACAAGAAATAGATCCTAAGATCAGTTTATGACATTGGAAAATCGAACACGATTAAACATAAAACTTGGTGACATGGCCCATTTCATAAAACTTTGCAAAACTTTTCAAGGTAATACTTTATATGGACTCACCCACGGTCTGAGATTTTAAAACCAAAAGATCTGATATCAATAAAATGTAACCCCCTAGACCGGCCTATGCGGAAGGAACGAATCAAAATGGCACATCTTAACTTAAATATCTGAATTAAAAATCTGTCAAATATTCAAGTATTTAATTTGAATTGATATATATATATATATATATATCTACGTAAACTGATAAAGTCATCTATATAAACCTGACATATAGTGATTACAAAATAGGCAACATCACGTAATGTATCAAAAAGATCGTAACAAAACTTCATATATCTCAAATTATAGGCACATGTCACCCTGAAATAACAAAATGGTGGATGGAAACATTATAATCTATATAGAATACGAAATATGTTGATCCTCCGAGTGTCACGTACAGGGTAGCCTATCCAAATTATCTGAAAAGGGAGAAAGAGGGGATATGAGCTAGTGAGCTCAGTGTGTTCCAACAGTGCAAGTAAAAACATTTATATTGATAGCATAGTAAAACATTTTAGTAAGACATGTTCATACGTATGCAAGGTTCCATAACTTAACTACCCTTCAACCAAACTCCATGATATGGTTCCCTAGAACGGTATCATATACAGGCGTTAACCCAGCCAATTGGGCATGGGTATCATCCTAAGGGAATACCTTATGTCCGGGCAGAATTACCCTATCCGAAGCGTAGGAATCGAGTATGGGCAGAATTACCTTAGCTGAAGCATGGGAACCTCATACGGGCAGAATTACCAGCCAGATCAGGGTTGAACCTTACGATACCTCATATCATAACCCAAGTACCCCTATTAATCAATCCGGGCAGCATCATAGTATGTAGTAGAAAACAGTAAGAACAACACTCGATGAACATAATTCTATATTGATAAACGGTAATCATAGAACATGCTTTTCATATCGAGTACTGGGCATATATCAATCATATAGTATAATCATGCTTACTTCAGAAAACATGCTATGTTCGTGTGAAATCAAGTAAATAATCATGTACACATAATCGGTTTGATAGAACATTTATAAAGCAGGTGCAACAATTAGAAATCAGTCATATAGCACATAAGGAACACACCTCAAAAGTCAGGCAGGTCCGAATCTACTGGGCACCGAGACTACGCTCTATTACGGTACTGAACCTAGATCGACCAGGATTTCGGTTACTAATAGATTCACATCTTGATCGAAATAAAATACTAAGTTATGTAACTGTACGAGTGGCGATAGGATCACGAGGCTATACTGATCGAGATGAGCTAGGCTGGACGAAGGCACGATCGGGAGATCAACAAGTACCTTTTGATTAAAAGATCAATGTCACTCTTTTGTTCTACAATCTTTCTCAAATAATTTAACTTAAAACAAATGCATGTTCAAGTTCAATGTCCCATTTAGAGGCTTTCGGGTTAGAATTTCATGAAACGAACTTCAAAATCAGACTCAGGACGTCGAAAAACATAAAATAAGACTCTTTGAGAAAAGTTGACTTTTTGTCAATGGTCACGTCATCAGTCAGCTGGTCAACTAAGTTGACTCAAGCGAGTTGACTCACTGAGCTGACCCAGACAAGTTGACTCAGCAATTTGACTCAGTTCAGACCGATTCGGGCCAAGCCGGTTTAACCGGGTTGGACTAGTTCACTTACCCTGATATCGAACTACTGACAATCACCAACGGTTACAGGAAAAGTCCTCGGATATGCCCTTTCTAGTCATTTATGCTGGAAAATAAAAGATCGTTAGACCCAAAATCAAATGAAACCTATAATATACTGAAACAAGCCAGAATTTACCTTAGAAACTTAAAATGGTCGGAAAGCCAAGTAACGCCGACGAAGCCCTTGCCGAAGTCAGATGAATGATTGGTCGACTGGGTTTTGATCGGCTCTACACGGCAAAGGCAGCTGTGGTACTGGACCGTCAAACGGCTAGCCCTGGCAGTCGGAAAAAGCCAAAACCTGAAAGGGTTTAACCCTGGGTTCGACGAACCTAGATTCTTCAATTTTCGACGATTACAGCGGCGGCCGAACGCATGGCTTTAGGGGTTTTGGTCGGTGAAAGGCGGAGGTCACGGGGGTGATGGCGGTATGCGATGCGACGGTATGGTGGGGGCAGATCGGGGATGGTCGGGGTTAGGGTTGGTAGGAGAAAATTGATGAGATTAGGGATTTTTGGATCTAATGGCATTAATTTTGGTAGGTGGAAAGGTAGATTGGGATAATAATTATCCTTTATAAGAAGACTGGTAGGGTTCAACTAGAAATTGGGGAGACTAAAACATCAAGAACTATTTAGCTAAGTTTGTTGGGTCACTAGCCAAGGTATTCTAAGGTTGTGGGTTCGATTCCCACAACCAGCAACCCTTTCTTCATTTTTCATTTTTTAACCTTTCGAGGTGTTACAAGAAGGTTGTAAGGCGATGGTGCTAACATCAAAGAAAGAAGAAACAAAATAGGTTATTTCTCGATTTCATGCAGAACATAACCTTGCATTAGCATCAACAAAGAGCACACAATTTATTCGTTCGCATAGAACAACGAAAAAAGTTCAAAAAGATCTCATGGATGTTCTTGATGACTCTAGCATTCGTCCAAGTAAGATTGTTTTTGTTTTATCTCATGAATTTGGTGGAAATGATAATCTTAATATGACTAAGTGTGATATTTTCAATTATTTAAGCCGTAAAAGGCAAAAGCAATTGGAGAAAGGAGATGCTCAGATAATGTTAGATTATTTTCATGATTCTCAATCAAAGAATCTGGGTTTTTTCTATGCTATTCAAACTGATATTGATGGTTGCCTTGCAAATTGTTTTTGGGCAGATGCAAGATCTAGAATCGCATATAAACATGGTGATGTTGTAGCATTTGATCCGACTTATTTAACAAATAAATATAGGATGCCATTTGTTCCTTTTACCGGTGTGAATCATTGTTACTAGTTTATTTTATTCGGGTGTGCTCTATTATGGGATGAAACTGAAGAAACATTCATTTGATTGTTGAAGACTTGGATTGAAGCTATGTATGGATGTTCGCCAGCAACAATCATTACAGATCAAGATGCTGCGATTACAAATGCAATTGCAAAAGTTTTTCCTAATACAATTCACCATTTTTGCATGTGGCATATTGAGAAGAAATTTCTTGAAACTATGAGTCATGTTTATCATTAGAATGTTTATTTTAAAAAGGAGTTCAATGGTTGCATTCATAATACACACACCTGTTGAGTTTGAAGAGTCATGGATGAGAGTTATTCAAACATATAATTTACAAGGTAATTCATGGTTGAATAATTTTTGCGCCGGAATGTCAACAACTCAAAGAAGTGAAAGCTTGAATAATTTTTTCAAGTATTATGTTTATGCAAGTACTTCAATGAGTAAGTTTGTTCTGAAATTTGAAGAAGCTCTCAATGATCTGTATAATAAAGAACGAGAGAAAAATTTCAAGACTATGAACTCAAAGCCCATTCTCAAAACATTATATCTTATGGAAGCTGAGGCCTCTTCTGTTTACACTCGAAAATTATTTAAAATGTTTCAAGATGAGTTGGTTCATGCTCAAGAGTATGTTGCTGATCGAGTTGATGTTAAGGATGGTTTAAATGTATACAAGGTGCATGGGTTTAACAAAGAAAAATCAATGTACGAGGTAACTCTTGACATATCACTAAATGTTGTTTGTAATTGCCAAAAATTTGAATTCATGGGTATTTTATGCAGACATGCTTTGGCAATTTTTATAAAGAAAAAAGTGTTTTCATTGCCTTCACAATATATCATTTGTGGATGGACAAAAGGTGCGAAGAAAAGTTGTTATCCAAATACCATAGAGAATGAAATTGTTGATAAAATAAGTGAGTCGTCTACTTTGTGGTTCAACAGTGTTATGTTACACTCCTTAGGACTTTCTGAAAAAGCAACAAGATCAAGTAAGCATTATGATCTTGCAATTAGTGGCATCAAAAGTTTGTGCGATGAACTAGATAATTTATCCATTGATATAGTTGATAAAGGTAAGAAGTCAACTTCTATCGATCATTCTAGAATGATTGAAGATGGTAATATTTTGTATAATGGCATCACTTTAAAAGATCTGGTACATGTGATCACCAAAGGACGTCCTCCTTCGTTAAGGAGAACAAGTAGTGTGGAGAAAAGTAGTAAAAGGACCAAGACATGTTCATCTTGTAATCGCAAAGGTCATACAAAGCGTACATGTGAGAGACGTCATCAACCAAAGTGAGTAATTGAACTGTGTGTATTCATTCCATTGTTCCATACAGTTTATATTTTTTCTTATGTTTAAATGAGTTTTGTTTTTTGCAGTAATGAATCCAATTCTATCTCAACTCCACACATTGCTAATGTTGCTGAAGATTAATTTTTGTCTCGGATAGATTGATTTATTGGGTGTCCAGTACTATGAAATGCGCTCATTTTTTCTCAGATACATTCATTTTTAGACTTGCTCAAAAATAGATAAATTAATTACTTTTCTAAATTCATTTATGTTGTGATTGTAGATTCAATAAATTTATATTTTAATATTGTCGCAACCCTTTTTAGGAGGCCCAAAATTTTGAAAACTAAAACACACGGAGTCGCCACCAATCTTTTAAAAAAAGTGTGATTGGATCACTTTTAAAATGAGATTATTTTAATAAAACGTTTTTTTATTAAAATAATATTTTTGGTCTTCGGAAACCAGAAAATAGGTTCGGGTCGGTTACGTGTGGGGAAGGGTTAGCATCCCCACAACGCCCAAAAATTGGTACCTTATTGATTTCTAAAGAAAGTTTTCAAAATTGGAATTTGCAAGTTCAAAGATTTCGTTATATTTGTTCGTTTTATGAATAAAAATCTACTTTAACGACCTTACCGCCCAGAAAATGAACTCCAATACCGCCAACACATCTAGCGCTAACCTGTCATTTTCATTTGGTAAGACACCGCATTAGTTAGTTTTTGCCTTTTAAACAAACCAACAGAAATAATTAAATGAGTTGTAGCCTTTTAATTAAAACATAATTAGTGATTAGTAACCTTAAAAAATGTCTACATTTTATTTTATCTATTAAAGTTCATGTGTAATTAAGTATGTTTTATTTTAATATAAGAAGAAAGTTTTCCATCACTCAAAGGCTCTAACTAGGTTTTCAAGACCCTATTCTTAAGGACCATAACTAATCATTTTCAACAGGAAATTAAAGCAAGGAAGTAATGAAATTAAATTACTTTGGTCTAACAGAAATTAAATAAATATGGAATTTTAAATAAAGAAAAGGGATAAATAAAACCTTTTTTTATTTTCCCTTTAAGAAAACTGGTGACCAAATTGAAAGGAAAACGAAATATGATGGTCAAATTACATACAGAATGACAAAATTCAATAGATTACAAACTAAAGAGTTGCGATGAAAGGTCCAGCAAAGAAGGGAACGAGTCTAAAGCGGGTATGGGTCAGGTTACTGGGTTGGTATGAATGCTCGAAATTAAAAACAGATTTCATTTCCCTCCTCATTTCTCAAATGGATTAAACCGACATTTCTTAAAATCCTATGAAGTGTTTTATCTTGTTCTTCATGAACTGAAGAACATGATGAACATCCGCCAAGCCGGCCGGTGACAAAAAATTTCCAGAAACCTTTTTTAAAACGAAAAAAAACCAAAAACCTTTGAACCCTCTTTCCTTTAAGCAAATTTCCAAAAAACCGGTGAGCTTAAAATATGCATCCGTTATCGGGGTCACCGCCTCAACCACCATGCACGGCGGTGCCTTACTAAACAAAGGTAAAAAACAACTATTCCTTTTCTTTGTTTAAAAACTTCGAATATAAACTGAAAGAAGAAATTACCAGAAACTGGGCTTGCTTTTATTTCTGAAAAATGCTGAATACACTATTGCTTCCTTTCTTTACAATCTGAATGCTATTTTTGAGTATTTTTCTATGTATTGTTTTCGTGTAGTATGTGTAAATTACAGTGTTTATATAGGTACAATTGTGCTTGGATTACATGAAAAAAATTCCTTGATCCCATCCCAAATTGCTTCCGATTTTATTCAAATTTCTAGCTAATTCCTGATAGGGCTTCAATTTAGGGATTTGACTCCCTTTTTTATTCGATTTTAATCCTTGTTTGTTGTCTTTTATTTCTGGTGATTGCAAACGGTACTGAAATCGCCAGGGAGGAGTAATCCATGATAAAGATAGTACGACACTCATCGGAGAAGGTGAGAGGTCTGATCAAAGTCCAAACGCCAAGCGCGTGGCTGCCCCGCGCGAGTGACAATCCACGTATCTCCAGTGGTGCGATCTGGGCCGTTAGATCATGACCTAATCTAACGGTCATGAGTGGTGTGGCACTATAGCTCCTTAGATAGGGTTTTTGAGCATGATCTGCGCCGTTGGATCAATCCTTGATCCAATAGTCCCCTGTTGGCTGCACAAGGAAAGAAAAGAAGTTAGGGCTTAGGGTTTTTTGGATTAAATTTGGGCTGATCGGGCCTTTATCAATGTAGATGGACATTTTATTTAATAAATGGGTTCTTCTTTATTTATATAGAATGTCTTTTGATTTAAATCATACTAATTGATAATACAAAGCAATATACATAATAATAAGCAATTATAAAATGGTGATAAATAGTATAACATCAATAAAAAAATTATACAAATAAAATAAAAACTTTGGTGAAAATTCAGTGACAACAACTGCCCCTCTTTGGTCATTCCAGTGAAATAGGAATAGAGCAAAGAACAAAGGACACTGATTTTCACCAATCACCAAACCTGTCAAAACTCAATGTCTAAACAGACTGAAGGGTTCCGCTCTCCTCATGCTCTAACGGATAAGCAGGTTCTATCCTCCTCGTGCTCATATAGTTAAGCAGACTGAAAAAAAGGTTCCATCCTCCTTATGCTCGGATGGATAAGCAGGTTCTATTCTCCTCAAGCCCGAATAGATAGGCGGGTTTCAAAAAAGGTTACATCCTTCTTATGCTTGGATGGATAAGCGGGTTCTATTCTTCTCAAGCCTGAATAGATAGGCAGATTCTATCCTCCTCATGCTCGGATAGATAAGCAAATTAAAAAAGGTTCCATCCTCCTTAAGCTCGGATGGATAAGCCGGTGCTCCAAACTTGTCAAAAATGAATGGATGTTATGTTTATGATGCGCATGCCCCTAAGGATGCCTATCACATATATGCATTTTCTTTTGCTTTTTAATGTTCATTTAACTTTTGATCCTTGCATATTTGTTCACTCAATCTAGTTATCTTGTACTCCTGGTTGAAAGGACTGACTTCATCCTTATATTCTTCAACACTATCCTAGCCTTTGTCCAATCATGAAAAAAAGCCTCTAGCATTCTGATTAACTACCAAACCAAGCCAAACTATCATCAACGTTCAGTGACAGGCCTTCTGAAACTTGAATGGAAACCCCTACATCTTGGGATATCTCTTCCAATGCCTGTAAAATTGTTCTCATTGTCGTGGAAGAAAAACTGACTTGACTATCTGACCAGATCATGCTATCATCAATATTCAGTAATAGGCCTCCTTTAACGGCTCTAAAACTCAAATGAAAACCCTTATTTCTTTGGATATCTCCTTAAATGTCTGTAAAATTATTCTCATTGTCATGGAAGAAAGATTGACTTGTGTAGGCATCTCTGTTTTGCAACATGTTGCCCTAAAGTAATATCAAAATCCTCAACGCTTCTTGAGGATTCTCTAATTCTCGTCTTCGTGGAGTACTTTTGAATTGCTTGCATGGGAATCTTTGCAGCAAAACTTATTTCCACCTTAAACATCTTTTTTGTTTTGTGCTTTGTGCCCCAAATTCAAATCCTAACCACGGAAAGCCTCATAGCTCTAGTATCCTTTTAAACAAATTTCAAGGTAATGCTAAAAAATCTTTTGCATGTTTTAAGTGATGTCAAACTTATTAATTCTCATTTCAATGCAAGATGCTCATGTGAAAAGGGTAAAAGGTTTAAGTAAAGAAAGGGAAGCTTAAGAAACAAAATTTTAACAATACAGTGGCAAATAGAAAATAAACTACAAATATTCAGATGCCAATGACCAAAAGTTCTCCTAACAAAATGCCCTGAGGTATCTTGAAGGCTACCCATGCTGAGCAGACTTCAAAATGGTGACAATGCAAGAGGATATGTAATTCATCTGTGTTAAGTCCTCAAGATAATTATTAGCCATATCAGCTACTTGAGCTGCCATTTGTGGGTTTTCAAATCAGTTCTCCTTTGGATTCAAATCAAGTTCTCTTCTTCTTTTTTTCTTTTTCTCTTTCTTTTTTTTCTTCTTCTTCAGACATAATACTTTTTGACTAAATCTGAGTTTATCGGGCTCTGAAGTTCATCTCCATCCATTTCAGCTAAAATTAATGCCCAATTTGAGAAAACCTTTGTTACAATGTAAGGTCCCTCCCAATTTGGTGCCCATTTTCCTTAGGAATCACTTTGGATTGGTAATTTCTTCTTTAACACCATATCACCTTCTTGGAATTCTCTCGGGAGAACTTTCTTCTCATGAGCCCTTATCATCCTTCTTTGGTACATCTGTCCATGACACAATGCTTCAACCTCTTTTCATCAATTAGATTCAGCTAGTCATATCTCGCTTGGACCCACTCTACTTCCTCCAATTTTGCCTCCATTAAGACACGGAGCGATGGTATCTCTACCTCAATTGGCAATACTGCTTCTACTTCATATACCAGCGAAAATGGTGCTGCCTCGGTGGATGTTCGTAATGCAGTTTGGTATGCAATAAGGCAAATGGTAATTTCTCATGCCAGTCTTTATATGTATCAACCATTTTCGCGACTATCTTCTTAATGTTCTTATTTGCAGCTTCTACTGCCCCATTCATCCTTGGGCGATATATCATTGAGTTATGATGTTTGACATTGAACTACTCACAGACTCCAGCTATCATCTTGTTATTCAGATTGGAGGCATTATCTGTAATGATACTTTCAGGCAAGTCATATCGACAAATGATTTCCTTTTTCAAGAATTTGCAAATCGTAGATCTAGTGACGTTTGTATAAAAGGCTGTTTCAACCCACTTTGTGAAGTATTTGATGGCTACCAGAATAAATCGATGTCCATTTGACGCTTTTGGATGAATTTGAAACAGCCTTGTATACAAGAATTTGCAAATCGTAGATCTAGTGACGTTTGTATACAAGGCTGTTTCAACCCACTTTTTCAAGAATTTGCAAATCGTAGATCTAGTGACGTTTGTATACAAGGCTGTTTCAACCCACTTTGTGAAGTATTTGATGGCTACTAGAATAAATCGATGTCCATTTGACGCTTTTGGATGAATTTGACCGATGACATCTATCCCCCACATGGAAAATGGCCAAGGAGCTGACATGACATGGAGTGACTGAGGAGGAGTATGAACCTTATCAGCATAGTTATGACACTTGTGGAATTTGCGAGAATAATTGATGTAATCATTTTCCATAGTTGACCAATAATATCTGAAGCGCATGATTCTTCTAGCCATGGTGAAGCCGCTAGGGTGAGTTCTACAGACTCTTTCATGAACTTCTTCTAGAATCAACTGAGCTTCTTTTGCATCCACACATCTTAAAAGCACCTGATCTCGACTTCTCTTGTACAAAATTTCTCCATCAAGAACGTACCCTGATGCCAATTTCCTTATTATTTTATTTTCAATCTCAGTTTCCTGGGGCGGGTATTGCTGAGACTTTATATACAGCAGAATGTCATAGTACCACGGTTGGCCATCTGCTTCTTCTTCCACATCATAACAATGAGTTGGGGAATCCAACATTTGCAATTTGATATGCATCATCCTAGAGCCTTCACTTGCTTTAAACATGGCAGCTAAAGTGGCTAAGGCATCAGCATCTAGTTGTCTTCTTTGGGGAGATATTTAAAGGTGATCTCGTTGAATTCTTTGGTTAATTCAAGGACCAACTTGTGATATTCTATCAACTTTGCATCTTTTGTTTCCTATTCGCCTCGTATCTGATAGATAACCAGTGCTGAGTCTCCAAAAACTTTCAGATTACATATTTTCCTTTCAATGGCCTCCCTTAGCCCCAATATGCAAGCCTCATATTTGCCATATTATTGGTGCAGAAAAACTTTAAATGGCTAGTGAAAGGGTAGCAATCTCCTTTTGGTGAAACCAAAATTGCCCCTATTCCACACCCTAAAACATTTGCAGTACCGTCGAAGTTCAAGACCCATGATTCTGTTGGAGCCTCAGCATCTTCTAAAATACACATCAGCTATTCATCAGAGAAATTGAAATTTAATGCCTCGTAGTCATTACAAGTGCGACTTGCCAAAAAGTCAGCTATGGCACTCCCCTTTACTACTTCCTAGCTTACATATTGGATATCAAATTTTATAATAGCATTTGCCAACGTGCTAATCTTCCCAACAAAGCTGAAGCTTCCATCATGAACTTTAAAGGATCAAATTTCGAAATTAGCCACGTAGTGTGATATAACATATACTGCTTGAGCCTTTTAGCAGCCCATACTAAAGCACAACATAATTTTTCAATTGAGGAGTATTTAATCTCACAGTCAGTGAATTTCTTGCTCAAATAATATATTGCCTTTTCTTTCTTTCCGGTTTCATCATGTTGCCCCAGCACACAACCCATAGAGTTTTCATACACCGTTAGGTATAGAATTAAAGGTTTCCCGGAAACTAGCGGTACTAGCATAGGAGGATTAATTAACTGCTCTTTGATCCTTTCTAAGGCCGTCTGACATTCTTCATCCATGTGCCCAGGTTATTCTTTCTGAGTAGCCTGAACAATGGATCGCATTTATCAGTTAACTGGGAGATAAAATGGGCGATGTAGTTTAACCTCCCCAAGAAACCCTGAACATCTTTCTATGTTTGAGGTGGTGGGAGCTCTTCCATGGACTTAATCTTGTAAGTATCAATCTCAATTCCTCTCATGCTCACTACAAAGCCTAATAATTTTCTTGATATAACCCCAAATGTACACTAGTTTGGGTTAAGCTTTAGCTGGAATTTCCTCAACCTTTGAAAGAATTTCCTCAACCATGGATCTTTCGTAAGTTTCCCCTGCATTCTGTCGCAACCCTTTTTTAGGAAAAGGTTTTGACGTTTTGGAAAACTTAATAAAATCACGGAGTCACCACTAATCTTTTTTAAAAAAGTGTGATTGGATCACTTTTAAAACAAGGGTATTTTGATAAAAAAAAGTTTTATTTATCAAATTTACATTTTGGTCCATGAAAACAAGATAAAACATGTTCGGGGGTTGATTACGTGTGGGGAAGGATTAGCACCCCCACAACGCCCAAAAAATTGGTATCTTAATTGATTTCAAAACGCATTTTTTAAAACTGGAATTTGCAAGTTCACAAATTTTCGATTTTATTCATCCGTAAAATGAATGTAAATCTATTTTAACGGCCTTATTGCCCAGAAAATGAACTTTAATCATCGCCAACACTCTTGGCGCTAACCTGTCATTCCCGTTTGATGAGACACCACATTAATTAAGTTTTTACCATTTTAAAACGAATAAACAAGAAAATTAAATGTGTTAATGAATTTTAATTTTAAGTCTAAATAGTGAATAGTCCTAGAAGTGTCTATATTCCTTTTAATTATTAAGGCTTAAATATAGTTAAGTGTATTTTATTGAAATTAAGAATATTTTACAACATACATGTCACTAATCTAAGTTTTAAGTCTCTAATCCTAAGGTTTAACATACATACAAATATATACATCAAAGGCATAAAAGAAATAATTAATTAAGTAAATAAAATAAATAACTAAGCAATTGTTAAGATTAAATAAAGAAAAGGGAATTAGATTTTTATCTTTTTAAAATAGAAAATCTAAATTAGGGATTAATTTGAAAGAAAGTAAAATGTGGAGGTTAATTTGAAAACAATTTAAAATTAGGTGTCGAGTTGAAAAGAAAAAGGAAGAAATTGAAACAATTGAAAATTGAAGAGCTGCGGTGCGAGATCAGGAAAAGAAAGGCGCGGGTTATATCCGGGTTCGAGTTCCAATGAAATTTCTAGATTCCAATGAAATTTCTAGATTCCGGCAACGTTTCGAACAAAAAAAGGTAAAATAACTTCTTCTTTATTTAAACTGAAATAGAAAGTAAATAGATAGGAAAAAATACCAAAAATTGCTTCTCTTTATTGTTTCTGAATAATGATTACAAACTGTTTGCTCCTATGAATTCTGAATGCTATTGCTATGTGTGATTTCTCTTGAATTGTTGTCTGTTGTTACATGAATTACAAAGGGTTTATATAGTTACAGAGTTGCTTGAATTTTAAGCATGAATCCCTAATATCTACCTCATTTGATCTTGTTTCGGCTATGATTTTAAGATTGTTGCCTTTTTGTTCACTGTTTTAATCTGATTGTTGCTGGATTCTTGCTAAGGCATCAATTTAGGGATCAACCTTTCCCGTTTTAGATTATGGTTTTCCAGTTAGGGCTTCAATTTAGGGATTTAATTCCCCTTTGTCTTTATCTAGAATTGTTGGGCTCTAATCTAGGGATTTAACCCTCTTGCTCCTCTGTTTACATGTTTCTGGTGATTCGAATGGCGCCGGTGAAGAACGATCAGAGCGAGTGATGCGTCGGAGAAGATGAAGTGATCGACCAGAGCTGAAACGTCATGCGCGTGGCTGCCACGCGCGAGTGGTGATCCGCGTGAACACCCTGAAGCAATCTGGGTATCAGATCGCATCTTGATCAAACGGATATGAAGTGCGGCTCTATATCATCCCCAGCTGGCATGATCTACACTGTTGGATCGGCCCCTTGATCCAACGGTTCTGCTTCAACTGTGCATAAAAAAGAAGATGGAGTTAGGGTTTTCTTTTTGGGTTATAAACGGGCCTTTGTATATTGAACTCCTTTATTTTATTATTAATGGTTTCTAATTTGAATTAAATCCAATAGACCTTTATTTATTTTCTAATTACAATTGGGCTATGTATTCTATATTTTGGATTTTAATATCTAATGTATATAACCTATGTTAATTCTATACAATCAGCTATATACTAATTAAATCATACGGCACACTTAATAATTCTAACAATTATACTAGCACATTGTATGGGACCTAAACTATTCTAATACTACATTAATCTTATAATATAGTACTTATTATAATACCCTAAGTATATTAGCAATGTTACATGATATTCAAATAATCCTAATACTAATTGCAATATATGACTACCTAAACAAAAATGACCAAGCTAAAATAAAGAAGTTAGGTGAAAATTCAGTGACAACACATTCTCGATGAGGACATGACACAGCTTTGCCAAGGCATTGATGATGATGCCAGAGAACTGGATGATGAGATAACCTTGCTGGATGATGGCATAAGTTATTTTGATAGATCTAAGCCACTTGAGTTGGCTGGAAGAGAGATCGGAGCACCAAAGACATCTAGTGAGGAGTAGCCAAACTTGGAACTAAAATAATTGCCAAGTCACCTCAACCATGCCTCGGCATCAACAGAGAAAAGAGCAGCAGAGCCTAAGCACTACTGGGGTACTGAGTTCGATCAAAGGTTCTCGAGACCTACAACAAAGAGATATTTCGGTTTTCTAAGGTGGTTATTCAAATCCACCGTGGCAAAATATTCTCTTTTATTGTACAATCGATGGTTCGACATACTCAAGGGTAAGCAATTCTTCGACTTTCTACGTTGGTTATTTAAATAAAAAATTGTCACAACCTACCATCCACCAACCAAGGGCCAATGATTGAAGTACTACTGGGAAGGAAATTAGCTTAATGCCAAGGAGACCATTCTCCTTACGGACAATTAGTAAATTTTTGCCAACCCAGCATGGTCATTGGAGATTTATTTTCTTTTTAGTACTTAGGATATCTCAGTTTTTTTAGTTTTATTTCTTTTTCTGTTTTGAAAGGTTTCTTTGATTTTAAGCACGTGAAATTATGCCAAGAAACCATGCCAAGTTCTGATGCCAACCACCCACAATAAAATAGTGTTGAAGGAACGGCTGGCACTATTTTACTCAATCATTGTCGGCCGAAAAATCAATGTCGGCCGAATCATCATCGAAGAGACATATAAATGTGCTAGTAAGCCTAATGGTAGTTTATTCTTTCCATTATTGATTTCTAACATTTGCGTGAAGCATGGAGTGCCCAAGCTCAATTCGGACAAAGGCCAAGAAATCAAAGGTACCACCATCATGCCGGTTATATGGAGAAACCTCACTGTCACCGAGACTGAGGACAAAGGGAAAGGGAAGACAACTACGCCAAAGCCCTAGGTGCCAAAGGTAGAATCTAATGTTCTTATGCCAGCTGAGTTGCTGGCATGGCTTTCTAAGATCCACTATTGCCAGGAGATTATTCTCAAGAAATTAGAGAAAGCCGAGGAGCAGAATGTCAAGCTTTGGCAGTACACTCATGCCAAGGATGTTGCCATCAAGGAAAACCTTGAGAAGGTGACCCCATATTTCTTACCAACCTTCCCAGATTTCCTTGCCGAGATCTTTGCCAGTGATGATGCCATGCCAGCCAGTCTCTAATCAGCTCATACGCCATCTGATGCCACAGTCCCACTGTCTCCAGTTATAGTTGAATCTGCCAGTACTGATTCCTCAGTTGAACCAAAGAAAACCAAAGCCAAGTCCACCAAAACAAAGCCATCTACACTGTCTGTTGAAACTACTTAATCCGATATCACCCCTATCACATCAGGACCTTCTAGGAGAGTGGAGGAAGTTGGTGCCTCCACTACCACAAAACCAGCCATGACAGCTAAACGCAAAACCCCCGATCGAGGAAGCTATGTCAAGAGGAAGACCCGCGTCACACGAGAAGTATCATCCGAAGGGGAGTCTTCCTATTCCTAAACTCCTTTGCATTACATTGCATTTTTCATGATCATACATTTTATTTTCCTATTTTTATTGTATATATGTGTTGTTTTCATGCATTGATGACAATACACGTTTTAGGTTTGAGGGTGCATGTTTCCTCGCATTTATGACATGCATTTCATGTTTAATTTTTGTTGCCATGCCATTCTATGTCATTTAGAATAGATGCATGCCGAACCACTAAAAAATGAAAAAGAAAATTTTGCCTTATTTTAATTTTGAAGGATGTTAACATTTGCTAGGCAAGTTTAATTTGATCTAGATGTCTGCTCGATGAGGAAGTTTTAATCTTTAGTTATCATGCCATGCCATCAGGGTAGTATGAAAAGATTTCTTGGCAATTGATCTCTAGTTTAGGGAATTGAATTTACACTTAACACGTGATATGTATCTAGTTCCCTAGCAAACTTAGACTCTTTGAAACTATGCTCAGATTGAAAAAAAATTGAAAAAATTAAAAAATGATGTCAGGGTAAAAAAAATAAATAAGGAAGCAATGTTTTGCCAAGGCAATAAAAAATAGAACTCTCCTCTACCTAGGGATAATAAGTTATTTGGGGCTTCATGGTAGCTCCCTCTTAGTTCTCAAGTCCAAAACCCTAGGGTATGAGTTGAAGAGAAAACCTAGTGATGTCTGGATTAAGGTGGGGATTCGTGGTATGCTCCCTCTTATCACTCACGCTAAACAGTGTCACGAAGCAAGCTTAAACTAATGCCAACAGAACCCTCGGCAAGAAAGAAAAAGAAAGAAAAAATAAAGAAAATAAAGATTTGAGTTTAGGTAGTAAAATTGGCTAAGGGAGTGAAAGGATATTGGATGCATATTGGCTACACATCATGCACTCTTCATGAACTTGGACTAGAGTTATATTGTTGCACTTGAATTACTACTTGCTTGGCATTATTGCACTGAGATACTAAGGATAGAAATAGAGCCAAATTCTGCTTGCCAGCACTTGTTGGCATTCCAACCAAAATTTTAGGGGTGTGTTACCTCTCCAAAAGTACTGCTTTTAATGCCAATCTTACAATACTTTTGCTTGGTTTTAGTTACATTTAGTTGCATTAGGATATTAAAATCATGGATTTACATAAAGAGTTAAGACTTCTGTCTTTGCCAGCTTGAAAGGTAGATTTGTTGGCAATTTTGCAGGTTTGGCATAGTATTTGGCACAGAAAAGCAACGCCTGAAGGAATGCCAAGAAGAATGCCAAGTGTTGTTGGCACAGAAGGACCAGATAGTGCCAAGCATTTGTTGTCAGAGAAGTGACCTTGATGCCATGCCAAGAGGCTGTTGAACCCCAAAAAAATAGGATATGGTCAGGCTCCTAAAAATCACAAATGGGTCAACTTCCAAAAAAATAGCGGATAAGTTGATTCCAAACTATGTTAGCAAGGACATGCCAAGCTTATGTGCTAAGGCAACATCGTCATGATGTCACCTGATCAGCCTTGCACTCAAAACAAATGATAAAGTGATCGCAAGCCTTATCCCTTGTACAGTCAAATTCAAAACGCCAAGGCTTATCATAGGGCTTCTATACAAGCCTATTTAAAGAGTAGATCGATCATCATTGAAAACAAATTAGAGAAGGAGAAAAAGACGATGAAGAAGATGAAGGCTTGAACTTGAGAAGTGGTCTGCAACAATGGAGAATGAGGAATCGGAGACAACAAGATCAAAGGCTTGAAGATTCCATAAGACATCGTGAATCCATTGAAGGGTTGCATCGAGAGACCTCATTCATTGCTTTAGTTCTTTGTTGATTTTTGTATTTCTTTCATGTGTTTAAGAATGATTTCAAACTATTATTTGATGTGTTTTATGTTTAGTTGTTAATAATTCAATTGCCTTGGCGTTGTTTGTACTATCTGGCATACTTTACTGTTTCGTAAATATTGTGTCAAGCAAGAGCTGGCATAGTTGACCTATTGCACCTCAATATCTTAACAGACTTGGGTGGCAACAATCAAGTTGTTGGGTACTAAGGCGAGATACTTCGAGAGAATATGCTCAAGTAGATGAACTTACTTCGGGAGTGAAATTTACCCCTTAGGAATGTAGATTGGACCTTAATCAAATCGGTTTATGAATAAACATGCACTATAGAAATATGGGGGTTTTTACATGGTCGATTTAGGGCAATGACCATCGAGAGAGGCTTTTCCAATTTGAATCTGCTCAGAAATCAATGCCAACGCATGACATTATTACTAGCCGGCATTGCTAGCATAAAATTCAGACATTCTATGACAAATCTTTGTTATCATTCTTGCACCCATTTCTTGCCAGACTGTTATCATTTCGTTATTGTAGTCTTCACTTTACTTCAATTCTTTTTATCATCTTTATTTCTTTAATTCTTTTATTTTACTCATTCCCTCAATCAATTGCCATCACTTTTATTTTCTAGTTCAGAAGTATTAATCGTGACAATTAATTCCCCTAGGCAATCCTTGTGGAGACGATACTCAACTCACTACTATATTACTTGTTGATCGTGTATACTTGCATGTAAAAGGCGTATTCTTGGCATTGTTTTTACTTGCTTATTTACATTAATCTTTTGCCATGCAATATTACGTCAACAACACTCGATTCCACCCCATAAACGAAACAACACCAGGAAGTTGAAATCTCCACATTTGTACAGAACCCTGGGATGGTCCATCCACGGAACTCTCCATATGATGTCTTTATCACGGCGGTCTTTGAAAATGTCAACCCATTTACTTTTCTTGACAATTGGCCAATCTTTTGCCAAGAACTCCCGGAGATGAGAAATGTTTAGGGAGAACGCATTAGATAGAGTCAAAGTTGGGCATTTCCAAAAGTGGCTGAGAGCCCAAACCTGAAGTAAAGGAGCACACCCTCGAAGTACACACCTTCCACTTTTCTGCATGCGTTCAGTGAGATGAAAGTTTCAGCTAACACAGCAGGTGCTGGATTGACTTCCCTCTTCAGCTGCTCAAAGAAATCTAGCAGGGCTACATCAATGTTTCCCAAAACCCTTAGGAAAATAACCAAGCCATAAATCTCGATTGCCAGGAGATCTACTCTCTTCTCTTTGTCTGGGTGAACTGGAATTATATTTTTGATGCTTGACCAAGAAAAGGAGAAACTACCACCTCTTTTTCGTATCAGCTTCTTGATCCATCCATCACTCATTCTAGCAAAAGCCGTGAGCCTTTGGTGCGGATTTTTATTCTTAGGAGGCTTGGCATGGAACCAATTCTTCTTCACCTTGAATAGATTAAACAAAGCCGAGTACTCCTCGAACGTGGGCATCATGTCTTCTCTATTGAAGGTAAAGCAGCAATACCCAGGATTCTAGAACTGGACCAACGCCATCAAGAATTGCTCATCGACCTTGACATACAACAAATACGCTATGTCATCGTAAGTTTCATAGAACACTTGCTTGGTCTCATAGCTAAAGTGTTCCCATATTTTTCGTAACTCCTGCAGATCATTCTGCTTAACACTAATATGGGCATATTCTGATATCTTTGTCTCATAATCAGTTGTCAAACTATCCCCAGACGCTCGTTGATTAACTTTAGACCAATGATGAACCTTTGCATTTTCATCTTCAAACTTCAGGATTCTTCCATCCATGATAACAGCTTTTTTAATTGGGCAAATATTTTAAGAACCAATCCCTCCTTGGTATGGAATGATGATGCAAGATTAAACATGCAAAAGAATAGAACAAAGGAAAAGGAATATAGATAAGAAAACAAGAAGGGTCAAAAATAATTTCATTGCATAAATAATTCTGGGCAGTTATTCCAACACTCCAAGACATGTCTCCACGGATTATCTTTGTGAAATAATTTTGACTAGACAGAAAAACCCTAAGTTTTCCACATTGCTCTATTGGGGTAATGTTGCGTGTTTAGAGTGCTTCGCAATTGGTGCAAGTGTACACGTCGCAAGTTATAGTATAGTATAGATACCATCTCCAAAGGGATTGGTGCTACTTCGGGAATCTAACTTCTCGCACTGAAAGTAAAAACACAAGTAGGTGATAGTAGGAGTTCTAATTAACAAGAAAATAAAAGAGCAATTAAATAAAAAAAGATGTAATTGAATAAAAGAGAGAGTAGGTCGGGTTATCGTGAGTCGTGGTGTGATAATTGAATGGACGTCGTGGTAATTGAGTGCTAGAGTAGCTCAATTGCTCAACAATTGAATCCAGTCGGATTGCCTTGGCAAGTCTGCATTTGATTGGGTAAGCCTGCGATTGCCTGGGCAATTGGGCGACAACCTTCAAAGTTCGGCGAAGCGTTATTCAATGGTTTCTTATTATCCCTAACTCAAAACACTATTAATTGTGCATGCCTTGATAATACATCCCTATGTGAACCAAGGATGGACAACAACCTATCTTGCGCTCCTTTTAGCCTTTGAAATTCGCAACTTACCCCTAAGTCGAATTAGTCTTCACCATCGATTGATTGTATGAAAACCATGCTCATTCGTTTCTTGAATCTAACTCTCCTAATATTAGATAAATGGATGAATTCGCGAGATCCTCTCCCAATTCATTCGAAGAATTTAAGAACCAAGAATGAACAAACTTTGAAGTAAAATTGCAATCTCAATACCTAAACAAATCCAATCGTTTTCACAACCACAAAAACATAATAACCCAAGCCAATTAAGTTTAGTTCATGGCTGGGCACAAAATAAACTCAAGAATAAAATCCCTAAACATTAATCTAATTGAACAAAGAAGAAGAAGAAAGAAGATGTCGAACAACCCCTAAGGTTTTCTCTCTAATCGCACCCCCTCCAATCGACCTCCCTCCAATCGAGCTTTCCTCTTGTAAAATCAAATTTTGGGAGAGCTATCCCTTGAATTTTGATAGCTGAGCAAATTTATCTAGAATTGCCTGGGCAACTGATTTGGCAAGTCCTTTCTTATTCTGCTGAATTGCTTCAACAATTTGCACTTTACCACGACAATCCTAACCTGCACAAAATAAATCACCAAAGCAGCAATTTTTCCACGAAAAACCATCAAAAATGTAATACCAAGCTCATGAATCAAAGAAACTAGGAAATTATGCATGAATGCCTATTAATGCAACTAAAATGAGCCTAAGTCTAACAATAATATGAGTAAAAAGGGTAGAAAATATAGTACTTTTTCACACTTAACACACCCCCAATCTCGAACTATTGCTTATCTCAAGCAATGCAAAACTAACAATTACTTGCCAAGACTTTAATCATCAAAGACATGCTTTAAATTTGCCTTCAAACCTCAAAACCGTGGCATAGAGTATGATCACCTTTTAATTTTTTGAATAGCACAAAAATTACCCCGAAACAAACTATAATGCTCATGACAATGTGTGTCTGTAGTTGTGTACAAGTTGATTTTCAAGATTCTATGTGAACAATAGGATTTTATTAATTTAATTACCGAGGTATTTATTTTTCTTTTTACTAGAGCCAATTTTGGGCACCTCTAGTAAAGCAAGCAAGTTCTCCTTTTTAATTTTTTTGTCGACTAGAGCCAATTTCGGGCACCTCTAGCGATATCTTTAATGTGCAACTACTAGAGCCAGTTTCGGGCACCTCTAGCAAGAAATTATCTTTAAATTTTCAATTTAAATTTACCCAAGTTTTAAGCAACCTAAGTTCACCAAGTTTCTTTCAATCAACAAGCCATAATCGTGTTCATAATATTTAGCATCATAGTAAAATTCTAAGTTCTTTTCATGCAATCCTAAAATTTAAAGGTTCTTTCAATTAAGTGCAGTGGAAAAAATTCATCATTGGATATTCAACAAGTTCAAGCAATTAAATCCAATCAAAGGCATGGCAAGTAATATATGCAACCTATATGCAATTACTAAAGATGGATGCAACTAGACATGAAACTAACTAGAAACAAACACCCCCAAACTCGAGAGAAGCATTGTCCTCAATGCATACAAAAATTAAAATAAAATGCAAATGAGTTAGTCGGAAAGGTCATCACCTTGAATGATGAGTTTCTTTCAGGCCGTTTGTTTGATTCTTTGCCTATTCGCGGTGGTTGGATGCGGGTGGCTGGTGTTGCATTCTCAGTTGTTGGGGCGAGTAAGTCAATTTCTGGGCCTCCATGTTCACCGAAGTTGGGCCAGTTGCCTGGGCATCAAGACTTGTCGAGGCAGCAGGAATTGCCGAGGCAATTTTGGTTGCCCGGGCAAGTTTCGATGTTGGGGCTTTCTTTGGCACTTCTTGTTTCGTAGCCAGTGAGGAATTGTCTTGATGTTCTTGGCCATGGTGATTGTGTTTGTGGAATCAAAAACAAAGAATGAAAAAGAATATGTGGAAAGATAAAGATAAAAAGAATAAAAATTAAACTAAAAACATACTTTTATCCTAAAAACTGAAAATAAGTAAAAAAATAAAATAGAATAGTTTAAAAATAAAAATGAAAATAAATAATAAATACCAAAAGGAGAGCATGGTCATGCATCTCCTAAAGTAACGACTTCTTTGTCGAGCTCAACATGGTTGCCAGCATAGTGCTTTAATCTTTGTCTGTTAACTTTGAACTCATGTTCGTAAATGGTTGACTTGATTATCATGGCACCATGGGAGAAAGGTTTGACGACTTCAAAGGCTTGGGCCATCTCGATTTCAATTTTCTCGGAAAGAGTTTTAACCGAGAATTGAAGAGAATAACTAATTGCCCGGGCAAAAATTGTCGCTGCAATAGCTTCTTGTCATGCCAACGCTTCGTTTTCTCCTTGTAGATTCTCGCGTTGTCGTAAGCTAAGGCAAAAAATTCTTCAATTTCGTTAAGGTCCAGTAGTCGCTTTTGTCCAGCACTCTCCTAATCCATGTTGACAATTTTGATCACCCAATAAGCTTTGTGTTCGATCTCTACCGGTAGGTGGCAAGTCTTGACGTAGACAAGTCTGTAGGGCGACATGCCTAAAGGCGTATTGAATGTTTTTCGATAGGCCCATAGTGCTTCATCAATTCTTGCCGACCAATACTTTTGAGAAGGATTGACAACTTTCTCAAGGATAACCTTCAATTCACGATTGGAAATTTTGGCTTGCCCGTTTGTCTGTGGATGATATGTCGTGGAAATTTTGTGCATCACTCTAAATTGCTCCAGCATTTTGCCAATTAGCCTATTGTCGAAGTGGGTGCCTCCATCACTGATAATTGCCCCTGGTGTTCCAAATCGTGTGAATATGTTTTTTTGCAAGAATTTCTGCATAATCTTAGAATTGTTTCTGGGAACTGCAGCTGTTTCTACCCATTTAGACACGTAGTCCACGGCAAGTAGGATGTATACATTTCTGAACAAGGATCGGAAGGGTCCCATGAAATTGATTCCCTACACGTCAAATAACTCGACCTCAAGGATATTATATAGTGGCATCTTGTGTCGGCATGAAATATTCCCTGTTCGCTGACATCGATCACACCTCTTGTAGAAGTCTTGAGCATCTCTGTACAATGTTGGCCAATAGAAACTGGATTGCAAGACTTTGGCCACGGTGCAAATGCCTCTAAAATGACCTTCATAGGGTGATGAATGGCATTGTCAGAGCATGTTTTGCTGCTTTTCCTCGGGGATACATCACCTAATAACTTGATCTGCACATTATTTAAATAAAAGAGGCTAGTCCCAATAATAATGATTAGCATCATGTCAGAACCGCTTCTTTCCCTGGTGAGTAAGACTATGAGGTAAAATGCCACTAACAAGGAAATTCACTAAGTCTGCATTCCATGGAATTACCGAGGCAATTGCTATTGCTGTTGCCACGGGTATTGCTGAGGCAGTCCCTATTGTGGTTGTCTGGGCATCACTGGTTGGAGTTGCCTGGGCAATTACCAACTGCTCGTCCGGGAATGCATTATGTATTTCCATGTTTGGGTCATCGTCTTTTCCTCGTTCTAGGCATGGCAAATGGTTGGCGACTTGGTTCTCAGTACCCTTTTTGTCCTTAATTTCAATGTCAAACTCTTGTAAAAGTAAAATCCAACTAATTAAATGAGGTTTGGCATCTTTCTTGACAAAAAGGTATTTAATTTCCGAATGGTCAGTATGAACAATTATCTTGGTCCCGATCAAGTATGAACGAAATTTATCAAAAGCGAAAACTACAACTAGTAACTCTTTCTCCGTAGTGGTGTAGTTCACTTGAGCTTCATTAAGAGTTTTACTAGCATAGTAAATCACATAAAAGATTTTACCTATTCGTTAACCTAGTATTGCTCCTATTGCAAAGTCGCTTGCGTCACACATAAGTTCAAAGGGTAATGTCCAATCTGGTGGTACAACAATAGGCGCTGATGCAAGCTGCTTTTTCAAGGTTTCGAATGCTTGGACACATGAATCATCAAAATTAAAGGCTTTATCTTGTTCAAGCAAGTTACACAAAGGTTTAGAAATTTTAGAAAAATTATAAATAAACCTTCTATAAAAACCTACATGACCAAGAAAGCTTCAGATTTCTTTGACCGAATTTGGTGGTGGTAATTTTTCGATCACTTCTACCTTGGCTATGTCGACTTCAATTCCTTTGGATGAGATCTTGTGACCGAGCACTTTGCCTTCATCTACTATAAAGTGACACTTCTCCTAATTGAGCACTAGATCGGATTCTTCACACCTTGTTAGCATTTTCTCCAAATTTTCGAGGCAGTTGTCGAAGTTGTCGCTGAATACCAAAAAATTGTCCATGAAGATTTCCAGGAAATCTTCCACCATGTCGGAGAAAAGTGCCATCATACATCTCTGGAAAGTTTCCGGAGCATTACATAATCCAAACGACATCCTTCGAAAAGTGTAGGTACCATACGGGCATGTGAAGGTGGTCTTTGCCTGATCATCGGTGCTATGGCAATTTGGTTATAACCTGAGTAACCATCAAGAAAAAAATAAAAAAGATTTACCTGCAAGTCGGTCAAGCATTTGGTCAATAAATGGCAAAGGAAAGTGATCTTTCCTAGTGGCTTTATTTAACTTGCGGTAGTCAATACAAACCCTCCAACCGGTCATAGTCCTAGTTGGGATTAGTTTATTGCTTTCGTTGCTTACCACGGTTATACCTCCTTTTTTCAGTACACATTGTACTAGGCTTACCCATGTACTATCAGAGATAGGATATATGATTCCGGCATTTATTTCCTTCCTCACGACTTCCTTCATAGCAGGGTTAAGCCTCCTTTGTGCCTCAATTTTCAGTTTGTGATCATCCTCCAATAGGATTTTGTGCATACACACTATCGAGCTAATTCCCTTCAAGTCAGCAATTGTCCGTCCTATTACCTTCTTGTGCAATGCCAGCATGTCGATCAACCTCTTTTCCTGTTCAAGTAAAGTGTTGGAAGAAATTATTACAAGTAAAGTGTTATCGTTCCCCAAGTAGGCATATTTCAATTGTCCTGTCAATGGTTTCAATTCAAGAATAAGAGGTTGCTCAATAGAGGGTTTTTCGATTTTACCCTCCTTACCTGAGTAGTCCAATGGTTCAAAATACTTACCTGGACGACTTGCTATCCAATTGGCTTCATTCTGCTCTTCATCGTTCGACTATTCAAATTCCTCAGGTTTGGCAATATAATTGCCGAGGCAATTGTCAAGGCAATCTTCCTCCATGTCAAAGTTGAATTCAATTGTTGCTCGGATGACTTGGAACTCTTCTTGATCGTCGACATGCTTAAGGGTGTGGAAAACATTAAGCTTCACTTGCTGGTCGTTTACCCTCATGGTGAGTTCTCCTTTCTCGATGTCGATCAAGGTTCTTCTCGTAGCTAAGAAGGGTCTCCCAAGAATAATCAGGGTGAACTCATCTGCTTCACAATCCAAAACAATAAAGTTAGTGAGAAAAATAAATCTATCAACTCTTACCGGTATATCTTCGATTTTCCCTCTAGGTGCACGTAGGATTTGTCAACAAGCTGTAGCATAAATGTTGTTGGTCTTGCCTTCCCGATTCCCAATTTCTAGAAAACTGATTTTGTCATCAAGTTTATGCTTGCTCCAAGATCACACAATGTCTTCCCAACATAATGGTTTTCGATTGAACATGGTATGGTGAAACTGCCAGGATCTTTAAGCTTAGGTGGCATGCGATTATGCAACATGGCCATGTATCCTTCCGTTACAGCAACAGTTTCAAATTCTCCTAGCCTTGTTCGCTTGGAGACTATGTCTTTAAGGAACTTAGCATAGTTCTGTATTTGCTCTATTTCTTCAACCAATGGCAAGTTGATGTGGACTTGCTTCAAGATGTCAAGGAACTTTTTGAAATGGTATTCTTGCTTATGTCGTTTCAACCTCTGTGGGAATAGTGGTGGAAGTTGGATGTCCTCAATCCGTTCTTTGCATTGGAATTTGATTTGAGGAAATGTCGATGCATCAGGACTTACCGAGGCATGGTATCTGGTATTGCCTTGGCATCAGGGTTTGCCGAAGCATGAGCATGTGGAATTGCCTTGGCATTTTCTGACTCATCATTTTTATTAGAGGTTTTGTTGTTGGATTCATCTATCTGGATAAGGGGCTGCTCTGGTTGAGTGCTTTCTATTGTGTGAGCTTGGGTTTCCTTAAGTTGTCGGCCACTCCGAGTGGTGATTGCTTTGCATTGCTCATGGTTTTCTCCTTTTGCGACTTCAGTATCGCTAGGTAAACCACCTGGTGGTCTCATACTCAAGTTCTGAGCGAATTGCCCGACTTGTGTCTCCATGGATTTCAAGGCTGCCTCTTGATTTTGCAATCTCATCTCTGTCTTGTTCATAAAAGCATCAGTCTTCTTCATGAAATTACTATTCTCTACCTTATAAGATTCAGTTTTTAACATGAAAGCATTGAGAGAATTTTCTAAAGAACTGGATAGAATTGATTGTTGTTGCGGCATCTGTGGCATCTATTGTCGTGGCAAGTTCTGCTGGAATCTTGTTGCTTGTGCATTATGGCTGCTCTGGTTGAGGGAATTATTGGGATTACTCCATGAGAAGTTAGGGTGCTTCCTCTAGGCTGGATTGTAGGTGTTGGACATCACATTGCTGTTTCGGTTGTAGTTTCCAACGTAAAAACTAGATTCTGGGTTCTGCGGACATTTAGAAGAAGCATGGTTATCGTTACATAATTCACAAAATGAACCAATAACCTTGACCTCATGTGGGTTTCTAGGTCGCTGCATGTTATTAACCATATTAGTTAAGGCGACCAATTGTGCAGAAATAGATCCCGATGAATCAAGCTCGTTTATTGTGGCATTGTGTTTGACTATTCCCCTTCGGGTGGTTGGGAACTGATAGTCATTCTTGGCAAGACAGTTCAAAATCTCTATTGCTTCCTCAGGTGACTTGTCGAGGAGTATGCCATTTGCCGAGGCATCTAGCATCATCTTTGTCGGCGTGTTCACAAAGTTGTAGAACATCATCACTTGTGTCCACAATGGGAATCCGTGCATGGGACATTTGTGTAAAAGCTCTCTGTATCGCTACTAAGCCTCGTACATGGATTCATTGTCTTCCTATCGAAAAGAAGTAATATTATTACGCAACTTATCGGTCATATTTGTAGAACTAAATCTAGAAATGAAATCATGACACAAATTCGTCCAAGATCCTATAGATCAGAATGGAATACTATTCAGCCATGTTTTTCCCTATCCCTCAATGAATAGGGAAACAATTTCAGCCTTAGGATATCTTCATGGACTCATTGTAGCTTGAATGAATTGTAAACCTCCAGGAATGATTTGAGATGTTGTCTGGCATCTTTAGTTGTCGAGCCGCCAAATTGACCAATTATGTTGATCATGTTGAACATCATAGGTTTTAATTCAAAGTGGGCGGGTTCTATCTCGGGTGCGACAACTCCTGGATTGAGACCATTGAGATCTTCCTCTAAGTAGTCTCGGATAGGCCTGTTCTGAATAGGTTGTTGAACTCCTCCTCTTGCTACGGCATTCAGATTGCCATCGGCATTCAGATTTCTGTCTAGAATAACATGTTGTTCTGCCATTGCTGCTCGTTGTTCTCATCTTCTTCTATGAAGAACTCATTCTATCTCAGGTTCAAGTGGGTAGTCTTGTGTTGTTGGTCTCGCTCTTGTCATACATAGATGCAAAACAAAAGTTGTAAGTCCCTTGAAACCGATTAGAATTAAACGAAAACAAAAAGAAATAAAGGTGCAAGAAATTAAAAACAAAGTCGTTGTTGCCAATCCCCGGAGCGTCGCCAAAAACTTGTTGCATGTTTAGAGTGCTTCGCAATTGGTGCAAGTGTACACGTCACAAGTTATAGTATAGTATAGATATCGTCTCCACAGGGATTGGTGCTACTTCAGGAATCTAACTTCTCGCACTAAAAGTAAAAACACAAGTAGGTGATAGTAGGAGTTCTAATTAACAAGAAAATAAAAGAGCAATTAAATAAAAATGTAATTGAATAAGAGAGAGAGTAGGCCGAGTTATCGTGAGTCGTGGTATGATAATTGAATGGACCGTCGTGGTAATTGAGTCTAGAGTAGCTCAATTGCTCAACAATTGAATCCAGACGGATTGCCTTGGCAAGTCTGTTATTGCCTGGGCAAGTCTGTGATTGCCTGGGCAATTGGGAATGGAGCGATTGCCTGGGCAATTAGGCAACAACCTTCAAAGTTTGGCAAAGCGTTCTTCAATGGTTTCCCGTTATCCCTAACTCGAAACACTGATAATTGTTCATGCTTTGATAATACATCTCTGCGTGAACCAAGGGTGGACAACAACCTATCTTGCGCTCATTTTAGCCATTGAAATTCGCAACTTATCCCTAAGTTAAATTAGTCTTCACCATCGATCGATTGTATGAAAACCATGCTCATTCGTTTCTTGAATCTAACTCTCTCGATATTAGATAAATGGATGAATTCATGAGATCATCTCCCAATTCACTCGAAGAATTTAAGAACCAAGAATGAACAAACTTTGAAGTAAAATTGCAAACTCAATACCTAAACAAATCCAATCGTTTTCACAACCACAAAAACACAATAACCCAAGCCAAATAAGTTTAGTTCATGGCTGGGCACAAAATAAACTCAAGAATAAAATCCCTAAACATGAATGTAATTGAACAAAGAGGAAGAAGAAAGAATATGTCGAACAACCCCTAAGGTTTTCTCTCTAATCGCACCCCCTCCAATCGAACTCTTCTCTTGTAAAACTAAATTTTGGGAGAGTTATCCCTTGAATTTCGACAGCTGGGCAGATTTATCTCGAATTGCCTGGGCAACTGATTCGGCAAGTCCTTCCTTATTATGCTGAATTGCTTCGAAAATTTGCACTTTACCACGACAATCCTAACCTACACAAAATAAAGCACCAAAGCAGTAACTTTTCCACGAAAAACAAACAAAATGTAATACCAAGCTCATGAATCAAGGAAACTAGGAAATTATGCATGAATGCCTATTAATGCAACTAAAATGAGCCTAAGTCTAACAATAATATGAGTAAAAATGGTAGAAAATATAGTATTTTTTCACACTTAACAGGTAGGCTCTAAATTCTCAAACATGGTTTGGGTTCTAAAAGGGTACCCGAGCTGTTCTTGATGTTCCCTACTAAAGGTAGCAAGGTCCCTAGTTCTCACTCATTATAGGCTTCAAATGAACCAAGTTTAACACAGGAGGACTCACTTCCTATGTTTTCTCGAAGGATCGGTATCCTAACGAAGACATAAGGCATATGGAGAATCAGTATTCTGACATGAGCAAAGCATTTTCCCCTCACTTGAACGAACGGGACAAGCTCAGGAATAGAGCTTTTGAAAAATTTTGGAATGCGTAAAATAGAATTATATTTATTAAACAGACAAATAAATTGAAAATTTTGTGAACTTGCAAATTCTATTTTTTAAAAAAAACATTTTAAAACCAATTTGTGGCATGACCTTCTTTTGTTTTTTATTTAAAAACAAAAAGTCCCCAGTGGAGTCACCAAGCTGTCGCAACCCTTTTTAGGAGGCTCGACATTTTAAAAACTAAAACACACGGAGTCGCCACCAATCTTTTTTAAAAAGTGTGATTGGATCACTTTTAAAACGAGATTATTTTAATAAAACGTTTCGATTATTAAAACAAAATTTTTTGTCTTCAAAAACCAGAAAACAGGTTCAGGGTCGGTTACGTGTAGGGAAGGGTTAGCACCCCCACAACGCTAAAAAATTGGTACCTTATTGATTTCAAAAGAAAGTTTTCAAAATTGGAATTTGCAAGTTCACAAGATTTCGATATATTCGCTCGTTTTATGAATATAAATCTACTTTAACGACCTTATCGCCCAAAAAATGAACTCCAATCACCGCCAACACTCGTGGCGCTAACCCGTTATTTCCATTTGGTAAGACACCGCATTAGTTAGTTTTCACCTTTTAAACAAACCCACATAAATAACTAAATGAGTTGTAGCCTTTTAATTAAAACCATATTAGTGATTAGTAACCTTAAAAAATGTCTACATTTTATTTTATCTATTAAAGTTCATGTGTAATTAAGTATGTTTTATTTTAATATAAGAAGTTTTCCATCACTCAAAGGCTCTAACTAGGTTTTCAAGACCTTATTCCTAACGATCAGAACTAATCATTTTCAACAAGCAATTAAAGCAAGGAAGTAATGCAATTAAATTACTTTGGTCTAACAGAAATTAAATAAATATGGAATTTTAAATAAAGAAAAGGGATAAATAAAACCTTTTTTATTTTTATTTTTATTTTCCTTTTTATTTTTATTTTCCTTTTAAGAAAACTGGTGACCAAATTGAAAGGAAAATGAAATGTGATGGTCAAATTACATACAAAAGGAAAAAATTGAAAAGATTACAAACTGAAGAGCTGCGATGAATGGTCCAGCAAAGGACGCGGGTCTAAAGCGGGTATGGGTTGGGTTACCGGGTTGGTATAAATGCTCGAAATTAAAAACAGATTTTATTTCTCTCCTCATTTCTCAAATGGACTAAACCGGCCTTTCTTAAAATCCTCTGAAGTGTTCTTTGTGTTCTTCATGAACTAAAAAACACGATGAACATCCGTCGTGTCGGGCGCCATTGCTGGCAGCGAAAAATTTCTAGAAAACCTTTTTAAAATGAAAAAAGCCTAAAAAACTTTCAACCCTCTTTCCTTTAAGCAAATTTCTAGAAACCAGTGAGCTTAAAATATGCATCCGTCATCAGGGACACCGCCTCAACCACCGTGTAACACTCTGAAACTGGGCTTAGGAGAATGATGTTAATTCGTTTCCTAAATTAATTATTCTCAATGTATAATTGAAAGTAAAATTATGATCTATGACTAATTTGAAGGGATGGAAAACTTGGATGACCAACTTGAAATGGCAATTATATGAATCAAGTAAAAATAGGGGATTGCATGCTAAGTAATCTTTAATTATAAGGCTATTACACAAGTCACTGTCATTAAGACCATGTGTGCCTAGAGAATCAAGGAATCGGCCATGTGTATGATTTGGAACCAACTCCTTTCTTCTCCCCTTGAAACCGAAACTCCTTGTAGTGAGAGAGTGAGGATTGTTTAGAGGAAAATCAAGATGGTAAGCGGGTTTGGTCTTGACCGAAGGGTCCAAAGATAAAAGGGTAAACTTCTTCATTAATCTAAATTTTGTTGTTGTTTTGAAGATTGGTGCGCATGCTCTTGATATTGGTATGCTATTGAATCTTTATGAGATTTAAACATTTAAATTGTATGTATGATTATGATGTTTATGGCATTGAGATTTAGAAATGGTGTTAAGAATGTTAGATTTTGGGTCTAGAAGTATTATTGGAAGCAAATTTGACTTGAACCATGAATCAATTCGATGAATCTAGATTATTTGGAAGAAATTGCCACAATGGATATATATATATATATATATATTTAACATTGAGATTATGCATAATTTATAATGACCTTGTTACTCTAATATTCGAATGAGGGAATAAATGAATGGAGAGTATATGAATTGAATACATGTTTGGTATGGAAGGACATAAGAATCGTTATATGATATAATGAATACAATGAAAACTATGTTTGATTTGGCATATGAAAAGTTGGTTATAAGGCCTTGAAAATAAGTGTAATTTGGAATAGAGATAAACCTATGGCTATCCCGAGCCTTTGTGATACTAAATTTCAATAAAAATCGATATGTATGCATGATGGCTTATGTGAATAAATGTATATGTACGTGAATTGGATTGCAATGTAAAATGTTAACATACATGCTTGCAGCCTAGTTTTGAAGGATTAAGTATATAGATGTGAAATTCGATTAAATTATGTTGATATACATGCTTGCTGCCCTATTTTGAGAAAATGAATGTATATAGTTATAAGCTGCCATGTTGATTTGTTTATGTACATAAATGGACAGTTTTGAGTGAATGATTGTTAGGATTTGTGCTAATACATAGTTACACTTCTTGTCATATTAGACCGAGAAGAAGCTAGGAAAGATTTGGATAAGTAGCAAGTTTTGGTTAAGGACTCGGGTATCTCGTAACTTTGAGATAAGAGGTGAGTGTAGTTTAAAGTCTCGGGATAGATGGAAACTATTCCGAGAATCTTTACTTGTTTTGATATACATTTCTTGTTGTTAAATTAAATGGAGCTACGCGTATAAGCTTGGATTTGAGGTAAGTACTTTTATGAAAGTACTTGACAATATGAAATGCTTGATGTACGCTTGATAAATGTTTGATATATACATGGGATCCTATATACTGGATATGAAAAGTTACCAACTTTGTTTGGAAAGCATATGAACATGAATTTATGCTTGTCTATACTATAAACGAGATGTGATATGAAATACTCATTCGGAAGCTACATGTGACTGAAAATATTTGATATGTTATGAAATAAGCCTTGGTGGCAATGTTGATAAGATAAGATAAATGTGAAAGCCTTGGTTTCGAGTCAGTCTTAGGTGTAGTTGGCATGCCATAGAGTCTATAGAGCTCCTTGATAGAATGGACTTCGGTCCCTTGTTTGACGATAGATGTCATAAGATTCGTGTACCTAGGCTGTTATTCGATTTTCAAGGCTATGATAAAAGATAATAAGGGATCGTGCTTATCAAATTAAGAAGTAACTTAACATCTTATATGCTATGAAGGGGATAACTTTTTTATCAAGTAACATATGTTTGTACATGATATGTTTTTATATATCCTAATTCGAATGCCAATGTTGTATATGAAAATATATGTGATAATGCTGCCCAATTATGTGTGTGAAAATAGGCGACAAAGATGTCCAGTTCTGTATACACATGTGTTGCTGCCCTGATTAACATGAACATGTTTTAAAGGACTGTTTTGACATGTTTACTAAAGATAGTGGACTGTTTTGGATGTATTAAGTGTATACATGTTTTAAAGGATTGTTTTGACATGTTTACTAAAGATAGTTGACTGTTTTGGATGTATTAAGTGTATACATGTTTTAAAGGACTGTTTTGACATGTTTACTAAAGATAGTGGACTGTTTTGGATGTATTAAGTGTATACATGTTTTAAAGGACCGTTTTGACATGTTTACTAAAGATAGTGGACTGTTTTGGATGTATTAAGTGTATTCATGTTTTAAAGGACTATTTTGACATTGTTTTAAAGGACTGTTTTGACATTTTTACTAAAGATAGTGGACTGTTTTGGATGTATTAAGTGTGTACGTGTTTTAAAGGACTGCTTTGACATGTTTACTAAAGATAGTGGACTGTTTTTGATGTATTAATTGTATACATGCTTTAAATGGATTGTTTTGTGTATAAACAATAGATTAGAGTTTTATGAATATGTATGAATAGTTTATGAATAGAATCTGATATGTTTGTTAAGTACATGCCATAATCGAATGATGTGAATATATGCTATGCTTGATATGTACATGTCTTGATCGGACGATGTGTATACATGATATGTTGTTATGTATTCAAATATAAATATATATATATATGCTTGATTGAGTGACATGTTATATGATATATATTAAGTTGGTAACCTGGGTGATAGGTAGTACATGTCTGTGAGAATACGTGTTTGATGACTTGAGCCTTAAAAAACTAATGCTTAAATGATACTTGATCCTAATTGGCTATAATGACTTGTATATGATCAAACCTGCCATTTGTTTGAATCTATCAAACCTTGAAACAAAGCTTAATATGAACACCTTAACTTATATAGCTACCTCGCTAAGTATGACAATACTTATTAAATCCCTTCTCTACCTTTCAGGGTATATCTTGATTGAGTTTCCTTCGAGCTTCAGTCGGGTCACGAGTTTAAGATGTATGGTTGTAATTTCTCTTTTGTGCTCGTAGATGGTGGCACATAAATTGTTTATATGCATAAGCATTGGCTTACCTTTTTGGTTATGTTTGTTTTTAAGTAGAAGTAAGTGATAGCATGTTTGTAAAGGGCCTTTAATTATTCTATGATTGCTTGCTATATGATTTATAAAGTTAGCATGGTCGTATGGTTATTTAAATATTTATATGTGATCTAAGTTACTAGACCACCTTGTTGGCACACATGTATGAGGGTTGATCTGTATATGTTTATTAAAATATATTAACCCTAAAATGAGATAATGTAGTTGCAAGTTTAGAGTGATGATTATGATAGGTGTTCTGTAATCATGTCAACAAATAAGTAGTAAGTATGTCAATGAACTCGTATAAGGTATTGTATTGCGTATATTTCTTAAGACCGGTTATGTCTGGCTAAGCCTTAAAATAACCTTGATTTTAGTTTTGTATGCAAGCAACTATCATTCATCTAGTAAAGAGACTTCATACCTTATATTGCTTGTTGGATAAGCTATGCTAAACAAAGTTTGAATGATTATTGGTTAGTTAAGCTAAGTTGGATATGTTAACATTTATGAACACGTGCATGGTCTTGCTATACGAAAGATATATGTACCTGATCGATTTGGTTCGAGACTTGAAGTAACTTTAAACTTAATATTGGATCGTATTCATCATCTTCTTGTAATTAGTCTTATATACCATATGACTGCTTAGTAGCTAAGTTAAGTCGGTCTTGATGTTTGCATGCTTGCTATCATGATTACATGTTGTTGAGAAGTGTGAATGCATGGTGTATGCTTATGCGATGGCATGTTAATCAAGTTTGAAGTTGGAATCTTGAGTAAACAAATAAAAGGTTTTAAATTACCCTATCTTTCAAAGAAAAGTTCAGTTGTTCAAGCTAAAGTTATCAAGAGTCTTTGTATGTTTGTTTGGTAACACTTCATATGCCGGTTTTCTCCTAAGCCGGGTTAGGGGTGTTACAAACCATGTACGATGGCGCCTTGCTAAACAAAGGTAAAAAAATAACTATCCCTTTTCTTTGTTTAAAAACTTCGAATATAAACTGAAATAAGAAATTACCAGAAATTGGGCTTGCTTTTATTTCTAAAAAATGCTTAATAAACTATTGCTTCTTTCCTCTACAATCTGAATGCTATTTTTTAGTATTTTTATGTGCATTGTTGTTGTGTAGTGTATGTAAATTATAGTGTTTATATAGGTACAATTGTGCTTGGATTACATGAAAAAAATCCTTTGATCCCATCCCAAATTGCTTCCGGCTTGATTTGGATTTCTAGATGATGTCGAATAGGGCTTCAATTTAGGGATTTGACTCCCCTTTTTGATTCGGTTTTAATCCTTGTTTGTTGTCTTTTGCTTCCATTGATTGCAAACAGTGACAAAATCGTCGACGAGGAGTAATCCATGATGAAGAAGGTGCGGCGCTCATCGGAGAAGGCGAGAGGTCTGATCGAAGTCCAAACACTGGTGTGCGGCTGCCACACGCGAGTGACGATCCACGTGATCTCCCATGGTGCGATCTAGGCCGTTAGATCGTGACCTGATCTAACGGTCATGAGTGGTGCGGGGCTATAGCTCCTTAGCTAGGGTTTCTGAGCATGATTTGCACCGTTGGATCAAGGATTGATCCAACGGTCCCCTATTGGCTACGCAAGGGGAAAAAAAGTTAGGGCTTATGGTTTTTTGGACTAAATTTGGGCTGATCAGGCCTCTATCAATGTACATGGACATTTTATTTAATACATGGGTTCTTATTTATTTATATGGACTATCTTTTGATTTAAATCATACTAATTGATAATACAAACCAATATACATAATAATAATAATAATAAGTAATTATAAAATGGTGATAATATAGTATAACATCTATAAAAAAAATTATACAAATAAAATGAAAACAAATAAAAACTTTGGTGAAAATTCAATGACTACAAATATATTATTTTTATCAAAATTATTATTGAATTGCACATGTATATGAAAATGATGCAAGCATTGCACACACGTTTAGAAGGCATATGTATGTTGTTGCAGCTACTATATCTCTACACATAATGATATATATTTTATATCTGCAGTAGTTTAAGTCCAACAAAATGATACTTCACAAAGAACATCAAGACAAGAATGAAACTGGTCGATCTAATCTCGAAATTGCCATAAGGCTTCGGCAGGTTCCCAACTCTGCTAACTCTCGGGAAGTCTCTTCCACTGAACAAAGTACTCATGTCTTGGTAAATTTCCCACTTGACAAACGGCTCTCTTTGCACGTATGGCTTCTACTTGTTTCTCGTATGAGACCTTCACTCTGACTGGCGCTCATCTTGGTGATCTTTCTTCAACAAACTCACATGGAACACCAGATGAGCTCGAATGATCGATGGCAACTCCAATCGATAGGCCATGGTGCCTACCCTCTTCACAACTTTGAATGGCCCTTCATATCGTCGCACAACCCCCTTGTGATTTGAGTTGCGCAAGATCGCAATCAACTTGGCAAGGACTAGATCGCCAACTTCAAAGTTCACATCACGACGCTTTCGATCTGCAACATAACTTCAAATGAGACCTTACACAATGAATCTAGAATGCAACATAACTTCAATTATTTTTAAATCGTTAAATAACAATATCCTAGGAGTTCATGTTATCAATTTGCTATGGCACCAACACCATACTATTTAAAAAATAATGTTATAAAACCAACTCAAAGAAGATCAAATTTCACACTACAACATCTAGGACTGGTAGAAAACCAGAATAAGTAGAATTATAAAGGAAATTATAAAAAAAAAAAAATCTATATAAGGAATTGAGTTTGGAGTCACCAAAGAATATAGTTCGACCCAATTTCAAACTATCAACACAACCATCATCTAGTAAAATGTCTTGCCCAATGCCACGAGCACCTTTTTGCACTTGTCGGAACCCTTCTTCAAGGCATCCTGCAAAAACAAAACTAGTAGTACCAATTTTTTTGAATTTCTTTTTTTTTTTCTAGCTGTAATTTGATCGAACAGGTGATGTGCAAAAATGAAAAAGAAGAAGAAGAAGGAACACACAAGCAATGACGTCAGAATCAAAGATGGAAAATATTGTTGTGATTGAACATGGAAGAGATTGTACTCTTCGACGATGCAATCCCTTCGAATAGCCCAACCATTCTCGTTTCCATTCCATGCTTCAGATCATTTGATTTGACCAATTCCTTGTTTCCTTTTGATACTTGCCGTTAACATCCCTTTTCGACGTTAGCGTTAATTTTCCTTTTCTTTTATAAAATATAACATGTGTCAATCAAAGAGATATACTTGTGGAGTTTTTAGACTCCACTGGCTGTGCATCATATAATTTCTGTATATATTATATTTTATAAAAATATATTATATTTTAAAAAAAATCTAAAATATTTATAAAAATAATATATTTATATTATTAATATATAAAAACCTTAAACCATGAACTATTAACCCACAAACCCCAACCTCAACCTTTAAACTTAAATTTTAAACCTTAAAATTTAGGGTTTATGATTTACGGGGTTATGAACATTTCGGGGTTTTAAAATAATATATTTATATTATAAATAATATATAAAAAATAAAAATAAAAATATTTTGTTTAAATTATATAAATTTATCTATTTGGTTCAACGAAATTATTTTATGAAAAATTAATACTATTAATATATAAATATAGGTAAAGTTTGCAAATGGTCACTGAACTTTGTTAAAAAATAAAACGGTAATCAAACTTTTAAATGTTACAAAATGGCAATTAAACTTTATATTTTGTAACAAAATGGTAACTCGGCGTTAAGTACTTAACCTGGGCTGTTATAAAACTTTGTATAATAGCACATTTAATCCTCTATATTTACACATTCAATCAATTTAGTCATAATTCGAAAAAATTCACTAAATTTAACCATTGTTATTTACACATTCTTTCAATTTGGTACTTATAGAAAATATTATTTATTTATTGTTCGGTATCATGATGAAATTGCTTAATTTTGAACTGTGGGATTGGGCGTCCCAATCTAAGCTGAACATTGACATGAACAATGTTTGAAGCTGCATTCCTTATCTCCTCCTCTGCTTCCCTTGCTGCGTCCATGGCTTCACTGCATTTACCCAAATAATTGGTATTGAATTTGAATACCAAAGCTAAAATCCATACAATTCTCGGTTTGTAAAACAAAAGAGGAAGCTAGTTACCAAATCATAAGCTCCGGCATGAATGATAACCTCAACTTCGTGTAACATCTTCCCTTGCAACATGTGTCTGGTGATGTGCTCCACTGTAAATTTCTGCAAACATCTATATTTGTTCAACAAACAGAAGCTTGACAAAAAAGTATGTAAGAGTAACAAGTGTAGAACCCAATTATTCCTTAATGTGTGTTGGCAATGGCATTTTGCCTTGCTGGGTTTCAACACTGAACAAAACGAGAAGATTACCTCTGGGAACTTCGATGAGAGAATGTCGGAAACAATTGCTTCAACATTTTCTTCCCTGGCAGAAATATGACTGTTCTGTTCTGTGATCGTCTCCAAACATTCTCTATGGTCCATTACATTAGGGGAGAACTCACCACGATATGTACATCAAGGTACAAATTGTTGGAAAACGTGAGAAAATGGTAACTTTGAGCCATAATTTCGAACGGATAAAAGTGGAGATTCGAATAAGGATTCGATTGTCTCTTATTCTACTTCGTGAGAACTTTACAATGGTATCTCATATGCTCAAAATAGTTGAGTAATGAATGAGAAATTGATGCTCAAAGTAAGGAGGTTGTAAATTAAGTAAAGGAAATGAAATTCCCATATCCTACATGGATGGGATAAATGGAATGGGAAGTATTTATATATACTTAACCACTTTGTAATTATTGAATGACTTGAATGAAATTTGTGTTTTATGTGTAGGGAGTGTAAATTCAATTTTGTTTGGGTTGAGACCCACTTGCATGATGTGGGCGACGCAAATGTTTAGCTTGGTTGGGCTTTGTGTGGACATGCCCGACAATTTTGAGAATAACCATATTATCTCGAAATTAAAGGGATAATTTTGAATTAAAATTTGAATTTTGCTTGCAGTCCACTCATATATTCGATCAAGGGCAAAATCGAACTATTTTGATTCATGTTTAACCTAATTCTCTCTTATAAATACATGATCATTTTCAGTTGTTTAATACACAATTGAAAATGTTTCCCTTCTCCAAAATTGCATTCGTTTCTCTGGTAATAGTTGAACCAGCTCTCCTTCCTCTCATACGATGGCATCCCTACAAACAGTTTCGGAAGTAATTAATGAAGACTGCCGAGGGAGGGAAAACAAGAATAACTGGAAGCGTTAATTTCTGGGTGCATATGAATCATGGAGTCTATTTACTAAGATTTATTTTACATTTAGACCTGCATCTGCTATTTGTAAACAGTTACACAAGCAAATTGTATTACCTTGACTCCTTTAACTTGTAGAATTGTTTGATTTATGGGTTCTAATTGTTCTGCAGGAATCGCAGCATCAACAAGTTCAAGGACACTACAAAGTTGGCCAAAAAGAAAATGTCAACTATGAACATGCCATTGTCGTATAGAATTGTGTCATCTCAAACACTAAAAACAAAGCCATTTAATCCTCGGTCAAAAAGAAAATGTCAATTATTTGGGTAAATGCAGTGAAGCCATGGACGCAGCAAGGGAAGCAGAGGAGGAGATAAGGATGGCAGCTTCAAACATTGTTCATGTCAATGTTCAGCTTAGATTGGGATGCCCAATCCCACAGTTCAAAATTAAGCAATTTCATCATGAAACCAAACAATAAATAAATAAATAATATTTTCTATAAGGACCAAATTGAAAGAATTGTAGATAATGAGGGTTAAATTTAGGGAATTTTATACGAATTTGGACTAAATTGATTGAATGTGTAAATATAGATGATTAAATGTGCTATTATATAAAGTTTTATAATAGTCATGTTAAGTACTTAACGGACAAGTTACTATTTTGTTACAAAACATAAAGTTTAATTATCATTTTTTAACATTTGAAAATTTGGTTACCATTTTATTTTTTTAACAAAGTTCAGTAATCATTTGTGAACTTTACCATATAAAATATATTATTTATATTTATATATATATATATCAATATATATAAATAAAAATAATACACTTTTATTTATATTTTTTTTTTGAGCCAAGATATCTACCGCCGATAGCAGTGACTAATCCCCTCGCCGCGAGTGCTCTCACTAATAGGTAAACGGCTGGCCACGGAGTGTACTTCATTCCCATTGGTAGGAATCGAACTCCTAACCTCATGGTTAAGGGATGACCAATATGTTTCTTTTTGTTATAATATATACAAATAATATATTTTATATTCTTATATATTAATATTATTTATAATATTATTTATTTGTTAAACTAATTTGAATTAATCTCAAGTGGTTTGAGATATATAATATTTGTGGTATAAAATTATATAATATTATGTTGGTTCAGTAGTTAAGGTATAGCCCTTGTATTTAAAGGTCCTAGGTTCTAATCCATTCAAGTGCATGATTTTAATATTTTTCTTCCAGCAAAATGACGTCGTTTTGGACTAAATTAGACTTTAAAACAACCGCACCAAAACGACGTCGATTTGACTTAACGAGGACGTTAAGAGTTAATGACAGAATGACATTTTCGAGTCAAAAACTAAAGTTCAGTGTTGTATTTATACTTTTTTAAAGTTCGGTGGTATTTTCGAGTCAGTTGTCATAGTTGAGTGGTATGTGGTATGTGGTGTAGTTAACCTTTATGTTTTGATGAAAAAATTAGTACATGCGATGAATGTTGGATAATTAATCCTTTCAACTCAAGTTAGATTTCTATGACTTAATATAATCATATTTTTATTAAACATTTGTAATATTTTAATGTTATATTATATACAAAGTCTATAATTATGTTGGTTTTACAAGTTAACTTGACACTGATTCAATTGGAAAAAATGAAATATTTTTATTAACGGTAAGTGATATTATCTAATAGGGAGGAACACCATACCTCGAAAGAAATTTCATCGGACGACTAGATCTCTTTGAAACGGAGAAGGTACATGAGGCCTTATAGGTTTGATTTAGGAGTTTTATGGGATTTTGGTGAAAGGGGATTTAGTTTAATTCAGTTGGGTTTTTAGGTAGATTTAGGGTTCCGCTCTTAAGGGGCTGGTTGGTGGCATCGATGTATGATGGACGTCATAACAGAGGTTGATATAAGTGACGAAAAGATTAACCACTTTTGTAAGAAATGGGCTAAAGATGAAAAAAAACAGAAAGGACCATTTATATGCTATTTAGTATGACATTGTTTTTTGTTTTTGCTTTTTTATCAAAGGAAACCTTTATAAATTAAACCAAGGAACAAAGAGACAACAGTTCAAGTGGGGGATTAACCTCCCAGTCAACAGGACATGTCCCAATCTGCAGCAACATTGCTAGATCTGGGAACAAAGGAGAAAGAGAACGAGGCAAAGCCTCTACATAAGTCGAGAATATCTTTTTCGATAGGAGCAGAGTCCCATAAAGAATGATTCTATCCGACTCGATTAAAACGTTAGCAAAAATTTTTCCACGAGCAGCAGCAATACCAAGACGAACCGCTTCCGCTTCCGCTTCGGCACAGTTTGGGTAAGAGACTAACATTGTCTTTGACAGGCCTCCAACGATGCGGCCTCCAGCAATCCCTGCCATACCTGATAAAAGGTCCACCGAGGCGTCACAGTTAACTCTAATAACATTCGATGGAGGAGCAACCCCACACTCGGGAACATCCGCTCTTCCATTACAATGGGTGTGGCTCGCTTCAGCATTCTTGGAGAATTCAAAGAAAGCATTTTCCGAGTGTAACCAAACCTCAATGGGATTATCAGAGACACCTGAAAAAGTGACTTGTCCAAAATGATGACAGCTTGATATAAGTGACTTGCATTTTAACCCACTCAACTTAGGGTGAGCCTAACGTACGACATATCTAGTACGTGGTTAAAAGATGGTAAATTTTTAAACTTGTCCATTAACTGAAAATATTAAACTTTTTATAGCATTTTCGAAATTTATTTTGCAAGTATCGATATTTTGTCCTAAAATAAAAATTTATCCAAAAATTAAGTATCGATACTTATAGAATAAGTTTCGGTACTTGTAAAAAAAACTCAAAAAAATCACCTGAAAATCTTATAAAAAAGTCTAATATTTTCAGTTCGTTGACAAATTTCGAAACTTACTATTTTTTAGCCGCACTCTAAACATGTCGCACCCGAGACCTACCCACCTACTTAGGGTCTGTGCCTTTTCAAAGTTTTTGGCGTATTTTCATTATAGTCCCTCTGTTTTTCAATTTATTTAATTTAGTCTTTTTGGTTTCTAATTCAAACAACTTAGTTTCAAATTATTTTAATTATTCATGTTATTTATTACTCCTTCCGTCCCTTAAAATTTGTCATTTGTTAATTTTTCACCTAGTTTTAAGAAAAAAAAAGTTCGTGTGTAAGAGATGTGTTGTAAAACAATTAGAATGACAATTTTATCCTTAAAAAATTAAAGTTTATATTGTTGGAAAATTAAAAAGATGATAAAAAAAATGTGCATAGTAAAAGTGGATAAACGCTCTCTAAAGGTCCTAACTTTATTATTAACTTGTATTTGCATCATGCATGACATTATATATATCTTTGCTCATTAATTGCATTTGCTTGTTGCCTTCGTTTGTATCACATGTTTTACTTTTTTTTTTAGAATATGCTGGGTGTGATTATAAAGTAATATCAGTTTAATTTTCTTAGCCTTTTAATAAAGTATATATATTGTGTATACATAATACTCGAACTGGGGTCATATGAATAAAATACATCATCTTTTATTATTATGACTACTCTATGGGTTAATATGTTTTACTTTCTGAATAAAATCACAAGAGAATGTTTTTTTATTAGAGGGTCTATCGCACACCAACCATTTAGTAGAGTATCAAAATGTAGAAAACTAGATTTTTAATTAGAAAATGTATTATTATTAAAAATAGGACTCTTTATTATTATTAGAGTTCTTATAAAATAAGATTTATTCAAATATTTTTTTTAGAAGTTTCTTGTATTTATTATTTAACTTACGATTAATTTAAATTAATCAAGGCCTAAACATTTCGACGTGTCGTACTATAAATTATAAACAAACTCAAGCCCATAACTTATACTACTTTTATATATAAGAAATAATCCATGTGCAAAATGAGACAAAACAAGTTCAAGATTTCTATGCTAAGTATCTTGGGGTTGAACTACTGATCCAGCATTCTATCAATAGATGGCATACGCGTAAATTATCGGTTAAGATTTCTAATCGACCCCACCGGGAAAATCCAAACCTCCTCCGCCGGAACTGGCATTGTTTATCCCGTCAAGAATCAGAATGAGGGCCACAATGAATGCATAATCTATGTTGGGATTCACTGTCACCATGAGCTTATCCTTCCCTATCAATGTGCTTTCAACTGTGTCTTTATTATGCATCTGCTGTTACATTCATTCAACATTCTTCAATTAAACCCATCCATTTTGAATAGCCATATGCATCTATACTATATATGTTTATATAAGCTTACTTGGGCAACAATGGTGGAAGACTCTCCAGCATAAACAACACAAGATGTTTCCGACCAACTCCCCTTAACCTTAAAATCAGACTTCCTCCTTTGTATCGTTTGCCAAGAACACATCTAATTTCGTCTTGAACTGAAACATCGAAGATCGCTTAGCAGAAAACAGAAGATCACTCGCATTCGTGCTATCTCCCTTGAATACTTGCCACCTATGATGTGCACTCATCATCTGCATCAGCAAAAAAGCAAACAATATAAGCACATACTTTGAAATTCAACAATCAACATATAGTTCATATAGAAGCATATTGCATCCATGGCATTGAGTTCTGGCGACCGCAACGACCTTCTGTTTGAGTGTGACGATGGGATACTCGGCACCGTCGAGCAATACCCGACGGTCATGAATGGACAAAAACTTTAACTTTGAAAAGGATGTTGTTATTGATGTCAGTAACGACAAAGTTTCCGTCGGTGATGGTTAAAACTTTTCGGATGATTGCGAGATAGACAGGGTAAGGAGAGCAAAAATGAGGGCCGATGATCGGAACAGGGTTAGCTAAGGGTTGGTTTGAAGTGGAAACTTGGATTGGGATATCACCGGGGAATTGTATAGGTATTGAACTTCGTTTTGCAGTGACGATTATAGTAACATTTTGAATAGACGGTAGCAAGTAACGCGTATTTTTCTTTCTTGGAATATAAGCAACACGTCTTTCCTAATATAACCAACTAAGTAACACGAAACCCGGTAAAAGTTGAAGGAAGAAATGAATTTTAACTTGATTATGTATGGACTAAAAAATCCGAAACCGTTTTTCTTAAAAATTTGAATTTTATGGATTTTTTTAAAAATTTGAATTTTATGGATTTTTTTAAAAATTTGAATTTTAAGGATTTTTTTAGAGTCACCACCGGTCATTTGGGTTAAGTAGATTAGACACCAAAAAATAACCAAAAATTTTCATTCTTTTGGGTTCGAGAGTCGTTTACGTGTGGGGAAGAGTTCGCACCCCCACCACGTCCAACTTGGTACCAAATAAATTATCGAATTTTGTGAGTTAAAGTAACATTTAAATTAAAATTCAGTTATACATATTAGTAAATTTTAAGGGCCCTGTTATTCAAAGAATAAACGAAAACCACCACTAATACGTCTGGTATTAGCCAAGTTTATTCTTGAATAAAAGGGCACCACATTAACAATTTATATTCCAGATACAATATACAAACATGGCATGGTGTACGAATAAAAGCATAAAACATAAAAGCATGAATAAATATGGCAATATAAAACTATATAATATATTTATCTATAAAACATGCAAACATAAACATAGCCTGAAATACTTACATATGAATAAACAAGGCATGAATTAAAGCATAGAAATAAAATTGACAACGTACCATACTGAAAAATAAACACATCATACAAATACTACTCTACGCAACATACAATACATCACATACATGAATACATACGGCATATTCAAGAACAAAAGATTAAACCATGCGATGCATGCTCCAAACGGACTACACTCATGCAAACCTTTTATGTACTAAAATACACAACCATGAAAACTACACACATATATATACGACATATGCATGCATAAGAACCATAAACAACTAAAAAAACAATATATTACATAGACTAAAGTAAATAATTTCATTAATTATAAGGACATGAATTACACAAAATAATTTAGGGAAAAGTATACTCAATACTTCAACAGATTGGATTTTACAATTAATCCGGGCTTGGATAAAAATGGCTCATTCTTTCTTTTTTCAGCTGGGCTAAGTGTGGTTCTGGACCGGGTCAACGTTGGGTCTAGAATGGGTCGGATCCGGGTTTATTTCAACCCGTGCGGGTCAACATATGAGACCTTCCCCTTTTTCCTGGTTCATTCTTTTTCTTCTCTAATAACAGAGCTCTCCTCTCAGCCCTAGCTGCTGCCGCCCTCACACTGTCGTCGTTCTGGAGGTCGTTCCGGCGAGTCAAGACTGTCGCGACGAAGCCGTCGCTCCGCTCTTCCCCTCACCGGTTTTCTTCCGACCAAAATGGCCATCAACGCCCCAAAATCGGGACCGAACTCAAGCGACTTTAGAGGTGCGATTTGCCGCCGTCCACCGTCGGATCGTGATAAATCCGAGATATGTCACTCCCCACACCGAGACGCTTCTGTTCACCGTTGGAATTCCCCGTTGGACCCTCCGGTCACCGGAAACCACCTTAGCCGAGATGGGTAAGGCCCCCCTTTTCACTTCTTTTTTCGATCGTTCTTTTGCTTTCTGTCTAATGTTGCTGACTTTATTTGGCTATGGGCGTTGAAGCTTTGTCTGGTTCGGTGTTTTGGAGATGAATATGTTGATTTGGTGTGTGGAAGATGGCCGTGTATGGAGGTGAGGGCTGTTGAGTAATGGTGGAAGATAGAAGTGATGAGGTTAAGGGATCCAAGCTTGATGCTTGGTTGTAGTTTGATAAAAGGGTCGGTATGAATAATGGCAGTGAAGTTTGTTTTTAAAATGGCGAGGAAAATGGGATCGTTTTATTTCTTTTTTTTTTATCCAAAAAATGGATATGTTAGTTCGGTTATAGAGGCAAAAAAGGGGGTTGTTGAAGGTGATGGTGATGGCAGAGGCAAAGGGCAGGGCGTGGTGCTGGCAGGGGTAGGGCATGGTGGTGGCTTGAAGGACAAGATGACTTCAATTCATGGTTTGATTTTTTTTTGTATTTTTAATAATAATAATAATAATAAACAATCGTAATAATATTAAAATAAAATAATAATAATAATACAAAATTCGGGCAAAAATTAGTGATTAAAGATTTACACACTATGTTTAGTATAACTAGTAAGGATGATAATTTAATCTGAATCCGATTGGAATTTGAAAAAAAATCCGATTGGAAAAAGTTCGAATTTGAAAAATAAGTTAGAATTCTAATAGGAGACGGATCGGATATAGATATTATTAGGATTTGATTCCAATATGATCCAAGTCCATGTACGATTTAAATTCGATCCGAATTTGATCTATATCCGAGTTTGAACAAAAATACTTATGACTTTTAGTTCTTTAAAACAAAATATCATTTATAATATTTACATTAAAACAATAAAACAACATATATAAAATAAAAAGAAAATTTTACAATGTGCGACGAACACTGTTGAACACTATTAACGCTGAACATCATTAAATTAATTAAAAAAAATTAAAATTTTCAAGTACTCAATATATAATTAATAATTAATTAAAAGAAATTAATTAAATTATTATTTTTATATATTCAATTTTTGAAATTTTTAATAAGGGTAAACTACATATATAGTATCTCACATATTTCTATTTTAATACCCAAGCTAATTTGTGTTCATTTCTTGCTTGACTAATGTCACCATGTGCGGCGTCAATCCTTTCACGCAACGTAAAAGCTCGTCTATGAGATTCTCGATGGAAATACTCTCGTCGGGCATTCGGTAAAGCTTGAACGTGAAATTAACCGCCAATGGCTTGTCTTGTTCAATACCAAGCGATAGGAGTTTTGATAGATAGGGTTCGACAAAAAGAGTTAGTCATAACATAAAAATGGATTGTGTAAAAATGTATAGTTTTTTATTATTATTTATTCTAGTAAAATAAATGAAAATAAAAAGAAATAGGAAGAAGAAAAAAAAGAATAGAAATAATATTTAGATTCTATATTATAGGAGTTTAAGACTCGACACCACAATAAATTTCAAACAAACTCCAACTTTTTCTGCGATTTGACTCAACTTATCCTCAATCATCTTCAACCTTTCATCTCCACCACTATCAGCGATAGCAGTGATCTTTACCATTGTAGGCTTCCCATTCCCACGCTCAAATAGCGCGTGGAGAAGATTTATGTGTTGCCCTCATTGTCCAATATCAAAATTGATTACATGAAATTTATTACAGCTTGGTTGGTCCAAAGTAGCATCGAGAATAGCCTGATTAGCAGCCAAAAACCCAAGCTTAAAACAAGAAGATAGATCATAAAGCAATTGTGTCGCGGCAGCGTGTTCCTTGCTAAACAACTCAACCACCAGTGTGGGATTTTCAACTGGGTTAACCCCCGATTTAAGGGCTACAAAAAATTAGTTTGGATACCCAAATAGAAATACAGAAATAGATGAAGTATTAAATATGTAGTTTACCCTTATTAAAAAAATTCAAAATTTTAATATATATAAAAAATAATTTAATTGATTTTTTTAAAAATAATTATTAATTGTACGTTGAGTCTTCAAAATTTTTAATATTTATTAATCAATTTAATGATGTTCAACGGTGTTCGTCGCACGTGGTAGGCTCATCCAAAGATTACCCAAATACAACAAAAGAAACATAAATATATATTAGTTAACTTAGAATAATGTAAAAACAAAATTATCATACATATATATCTATATAAAAGTGATAATAAAATATAAATATATTAAAAATACAAGTTAAATAATAATAATATTTACTATGATTTATATTTATTAACTAAACTTAATATACTGTAATATATCTATGTATATCATATGCAATTATGCATATATACAAAAATATGAAAAAAAGAAATAAACATAAGATAAAACCGTAGACAAACAAACAAAAAAATAAATACAATAAAAAATAAATAAATGTAAAATATCAATGAATTACTAAAAATTAAGGAAATGAGTTAATGAAATAGTAAATTATCTGAAATTGCAAGTAGGGGTGTGCAAAACTTGACTCTGACTCGAAAAAATCGAATTATTCAACTCGACTCGATGCGAAAAAAGACTCATTTTGACTCGACTCGTAATTTCATAAACTCGACTCGAAAATTTTTAAATAAAGTTTGAGTTATGAAATGAAAATTCGAATAACTCAAAATTTTTAATAATTAGTTGATCAGTTTTCATATTCGAGTCTAGTATGTCAATTCTGCATGATATATTATGTAAATCATATGTGAAAATATGAAGAAATATATATATGAAGCTTTTCAATATATATATATGAATGTCATATATGCATATAGAAAGTAATTAAAATTGGAATCAATATGTGCATCGTCCATCCCTCAATATATGCATATAGAAATGTATATGAAGAAATATACATGTACAATTAAATTTGTACAAAAACTCGAAAACTCGACTCGAATTTCATAAACTCGACTTGATTCGAAAAAATTTCAAATAAAGTTTGAATCGTAAAATAGGACTTACAAACTCGAATAACTCAAAATATTTTGACTCGACTTGATCGAATTCCCAACCTTAATTGCAAGATAATGTTAAGATATATTAGGTTAAAATTATGAATTAAAATAGGAAACAAATTAAAAGCAAAAATAATAAACACACAAAATTTAAATGTAATCAACAAACAAGAGACAAAAATGAATAAATACATATACAAATGGCATAAATTAAAAACACAAGAAACTAAATACACAAAACTATGCACTGATTTGCATGAAAATAAAAAATCAGAGGCTCGAAAGACAATATACCTTAAAGAGGTTAAAACTCGCGGATCTATCCATCGGACTCGAGTCAATACAACAAATGTTAATTTAATCCGGATTCGATCCAAAAATAAATTCGATTAAAAAATCTGAATTTGAATCAGAAAAATGTCCGAGTTTGATTGTAATCGGATTCGGATTTAGACTTCTATACAGTCTTACCCAAGTTCGATCTATTGTCATCCCTAATAATGGAATGAAATTTCAACGTTTTTTGTACCAATTATCATCAGTGATGTAAAACTAGAACAGGCTGATTGAATCAATCTGATTCCATATATAGTATCTAACACGGAATCTTTTAAAATTCGATGGTGTTGGAAATGCTTAATGAAATGATTTTTTGATTAAATTTTTGGTGTGAAAAGAATTCATTGGAAAATTAATTGTCCTTTATTGGCACAATTGCAGCATATTAGCTGTTTATTACAACTTTCTACAGGGATGTATTTGGATTGATTTAAGTTCTTTATTCGACTGAAAAATCAGCAGTGATAACAAAATTTATCCAGCTTTGATTGACCCGTTTTATGGCTTAATTGCTGAATTTTAAAGGCTGAAATTAAGTATTCGTTTGGTTTTAGAAAATATATATTTTTATTTTTATTTTCAGCAAATAATTTTTATTTTTTTTTAATTTAGAAAACATATTTAGTTGATAGGGATGAAAACTTGATTTAAAAAATAAAAATAGTTAAAAATGTGTCTAATATCTAGCTTTGCAAACTAGAAATGAAAAAATAATTATTAAATAATTAAAATAAAATATAGTTAAAAATATTAATATAATAATAATAAATAAATAAAATATGAGTAAATAAATCAAAAAATTTTAAAAATAACATTAGAAGGATTCGAACTCGTGTTGAAATGAAGTTAAAATTAAAAAACCCTTATTTTCATATTTTTCTCTTTCCCAAAGCATTTTCAATGAAAACGTCTTTTTTATGTTTTTAAATTTTCACTTATTTTTATTTTTATTTTTAAAAAAATATTTTCTAATTTTTCAACCAAACATATTTTTTTTATTATTTTTATTTTCCAAGAAAATAAAAATAAAAATGGGCTCTATAAGCAAACAAAAATATCTTCATTGCCAATTTTAATGCTGCATTTTTGGATGATTTTACCTCGGTTTTTTGCCCTATAAATTGCAAACTATTTCTCCTCAAATGAAAAAGCAACATTTGCTCTAAACACTTTCCTCTTTGCTACTTAAATCGAGTGTTTTTTCCAAAGTTTTTCAAAAAAAATTCTGAGTTTACAAAGCGAGAGCAGTACTACCTTTATCTGCTCTGGTTTTACGAGTGTATAAATTCTCGATGAGACTGTGTTAACCTCATATATTAGTAGGGTTGGCCTTAAGGGTGAACATGAGAGGTGTCCGCCCAGGGCCAACTACCCACCGAGGCCCACTATTTATATGTTTTAATTAGATATAATTTTTAAAATTTAAATATTTATTAATGGAGTCTATATCTTTAATTAAAATGTTTATTTAGTCTAAACATTAATGACTTTTAGTGTTATAATTGAGATGGGTTCATTTTTGTTGTTTGTGCCTTATTTTTTAAGGGTAAACTACTGCAATAGTCACTTATGTTTTCACTCAGTACAATTTTTATCATCGATTTTAAAATTCGACCAATAAGGTCATTTACGTTTTCGATCTGTAAACTTTTAGTCACTCAAACACTAGTTTTTGTTAAGTGTCGTTAAATGAATGACATGGCTGTTAAGGGAAATTTATAACAATTACACATTTGGTCCATGTTAGTTACCTATTATATCAATTTGATCCTAATTTTAATTTAATTAAATAAATTAATCACTCAATTAGGTGTTGACACGTGTCATCACCTTATTGGATGAATTTAATTATTTATTTTTATTTAATAAATTTATTTTGCCTTGATTGGAATCAAACTCAGGTTCCCATGAAAGTAAGTAGCGTGAATTTGTCACTGAACCAAGTGACCATTTATGATATAAAGTACAAAATACAATATATGATTTAGTTTGTTGTTAATGCAAGGAAAGAAAAATAAATATAGAGTAAGAGGGCTCGAACATGACATACTTGAGACACATAAAAACATTTAAACCACTATAGAAATATAATATTTAAAAATAGTTAATTCATGATTTAAAATAAAAATTTTGAAATTATATTAAAAATTCATTTAAAGAATTCAAACTCACGAATATAACTCAAATTATAAGATAAGTTTGGTTTCGTTAAATGCATTTTTAAATAATTTTAATTTTTTATTTAATTAAATTATTTTTAAAAAATAAAAATATAATAATTAAATTAAAGCTAATACCATAAAATAGGAAATAAATTACAACAAAATTAAAGTTCACTTGAATATAATTTTTATTTTTAATATAATTATATATATAAAAATATATAAAATGTTGTCAACTTTATTATTATATTTTTATAGTGGTTTAAATATTTTTTATGTGTCTCAAGTATGTCATGTTCGAGTCCACTTAATCTATATTTATTTCTTTTTCTTTCTATTAACAACAAACTAAAACATATATTTTGTACTTTATAACACAAATTGTCACTTGGTTTAGTGAAAAAATCATGTCACTTACGCCCAAGGGAACTTGGGTTTGATTCCCAACCAAGGTAAAATAGCTTTTTGTTTTATTTTTCTTATCCAATCAAGTGACATGTGTCACACATGATTGGAGGAGGAAAATAAATTTATTAAATAAAAAGAAATAATTAAATCCTTCCAATAAGGTAATGACATGTGTGGACACCTAATTGGGTGATTAATTTATTTAATTAAATTAAAATTAGGATCAAATTATTATAATAGATAACTAATAGGGACCAAATGTGTACTTATATAAATTTCCCTTTAACAACGACATCACCAATTTGACGACACTTAACTTTGAGTGACCAAAAGTTTACAGATTGAAAACGTAAGTGACCTTATCGGTCGAATTTGAAAATCGGTGCCTAAAATTGTACTTGACGAAAACATAAGGACCATTACTAGTTTACCTTTTTTTAATACTTGTTATTAGAGGCTAAATTTTTTCTTAATATTTGTTATTAAAGGCTTATTCATAAAATATATTTTTTAATATTTATTAGCTGTCCAATTTTTTCGATACTTGTTATTTGAGGCTCAATTTTTTTAAATACTTGTTATTAGATGTTCATTTTTTATATTTGTTATTAGGACCTACTCTTAAAATTTAATTTTTTTAATATTTGTTATTAAAGGTCTAAATTGTTTAACACTTGTTATTTGTGGTCTAATTTTTTAATGCTTGTTATTTGATTTTCGGGTTTATGAATCCTCAAAGAGACTGTGCGTTCAGACATTGGTTACACACATCGGAACGAATTCGCTTCTAAAACAGTTGTTTATCATAACTTAATTATTTGTTCTATTCTTGATTATCTGTGTAAATTTTCTTATTAGTGTTAACGTTTCATTTTAGAGTGATTTTATCAACAATTTAAAAGTAATTTTATCAACCATTTAGAAGTAATTTTTTTACTGTTGTTTGAACGTGTGACTGGATACTAAAAGAGCCTGAATATATTTTTGTACTAAATAAGCATAAAAGTTGACCATATATTTTTATTGCTCGTTTATGGAATTTAAGGTAATAGTTTAATGGCTATACATATTGTAGCGATGTCTTTTTCTCGCTAAAAAAAGGTGTTTGATTTTTATTTGTTTGGAAAATATTTTATTCCGCGTGGAGTTTTATAAAACACGTTTTTTATTTAAAAATTGAGTCGCCACCGACCACTTAGGTAGGCCGGACACCGTAAAAATCAGAGATTTAAAATTGATGGGTTCGGGAGTCGGTTACGGATGGGGAAGGATTAGCACCCCCACACCGCCCAAAATTGGTACTTTAATAATTATCGCTTTATTAATATTAAACTTTCCGGATTAAAGTGACAATTAGATTAAAATTCGGTTATAAATGCGAGTAGATTTTAAAGGCCCCGTTATTCGAGAGCAAACGCCCAACCACTATCACTACGCCTGATACTGGCCCCGTTTACTCTCAAATAAAAGGGCACCGCATTGACAATTATATATCCGTAATGCAAACTAAAAACATGTCAAATATAAATACATTGCGATAAAAATATAAATAAATGCTAACATAATAAAACATTAATTTAACATAAATACATAAATATCAGTCACATAAGTAAAACGAATCTAACACATAAAATATGATAATAATAACAATAATAATAATGATGATGATGATGATAATAATAATGATAATAATAAGTAATGCATGACATGAACTAATTTAATACATATAAAACATTATGAAATTAAACATTAAAGACTAAATGCATCAAAAATAAATTACATGACAAAACAAAAAAAAATAAAAATAGGACTAAAACAGAACAAATGCAAAATGCATGAACAGAAAATTAACAACTTAAAAACTAAAGTACTAAAATTAAATTCAATATAATGGCAGTGACGAAATTGAAAGAAAAACGGAAATAAAAAGCCACAAAAACATGAAAGGACGATTTTAAATGGGCATAAAAACTCCAATGGACTAAAGACATGATTACACCATGACCAGTAGCTAAAACAGGATGAAAATTTGAGGACCTAAAGTGTCCTTAGACCCTGGGTTAAAACAGATGCGGGAACAAAATAGAAGGACCGATATGGTAAATCTACCGTGGACAGAAACGAAAGAGGGAGGAAAGTCCAGGGACCGTGCGCGTAATTTGCCCCTTGCCCAAAAACGCGGATCCTTCCCAGATCCGGGTCACCGCGCGGGTTGAGACTCGCCAAACGACGTCGTTTCATGAACTGGTTCAAAATATAATAAGGGTGTTATTTTATTTCGAAACAGAATAACAAAACCCTAAAACCCATTTCATCTTCTTTCCTCTCAACCAGATCGGGCCGCCGCTCTCACCATTCTTTTTTCGACGGTCATCGGCGCAGAGGCCTCGCGGCAATGGAGCAACAACGGCGAGATCGGGTAAGCTTCGAACCCCTCTTTTGATTCGAAGCAAAAATGAAAATAACAAAAAACTTTGATTTTGAAACCAAAAAAAGATTTTCGATTTCGATTTGAAACTTACACTTTTTCCCCGATTACAAGTTTTTTTTGATCTCAAAAGCCTCTAAATCTTCTTTTTTATCCTCCCTAAATCTCTCTATTTTTTCCCGATTTTTTCGAATCTCTTTACAAGCTTTTTGATTCGGTTTTTTTTATATCCAAATCTATACTAACCCCTACATATTTTAATCTGATGTAGATCTCTGGTGATGGTTGTAATCTCGAATCTTTGGGGATGTTGCAGGGTTAGTAAGGTTAGGGTATGGGTATTGTCTGGTTAGGTTGACAGAGGGTTTAAGGTTGATTTCATTTAGGGGTTTTGGTTGGATTTGGGATTTTGGTGGTTACTGGTGAGGATAACGACGACGGGGATGAATGGTGGTGACAGAAGATGGATGCCGGTGACGGCAGTGGAGGCAAGGCTAACGACGGGTTCATTTTAAGGTTAGGTTTTTTGGTTACCGGGTCAGATCCATGTTTGGGCTCGGGTCGAGTCATGGGTTTGAACCGGGTTTGGTTTGGGTTTGGGTTTAGTTTGGTTTGGTTACGGATCTTTACAATTGCCTCTCTTTGCTTGTTGTTGTGTAACGGCAACAAAGCAAAGACTAAAAATGACCCGTTTCATCCTGTCTAGCTGGTTATCTTCCCTTAACGTATGTCTTCTTTTTTTCAGTAGATCTTCTTTCTCCTTAATGCATGTCTTCTTTCTTGCCTTGGTTGATCCACCTTGTCACTCTTGGGAAGCAAAACCTTTAAAATTGGGGGTTGTTTGTTGGGGAAGCAAAATGAGTACGGTTTGCTACATTATTGATGACGAGCTAGTTCCTAATGAAAATTTGACCCAGCTACAATACTGACGAAGAGGCAGGGTCTACAAAATTTGATCCAGCTGGCTACAACATTGACGAGGAGACCGGGTCGAAAGATAGATGTTGGACCCCATTACTCCATCAACAGAGAAGTAAGATCGGAGAACGTTGGTAACATGGATTCAACCACCCCATCAGCGGAGGGACTGGATCGGATAATGGCGACCTGGAATCGGCTACACCATCAATGGAGAGCAGGTCAGAGGACGACTGCAACTTGGACCTAACCACTCCATCAGCGGAGGACTAGATCGGGCGATGAAAGTTGATAAACTTTGATTTTTTTTCTCTTTTTCTTTTCTTTTTTCCTTTTTCTTTTTTTTTCTTTTTTCTTCTTTTTTGATTTTTTTCTTCCTTTTTCTTCTTTTTTGATTTTTTCTTCTTCTTCTTTTTCTTTTTTCTTTTTTGATTTTTTTCTTCTTTTTTTCATTAATAAAAATGACTTGAAAATTAGTAAAGTTGGATTTATCAACGGAGAAGCAGAACATTAACTGGAACCTTACTATACCATCAACGGATAAGTAGGATAGCAGCAATTGGGACCTAGCCACTACATCAGCGGAGGACTGGATCTGGTAATGAAGACCTGAAATCGGCTACACCATCAGCGGAGAGCAAGATCTGAGGACGACGGGAGCTTGGATCCAGCCACTCCATCAGTGGATAACTGGATTGGACAATGACGACCTAGAACCAGTTACACCATCAACGGAGAGCAGGATCTGAGGGCGACGGGAGCTTGGACCCGACCACTCCATCATCGGAGGACTGGTTTGGACAATGACGACCTGGAACCGACTACACCATCAGCAGAGAGCATGATCCGAGGACGACGATAACTTGTACTTAGCCACTTCATCAGCGGAGGACTGGATTGGATAATGACGACCTGGAACAGACTACACCATCAGCGGAGAGCGGGATCAGAGGACGACGATAGCTTGTACCTAGCTACTCCATCAGCGGAGGACTGGTTTGGATAATGACGACCTGGAACCGGCTACACCATCAGCGGAGAACAGGATCTGAGGGCGACGATAGCTTGTACCTAGCTACTCCATCAGCGGAGATACTAGATCGTATAATGACGACCTGGAACCAGCTACACCATCAGCGGAGAGCAGGATCTAAGAGCGACGAGAGCTTAGACTCGACCAATCCATCAGCGGAGGACTGGATTGGATAATGACAACCAAGAACCGGCTACACCATCAGCGAAGAACAGGATCTGGGGACGTCGGGAGCTTGGACCCGGTCACTCCATTAGCGGATGACTAGTTTGGATAATGAAAGTTGATAAATTTTCTTTTGATTTTCCTCATTTTTTTATTTTTTTTCAATTTTGATTTTTTCGATTTTTTATTTTTGATTTTTTTGATTTTTGATTTTTGATTCCTGATTTTTTTTAATTTCAATTATCTTTTTTCTTTTTTCTTTTTCTTTTCTTGAACCATACAAAGAAGTAAAACTTGAGGAAAATTAGGTCTGGTTGCACCGTCAGCGGAGAAACAAGACCTGAATAGAAATTTGATCTGCTTGGGGAAAGGTTCAGATCTGTGGCATCATAAACAGAGAAACGAGATCTTCAAGATGTCTATACTGTTGTACCATCAGCGGTAAAGCAAAATCTGGAAATGTTGACTTCCATCACATTATTGTTGGAAGAACGAAGTCCTGAAAAGGAGAAAAAAACATTTTTAGTAAATTGTTCACAAAATTTGTCGTTGGTACCTTTTATTTAAATGTTTCGGCATCTTCTTTGTGTTGGGCCTTCTCCAAGACTAAGGTTGGCCTTCTTGTCATTGCCCCCCATGTCGGGGGTGTTCGGGTTCTCCTCCGAACCTGTTTGTAAGCAAAAAATGCCTGAATTTTATGCCTAAATACATGGTGACTTCGGTATATGCGCTTAACCTAAATGTATGATGTATGCAAGGATGGTTCAATGCAAGATGGATGCAGCTAAATGCATGAATGCTACATAATTTGATTTTTGGTCTTCAAAGGGATGCCCCTGACTCTCGATTGGTCATGTCGGGATCTTGGTTTTTCATGTGGTAGTGCCTCGACTTTGCCCTAGGTTCGATCAGCTTTCATTTGAGTGGATGCCTCAAAAGTTTATTCATTACATGATATCATCTGACACTGTTCTCGTAGTAAATTTGAAACTTTAAGGTGATGTATTTTGGATATTCATGACTCAGATATGAACAAAAGATGTTTGCATTGCTACTTGTAGTTTTGATCCCTTACAAAATACTCTCACCACTATTGTACTTAAGTCGGTGAGGTTGGTTTACAAAAAGTATTACTCTGAAAGTGATAAAAACTACAAGGGGACCTGCCATGGTCAGGACAGTGCAATACTTAACATGGTCCAGTTCAAAAATCTTCAACACCCTCAGTTGGCATCTTCATGCTTCGGAAAAGGGTTCCCACTTGTGGCTGAACTTGTAGGGTTTTCAATACTTATAAAACCGAGCTTGAGGTACTTTTCTACCAACCTCTTGAAGCCCCAACAATTTTCAATCGTGTGGCCCACCTGTCCAGCGTGATATTCGCAACTCGCGTTAGGATCATACCACTTAGGGAATGGGGGTTGCGTCGGAGTCTGGTGGAAAGGTACCACTATATGGGCTTTTAGTAGTTCCTTGTACAGATCTCCATACGACATCGGCAGGAGAGTGAACTCTATCTTTTCAGTGTTCTTCCTCTGACCAGAACCTTGGCTTGAGGAAACGTGAGCACTTGGCACGGCCTTAGATTACACAACTGTGCTGGGCTTGAAATAATTTGCATTGTAAACTCCCGAAGAGTTCACTTCATGGTTTTTCCTTCCATGGTAAGGTTTCTTATAGGATGAACCTCCATCGTCAATTTTGCCAGTCTTGAAAGAATTATCGATGAGCTCACCGGATAACACGAGGTCGGCAAAATTGGTAGTCGCGTTGCCTATCAAGTGACCCAAGATCAGACCCTCCAAAGTTTGTACAAATGTGACCACGGTCTCCCCCTCACTGAGCGGAGGTTGGACCTGAACTGCTATATCCCTCCAGTGCTGAGCGTACTGCCTGAAGCTTTCATTATGTTTTTGTTTCAGCTGTTGTAACGTCCACCGGTCTGGCATCATATCATTGACGTGTCGTTATTGCTCCAGAAAAGATTTTGCCAAGTCTCTCCAGGATTTGATATGATGTCGGCTCAATTGATTATACCATCGGGCAGCAGATCCTGATAGACTGTCTTGAAAGTAGTGAATTAGTAGCTTGTCATCTCGCCCGTATCCTGTCATCTTCCGACAGAACATAGTGAGGTGAGCGCGATGACAGCTTGTTCCGTCGTACTTCTCAAACTCTGGAACCTTGAATTTAGGAGGTAAAACCAAATCTGGGACAAGACTGAGTTCATTGGCATCGAATCCACTAAAAGTATCTTCTACTCCCATAGCCTCTAGCTTCTCTTCGAGTCTCTTACATCGATCTTCGATTTCCTTTGAAGCTTCTACCTTTGGTCCCTCAGTCTCAAACAGATGATCCATTTCTGAAATAAAATTTTCAGCTTGATTGCTCTCGATCTTAACTTCTGATGCAGATGGATGATTTATAGGGATCGAAGTACCGGCCTGGTGTAGATAAGACTTTCCCCGTGAAATGATCACCTGGGTTGAGTTTCTGGCTGTATCCTGGTTTAAACGGGCGTGAACCCCGAAGGATACATAAGATCCTCGTCCTCGGCAATGGGTCTAGGATTTGCAGTGGGATTCATAACAGAGGCCTCTCCAGGCTCGGGAAGCTTCAATCCCAGCATTTGTGCCATTTGGCCCAGCATGTCTTGTTGTGACTTTGCAAGTTGTTCCCTCATATCCTGTTGGACTTTCGCCAACTGTTCCTCAACCTTTTTGGCTATGTTCGTTTGCAATTCTTTTTGGTCTTGCTCGATTTTCTTCAATCTTTCATCGTTCGCCATCTTTGTTTTGTACCGGGTCCCGTATGGATGCTGAGCTGACTGATCTTCTACTTTATCCAGTATCACTGTTATAGGGCATCCCTAGAGTCAGTTTTCTTATTTTGAAAATGAATGTATATGCATGCAAAATGTGTGTAAAATCAAGATTGTGATGATGTTGTGCAGTGATGCAAGTGAATCAATGCGATGAGAATAAAATAAAACGAGTTGGTACCAAATAAAATGATTAAATAAAACAAATGATAAATATAATAAAAATAGAGTAATAAAAACTGTACATAAACCAGAAATAAGGCCCCAGAGCCTAAATAGGGTGACCACTAATAGGGCAGAGTTTCACATGGCTCTAAAGGGTTGGCTCCTACGGCTCACTATATGCAGTTTTGGTGCTAAGAGGTACCCGAATTGTCCTTGTTGTCATCTACTAAAAGTAGCAAGGCCCCCGGTCATCACCCATTATAGGCTCCTTTCAACCGGGTTCAATTCAGGGGGACCCATTCGCTTATGCCTTCACGAAAGAACGATATCCTTACGAAAGCATAAGGTACTCGAGCCCCGAAGGTTCTTGCTAGGCCTACAAGGGAGAACGATATCTCCACGAAAGCATTAGCGTTTTCCCCCACTTAAAAAAACAGGTTTATATGCCATATTTTAAATGCGTTAAAATAAACGCGCAATTATAACCGAATATTAGTTTAATAGTCACTTTAATCTGGAATTTCCGATATTAATAAAGCGGTAATTATTTGAAAAAGCTCGGCTCTCATTTGTTTTTGAAAAACAAAAAATGATCCCCAGCATAGTCGCCATCTGTAGCGATGTCTTTTTCTCGCTAAAAAAGGTGTTTTATTTTTATTTGTTTGGAAAATATTTTCTTCCGCGTGGAGTTTTATAAAACACGTGTTTTATTTTAAAATAGAGTCGGCACCGGCCACGTGTTTTTTAAAATAAAAATATAATAATTAAATTAAAGCTAATACCATAAAATAGGAAATAAATTACAACAAAATTAAAGTTCACTTGAATATAATTTTTATTTTTAATATAATTATATATATATATATAATATAAAATGTTGTCAACTTTATTATTATATTTTTATAGTGGTTTAAATATTTTTTATGTGTCTCAAGTATGTCATGTTCGAGTCCACTTAATCTATATTTATTTCTTTTTCTTTCTATTAACAACAAACTAAAACATATATTTTGTACTTTATAACACAAATTGTCACTTGGTTTAGTGAAAAAATCATGTCACTTACGCCCAAGGGAACTTGGGTTTGATTCCCAACCAAGGTAAAATAGCTTTTTGTTTTATTTTTCTTATCCAATCAAGTGACATGTGTCACACCTGATTGGAGGAGGAAAATAAATTTATTAAATAAAAAGAAATAATTAAATCCTTCCAATAAGGTAATGACATGTGTGGACACCTAATTGGGTGATTAATTTATTTAATTAAATTAAAATTATGATCAAATTATTATAATAGATAACTAATAGGGACCAAATGTGTACTTATATAAATTTCCTTTTAACAACGACATCACCAATTTGACGACACTTAACTTTGAGTGACCAAAAGTTTACAGATCGAAAACGTAAGTGACCTTATCAGTCGAATTTGAAAATCGGTGCCTAAAATTGTACTTGACGAAAACATAAGGACCATTACTACTTTACCTTTTTTTAATACTTGTTATTAGAGGCTAAATTTTTTCTTAATATTTGTTATTAAAGGCTTATTCATAAAATATATTTTTTAATATTTATTAGCTGTCCAATTTTTTCGATACTTGTTATTTGAGGCTCAATTTTTTTAAATACTTGTTATTAGATGTTCATTTTTTATATTTGTTATTAGGACCTACTCTTAAAATTTAATTTTTTTTAATATTTGTTATTAAAGGTCTAAATTGTTCAACACTTGTTATTTGTGCTCCAATTTTTTAATACTTGTTATTTAATTTTCGGGTTTATGAATCCTCAAAGAGACTGTGCTAACCTCAGACATTGGTTACACACATCAGAACGAATTCGCTTCTAAAACAGTTGTTTATCATAACTTAATTATTTGTTCTATTCTTGATTATCTGTGTAAATTTTCTTATTAGTGTTAACGTTTCATTTTAGAGTGATTTTATCAACAATTTAAAAGTAATTTTATCAACCATTTGAAGTAATTTTTTTACTGTTGTTTGAACGTGTGACTGGATAATAAAAGAGCCTGAATATATTTTTGTACTAAATAAGCATAAAAGTTGACCATATATTTTTATTGCTCGTTTATGGAATTTAAGGTAATAGTTTAATGGCTATACATATTGTAGCGATGTCTTTTTTTCGCTAAAAAAAGGTGTTTGATTTTTATTTGTTTGGAAAATATTTTATTCCGCGTGGAGTTTTATAAAACACGTGTTTTATTTAAAAATGGAGTCGCCACCGGCCACTTAGGTAGGCCGGACACCGTAAAAAACCAGAGATTTAAAATTGATGGGTTCGGGAGTCGGTTACGGATGTGGAAGGATTAGCACCCCCACACCGCCCAAAATTGGTACTTTAATAATTACCGCTTTATTAATATTAAACTTTCCGGATTAAAGTGACAATTAGATTAAAATTCAGTTATAAATGCGAGTAGATTTTAAAGGCCCTGTTATTCGAGAGTAAACGCCCAACCACTATCACTACGCCTGATACTGGCCCCGTTTACGCTCGAATAAAAGGGCACCGCATTGACAATTATATATCCGTAATGCAAACTAAAAACATGTCAAATATAAATACATTGCGATAAAAATATAAATAAATGCTAACATAATAAAACATTAATTTAACATAAATACAAAACCCTAAAACCCTAAAACCCATTTCATCTTCTTTCCTCTCAACCAGATCGGGCCGCCGCTCTCACCATTCTTTTTTCATCGGTCATCGGCGCAGAGGCCTCGCGGCAACGGAGCAACAACGGCGAGATCGGGTAAGCTTCGAACCCCTCTTTTGATTCGAAGCAAAAATGAAAATAACAAAAAACTTTGATTTTGAAACCAAAAAAAAAGATTTTCGATTTCGATTTGAAACTTACACTTTTTCCCCGATTACAAGTTTTTTTTTTGATCTCAAAAGCCCCTAAATCTTCTTTTTTATCCTCCCTAAATCTCTCAATTTTTTCTCGATTTTTTCGAATCTCTTTACAAGCTTTTTGATTCGGTTTTTTTATATCCAAATCTATACTAACCCCTACATATTTTAATCTGATGTAGATCTCTGGTGATGGTTGTAATCCCGGATCTTTGGGGATGTTGCCGGGTTGGTAAGGTTAGGGTATGGATATTGTCTGGTTAGGTTGACAGATGGTTTAGGGTTGATTTCATTTAGGGGTTTTGGTTGGATTTGGGATTTTGGTGGTTACCGGTGAGGATAACGGCGACGGGGATGAATGCTGGTGACGGAAGATGGATGACGGTGACGGCAGTGGAGGCAAGGCTAACAATGAGTTCATTTTAGGGTTAGGTTTTTTGGGTTTTTGGTTACCGGGTCAGATCCGGGTTTGGGCTCGGGTCGAGTCATGGGTTTGAACCGGGTTTGGTTTGGGTTTGAGTTTAGTTTGGTTTGGTTACTGGTCATTACACATATATATGCGTTAGAAAATTTATGTAAAATTTATGTAAAATTTAAGGTTTTAAACTTATTATAACCGGAAAAATTATATCATATGTCATTTATATCACCTAGGATATATGCTCAACCAATAAAATTTTTATATATAATTATTTTATTACATGTTATATTTGTAATTATTTTATTCTAATCATCTTTAATTTTTTAACTCTAAATATTAAAGGGTACAAAAAGGTAAAACAAAAAGGGAAAAACGTTTACCATCTCTATGAAAGTTCTCCTGCAGATTTTCACGAAATCTACAGAAAAAAAAACTCAAATCCTTTATATTGAATTCTATTATTTCCTCATTTAAATAAAAATCTATTTCACTTTCACCAATTAGCTTTTTATCTCGCATAATCTGATTGTTCAATGTTTGTTTCTGTTTCTCTTCTCGCATGGTCTGTTTCACTTATAAGCTGCGAATTTAATTGTGCTATGTGATTTAGGTTTTCTTTTGGTTAGATCAACAATGATTATTTGTTTGTTAGGTCAACTACTGTTGGAAATAAGAAAAAATAATCTTATTTATTTTCTTAGTGTTGGAAATAAGAAAAAATAATCTTATTTATTTTCTTACTCGATGAGTAGATCAACAGTGATTATTTGTTAATAATCAAGCTGAAATAACCACAAATTTATAGTCAATTTGGCATGGGCAATACATATATTTGTTAGTGTTGGAAATAAGAAAAAAGAATCTTATTTATTCTCTTAGTGTTGGAAATAAGAAAAAAGAATCTTATTTATTTTCTTACTCGACGGGTAGGTCAACAGTGATTATTTGTTAATAATTAAGCTGAAATAACCACAAATTTATAGTCAATTTGGCATGGAAAATAAATATATTTTTTGTATGAGATTCAATTAGATTTTCCCCAAAACTGTAAATTAATGAGTAATTTTTATTGTTTATACAATTTTCAGCTGCAAATTCTTTATTAAAGATAATTTCTTATCATAAAATATTCATAAAGCTAATTTATCATTTCAATTTTAACCAAGCTTATGACCTTTTGAGTTGTTATTGACTGGTGAAATCCTTCTCCAGCTCTTTATCAGCATTGTCAGATAAGTTTATGGGTATGCTCTCTCTAACTAACAATTTGGCTTGCCATATGCTTATTTACTAAGAGGAATTACAGACAAGTTTATGGTCACATAAAATAAGTGATTAATTTAAAATTCAATGGTGTTATTATATGAAAAATCAAGTTATATGTATGAAGATTAAAAGTATATATTGAAATTATGTATGTTGTTTATTTGTAAGAATATAAAAAATATAAATAGAATATGATTTTTGCAAAAAGAAAAAAACTTATGCTTGTATAATTAACTATGAGGAGAAAAATTGAAACTCTATCAAAATCTAATGTTTAAGGTGCTATTGTAACTGATTACTCAACGGGAGCCAAAAACCCTAATTGCTCACTCCCAAATTCTCCCTCTAGCCTCCAAAAGACCCTTGTCTGTCTAGTGGCAGCCAACCACTATTTTTTTCAGCAGTTGGCCTCTCATTTTTTTTCATCTATTTTTTTTTGTTTTGGTATATCGTCTCCTTTCAGTGGTCGGTGTTTCGATTTCTTGCATTCGGCTTGTTTCAATGAGATCCTTGTTTCCGGCGATCTTAGTTCTTAATCGAGACCGATTTTGCTCGGAGGAGTATTGGGCAACGCAAGAAAAAGACCCTCTTTTTTTTTTCTTCCTTTTTTCCTTTCCCTTTCCTTTCTGGTTTCTTCTAAATTTTTAGTTGCTCAATTCCCATGCTTGTAAGTGGTCCGGAGCTTCCCCAAGGTTGACAGAATTTTCGGTTCTGTCCTCCGTCAAAGCCTTGTTAGCGTGGCTTTCTGGTGGTGTGTCTTCTTCTACCTTTCCGTATTTTTTTCTCTTTTCTAGAGTCGAACCGTTCGATGGCAGCCCCATTATAGGTTATTGCGGCCTAATTTTGTCGTTCTCTTTAGCCTGGCCCCTCGAATTAACGTTCGATCAACTACCAAGACTTTCTGGTAGGGTGAATCTGTTTATGGACCCGGAAGTTCGGCTCTTCCATCTGCTGTGTTAACCATCACTGTTTGTTTGTTTGGGTTCACAAGATCCACTTTTTTTATGTTGTTCGATTTGGGTCTTTGGTGCCCATTATTTATTTTCAAGCCATTGTTATGTGCCCGTGTTTATATTTTTCTTATCCTTTGAATGAAATTTTTGTTTTGTCAAAAAAGGTGCCATTGTAACTCCAACAACAAATTTTCATATGAGAATTTTAACCTCCATCATTTAAAGAAAAAATAATATTAAATTTGTGTAGAATAAATTCACTCACAAACAAAATAAAATTAAGGTTTAATACACTTTTTCCCCCTAAATTTTATATGTTTTTAACTTGCTCCTAAAGTTCATTTTGATCACTTTTGCCATATAAAGTTTTTAACGTTACCCACTTCACCTCAAAAAGCTTCTACCGTTAAAAAAAATCTGTCTTTGCCAATCAAAACGCGCCATGTCATTTTTTATTTTTAAATTTTAAAATAAAATAAAAATATTAAAATATTTGTTAATTTAATTATATTTACCAAAATACTCAAAGCACCCATCTTCATCCCCATCATCTTCTTCCTCAATTTGTTTATATTGAAAATTGGTTTATCAAAAGAAGAACAGAGTAACAATTGCATAGATCTGAGTAGAAAAACAATTATTAAACACAATGTCGGCCGATAGCCGGAATCCGAATTCACAATGTCGCTTGTTTAAGCATCAAATTAAAACATCAACTAAATGTAATTTGAAAAGGAAGGATCTCAGCCATCTGATATGCAAAATTAAGCATCTACATCAACAGAAACACGCTTTATCATATTGACAAATCCATTAACCTAAATGTAAACAACCCAAACCTAGCTTGTGAAGATTTGATTTTTGGACAAGAATGTAACGAATCAATAAAACCCATATCTTTATTTTCTTTAATTTAGTGAAAAATATCAAATTTAGCATCAAATGTAACGATCTTAGAGGCAAACTATTTTAGATCATTAAAGCGGATATATTAAATTAAAGAAGAAAAGGGGGAAACCCGCGTAAATTAAGAGAAAATACATGAAAATGAAAGCTGAGATGATGAAACCTAGAGCGATCGAAAACTGAGTGCTTGAGATTAAAAGGGTAATTGTAGCGATGTCCCTTTTCGTTAAAAAAAAAGTAGGTTTTTAAAGTGTTTGTGATTTTTCGGATATAAAACGTTTATTCAGTGGAGGTTTTAAAAAAACCGCATTTTATTTAAAAATTGGAGTCGCCACCGGCCACTTAGGTAGGCCGGACACCATAAAACCAGAGATTTAAAAACTATTGGGTTCGGGAGTCGGTTACGGATGGGGAAGGATTAGCACCCCCACACCGCCCAAAATTGGTACTTTAATAATTACCGCTTTATTAATATTGGATTTTCCGGGTTAAAGTGACGATTAGTTTAAAATTCGGTTATAATTGCGAATAAATTTTAAAGGCCCCGTTATCCGAGAGTAAACGCCCAACCACTATCACTACGCCTGATACTGGCCCCGTTTACGCTCGGATAAAAGGACACCGCATTGACAATTTATATTCCATTATGCAACCTTAGAAAGCAAAATAAATACAAAGCGATAAAAATATAAATAAATACTAATATAATAAAATAATAATCTAACATAAATAAAATATTAATCCGAAACATACATATATAAATACTAATCTAACTCATAAATAAAACATATCTAACATAAATAAAATACTAACATTCCTAAATATTAATCTAACACAAATAAAAAACAAATTCAACATAAATAAAATACTATTCTAAAACATACATACATAAATATTAATCTAACTCATAAAAACATATCTAACATAAATAAAATACTAACATTCATAAATATTAATTTAAAACACAAATAAATATTATTCTAACACATAAATAAAAACAAATCTAACATAAATAAAATATTAATATAAAACACAAATTTAAAACATATTAAATACTAATCTAAAATATAAACATACAAACTAACAAATAAGACTACAATTTTAAAATAATTAATACTTCATTAAATTATAAAAATTACAACACTAATAAAAAGGGAAGAAAATATACCTAACTAGGAGCTCGAAGAACGAACCCCGACTGAACCCCACCGAGATCTACCGCGACCCCTCCAAAAATATTAACTAGATCGGACCTAAAATAGGACCCGATTGAATGTTGGATCGAACCAACTGGGGTCGAGGGCACTGCCCCAAACCCCGGCCAGCCTTGCGGCCGGCCTAGCCCCCGATTAGGGAGCCAATTGCATTGCCAATTGGTTGGCAAATTTGGCGTGAATTTCTCTCCAATTGGGCGTGTGAAATTGGCTGCCCCTGCCTTGTATTTATAGGCAAGGGGTGGGATGCAATGGGTGACGTGGAGCACCATGCTCCACACAATTTTTCCTTTTTTTAATAATATATTTATTATTATTTTTTTTATTTTTCATTAATTTTATATTAATAATAATATTATTAAAATAATATTAATAACACTAAAACCCAGTCAAAAATGAGTGATTACAGTTGCCCCTCTTTGCTTGTTCTTGTGAAACAAGGACAAAGCAAAGATCAAAAGCACTCATTTTGACCTACTTTCTCGTCTCTGGCTTCGGAATCACGTGTTCTTCTGGAACTATCCGCTCTTCCTTAGCTGAATCTTCAGGCTCGTAAGTTCTTCCTATATAGAGCTTCGTCACCTTCCGATCTTGGAGTTATAGGCTCTTTCTACATAGAACCCTTCACTCTGAAGCCTCGAGTTATGAGTCCCTCCTATATAGAACCTTTCATTCTGAGACGGTGCAGCTTGGAGTCCTTCCTATATAAAACTCTTCGCCTTCAACGCTGGTTTCTCCTATATAAAACCTTCTGCGTCGCTGATGGATTCTTCTGACTAGGAGTTCCTCCCGTATAGAACTGCTAGTCTTCAAACCCTGGAGCCGTCAGTCCTTCCTATATAGAACTTTTAGCTTCTGAAATCTCAGAGCTACAGGTTCTTCCTATATAGAACCTTTCACTCTAAGACAGTAAAGCTCGAAGCCCTTCCTATATAGGACTCTTCGCTTTCAACACAACAGGTTTTCCCTATATAAAACCTTGAGTATCATGGGTGAATTCCTTCGGCTGGGAGTTCTTCCTATATAGAACTCACTTTAGTCTTCACACTTTGAGTCCGTAAGTCCTTCCTATATAAAACTTTCAGCTTTTGAAATCTTGGAGCTATGGATTCTTCCTATATAGAATCTTTTACTCTAAGACAGTGAAGCTCAGAGCCCTTCCTATATAAGACTCTTCGCTTTCAACAATAGGTTTTCCTATATAACCTTGTGTGTCATGGGTGAATTCCTTCGGCTGAGAGTTCTTCCTATATAGAACTGCTAGTCTTCACCCTAGAGCTGCAAGCCCTTCCTATATAAAACTTTCAGCTCCTGAAGCCTCAGAGCGACGGATTCTTCCTACATAGAACCTCTTGCTATGTGAGCTTAAAAATATAGGCCCTTCCTATATAGAACCTTTATCTTCGAATTTGGGATTCACACCACGATGGCTACCGATGTCTCTTTAGATTCGGGGATTCACACCGAAAATGGCTACCAAACTTTCTTTAAATTTGGGGACTCATGCCGAAGGTGGCTGCCAAACTTTCTTCAAATTTTAGGGACTCACGCCGAAGATGGCCGCCAAAACTTCTTCAAGTTTAGGGACTCACGCCGAAGATGGCCGCCAAACTTTCTTCAAATTTTAGGGACTCACGCCGAAGGTGGCTGCCAAAACTTTCTTCAAATTTTAGGGACTCACGCCGAAGGTGGCTGCCAAACTTTCTTCAAATTTCAGGGACTCAAGCCGAAGGTGGCTGCCAAAACTTCTTCAAATTTTAGGGACTCACACCGAATGTGGCTGCCAAACTTCTTCAAATTTAGGGACTCACGCCGAAAATGGCCGCCAAACTTTCTTCAAATTTTAGGGACTCACGCCGAAGGTGGCTGCCAAAACTTTCTTCAAATTTTAGGGACTCACGCCGAAGGTGGCTGCCAAAACTTTCTTCAAATTTTAGGGACTCACGCCGAAGGTGGCTGCCAAATCTTCTTCAATGAAATCCAATTCTTAATGTTCTTTGATAATTCTTCAAGTTCCTGTCCAAAATAAACAAAAATTGACATGCCCCTATCTATATGATGCATGCAATGTAATGCTTTCTTTCTCTTCTTTTTCTTTTTTCTTTTCTCTCGTCTCATTTTTTCTTTTCTTCTTTTTTCATTTTCTTTTCTTTTTCACTTTTTCTCCTTTTCTCTCTCTTTTTCTTCTTTTTCTTTCAGCCCTTTTTTTTGTTCTAAAGTCTTACACCCTGAAAGGTCGCTCCTCAGATTTCTTCATCTCTTTACTTCTTCACTGTAAATCCTGCTTTTAAACCTTTTGTGCGGAAGGCTTTCTTGTCTTCAGGGTTATCATTCGTCTTCATAAATGATCTTCTGGTTCTTATATTATTCTTATAAGAATCCTTGTCATCTTCTTCGCTTGGCGTTGCCCCATTCAACCACAGGCTCCACTACTTTGAATTTTCTGACCCATCATATAGAGCCTTGATTTATTTCTAGTCACCAAGGTGAGCCAAAATGCTTCCATCCCCTGAGCTCATCCTTGATCTTCTTGTAGCACTTCGACGGGAACTAACTCTCGGTCCCTATGCTTTAAATCTCATCATCATTCATTTTTAAAGTAATGCAAAAGGCAATTTACTTGCGTATATTTCAACAAATAATGATTGTTTGAAAAGATAACAGTCATTTTGAAAATCACAACTTGGAGGGGATACCAAAAATTTTGAAAACATTGTTTGGAACAAATGGTAAACATCTTTTTCTTTTCTTCTTATTTTTTAAGGACCAAACATTTTTTAAATAATGCTTGGAGAATGGTAAACAAAATTTGAAGTGTATTGCCAAACATTTTTTTAAAAACTAATGTTTGGGGGAAATGGTAAACATCAAAACTTTGGGAGAAAATGTCAAACCTTTTAAAACATGTTTGCCCTCGAAATGTCAAACACCATAGCGCATCTGTTTCAAGTTGCCAGAGATCAACTCTAATGAAGCGCATATTTAGAAGATCTTGACCATTGTGGAGATATATGCCAATGTATAGTTTCTTCTGGTCTAATATGCTTTTGAGAGGAACAACCCTACCTAGTTTCTACCCCGTTTAAGGTGGCTCTCTTAATCTCGCTATCTCACCATACCCAATCCTTCCCTCATTTGGGTGTCGATCAAGCACTTCGAAGTTTGACGTTCCTTGAAGCAAAGTTAACCCTTATAGGCGGAATGAAATCTGAAGACATTCTCATTCAACTTGGATATCTATGGATGACTAGAATAGTCTTTGAGGGCTTGTAATGTAGGCCTTTAGTTTACAGTATTTCTGTACTTGTGTAACTTGGATATGCCCATTATTCCTTCCCTTTTTTGGATCACTCTAGACTGCTCGTTTTCGGGTTTTCACCCTAAAGTTCATTTCCTTCCTTTTTACTGTAGGCTGCTTTGCATTCTGGCTATATACTAATGTTCGTTTTCTGTTCAATAATGTTTGATCCTTCAATACTCCTCGAAACTGAGATTTCTTGAATGAAGGACTATGAATACATTTCTGGGAATTCTTGTGATTGGCACGCCCAGATGAAATATTATTCTTTCTTTCTTTTTTCTCTTTTTTTTTCTTTTTCACTTTTTCTCTTGGATCGCTCTAGACTGCCCATTTTTTAGGTTTTCACCCTAGAGGTCACTTCCTTCAGTGTATTTTGGTTGGATATTGATGCCAGCAGGCTCAGGCAGACTACTCTTTTTCTTCATTTTTAGGATCACTCTAGACTGCCCATTATTGGGTTTTCACCCTAGAGGTCATTTCTTTTTTCAAAATTGGCAATCTTCGGGCCGACTTGTCTTGACTTGGCTTCAATTCGAGCTTCTATACTAATTTTCAAAACTGATATTTACTTGAAATATGGATTCCTTGAGTCTCTTGCTCATAGTTGAAGTCTCATTCTTGTATTGTTTAATCCGTGTGTGAAGCATAGACAGTATTCTTCAGTTCTCTTTTTCTTTTTTCCTTTTTCTCTCTTTTTCCCCTTTTTCTTTCTCTCATTTTTTCTTTTTTTTTATTTTATTTTTTCTTTTCTTCTCTTTTTTCTTTTTTAGACTGCCCATTTTGGGTTTTTAGCATTGAATCTCTTTCTTCTTATTCGAGTCTATAAATGTATCCTCGAATCAACACATATCTATACTGGGTATTGATGCGATCTTTCGCTCGAAGTTAATTGCCTCTCTGCAGCTCTTCTGATATTTAATCGATCTGGGTTGCTTCGGCCTTTCGATTGCCATTTCTATTCTTTTCTTTGGTTTTTCGTTTGGACATATCCTTGCTTTCAACCACTTTCTTCTGATGATTTTCTTATCTTCGTATCCAATCTGTCTGGACTCATCTCTGTCTTCTGGTAAAGTAAAAGAATATCATTCGTTGTCAAATTCACAGATGTCCTGAGAATGCCTTCAGGGGGTAGAGGTTTAGGGCCAACTTTCGTTTCAATGATCTTAAACGACAAGTGCCTGAGAAGATAAATTCTTAAAATGGGAACTGCCCATTGTCTAAACACTCGCTTTGTTCCTCTGTTGGCCTAAGTAAACTAGCAGATACTCACATTTACAGTATCCCCACAACATTCAATCTCTTCTAAATATATGCAACTTAGAGTTGATCTTTGGATCTGAAGCAAATGTACTGTTGCATTCAAAATTCGAGGATCTGGTATAGAAATGATATATACACATGTCCATTCAAAAATGCATGTATATGGGAAAACTACCCCATAAAAATGTTTAAAGAATCAAGAATGTAAAAATGCTTTCTAAATGGAAATGTGGTTTGTTATTCTGACAAACAATGAGTTTTTTTTGTTGAGAATTTCTTTGTGTAATGATGAGAAAACCGTAGGGACCTTTGAACCATCTCCAGGGTACTAACTCATTCCGGCCCTTTCAAGGTAGTGTAGGCTTGCGCCACTTCTCTTGTTATTTCTTGCTGGATAAATTCTTGTCATGACTCCCTCGTCAACCACCTTCTTGATTTCTTCTATTAACGACCCCAAATTTCTTGGTGTCATGCCCTGGTGCATTAGCGTAGAACTCACATATACCTTGACCAGATAAGGCCATATGTCCGAGATGGAATACCCCGAATATCTCTCAATATGTACTTGTTCGAGGAATTTTTCTCGGTGATTCGGAGGAATATGTCTGTCTTCTTCTCTTACGATCATGATAACCTTCGAAAGTGGTACCCGTTCATCTCATTCTTTCCTTCTGCTCCTAGGCATGTCTGGTCTTTTAAACTTAGGTCCCGAAGTGTATGTTTGATTCTCTCTCTGACTGTCATGAAGTCCTCAAAGCTGGCATTCATTTTCCCGAGCACCTTATCAAAGAAAAAAATAAGAAAAATGGCATGATGTCACTTTCCTCTTCATCTACGGGAGGCTGCACCTGGGTCGCTAAACACAGACACCTCAAAGCACATTCCTTGAAGCTTTATCAGGTTTCATCTTTGTACCCTGGAGATACTGCCGACTTGGTGCTAGGTCTAGAGCATATTTGTATTGCCCATAAAGACGTCGGTTAAGTCTCCGCACGACTACACTTGGTCTCAATTCAAACAGTTGTACCATATCACAGTAGGTCCTGCTAGACTTTCGTGAAAGTAGTGGATCGGCAATTTTCTATTCTCGATGTAGCCCTCTATCTTTCTGCAGGACGTGGTCAGGTGAATCTTGGAGCAGCTTGTTTTGTCATACTACACAAATCTTAGAATCTTGAAATCCGGTGGGATGATCAAATCAGGGCTTTCTTGCGTCGAATGTATCAGTCTTCTTCTTTTTCCTCATTTCTTTTTTCTCTCGAGCCCATCTTCCAACTACTTGAATCTTGATTTTTGAGCGTGTTCATTTATTTTACTTGGCGATGATAATGCTATATAAAATTTTATGTAAGGTAATGATAATGTTATGTAAAATATGCCATGACTGTACAATGTGAGGCAATGCAAGGTATGAATGCAAATGCGGTGTTGATTCTCGAACAGTCCTTAAAAGACTTTCGATCAATAGAAAAATGTCTGGTTGCAAGAAACTAATAATGAATTACAGGTGACAGTTAGCTTCCTTATGGAGATCTTGACTTCAGGAAGCAAAACCTGTGCTCCACGTCTCGACGTTGTCTTCAGGATGATGGATGACTCCGTCTTCTCCTCTTATTCTATTCTATGGACTCGTGACGTCATGATCTTTATTTTTGTGGCTTCTGAAAAGAACATCTGACAATATATTTTCTTCTATAGATCTGGGTACGTCTAAACAAGGATGGATTCTATCGATCCTAGGGGAGTACTTTAAAACTTTTTGGGGTTTAAATTAAAATTTTCAAGGTTCATTTGGTTTAAAAATTCCCGCTTTTTATTATTAAAAAGTTTTAACTTACTTAAAAATGAAACTTTTAGGTTTCTTTTTGTTATTATTATTATTCTGAAAGTTTTATGAGGGAAGAAGTTTCAAAGTAAAATAATAATATTTTCAAATTTTTTTCTCTCTCTTTTTTAAATGAGTTAAATTAAAATCTGAGATTTTTTTAAATGGTCAAATGTGAAGATTTAAAATTGGGGTTTTGCGGCCCTGACTGAATCTTCTGCGTCGCACGTGCCTTGCTATCATACCGTCTTCTTTCGCAATTGGTCTTTGCTCGGCCTAACTTGATACTGTAATATTATCGTTTATGGCAAAACAAACTTTTTCTATTTTGAAAGCCTTTTAATGAACTGTTCTTGAATCAACACCATGTCATGATATGCAACATGAATGCAAATAAAGACGTTGATTCCGTTGGTAATCACCCTTCGAACGACTTTCATGGGAATTAAAGGGTCCAGATTACAAAAAAGGTTCATATTACAAAATGAGTCTCTATTACAAAAAGAGTTCCTATTACAAAAAGTCTTAATTACAAAACAAAATTCTGCACATAAGCCCTAGCTCTACCTCTTAGCTCCTCGATAGCTCTGAGCAACTTGATAAACCTTGGTGCTTTTCCATGTCCGGGGTTACGAAAGGTCGGAGAGCCGCAACTTCGGTAGCTAAGTCATTCACACGCCTTGTAACTCGTCGTATGTCCACCATCAGGGTCTCGTGTGTATACTTTGGCATTACACGTTTGCTCGGCAAATCGTTACTTCGGATCTGTTGATGTCGCGCGACTGGATCGATGTCGTCCTTCCTAAGACACCTTTTTTCCATGATGAAAGATTTTCTAATCGGGCAAACCACTTGAATCAACGTCTCTATGTAATGTGGATGCAATGATAATGCAACAAAAGTATGTGTAAAAATAAAATAAAAATAAAACACAAAAAGAAATGAGTTAGTACCAGATAAAAATAATAAATACATAAATAAAAGGACAAATTAAATAAGGTAAATAAACAAAATGACCCTATTTATCTAGTCTAAAACACCTAAGGTTATCCGCATGGCTCTAACAGGGTGAGTTTCTATGTTCTCTACATGCAGTGTTGGTGCTAGGAGGTACCCGAATTGTCCTTGCTATCCCCTACTAAGGGTAGCAAGGCCCCCGATCATCACCCATTATAGGCTGCTTTCAACCGGGTTCAATTCAGGGGGACCCATTCGCTTATGCCCGTACGAAGGAACGATATCCTTACGAAAGCACAAGGTACTCGAGCCCCGAAGGTACTTGCTAGTCCCATACGGGAGAACGATATCTCCACGAAAACATTAGCGTTTTCCCCCCACTTAAAAAAAACGGGTTTATATGCCATATTTTAAATGCGTTAAAATAAATGCGCAATTATAACCGAATGTTAATTTAATAGTCACTTTAACCCAGAATTTCTAATATTAATAAAGCGATAATTATTTGAAAAAGCTCGACTCTCATTTGTTTTTGAAAAACAAAAATGTCCCCAGCAGAGTCGCCATCTGTAGCGACGTCCCTTTTCGCTAAAAAAAGTAGGTTTTCGAAGTGTTTGTGATTTTTCGGATATAAAACGTTTATTCCGTGGGGGTTTTAAAAAAACCGCATTTTATTTAAAAATTGGAGTCGCCACCGGCCACTTAGGTAGGCCGGACACCATAAAACCAGAGATTTAAAAACTGTTGGGTTTGGGAGTCGGTTACGGATGAGGAAGGATTAGCACCCCCACACCGCCCAAAATTGGTACTTTAATAATTACCGCTTTATTAATATTGGATTTTCCGGGTTAAAGTGAGGATTAGTTTAAAATTCGGTTATAATTGCGAATAAATTTTAAAGGCCCCGTTATCCGAGAGTAAACGCCCAACCACTATCACTACGCCTGATACTGGCCCCGTTTACGCTCGGATAAAAGGACACCGCATTGACAATTTATATTCCATTATGCAACCTTAGAAAGCAAAATAAATACAAAGCGATAAAAATATAAATAAATACTAATATAATAAAATAATAATCTAACATAAATAAAATATTAATCCGAAACATACATATATAAATACTAATCTAACTCATAAATAAAACATATCTAACATAAATAAAATACTAACATTCCTAAATATTAATCTAACACAAATAAAAAACAAATTCAACATAAATAAAATACTATTCTAAAACATACATACATAAATATTAATCTAACTCATAAAAACATATCTAACATAAATAAAATACTAACATTCATAAATATTAATTTAAAACACAAATAAATATTATTCTAACACATAAATAAAAACAAATCTAACATAAATAAAATATTAATATAAAACATAAATTTAAAACATATTAAATACTAATCTAAAACATAAACATACAAACTAACAAATAAGACTACAATTTTAAAATAATTAATACTTCATTAAATTATAAAAATTACAACACTAATAAAAAGGGAAAAAAATATACCTAACTAGGAGCTCGAATAACGAACCCCGACTGAACCCCACCGAAATCTACCGCGACCCCTCCAAAAATATTAACTAGATCGGACCTAAAATAGGACCCGATCGAATGTTGGATCGAACCAACTGGGGTCGAGGGCACTGCCCCCAACCCGGCCAGCCTTGCGGCCGGCCTAGCCCCCAATTAGGGAGCCAATTGCATTGCCAATTGGTTGGCAAATTTGGCGTGAATTTCTCTCCAATTGGGCGTGTGAAATTGGCTGCCCCTGCCTTGTATTTATAGGCAAGGGGTGGGATGCAATGGGTGACGTGGAGCATCCTGCTCCACACAATTTTTCCTTTTTTTTTTAATAATATATTTTTTATTATTTTTTTTCATTAATTTTATATTAATAATAATATTATTAAAATAATACTAATAACACTAAAACCCGGTCAAAAATGAGTGATTACAGTAATTAAGAGAAATAGTGGTTGAAGAAAGGAATAAGAGCCGGAGTGACGTGAGTGATGATGGGAAGAAGACGGAGTGTTTTGAGTATTTTAGAAAATATAATTAAATTAATAAATATTTTAGTATATTTATTTTATTTTTAAAATTTAAAAATAAATAAAAAAATGATGTGATGCTTTCTAATTGGTCAAAGACAATTTTTTTTTAACGATGTTAGCTTTTGGGGTGAAATGAGTAACATTAAAAATATTAAAGGACAAAAGTGGTTAAAATGAACTTTAGAGGACAAGTTGGGAAAACAAGTAAAATTTAGGGGGAAAAGTACATTAAACCTAAAATTAAATATGAAACAACAATACAAAACATTTTTTGCTTGAAATAAAATAACTAACCTATTAATATAGTTTTAGATTTGGATGTCTTTCACTATTTCTGTAAGATCCCTATAATTAATAAAAACATACAATTAAACTTGAATAATTAAACTTTTTAAATAAGACATTATAAAAAGAGTATACATTTACCGGTATATTTGGTGTAAAAATAAAGTTGCGTGCATAAAGCATGTTTGATTCATTCATTCTTCATTCACTAGATGTCTATAATAAAAATAATCAAAACAAGTTAAATTTGAGATAGATACGACAATGTTTATTATTTTGAATTTAGGAAAAATACCTGACTCAAATTTAAATTAGTTACCCATTATTTTGTTGCACAATTATATGAGGTAAGTTGGGACTTGAACTCTAAAAAATAAAAATAAATTCATTTAAATGCATTTTAAGAGCAATTAAAGGTAAAATGAGTATTGTAAGTAATTACCATATTAAAAATTTGCATGGTGCTTCGGTACGAAAGTCTATAAATATTGCTTGTTAGCATTATCATCAGAGAAAATTATAATAAATTGTAACAACAAAAATAGTTGAAGATAATATGCTACCAAAGACTGTCCAATTGTTGATTGTTTTATTTATTTTTTGCAAAATACACAAATATCTCAAAATAAATATAACTTAAAAGATAAATAAATTTTAACAAAAAATATAATTACTTACTTTGTTTAGTCGACTTGGATTCTTTTGATTTTTTTTTCTTTTCAAAATGACCTTTAAATCTCCTTTTGGCCTAACACATGAAGGATCTAAGACAGAGGAATTGTTATTTTCATATATTTTCTCAATCTCATCATCATTCTGTGGCAATTTTTCAATTAATGGCCTTCTTACATTTTCTACACATAAAGATAAATTATTATCATATATTTTAGAAGACATGAAATTTGATAAGTTTTATAGTTATAATAACATACTTTATTTTGATGTTCTTGCCTTATCTTTCCTAAGCTCATAATTCTTGTTGACAATTAAACTTTCTCAATTCTTTCTCAACTTTCAATTCGTTTTCGTATAAAACCTTTGGACAATTTTTTTTTTTTTCATTTTTTACTTTTTATAACAAGGTCATAAGCAAATTGAATCACACAATTACGAAATACACATTCAATGTCAACTTCAGTAGTGTACTATTGTGAGAACTCACCAACAATGTTACCAGGCACATTCTTCTTAGCATCTTTAGACATCTTTTGGAGATGTAATGCTCAAGAATTTTCTTAATGTTTTTAGCACTAAGAATTTGCAAAGCATGAAAGCAAAGATATAGACAAAAATCCAATTTCTTGCACAAACAATAAATCTCTATGGTGGATGTGTTAAATTCGAATGTTCGTAATCTTGAAACATTCTCCTTCATCATCACGTCAAATGTATAAATTGGGTCATCCTGAGCAACTTATCTCCATATGAATGGAATCCCATTAAGATTTTTTTTTGAAAGCACTTAAAATTTTCATGAGTATAAACTTTCGATGTATGAATTAAAATGTCACAGTTTTTAATTGGACACATAACTGATCTAATTTTATATTGAAAAATCTTTCTTGCCTTTAGAAGAATGACATCTTGCAACTAAAATCTCAAACTCTAAAATAAATTATGTAAGAGAAGTATTGGTCCTCGAAATACCATATAAAACATTATTTGTGACTTCAGCCCTCTGTGAAGATATAATTTAAGAAGAAAATATATCAATGCTAAAAGTACTCAGATTTTCACGATATTTACATAAACTTTTCAACCATCAATTATCGTGAAGCTTTTGGTCATTTATCATTTTCTCAAATTTTATTTTTGATTCACAACCTTGCATGCATTTATAAAATAAAGCATGGAATTTCGCATTTGCATTAAGACTGCCAAGAAGTTAAGGAGGATTTTTAGAAATATGTCATAGACATAATCTATGACGTGAATCAGGAAATACTTCTTCTATCTCTTTACTAATTACATTATTCTGATATGTAATTATAATTTTTGCTAATTGATTGTCCATCAATTGCAAGGATTTGAACAACCATACAAAAGAAGCAGTTGTCTCATCTAATTGGAAAGCACAACAAAACATTATAGTCTATCAGTGATGATTAATCCCTACAAAGGGAGCATAAATCAGGTTATATCTATTGGCGCGGTAAGCTGTATAAAAAATCACAATATCACCAAAAGTGTCCTAATCAAATCTTCATCTACCATCTCTCCAAAAGAAATTTGACATTCAATTTTCTTGATCCACTTGAATTGTGTAAAAGAACATTGGATCTTTAGTGTCTCTAACCTTGAAGTTGTTAAAAATTCTTTGACCATCTTTGACTTCAATAACTATCATCTTTTGTTACTTACATAATTATATCAATATCGCCTTGTAAACCCAATATTTTCGTATCCACATGCTTCGTTTGACATGTAAGAATAAACATTTGTAGGACGCATCCAAAAATAACCATTGAACAAATCACACCAGCTTTGGCTATTGAAAGAGATCTCGATGATTTAAGTAAATGCCTTTTAGAAGTAGTTGCGAACTCATGATTATGCTCTGAAATAAAACGAGTGGTTGTCCAATAGTTATCTTGTACCGTAAAACCAATCATCGTTGAACATTCAGTTCTAGTTTCTAATTAATTAGGGTAAAGTTCACAACTGGTAACTAAGCTTTGGTTAATTATCCAGTTTGACAACTAAACTTCCAATTGCTTCAATGTTCCATTAAACTTTGTGATTTGCTTCAATTTGGCCACTGAGCTCTTAACAGATGTTAAGGAAGTGACGTGGCAGTTAACAAATTTTATATAGTAACATATTTAGTCCTTCACATTTTTACATTCAAATAATTTAATCCTAATTAAAAAATAGTAATAAATTTAACCTTTAATATTTAAACATTATTTCAATTTGGCCATATTTTCAATTAAAAGTAATTTAACCATAAACCTTAAACTTAAAACCCTAAATCCAAAACAATAAACCTAAAACCCTAAATCTATAAACATAAACCCAAACACCTCGAAGCTATAAACCCTAAACCTTAAATCTAAAACACTAAGCACTAAAACCATAAACCTAAAACCCATAAACACATGAACCCTAAATTTAAAACCCAAAACCCAAAACATGCAATTGTTGTCGATATAATACTTGGCAAGAGGTTGATGATTCCGTGTAATTAGTCAAGTAAATAATGCCAAGTATATATCTTTCTACGTGTAAGTATACACGGTCACCAAGTAATATAGTAGTAAGAAAGTGTATCGTATCCACAAGGATTGTCCAAGAATTAAATGCCACGATAAATACTTGTGAAGTGTAAAATAACGATGATGACAATTCATTGAGTATTTAACTAAAGAAAATGATAAAGAGAAGTAAAGATCCAGGTAGATTTGGCAAACAAATGGTATAAAGATGATTGGTAGGCTTGGCGAGGGATGTTTGGATTTCACGCTAACAAAGGTAGCAATTAATAACGTTAAACTTGGGTTTTATTGACGATCAGATTTTAACCTAGTACTGCCCATGTCGATGAAAATACTCCAAGTTAATTAATTTTAACACCTATATGTCTATAGTAAGTTTTCAAACAATTAACTTGGTGAAGATTCAATCTTTACTCCTAAGGGGTAGATTCACTTCAGGTGTAAGCTCATATACTTGGATATCTTTTGTCAAAGTTTCTCTCCTTAGTATTTGACAATTAATCCTTATCTCCTAAGTTTGTTAAGATATTAAGGGATAATGATCATTCAATGCCAACTTTCGTATGACATTAAATATGGTAATATTGAGCACATGCAAAATAGACAATAAAGCCAAAGCATTAAATTATTAAAAAAACTAAAAATTAAGCGTTCATCGCAAACACCCCTAGCCAACTAAAAAGTTAGTTCATGGCTAGGGAAACCATCACCACATCGTCGTTTTTCATCATCCTTGTAACCCTTTCGACCTGACCTAATCGCCAGACCGAACTGAGTGAGCTACACTGGATTTTGCTGAAACAAAACCTGTTACGATAAACTAAGATTAGGTCTTTTTTCTTTTTATCTTGTCTACATGCAACATTAGGACTTAAGGTAAGCATGCTAGTAGCAGGTGAAAACTCAACTAAATTGGGCGTCAAATTGACATCCAATTTGTGTAGTTGCAATTTAGGGACCAAATTAGTCAGGTTACATGCTTAGTTGTCAAAAACTAGCTCAAAACAATCATCCAAGCTCAACCAATCACATATATAAGAGCCAGGGACCAAATCAGAAGAATCTCAAAACATAAAACCTGCACTAACCAACATAATGACCAACCGTACTGATGCGGTCCCAAGGTGTATTGGTACACAGGCTACACGAACCAAAATTAGATTTCTAGTGGCTAAAGGGCGTACCGATACACATCACCGTGTACCGATACGAGGCCACAAAAAAGACATACCTGTACCGATACAGAGCCTCACATATCGGTACGCCTAGACTTGTAATGTCCAAAATTGCTGGTTCTTCTCACGAACATGGATTCAAACATGCCTTAACTCAACATAACCATACATGCAACTAAACTAAGGATCAAACCATGCTTTATACACAAGGTAACATGATCAATTCATGAAGAGATACTTCAATCACAATTCTAGAGACATGCTTCCTATAAACCATCCAACTCAGTATTCGAAAAGAGATTCAAGGCACATTTTATCATAGGCATGGTATCAACAACCTTTTAGCAACATTTAAAGTATGCTAGCATCATGAAAGCATGATCATAAGCAATTTTGACCAATATGCATATTAAGGGAAAACCACAAAGCATAAACTCTTGCTTGCAAGTCATCCACAATCATGTCTCAATTCTAACCACAAAAGCCATCAAACCACAACATTTAAACCATCACAAGACAACCAAAAATCCAGATTACAAATCCCCCAAAACATGGTAACACATTGCCTTATTTACCCATTTAAAACTAAGTTTTCATACTCAAGTAAATGTCTTGATCTTGGACCTTCCTTGCCAAACCAATGCTGCCCCTCAACTCTATTTCTCTGTATCAATAGGAAAAAGTGTGCGTAAGCACAATTTCTTATTGAGTATGTTCATATATAACATTGAAGCAATTGAAAACCGTTTGAAAACCATAAGAAATCTTGCTTCCCAAAACATGCTTACTTCCCAAGCATTAACACAAATGTATTATTATCAACTCATGCTTAACTACCCAAACATTTCACATTTGATTGAAAATCCATTTGAAAATGGTAAACCATTTTGTTTTCAAAACATGCTTAACTACCCAAGCATTTTCTCATTTGTTTCCAAACAAATCATGCATAACAACCATATGCATCATAAAGTAAAACTCTTTTATCACATATACTCTCATATATTGGCATTTAGGGTGACTCAGATAGACTTACCTCTATCTATGGATAGTACTACCCCTATCCATACATTTTTTAGATACACAGATTCCCTTGATGGCACTACCCCCATCAAGTCTCATGGAGGTACTACCTCCACCATAACTCATTTCGGCTGGGAATAGAACTACCCCTATCCCGTTGTGATAGCACTACCCCTATCACTTCACAATAGCACTACCCTTATTGTGTAACCGAAGAATTTCACATGATCGATTTTACATTTTATAGTGCACTTTAATCCTAAGGCTAGCCAACTATATCCGATACTTTCTCATTTACATCACATAGCCAACATATCATTTCAAATACATTTACTTACTATTTTTCAATGCATTTCTCAAAACCGTTTCATATGCAATACCACATTGTAAAGGCAATAAAACATTCCCTTCAAGGAACAAATCTCAATGCTCATAGATATTCATTACTTTATTTAAACATTGCATAATAACCAAAACTGTAACGCCCCAATTTTGGGCCTAGAAGTTAGCCGGGTTAGGCTAGATGGCTCGTTGAGTTGGTTTCGACAATTTAAGCTAGTTTGGGGATTAATTTGGTATAAATAGTTTTTGAGTAAAATTAAATAAGGGAAATTTTTTTAAAATCCTTATTTATTATATAAGTGATTTTAGTGGAATCAATTTTGGAAAATATATTTTGGAAGGTTGACATTTTCGGACTAGTGACCAAATGTAAAATACGTAAAACTGTTTTTAGTGACAAAATTGTAAGAGATCAAGGCTTAGAATATTTAGGGAGCTTTGACCAAGAGTCTAATTAAGAATTTTCCTTTTATTTTTTGGTTTTAAATGGTTTTAATAAATAAATAATTGGAGGGAATTAATTAACCAATTTGTTTTCTCAAAATACATTTCACGTAACTACTTTCTTTTCTCGTTTACTTTCTCTCAAATTCTCTCCAGACAAGCAACCACTTTCTCTTCAAAGATTTAAGGTAAATATCTGATCTGATTTGTCTTTTTGATCTTAAATGATTCTTTAATATTTTCTTAACAAAACCTTGTTGTTTAAACCTTGTTTTCTCATGTAAATCTTTGCAATTGAAGGAAAAGTCAGCATTAGAGGTAAGGTTTCGTTCTTTCCTTCTAATGACATGTTCTTTATTGAAATTCCCAAGTTCTTGGTCTCTTATGATGGTTTTCCAATGGGTTTTGGTAATATGTTCATGGAAAATTGGTTTAATTGAGGTTTACTTGCCTAAATCAATGGATCTTTGCTTTTGATTGGTTTTGCTGGGTTTATAATGAGATAATACGATGATTATGATGATTTGAGATGTTGATTTAAGTGATTTTGATAATAGAATCTCGAAACTAGGTAAATTGTTAGGTTTGGTTGTTGATATCTTTGGGTTGGTGGCTTGTTTATGGGGATAATTGATTGCTGATGGTCCTTTAATGTTAAGGAGATATTTTTGGATGTAAATTGATGTTGCTTAAGTGTAAATCTCGTTGGGTAATAGCTAGAGATTTATTAGAAAGGTTTCGCCGATGTTTTCGGTTGTTTTTGTTAGGCGAAAGCTTGGTTGTTGAGGGGGAAAGTGTTGTTATGTGTTGCTAGGGATTTTGATGCAAAGGAACGCATTAATCCTTTATTTTGTTTTGTTTAGAAGCAGGGGATGATGATTCGACAACTTCAGAGGGTGTTGTGGAGGATCCAGAAACTTGGTTTTGCCTCGGCAAGCCAAGCGAGGTGTAGTTGGCGAATGGCACTAGTTTATAGCTTTTCACAGGTTTGAAAGGAATATTTTGGGGGTTTAGATTAAGCTTGAAATGATAATCTAATATCGAAAGTTAGTATTAAATGTTTAGCTCTCGGTTCTCGACTTTTCCCATGGTTTTAATTGTCCATGCTCATGATTTGAGGTTGGATTTGTTACCTATTGTTATGCATGTTTTTATGAATTGAGAAATGATTCATGTTATCCCATGAGATTTATTTATGGTTTTCGAGAGGTTGCATCTTGACGAGAAAATGCTATGCATTGATTTATGATTTTAAATGAGATATGCTATGGTTTATGTTGATGCATTGGAAAACAGTAGGTTAATATGATTTTAAAGTATATATTGGCAAGTGATGATGCTTATTATAATTAGATATAATTGATCGACCAATAGGATGAGAGTGCACTATAAAAATGTAGCAAAATTCACATGTGCGTTTGTCCTTCGGCTCCACATTAGCGTAGCAACTATTGTGTTGAGGGTAATCGAAGTCTATTGTGGTGAGGGCAACAAGCACCACGGGATCTAAGTCATGGTGAGTGCAGCAAACACCATGAGATCCACCTTATGAAGAGAGATACAAGCTCCATAAGTATTGGTGGAGCGAGCAGCAAGCTCTATCAATGAGTATCCGCATATCTGATGTGTTTATTATGGAGAGTGCAACAAGCTCCATGTATATAGGGATGGTGAAGCAACCATCCGGGTCACTTGAATGCCAATATATGAGATTACATGTATCATGGTTTTTAAACGAAATTGTATATGAGATTTATACATGAGACGATATCTTGAGATATGTTTTGAATGCCTAAGCATGTGAAGCTTGCATTGAGATTTGCTTTGGTTTAAAGCATGAAATATCATGATACATGTGTAAAGGGTTTAATGGTTTTGATTGAATGAGTTTTAAAGCATGAGTTTGTTAAGAGCTTGGTGGAAAATGGTTTGATAAGAAAATGGTTTTCAAGAGTGTATTGTTATGGTTTTGTTTTGAGCATCCCTCACTAAGCATATAGCTTACACTTTCTTTCCTTAACAATGTAGAAAAGTAGTTTGTTCGGGCTGCAAGGAAGTAAGAAATGTGGTCCATTCGATGCTCTAAGCTCAAGTATGGTTTTAGCATTTCAATAGTAATGGGATTGACAATGGGTGGATACCTTGATGTTTTGGGAGTGTATGTTTGATGGAACTCCCTAGTTTGGCAAGTTTGTTTTGCCTTATTGAGATTGTAAATGGCCTATTATGTTTGGTTTATGCTTTGCTATGATTTGTGGTCTTTGGTTTGAAGTGGTTTTAGGAAGCATGCCTATAGATTTCCCTTTTGAGCATGTGATCATGGTATGATGATGTTTATGTTGTTTTTGGCTAAGGTTTGATTCCTAAATATGTTGCCTGTGTGTTAGAAGCATGCCTAGGGGTTTATAATTGGTTTACGGATTGATCGTCGAGCAAAACATGGCATTTTGTGCCCAGACGTATCGATACGTGGGCTACTGTATCGATACAGTTAAGCTGAAAAAGGCTTGGCATATCGATACAGTGTGTATCGTATCGATACAGTGAAAAAAGAAATTGGCTAAGCGTATCGATACTTGGGACCATATCGATACAGTTTTGAGCTACTGGAATTTGGGTTTTGAAATTACAAAGGACCGTATCAATACTGTGCTTGGGCGTATCGATACCCTGTTAGTTAAAGTGGTTAATTGACATCTTCTGAAGTTCTGAATCTTTGCATTTTAGTCCCTAATTAGTGGTAGGTGCAATTCAATGAGTTTGGATGGCTGAAATGAGTTGAAAATTTATGTGGTGGATCAAAACTTGACTAATTAAAAGATGGTAACTTCAATTTCGAGTTAAGTCCCTGTTTAGTGATAGTTTTACAAAATGGTCCCTAAATGCTATTTGGGGCAATTAGATGTTGATTTGATGCCTGATCGAGTTGAGATTTTTTCTGCTGCTTTCTCTCACGCTTAGGTTTACTATGTTTCATTTGGAAAAGATAAAAAGAAAAAAATGGTTGTTTATTAAAGTGAAACTTTCAGGTTTTACTTCAATATTCCTTGCGTGACTCGCTCGATTCGGTCTTGTGATTAGACCGGGTCAAGTGGGTTATATTTGTTTTATTAGAGCTAGTTTTATGAAAAATTGGGAGATAAGATGGTTGAATTCTTGATGTTTGATATGTACGGTATTTGATAGCATGTTGGCTGTTATGTTATATGCTAATTTGGAGGTAGACGTCGGGGTATCCATTGCCACTATTACTATTGGTGTAAAGATAATTGTTTTAAAAATATTTGAGTGACTTGAATCCTTACTTCTTGTTGGCCTAACTATTTTTAACGTTGCATTTTATATGCTAGATATTCATTATATTTTCATATGGAACCGAGACGAGAGCAAAGGATGGATGTGTGTAATGTGGTGGAGGAAGAGCGTAATGATGAGGTACCACCGCCTCCTCCTCCTGGTGATGGAGTTGGAGTTGGTGTAGCGGGTTTTAGATCCCAAGTAGCCCAGGATCATGCTGTGGGAGACATGACAACGTTGATTCAGGCTATTGTTAGAGCGTTTCAGGCTGCAGTGGCGGGTATGCATGCAGTTATGCCACAACCTGCGGCTAATCCTGGTTTGCCTTTGGAGCGCTTACGTAGTCTAGGAGGTACCGATTTTAGAGGTTTGTCTCCGGAGGGTTCCGAGGCATGGTTTGAGAGTACCCATAGGATTCTTGGACAGATGGAGTGCACGGATGTGCGTAAGCAGGGTTGTATAGTTTCTTTGCTCTAGGGTGATGCCTATTCGTGGTGGACAACCACTATCTCAGGGATAGAACCTGCGGATGTTACACATGAGTTTTTTGGAGCTACTTTCTGAAGGAAGTATTTGGGTACTCGCTTCAAGATAAGATGAAGCGAGAGTTCATGGCCTTGGTACAAGGAAATATGTCAGTTTTGGAGTATGAAGTTCAGTTTGTCAGGTTGAGCTAGTATGCCCCTGAATTGATTCCTGATGAACGAAAAAGATGTGATCGCTTCTGATATGGTTTGGTGAAGGAAGTGAAGACTTATATGCTAGCTTCTGAGTACTCAAACTTCGATGTCTTGATCACTCGTGCCAAGGACATTGAACAGAGTTTGGGTTTGTCCTCTCGCTTAGGGAATTCTAGTTCCGAAAAGAGAGTTGCTGAGTTTGGTGGTGGTAAAGATCATAGTAAGAGGCAGCGAGATATGTGGTTCTTTCCAGATCAGAGGCGTGGTGGGGGTAACGTGGGTCAAGTTCAGCTGGGTCAATACACAGGGGTTCGTACACCTGAGTGTGGTCGTTGTGGTAGGCGACATCCTAGATAGTGTTGGGGTAATTCTAGAGGTTGTTGGAATTATGGTTCGCAAGGTCATATGAGGCGTAATTGTCCATAGTTAGCTAGATAGGCACTCGTGCATGCTGTGGAGCCTTAGAGGGGCCGTGGGCGCGATCGAGGTAATTTTCAACGTAAGGAGGATGGACATAGGAGTGTAGCTCATGTTGTGACAGTTCAGCCTGAGAGAGGTGGATCGGCTAGGGTGTATGCATACCGCGAGGGAAGGAATGACACGGATGTGATCACAGGTACCTTTACTTTGCAATCCTTGTCCTTACTTTCTTTGATTGATTCTGGTTCCACGCATTCATACATCTTGCACGAGCATGCACAGTTACTTGACATACCGGTTGAGTTTTTTGATGTGGGTATGCAAGTGACTAGTTCTTTTGGTGAGACAATTGTGGTTAGGAAGTTGTTTAGGAGATGTCCGTTGATGGTTCAAGGACATGTGTTTGCCGTTGATATGATGGAGTTACATTTCTATGGTTTTGATGTCAATCTTGGGATGGATTGGTTGTCTAAGCAAAGGGCTGTGGTAGATTGCGAAAGCATGCCTGTTTCGTTGAAGCTTGCCGATAATTATGAAGTTGTGGTGGTGGGTGAGAGTGTTAGGTTCTTATCCAATATTGTTTCAGCGATGAAGGCACAAAGGTTGATGAAAGGAGGATGTCTGGCATACTTGGCGTATGTCATGAATCCAAATATGAAAGAGGTACGTCCTCAGGATATCCGAATAGTTTGTGATTATCCAAGAGTGTTTCCAGAAGAGTTGTATGGTTTGCCACCGGATAGGGAGGTAGAGTTTTGTATCGAGGCGTATACAAATATGGCTCCGGTGTCCATTGCCCCGTATCACGTTGCACCCAAGGAGTTAAAAGAGTTGAAGACGCAACTTCAGGAATTGCTAGACCGTGGGTTCATTCGGCCTAGTGTGTTGCCTTGGGGAGCTCTGGTGTTGTTTGTGAAGAAGAAAGATGGCACTATGAGAATGTGCATCGATTATCGGCAACTGAATAAGTTGACGATAAAGAACAAGTATCCCTTACCGTGAATTGACAATCTATTTGATCAATTTCGTGGTGCTACGGTGTTTTCTAAGATAGGTTTGAGATCGGGATACTACCAGTTGAAAGTGAAGATAAAGATGTGCCAAAGAAGCATTTTACACCCGTTACGAACATTATGAATTCTTAGTGATGCCATTTGGGTTGACGAATGCACCTACAGCTTTCATGGATATGATGAATAGAGTGTTCCATGAATTCCTAGATCAGTTTGTGGTGGTGTTTATTGATGACATCCATGTGTACTCTCGTACCAAGGAGGATCACGATAAACATTTGCGGATTGTTTTTTAGACCTTGTTGGATAATAAGCTTTATGCGAAGTTAAGTAAATGTGAGTTTTGGATAAAAGAGGTGGTGTTCCTTGGTCATGTTGTATCGGCGCAAGAAATTCGCGTGGATCCTCAAAAAATTGAAGCGGTTGTAAGTTGGAAACAACCTAAGTCGGTATCAGAGGTTCGCAGTTTCTTAGGTTTAGTGGGTTATTATCATCTCTTTGTGGACGGTTTCTCTAAAATTGCTGCCCTGTTAACCAAGTTGTTACAAAAGGATGTTAAGTTTGAGTGGACAGAGGCAAGACAGTAAGCTTTTGAGAAGTTGAAGGAAGCTTTGACACAAGCCCCAATCTTGATTCAGCCCGAATTAGGAAAAGATTTTTTGATTTATAGCGATGCATCCTATGTGGGGTTAAGTTGTGTGTTAATGCAGGATGGTAGGGTGGTGGCTTATGCTTCGAGACAGTTAAAGGTGCACGAGCGCAACTATCCCACGCATGATATTGAGTTGGCTGCGGTGGTGTTTGCATTGAAGAAATGGCGAAATTACCTATATGGTGAGAAGTTTGTAGTGTATACGGATCATAAAAGCTTGAGGTATTTGATGTCACAGAAGTAGTTGAATCTTAGGCAAAGAAGATGGCTGGAGTTGCTTAAGGATTATGATCTATCGATTGAGTATCATCCAGGTAAGGCCAATGTGGTGGCTGATGCTTTAAGTAGGAAGATGGTTGTGGAGTTGAGGGCCATGTTTGCACGGTTGAATGTACCGCGTGATGGTGAGTTAGTGGCTGAGTTGCAAGTGAAACCTTCCTTGATTCAGTTGATCAAGGAGAAGTAGTTGCGCGATGATTCGTTGGTACCGCATGTTTCAGACATTATGAAGGGTAACCCGACGAATTTTTGTTTTAATGATGATGGTGTTTTGTGCTTTAAGGGATGAATAGTTGTGTCGGAAGATGTTGAGTTGAGGCGTACTATTTTGAAGGAAGCGTATAGTAGTTATTTTTCTATGCATCCTGGTAGTACCAAGATGTATTGTGGGTTGAAAGATGAGTACTATTGGCTTGGGTTGAAAAGGGATATTGCTGATTTTGTGGGTAAGTGTTTGGTTTGTCAGCGTGTGAAGGTTGAGCATCAGTGTCCATCCGGGTTTTTGCAACCGTTGAAGATACCAGAATAGAAGTGGAAAAGAATCACTATGGATTTTGTGTCTAGTTTGCCTTTGACATCGTCAAAGAAGAACTCTATTTGGGTGATTGTGGACCGTCTGACGAAGTGTGCCCATTTTGTGCCGGTGCATACGACGTATACCTTGGACATGTTTGAAGGCTTATATATCACCGAGATTGTGCGTTTGCATGGTGTACCTAAGTCTATAGTTTCGGATAGGGATCCTAGGTTTACCGTGAGGTTTTGGGAATGTTTGCATCGAGCCTTGGGTACACGGTTGAGTTTTAGTACATCTTATCATCCTCAGACGGATGGACAGTCTGAGCAAGTTATCCAAGTGTTGGAGGATATGATTCGTTGTTGTGTTATTGAATTCCAAGGTTCTTGGGAGAAACAATTGCCATTGATGGAGTTTGCCTATAATAATAGTTATTAGGCTAGTATATATATAGAGCCTTATGAGGCTTATTATGGAAGGAAGTGTAGGACGCCTTTGTGTTGGGCAGAAGCGGGGCAAAAGTTGGTTCCATTGCCTGATATGCTTAAGGGAACAACGGAGAAGGTGAAGATCATTTGTACTCGTTTGAAGGAGGCTTCGGATTTTCAAAAGTCTTACACTAATTTAAAGTATAAGGAGATAGAATATGAGGTTGGTGATAAAGTGTTTTTGAAGGTTCGCCTCGGAAGAAGGTGATGAGGCTTGGTCGGAAAGGTAATTGAGTCTGAGGTTTATTGCCGTAAGAGGTGTTGGAATGTGTTGGTCCTGTTGCTTATAGGTTGAGGTTTTCGTCTGAGTCGGAAAAGATAAATGATGTTTTCCATGTATCCATGCTTTAGAGGTATCGATCAGATCCGTCGCATGTTATTCCAATTGAGGAAGTTGAGTTGAATCCAGATTTAACTTATGATGAGGAGCCAGTCAAAATCTTGGATGTGGACAGAAAAGTGCTTCGTGGGAAGACCATTGAGTTGGTCAAAGTGTTATGAAGACACCGAGGTGTCAAGGAAGCTACGCGAGAGAGGAAGGATGAAGTGAAGAAGCAGTTTCCTTACCTTTTTCCATCAGGTAAATTTCGGGGACGAAACTTCTTAAGTGGGGGAGAGTTGTAATGCCCCGATTTTGGGCCTAGAAGTTAGCCGAGTTAGGCTAGATGGCTCGTTGAGTTGGTTTCGACAATTTAGGCTAGTTTCGGGATTAATTTGGTATAAATAGTTTTTGAGTAAAATTAAATATGGGAAAATGTTTTAAAATCCTTATTTATTATATAAGTGATTTTAGTGGAATCAAATTTGGAAAATATATTTTGGAAGGTTGACATTTTTGGACTAGTGACCAAAATGTAAAATACGTAAAACTATTTTTAGTGAAAAAATTGTAAGAGATCAAGACTTAGAATCTTTATGGAGCTTTGACCAAGAGTCTAATTAAGACTTTTCCTTTTATTGGCTGGCTTTAAATGGTTTTAATAAATGAATAATTGGAGGGAATTAATTAACCAAATTGTTTTCTCAAAATACATTTCACGTAACTACTTTCTTTTCTCATTTACTTTCTCTCAAATTCTCTCCATAAAAACAACCATTTTCTCTTCAAAGATTTAACGTAAATATCTGATTTGATTTGCCTTTTTGACCTTAAATGATTCTTTAATGTTTTCTTAACAAAACCTTGTTGTTTAAACCTTGTTTTCTCATATAAATCTTTGCAATTGAAGAAAAAGTCAGCATTAGAGGTAAGGTTTCATTCTTTCCCTCTAATGACATGTTCTTTATTGAAATTCCCAAGTTCTTGGTCTTTTATGATGGTTTTCCAATGGGTTTTGGTAACATATTTATGGAAAATTGGTTTAATTGAGGTTTACTTGCCTAAATCAATGGATCTTTGCTTTTGATTGGTTTTGTTGGGTTTATAATGAGATAATATGATGATTATGATGATTTGAGATGTTGATTTAAGTGATTTTGATAATAGAATCCCGGAACTAGGTAAATTGTTAGGTTTGGTTGTTGATATCTTTGGGTTGGTGGCTTGTTTATGGGGATAATTGATTGCTGATGGTTCTTTAATGTTAAAGCGATGTTTTTGGATGTAAATTGATGTTGTTTAAGTGTAAATCTCGATGGGTAATAACTGAAGATTTATTAGAAAGGTTTCGCCGTTGTTTTCGGTTGTTTTTGTTAGGCAAAAGCTTTGTTGTTGAAGGGGGAAAATGTTGTTGTGTGTTGCTGGGTATTTTGATGCAAAGGAACGCATTAATCCTCTATTTTGTTTCAGTTAGAAGCAGGGGATGATGATTCGATAGCTTCAGAGGGTGTTGCGGAGGATCCAGAAGCTTGATTTCGCCTCAGCACGCCAAGTAAGGTGTAGTCGGTGAGTGGCACTGGTTTATAGCTTTTCAAAGGTTTGAAAGGAATATTTTGGGGGTTTAGATTAAGCTTGAAACGCTAATCTAAGCTTGGAAGTAAGTATCAAATGTTTCGCTCTCGGTTCTCAGCTTTTCCGATGGTTTTAATTGTTCATGCTCATGTTTTGAAGTTGGATTTGTTACCTATTGTTTTGCATGTTTTTATGAATTAAGAAATGATTCATGTTATCCCATGAGATTGATTTATGGTTTTCAAGAGGTTGCATCTTGATAAGAAAATGCTATGAATTGATTTATGATTTTAAATGGGATATGCTATGGTTTATGTTGATGCATTGGAAAACAGTAGGTTAACATGATTTTAAAGTATATATTAGCAAGTGATGATGCTTATTATAATCGGATATAATTGGTCGACCAATAGGATGAGAGTGCACTATAAAAATATAGCAAAATTCGTATGTGTATGTGTCCTCCGGCTCCACATTAGCGTACCAACTATTGTGTTGAGGGTAACCAAAGTGTATTTTGGTGAGGGCAGCAAACACCACGGGATCTAAGTCATGGTGAGTGCAGCAAGCACCATGAGATCCGCCTTATAGAGAGAGCAACAAGCTCTATAAGTATTGGTGGAGAGAGCAGCAAGCTCCATCAATGAGTATCTACGTATCCGATGTGTTTATTATGGAGAGTGCAACAAGCTCCATGTGTTTAGGGATGGTAAAGCAACCATTCGGGTCACTTGAATGTCAATATATGAGATTACATGTATCATGGATTTTAAATGAATTTGTATATGAGATTTATACATGCAACGATATCTTGAGATACGTTTTGAATACCTAAGCATGTGAAGCTTGCATTGAGATTTGCTTTGGTTTAAAGCATGAAATATCATGATACATGCGTAAAGCGTTTAATGGTTTTGCTTTAATGGGTTTTAAAGCATGAGTTTGTTAAGAGCATGGTGGAAAATGGTTTAATAAAAAAATGGTTTTCAAGAGTGTATTGTTATGGTTTTTTTGAGCATCCCTCACTAAGTATATAGCTTACGCTCTCTTTCCTTAACAATGCAGAAAAGTAGTTTGTTCGAGCTGCAAGGAAGCAAGAAAAGTAGTTCATTCGACACTCTAAGCTCAAGTATGGTTTTAACATTTCAATAGTAATGAGATTGGCAATGGGTGGATACCTTGATGTTTTGGGAGTGTATGTTTGATGAAACTCCCTGGTTTGGCAAGTTTGTTTTGCCTTATTGAGATTGTAAACGACCTATTATGTTTGGTTTCTGGTTTGCTATGGTTTGTGTTCTTTGGTTTGAAGTGGTTTTAGGAAGCATGCCTATAGATTTCCCTTTTGAGCATGTGATCATGGTATGATGATGTTTATGTTGTTTTTGGCTAAGGTTTGATTCCTAAATATGCTGCCTGTGTGTTAGAAGCATGCCTAGGGGTTTATAATTGGTTTACGGATTGATCATCGAGCAAAAAGTGACATTTTGTGCCCAGGCATATCGATACGTGGGCTACTGTAATGATACGGTTAAGCTGAAAAAAAGGCTTGGTGTATCGATACAATATTTATCGTATCGATGCGGTGAAAGAAGAAATTGGCTAAGCGTATCGATACTCGGGACCGTATCAATACAGTTTTAAGCTACTAGAATTTAGGTTTTGCATTACAAAGGACCGCATCGATACTGTGCTTGGGCGTATCGATACTGTGCTTGGGCGTATCGATATCCTGTTAGTTAAAGTGGATAATTGACATCTTATGAAGTTCAAAATCTTTGCGTTTAAGTCCCTAATTATTGGTAGGTGCAATTCAATGAGTTTGGGTGGCTGAAATGAGTTGAAAATTTATGTGGTGGATAGAAACCTGACTAATTAAAAGATGGTAACTTCAATTTCGAGTTAAGTCCCTGTTTACTGATAGTTTTACAAAATGTTCCCTAAATGCTATTTGGGGCAATCGAATGTCGATTTGACGCCCGATCGAGTTGAGATTTTGTCTTATGCTTTCTCTCACGCTTAGGTTAACTATGTTTCATTTAGAAAAGATAAGAAGAAAAAAATGTTGTTTATTGAATGAAAATTTTGGGTTTACTCCAATATTCCCCGTGTGACTCGCTCAATTCGTTCTTTCGATTAGACCGGGTAAAGGGGGTTACAAAAATAATGCATTTGCAATAAGTAAACTAAACCATGTTTAATCCTAAAACATGAAATCTGCAAGCTCGTATCAAAGCCGATAACCAAGCGAAATAAGAGAAACTTACGCTTGAGCTTAGTTAAGCTTGTTAGGCTATAACTAAATCCCATCGATCCATCTATCACACCTTTAAAGTGCTTTAAAGCATTTTAACACTCACCGATACACCTTAACTTGCTCGCCAACGCAAATTGAGCCACCGGTAAGTAGTGTACGCAACTAGGCAACCTCGCCTTGATCGTCCCCAGTTTTAACCACATAAAACCAGAGGAAAATGCATTATTTTGCCTTTAGATCATTGCTAAACAAGTATCCCATGCATCCTTAACATTAACCTTCTACCGAAATCAACACTAATCTTCTCTCAACCAACTCCTAACTTCAAACCAGCGATCCTAAAATTCAAACTACATCAAAACGTATCCATGAACACCTTCTAAACATCCTTATATCTCCAACAACCCAAAAACACAAAGAACAACCCCCAAAACCACTAAAACTCACCTAAAAATTAGCCAATTAAATAGTTTCGAGATTTATTCTCATAATCTCATTTCACATTATGATTACCTTATCAAAACATGAAATAACCCAATTAAAATCTCCAAGTTTCATCAAGTTAAACAAATCTTTAAGCAAATAATCAAAATCACCATTAATAGCTCAAATCTTGAAATCCATTGCAAAACCATGTTAATATCAATCCATAATCAGCCAACTACTGGGAATATCAATAAAAAACCTTAGTTTAAAGAGAGGAAAAGAAATTCACTTTTGAAGAAGCTCCCGCCAAAATTGACATAAGATTTTCTTGAAGATTAACTTGTGAAATAGATGAAATCCTTGAGAAAATCTTGCGAGGTTTCGTTAAGAGACAAATGTAGAATTTAATGATGAATTCTCCATTGAAAGTCAGCAAAGAATTTTTGAGAATCTTGTTTGGAAGTTGAAATGGAAAGTGAGAAAATAAGGGGAAATCAAAATAATAGGAAAATGATTTGGAAAAACAATTAACCATCAATTCCTTACTCAATTAAGGTGGCATTTTTAGATTAAAACATTTAGAAAATATAGCTCTCTAATGATTCTTAGTATTGGCCTATTTACAAAATAGTCATTAAAACAATTTTGCACTTTTTACAATTTAGTCACTAAATCAAAATGTCACTTGAACCATTCAATTAAATCCCAATTTAATTACCAAAACACTTGATAATATATCTAAACATTTTTGGTAAATCAAACCAATTTCTATCTCTACAAATTGTATTTTAAAATATTAATTTCTCGAAACTTATTTAACCGATTAATCCGGTTCGACCAGGTCGAACCTCACCCGATCTAACCTCAAAATATCTAACCCTATTTTTGGGGTGTTAAAATCCTTACAAAACTAAAAATATTATCTAGAGAAATGAAAAAAAGAAGGAGATCTTTCGATGCAGCCCTTCAATAGATCTAGAGCTCTCGGCAAAACTTCACAGTCAAACCTTTATTTGTCTCTACCCTTCTCCTTGCCTCGTGGCTCTCCTCCCTCTTAGCTCAGTCTTGAACTCCTTTATATAGGCAAGGGAAAAACCCTAATTAGGGTTAGGGTAAAACTCTTGAGAGTTTGTTGCCTCTGTCCCGACGATCCTACATACCATGACAAGAAAACACCCCTTCACTCTAGCAATAAAATCTGTACATTCCTTAACTCCTAGATGAAAATGCATGAAACTACTGGCAAAATATACAAATTTATATCTAAAGTCAAGCAATAACATGGCAATATATGCATGGAAAGTACATCTTTTGAGGAGTTAACATACCCTAAACCTATCTCATTGGTTGTCCTTAAGTAATATTAGCAAACTAAATATTAGAGTATATACAAAGTCCAATCATAAGATGATTATAAATGATATTTGTTTTTACCTTGTTTATTCATAAAGAGGCATTGCCATTATTATTTTTAGTTACAATTCTGCGTGCGTAAATAAACTAAATTATAATAAAGTCCTTAGAATAATATAGTTATTCTGAAATGTCCTTAGTCGAGTATTATTGTGGGCGTGGACAACAATAATGCATTAAGACTAATATGTAGTTGATTGATGACAAAGTGTTGTCATTGACATGAAGATATCAAAATCAATACATAAGTATGTGTTAGAGAACGACATACTGGACTGACCCGCTATGAGCATGTTTCTTGGATTATTATGTGATAGTCACAACATTTCTCATAGTGATAATTACATGTATGATCTTCAGGCTTGAGATCATCACTATTTCAACATCGTGAGTGACATATTTTGATACAGTTAAACGTGTGTCGTAACTGACTACACTATAAAGACTGATATTGGATATGTCACAATCTATGTAGTGAGATATGGTTGATTAAGATAGGGTTTGTCCCTCCTAAATAATAGGAGTAATATCGTAGGCCACTTGATTGAGTGAGACTAGAAATGCATGGCCATGCTCGAATAAGTTGATATGAAATATCATAGTTTTTCGTTTATAATAGTTTACTCAAGATATCAAGAAATATTAGATGGACTATACAAGTGTGACTATTCCATGACTTGTGTCCAATCTAGATATAAGGACAAAAGGATGTAATACATGAAAAGAGTTAATCACGAAGAGGTTATGTCAAATCATGATTTCTTGTAACTTAGGTGATGTCACTCATTGTTTGTAATATTAGAAATGTTCTAATATTTACTACCAACGTTACATGAACCTACAGGGTCACACTCACAATTGAAATGAGCATATATTAAACGAATTATATATGTACAAATTTATTGTGCACAAATTTAGTTAAATTAATATATATTTGATATATATGTAATTTAACTATTGGATAAATATTAAAAGAAAAATAACTATTGTAATTATGAATCTTCTAATATATATAAATAATATAATTCGATTTAAATCAATATATATATATTGAAATCCTCATTAAGTTGAATTGGGATTATATATATATATTGAAATCTTAATTAAGTTGATTTGGGATTATATATATTTAATATATAAATATTGAAATCCTAGTTAAGTTGAATTGGGATTATATTTATTTAATATATATAAATATATTGGAATACTAATTAAGTTGAATTAGGATTATATATATTTAATATATATATATATATTGAAATCCTAATTAAGTTGAATTGGGATTATATAATATATATTGAAAACCTAATATGAGTTGAATTAGGATTTCAAAGGCTATATAAAGGCATGAAAGATCTAGTAGTCATTAATGCTTTTTTTTTTTGGTAAAAACCTTCTAAATAGTTTAAAGAGTTTTTATATGCTCATTCCCTTATAAATAGTTTAGAGAATTTTATATGCTTGTTTCAACTGGGTGAACTACGTAGAAGTCGAAACGTTATCATTGCGGCTTAAGAATCAACATCGTGGAATCGTGATTGGATGTCCATCTTCTCCAAATTTAGAATTCCATATTTTAAACAGGTAATTCTTCACCGTTATTCACCTCGATTTGTTCTTCGTACATGCATCTCTAGTGGTGATCGCCGAATAATTTTTCTATTGTGCCATGGGGTGTACCAATGTGACCCAACAGTGGTATCAAAGCCACTTGTACGATACAGATTCGGGTTTTAATTACTTGGGTGATATAGTTGTATGAGATACATGTTGTTTTTCGATTTATTTAGTGAATATATGATATTTGTACGAGGAAATCTATTCAATCACGGTTAATATGTTAATCCAGTTAAAAGATGTTCCTAAAATCGATGATTAAGAGTTAATCATCAGGATATTTGTTGATAGGGTTTGAAATATTATATGTTAATTGTTAATATATTCAATATGGAGTTTTAGGGCTTTAGATGTTAAGTGTTAACATACGCGGGTTATAGTTATATATTAGACTAATGGTTAGTCTATAGATTTTGTGCGGGAAGTAATAAGAGTTGTTTTAGTACAAACCTCGTGGATTTTAAAATCCTGAAAAACGCGTCAATGTTGATAAAATTTATCAAATCGTGAGGTTTTTACACAATAATTAAGATGTTGATCTTAGAAAAAAAATTCCCCGCCGCTGACTAGGCTGCGGTAACCCCGCCAGTAGCTGCGGGCCCGCCAAAACCTCGCAAGGGGCTTGACCCCTGCGTAGGAACAATCTGGTAAGACCTTAATAACAAAATGCATTGTTATTATGTTTGATATGCACGATGTTTGGAATGCATGGTTATAGCCCAATGGCCCATTTAGTTTTATGTATAAGGTTTTATAAATACGGCTTGCATGTCTTGCCTTTCTCTACTTGTATTGTAAATCTCTTCTCATCTTACTTCCTCGTATGTAAAACGAGTTTCTAAAATTGTAATCTATACGAAGAAGCATAGACCAGAAGAACAAAAGTGTGCGCCGACAAAAATATGTTTAAGAAGTGTTTTTATCCTTAGAATAGTTTGGTTAACCCTCGTTAAAGTCTATATCGATATAATGTAGATCCTGCTAAAGCGAGATACTTGTATCTATCTTGGCCAAATGCAAAGAATAAGCAAGTGATATTCGTTGGTTGTAACATTGGTTAAAGACTTAACTAGGTTACTCTAATAGGATTAGAAACCTAAAGGTTAGTTATTTGGATAATCATAAGATGATTATGAACAAGAGTTGTTCACCAAATGAAAGAGTTACATTTGATGTAATTAGCAAGTATTGCTTACCTAGATAGACCATAATCTTAAGAGAAAAGCCAAAGCTGACTTAAGAGAATATGAAATTTGGATCCTTTCCCACTAGAAAAACTTTATATAAAGTATTTTCAACATTAATATTTCAGTGTTATTAATTTTAATAAAAATAGTGGGAGTATAAAGTCCTTTTATAAGAAAACATGGTAAACGTACTCAAAATTCATATTTTATTGTTGTAGACTTATTATGACAAATACAAATTTGTTATCATTGTGATCGGTCCTTGAGAAGGACAAGTTGAACGACGTAAACTAACTGGACTGGTCACTGGAAGGAAAATGTTTCCATAGTAAAAGGAACTGCCCTATTTATCTTGAAAAAGTCAAGAAGACAAATGAAAGCAGAGCGTCCACCTCAGATATTTATGTTCTCTGCATGGATCAAGATGAGCCTAGGACTTATCAAGAAGCAGTGACGGGCCCAGACTTTGAGAAGTGGCTAGAGGCCATGAAATTCAAGATGGATTCAGAAAACCAAGTTTGGGCCTTGGTTGACCCACCTCTAGGGATTAAGCCCATAGGGTGCAAATGGGTTTTCAAAAGGAAAAACTGACATGGATGGTAATGTACAAACATACAAAGGGCGATTAGTCGCTAAGAGTTTTCTTCAAATTCATGGTATAGACTATGATGAAACCTTTTCTTTTGTTTATATGTTTAAATCCATCCAGATCTTACTTGCGATAGCTATATTTTATGATTATGAGATATGGAAAATGGATGTTAAATCCGCTTTCCTTAATGGAAAACTAGATGAGGATGTGTACATGATACAACTTGAAGGTTATTCGATCCAAAATATACCGAAAAATATGCAAGCTACAAAGGTCCACTTATGGATTGAAGCAAGCTTCTCGAAGTTGGAATCTTCATTTTAACCATGCAATCAAAGAGTTTGGTTTTATCAAAAATGAGGATGAGCCATGTGTTTTCAAGAAAATGAGGATTTCTTGTCACAACATTGCTCATAGTGATAACTACATGTATGATCCTCAACTTGAGATCATCATTATTTCAACATCGTGAGTGACATATTTTGATACATTCAAACGTGTCTCATAACTGACTGCACTATAAAGACTGATATTGGATATGTCACAATCTATGTAGTGAGACATCATTGATCAAGATATGATTTTTCTCTCCTACATAATAGTTCAATTTCGGGTAATTCCTTACCCATCCAAAAAATTGAAGGGCAATCATACTTTGTGCCATGGTTATAAGGAATGAAGTCAATTTCGAAGCAAATTTATGATGATTGAAGTCACGGCAAGTAATTGTTAGTTTTCATTGCTTGAGGACAAGCAATAGTTTGAGTTTGGGGGCGTGTTAAGTGTGTAAAAGTACTAAATTGATACCCTTCTTACTCGTTATTATTGTTAGACTTAGGCTCATTCTAATTGCATTTTTAGTCATCCATGCATATTTGCATTGTTTCCTTTGTGGTTGTGCTTGATTTCATGTTTTGGTGGAAAGAGGTATTGCTGGTACTTGTTTCATGTGTGCAGGATTTATTGCCCGGGCAAGCTGGAGATTGCTGAAGCAATTGAGGAAAGAAGAAGGAAGCTGCCGACTTGGATAGGATAAGCTCAAGGAATTTGAGATAAACATGAATAAGCAAAGATATATCCTAAAAAGATTTGGAATCCATGAAGAGGTCAAGAGGAGTTTTTGGAGGATAAATAAATAAAAGAGATTTCTCTTTTATCTTATTATAATCCAACTTAAACTCTTCCCTATCCAACAAAGAAATCGGCTAAGCTATCTCATATAAATAGAAGCCCTAGTCGTAGCCTTGGGGAGATTCGATCGAGAGAGAATCCGAGAGAGAGCTACATCAACTTCATCTTTTTCCTCTTGTTTTGGTTTATTTTATGTTGGAAACTTTTTGTTTGAGTTTATTTTTAAGCCCAACCATGAACTAAACTTTTTGGGGCTAGGGTTATTGTGTTGAATGGTTGTGAGAATGATTGAATTTGTTTTAGGTATTTGAGATGAAATTTAGTTTGAGGCTTGTTCATTCTTGGTTTTTAATTTCCAATTGCGAGTGAATTGGGAGAGGATCTCGTGAATGCATATATTTATCTAATATCGGAAGAGTAAGATTCAAGAAATGAATGAATATGGTTTTCATACAAACTTATGTTGTTGAAGACTAATTCGACTTAGGGATAAGTTACGAATTTCAACGGCTAAAAGAAGCGCAAGATCGGTTGATGTTCACCCATGGTTAACGTAGCAATATATCACCAAGGCATGCTCAATTAAACCAGTGTTTAGAATTAGGGATAAGGAGAAACCACAAAAAAACGCTTCATCAAACCTTGAAGAAAGTCGCCCAGTTGCCTAGACAATCATACCATTCCTTGTTGCCTAGGCAAGTACACCGAGGCATACTTAATTAAACCGACTGTTGCTAGCTGCCAAGCCAATTGAGTTGCTATTGCACTCAATACCTAGATGGTTCATTCAGTTATCATACCATGACCCGCAATAATCTGGCCTACTCTCTCTCATTTGATTACATCTTTCTCTTATTTCATTGCTCTTTTATTTTCTTGTTAATTAGAACTCCTACAATCATCTACTTGTGTTTTTACTTTCAGTGCGAGAAGTCAGATTCCAAAAGTAGCACCAATCTCTGTGGAGACAATATGTATACTATACTATAACTTGCGACGTGTACACTTGCACCAATTGCGAAGCACTCAAAACACAACAACAAGTTTTTAGCGCCGTTGCCGGGGATTGGTAATAAGCGACTTTATTTTTAATTTCTTGCACCTTTGTTTCTTTTTATTTTTGTTTTTTTAATCGGTTCTCAAGGGACCTACAACTTTGGCTTTGCATCTGTGTATGACTAGGGCGAGACCAACATCACAAGATTACCCATTGGAACTCGATATAGAACGATTTCTTTAAGAAGAAGATGAGAACAACGAGCAACAATGGCAGAACAACCTGATAACCCAGTCGACAATCTGAATGCCAATGGTAACCAGAACATCGTAGTAAGAGGAGGAGGAGATCAAGTCGTACAACCTATCCGAAACAGACCCATTCGATATTACTTAGAGGAAGATCTCAATGGTCTCAATCCAGGAGTTGTCACACCTGAGATAGAAGCCACCCACTTTGAATTAAAACTTGTGATGTTCAACATGATCAACACAATTGGTCAATTCAGCGGCTCAGCAACTGAAGATGCCAGACAACATCTCAAATCATTCTTGGAGATTTGCAATTCATTCAAGCTACAAGGAGTCTATCAAGATATCCTAAGGCTGAAATTATTTCCCTATCCACTAAAGGATAGGGAAAAAACGTGGATGAATAGTATTCTATCAAGATCTATAGGATCTTGGATGGATTTGTGTCATGATTTTATTGGTAGATTGAGTTCTACAAATATGACTGATAAGTTGCATAATGATATTACTTCTTTTCGGCAGGCAGATAATGAATCCATGTACGAGGCTTGGGAGCGATACAGAGAGCTTTTACATAAATGTCCCATGCACGGATTCCCATTGTGGACGCAAGTGATGATGTTCTACAACTCAATGAACACGCCGACAAGGATGATGCTAGATGCCTCAACAAATGGCATACTTCTAAAAAATTCACCTAAGGAAGCGATAAAGATTCTGAACCATCTTGCCAAGAAATATTATCAGTTCCCAACCACCCAGAGGGGAATAGTCAAACGCAATGCCATGATAAATGAGCTTGATTCATCAGGATCTATTTTTGCACAATTCGCCGCTCTAACCAATATGGTTAAGAACATGCAGTGACCTAGCAACACACAAGAGATCAAGGTAGTAGATTCAATTTGTGATTTATGTAATGGTAACCATGATTCTTTTGAGTGTCCGTAGAACCCAGAATCTAGCTTTTACGTTTGAAACTACAACCAAAACAACAATGTGATGTCCAACACTTACAATCCAACCTGAAGTAAGCACCCTAACTTCTCATGGAGTAATCCCAACAATGCCCTCAACTAGAGCAATCATAATGCACAAGCAACAGGATTCCAGTAGAACTTGCCACGGTAACAGATGCCGCAGCAACAATCGACACCATCCAGTTCTTTGGAGAATTCACTCAATGCTTTCATGTTAAAAATAGAATCTTATATGGCTGAGAATAGTAATTTCATGAAAAGGACTGATGCCTTTATCAACAGGACTAAGATGAGATTGCAAAACCAAGAGGCGACCATAAAGTCATTGGAGACACAAGTCGGCAATTTGCTTAGATCTCGAACACAAAACCAATGGGTGGTTTACCTAGCGATACTGAAGTCGCAAAAGGAGAAAACCACGAGCAGTGCAAAGCAATCACCACTCAGAGTGGCTGACAACTTAAAGAAATCCAAGCTTACTCAATAGAGAACACTGAACCAAGGGAGCAGGCCCTTGTCGAAAAAGACAAGTTCAGCAATAAAACATCTATCCAAACTGATAAATCGGAGAATGCCACGACAATTCCACATGCCTCAGCAACCGCACATGCTTCGGCAAGTCCTGATGCCTCGGAAACTCCTTCCATCAAGTTCTAAACTAATGAAAAGATTGAAGACATCCGCTGCCACCACATTCGCACAGAGGTTGAAACGACAAAAGCAAGAATACTAGTTCAAGAAGTTCCTTGACATCTTGAAGCAAGTCAACATCAACTTGCCATTGGTTGAAGCAATAGAACAAATGTCGAACTATGGTAAGTTCCTTAAAGACATTGTCTTTAAGAGGACTAGGCTAGGAGAATTTGGAACAGTTGCTGTGACAGAAGGATGCATGGCCAGGCTATATAATTGCAGGCCACCCAAGCTTAAAGATCCTGTTAGTTTCACAATACCGTGTTTGATCAGAAACCATTATCTCGGGAAAGTATTGTGCGATCTTGGAGAAAGCATAAATTTGATGCCCAAATTAGTTTTCTAGAAATTGGGAATCGGGAAAGCAAGGCCTACAACAGTTATGCTTCAGCTTGTTGATAGATTCTATGTGCATCCAGAGGGAAAAATTGAGGATATACTGGTAAGAGTTGATAAATTTATTTTTCCCGCTAATTTTATTGTTCTGGATTATGAAGTAGATAAGTTCGCACCATTATCCTTGGGAGACCCTTCCTAGCTATAGGAAGAACATTGATTGATGTCGAAAAGGGAAAACTCACAATGAGGGTGAACAACCAACAAGTCAAGTTGAACGTGTTTCAAACTCTAAAACATGCCGGTGATCCATAAGAATGCTAATTCATCCACGCCACAACTGAATTTGATTTTGATGTGGAAGAGAATTGCCTCGACAATTTCATTGCCAAACAAGAAGAACCTGAGGAGTTCGAGGAGCCAATCGATGACGATCCGAACAACGAAGAACAAGAAGAGGCAAACTGGATAGCAAGTCGTCCAGGTAAGTGTTTTGAACCATTGGACTACTCAGGTAAGGAAGGTAAAATCAAAAAACCCTCTATTGAGCAACCTCCTATTTTTGAATTGAAACCATTGCCAGGGCAATTGAAATATGCTTATTTGGGAAACAATAACACTTTGCCTGTGATAATTTCTTCTAAGTTGCAGCCTGAACAAGAAAAGAGGTTGATCGACATGTTGGCATTTCACAAGAAGGCAATAGGATGGACAATTGCCGACTTGAAGGGAATTAGCCCAACAATGTGTATGCACAAAATCATATTGGATGATGATCATAATCCGACAATTGAGGCACAAAAGAGGCTTAACCCTGCTATGAAGGAAGTCGTGAGGAAGGAAATCATCAAATAGCTTGATGCCGGTATCATATACCCTATCTCTGATAGTACATGGGTAAGCCTGGTACAATGTGTACCAAAAAAGGGAGGTATAACCGTTGTAAGCAATGGAAGCAATAAACTAATCCCAACTAGGACTGTCACCGGTTGGAGGGTTTGTATGGATTATCGCAAGTTAAATAAAGCTACTAGGAAAGATCAATTTCCTTTTCCATTTATTGACCAAATGCTTGACCGACTTGCAGGTAAATCTTTTAACTATTTTCTTGATGGCTGCTCAGGTTATAACCAAATTTCCATAGCACCGAATGATCAGGCAAAGACCACTTTCAAATTCCCTTATGGTACCTATGCTTTCCGAAGGATGCCGTTTGGATTATGCAATGCTCAGGCAACTTTTCAGAGATATATGATGGCAATTTTCTCCGCATAGTGGAAGATTTCCTGGAAATCTTCATGGATGATTTTTTGGTATTTGAAGACAACTTCAACAATTACCTCGGCAATTTGGAGAAAGTGCTAACAAGATGTGAAGAATCCGATCTAGTGCTCAATTGGGAGAAGTGCCACTTTATGGTAGATGAAAGAATAGTGCTCAGTCATAAGATTTCCTCCAAATGAATTGAAGTCGACAGAGCCAAGGTGGAAGTGATCGAAAAATTACCCCCACCAACTTCAGTCAAGGGGGTCCGAAGCTTTCTTGGGCAAGCAGGTTTTTACAGAAGGTTTATTCATAATTTTTCTAAAATTGCTAAACTTGTGTAACTTACTTGAACAGGACAAGGTCTTCAACTTCCATGACTCATGCACCCAAGCCTTCGAATCCTTGAAGAAGAAACTTGTCATGGCACCTATAGTTGTTCCACCAGATTGGACCTTACCTTTTGAGCTTATGTAACATCTTCAACCCGACTTAGAAGAAAACCGGAGTTTAAGATGTCACTTTAAAGAAAAACCAAAAGGGCACTTCAAACACATTGATACTTTTCTTGTTAAGCAACAAAGCTAGCAAAATTTTTTATAACTCATTTGTTAGCTAAAGCGGCATTCAATGATCCCAAAAAAAATCTAACTTGTCGCACAAGTTAGAACTTAATTAGACTAAGTTAAAATGAGAACTTAAACGCTTTGATTCTATGTTTAAATAAAAAGGTTACATTTTCTTATTATCATTTCGCTCATGAATTATCAATTTCTTATTAAAGAAGTACACAATCATTCAAACCAATTAACAATCATAAACATAGGCATACGGTTGCCCTCAAGGAGCGTATCCAATTAAACTTTCTTATCACACAAGTTAATTACATAACATACACAATTACAAAATACTTGTCTTTTAAAATGACTAAAACATCAAGCATATTCATGGCATATACATAAATTTTCATAGCACTTCAATTCAATTTGGTTTAGGTGCAAAACCATCTCAATTCATGAACTTCCATGTACATATTTAACACAATTCAGGTTCATTCATGTTTATGTAAGTCATGCACTTAAGTCATGTATACATAGTTATAAATTGAAGCAATCCTTATTCTTTTATGTTATTACACAACATGTATAAGCAATTCAAACATAACCAATGGCATTTAAAATAGCCCACAAATTAATATGAAACCCATTATACCTTTAGAAAATGGTTTAAGATATTTTTTTTACTAATCCATTCAGTGTAAGTTATTAGAAAGCTAAGAACTCTATGAAGGGACTTTCTATCAGGTTTCATTTATAAGGCGATGTCTAATACTCAAGTTATTATTAAGCTTAACCATTTAACTCTAACCAATTCGTGAAATGCTCATATGACTTCCAAATTTTACCAACAAAATCATTTGATCCCGCAATCTATTTTCAACTTATTTTACACTAGAAGTATGCATAACTTCAATCGAACCTATATAGATAATGATCTACTTCAAATCTCAAACAAACAAAAATAAGTTATACTTGTAACATTTTCATGCATACATACTCAATACAACTAACCATTCGAAACATAGGATGGATATCTACAATCGAAGTGGTACCAACTATATGCATACACATGACTCATAATGCCACCAACCTAAAAACATACTATCATGACTTGATAATTATGGAACCATTCGAAATCCTTAATTAATAGCTTTAACTTATACTATAATTATTCAAATATCAAAACCATGGTTGATCTATAACTCACAAATTAAATATCATACATACATAACTTTTACACTAAGCAATCATACGAATGGCATATACATGCAATGTCATTTACATGAAGTATCGTGTATTGATAGGTTGTACAAGATAGAGAATGCACTACGTATGTTAATCAAGCAATGTGCCACCATTCTAGGAATATACTACTTAAGAAGAGTATCAAACTCTACTTGGATCTTGAATAAAGATTTGTAACTCACAACCATACTTGTAACATAAGCTTTGATTATCTTGCAAACGCATGAAAATGAGTGCATTAGGCTTATATAGACTAAGTGAGGTAGTCTTGACAAACCACAAGCAATGCTATTCATGATCTTGAATGGAAACCAAGTAAATTTAATATATGAAGACAAGGAAATTTCATACAATTTATGTTAGTTCACACATTACTAGTTTATTAGAAGCTTGTTAGAGTTATACTCTTCATTGTTTTATTGGAGATTTCCATCGAGGATTAAGCTTTGATCATTCATATAATCACCAAGAGCCTTGTAAACTTTCTTGTTCACAAAGAGCTTTACATAACACTATGCTCACCAAGAGCTTTATCACTTCCATGCTCACTAAGAGCTTTACCAATTTCCTTGGAATTCTTATTTGATTTCTCATTAGGTTCATGTCTTTACTTGTTTGCCTTGGATCACACATTTGATCATGAATAACATTGGTCCGAGTTTGACCATATATCTCCAAGCGATACTTAGTCCAAAACACATAGCAATAGCTAATATCAAAAACATATCACATATAAATGAGGCATCCCCTGAGCCGAGACTCATGGACCGTAGTCCCAGGAAGACCAAGTATGATACCCAAGTATCCAAGGATTTCCAATAATATAGCAACTTAGATATCTTATCTTTCTTTTGATATTGGAGAAGTATCTTATTGTACAAGTAGTCTTACTTGTTACTTCTTTTCAATAGCTTATTGCATAAGTTAAGCTTTCTTGCTTCTTAAGTCTTTAATATTCAAGGTACTTATAACATTTGTTTTCAATCTTTTATAAGAATCTTATTGTTTTATTGGTCAGTAAGGAATTTCAGGCTTTAACACAATGCATTCAAGATCACCATCACAAGTAAGGCATACAATACTCAAGTAATACATACATGACTAGATGTTTATCAATGATGCCATGCTATGCATGCTTCACATGTCTTGCTCTAAAGGAGCCATATGCATATGTTAAATTAGATCGGCATATCAATAAACAATATTCGGATGACACCGTGTCACCGGAGACAAACACAACCACACTTACCTTATATTCCAAAGTTATGGAATACCTGAACCGTAATCCTATCTTGCTTCAAAATTTACTTCTCATAGTCTTTTAACATCGTATGTACCTCAGACAAAACAACAATTCATTAATAACCAATTTGATTCATTTAGCCTACAACAACCTTTAACTTTCCTATGTATACAATCTATACTTAAAATAGTACCCCAAGCCAATAAAAACTACATTAAAAAATTGCACAAGAATGCATACAAGACTGCACACAACATTTTCCACCAAAACTGCATACAAAAATTGCACCAAAACTGCATTGTTCTATTCTTTAATTCTGCACAGTTTTAATCTATAATTATGCTCCGTTTTAAACTGTTTTTCCAATCCATTTCTTACTTAATTCATAAATATAGTCATATGAATATAAAATTGTCCAAGTCACTTTCAAATGTATACAAACAGTCCTCAATTTAAGTATATGTAATCATGTACTCACAAAACAGCCCACAACTCTCACAAGCATTCAAAAACAGTTCCTACTTCAAAGTTATTTAATTACACATGTTTAAAACAATCCACTTATGTTCAATTCATGGCAAACAGTCCTTAATGACATGTATACACATTCATGAGCATGTATCAATTTGATTAAGCCACTAACACATAATCAAGCATATTAATCAACTTAATTAAGTTGCAAAATCTCATATCATGGTAGTTTAATCATATTTATATACCATTCAAATGATCAAGGACCTCACAACATCATGTAATCGAATTCCAAGAAGATAATATACATATCTTTACAAGTTACATATATACATATCAAAATCAGTCCCTATAGCTTCTTATTTAAGCAAAACAGCCCAACATTCATGATATTCATATTCAAAACTGTCCATAATTATTCAAACTATCCAAAAACAGTCTAAAATTCTAATTAAAACAGTCCAATACTTTTTATTTTACTCAAAGTTGTCCATGATAACTTAGTTACCTTAAAACTGACCTTATTTAACATAAACACTCTTTTAATTCCTCTATATGAACACAAATCAGATTCTCCCTTGTTTTAAATCTATAAAAATAGTCTCCAACAAGGTGAACGAGTGCAAACAGGGCAGACCAAAAATATACTTACATCTACTCACTTAAAGAAATCTAATTTCTAACATACAACACCAAAACTGTGCAGTGCTTTCACATACATAAACACTCAATCCTACTGTCCATTTTCTACTGCTTTATACTCAAAATAGCCTCCTTTATACGTATGTATTTTCAATTAAACATGAATTGAGGCAACCTTCCTTAATTACAATCAATCCATAGTCGAAACTCTTATTCTATTAAGTTAACATTCTCAATTTGTGAACAACATCAATGTACATTTGTGCATACTCTATTCGATTGATTCATACATATTCATCATTCAAATGTTTAATTCAAAAACATATAATGCTCAATCATTCAAGGATAGATCTCATCTTAGCTTCGATTTCTAACTAGACAATATTCCTACTTGGGTCACACAAAGACTACACACAGCCTTAAAGATTATGATCTAACACAAAGATTTGTAACATGAATAGTTCCCCCTTTTTTCTTGTAATCGTTCAAGGGCTAGGATTTTAGTTGACCGAATCTACTCCTTTCTCAAGCTCCATTGTTTTCCCCCATGAGTTCTCCCCCTCTAGGATTTTGGTTCTTTCCCTAGTAAAGAAGAAGATGACTCATGGAGAGTTGGAATCCATGTGGCCAGTTCTCCTTCTTCATGGCATGACAACATATGCCATGTGAACAACCCCTTTTCCTTTATTCTTTTCACCATGGAACCTATTCATTTCTCCTTAAATTCATTTTAGTCTTTTTGAATTGATCATTGAAGTTTCCATGGTTTCCAATTTGGTCCCTAAGGACACACTAAACTCTAGGGTTTTAATGATTATAACAAGCTAACAAAAGGACTCTTATTGTGACATTATTCTAGGTCAAAGTTTGGGGTGTTAGAATTCTCCCCTTTAAAATAAATTCGTCCCCGAATTTCTTCAATAACGAAAAAGTTCGTAATATCAATCCCAGAATACTTTCTATATTATGAGTTTCAAACAGAGTAAACAAATTGTATTGGCTATAAGTTGCCAATATGGAATAGAATTTGAACTCCGAGGTGGCACAATGACACTTTATGATGCGATGAGCCCTGATTTAGTCCAAGAATCGACTAAACCATGCTCTGATACCATACTGTAACATCCTCAACACGGCTTAGAAGAAAACCAGAGTTTAAGATGTCACTTTAAAGAATAACCAAAAGGGCACTTCAAACACATTGAAACTTTTCTTGTTAAGCAAGCTAGCTAGCAAAAAATTTTCATAACTCATTTGTTAGCTAAAGCATCATTCAATGATCCCAAAAGAAATCTAACTTGTTGCACAAGTTAGAACTTAATTAAACTAAGTTAAAACAAGAACTTAAATGCTTTGATTCTATGTTTAAATAAAAATGTTACAATTTTCTTTTTATCATTTTGCTCATGAATTATCAAATTCTTATTAAAGAAGTACACAAGCATTCAAACCAATTAATAATCATAATCATGGGCATACGGTTTCCCTCAAGGAGTGTATCCAATTAAACTTTCTTATCACACAAGTTAATTACATAACATACACAATTACAAAATACATGACTTTTAAAATGACTATAACATCAAGCATATTCATACATTTTCATAGCACTTCAATTCAATTTGGTTTAGGTGCAAAACCATCTCAATTCATGAACTTCCATGTACATTTTTAAGACAATTTGGGTTCACTCATGTTTATGTAAATCGTGCACTTAAGTCATGTATACATAGTTATACATCGAAGCAATCCTTATTCTTTTATGTTATTACACAACATGTATAAGAAATTCAAACATAACCAACGTCATTTAAAATAGCCCACAAATTAATATGAAACCCATTATACCTTTAGAAAATGGTCTAAGATATTTCTTTTTACTAATCCATTCAGTGTAAGTCATTAGAAAGCTAAGAACTCTATGGTGAGACTTTCTATCATGGTTCATTTACAAGGTGTTGTCTAATACTTAGGTTATTATTAAACTTTACCATTTAACTCTAACCAATTCATGAAATGCTTATAAGACTTCCAAATTTTACCAACAAAATCCTTTGATCCCGCAATCTATTTCTCAACTTATTTTACACTAGAAGTATGCATAACTTCAATCAAACCTATATAGATAATGATCTAGCTTCAAATCTCAAACAACCAAATATAAGTTATACTTGTAACATTTTCATGCATACATACTCAATACAACTAACCATTCGAAACATAGCATGGATATCTACAATCGGAGTGATACCAACTATATGGATACACATGACTCATAATGCCACAAACCTAAAAACATACTATCATGGCTTGATAATTATGGAACCATTCGAATTCCTTAATTAATAGCTTTAACTTATACTCCAATTATTCAAATATCAAAACCATGGTTGATCTATCACTCACAAATTAAATATCATACATTCATAACTTTTACACTAAGCAATCATTCGAATGGCATATACATACAATGTTGTTTACATGAAGTATCGAGTATTGATAGGTTGTACACGACAGAGAATGCACTATGTATGTTAATCAAGCAATGTGCCACCATTCTAGGAGTATTCTACTTGAGAAAAGTTTCAAACTCTACTTGGATCTTGAATAAAGATTTGTAACTCACAACCATACTTGTAACATAAGCTTTATTATCCTGCAAATGCATGAAAATGAGTGCATTAGGCTTATATATCCTAAGCGAGGTAGTCTTGACAAAACACAAGCAATGCTATTCATGATCTTGAATGGAAACCAAGTAAATTTAATATATGAAGACAAGGAAATTTCATACAATTTATGTTAGTTCACATATTACTAGTTTATTAGAAGCTTGTTAGAGTTATACTCTTCATTGTTTTATTGGATATTTCCATCGAGGATTAAGCTTTGATCATTCATATGCTCGCCAAGAGCCTTGTAAACTTTCTTGTTCACAAAGAGCTTTACATAACACTATGCTCACCAAGAGCTTTATCACTTCCATGCTCACTAAGAGCTTAACCAATTTCTTCAGAATTCTTATTTGATTTCTCATTAGGTTCATGTCGTTACATGTTTGCCTTGGATCACACATTTGATCATGAATAACATTGGTCCGAGTTTGACCATATAGGTCCAAGCGATACGTAGTCCAAAGCACATAGCAGTGGCTAATATCGGAAACATATCACATATAAATGGGGCATCCCCCGAGCCGAGACTCATGGACCGTAGTCCCTGGCAGACCAAGTATTATACCCAAGTGTCCAAGGATTTCCATTAATAGAGCAACTTAGATATCTTATCTTTCCTTTGATATTGGAGAAGTATCTTATTGTACAAGTAGTCTTACTTGTTACTTCCTTTAAATAGCTTATTGCATAAGTTAAGCTTTCTTGCTTCTTAATCCTTTAATATTCAAGGTACTTATAACATTAGCTTTCAATCTTTTATAATAATCTTATTGTTATATTGATCAGTAAGCAATTTCATGCTTTATCACAATGTATTCAATATCACCATCACAAGTACATCATAGCAAGGCATACAATACTCATGTAATACATACATAGCTAGATGCTTATCAATGATGCCATGCTATGCATGCTTCACATGTCTTGCTCTAAAGGAGCCATATGCACATACTTAAATTAGATCAGCATATCAATAAACAATATTCGGATGAGACCGTGTTAGCCGAGACAAACACAACTACACTTACCTTATATTCCAAAGTTATGGAATACCTGAACCGTAATCCTATCTTGCTTCAAAATTTACTTCTCCTAATCCTTTACCATCGTATGTACCTCAGACAAAACAACAATTCATTAATAACCAATTTGATTCATTTAGCCTACAACAACCTTTAACTTTCCTATGTATACAATCTATACTTAAAATAGTACCCCAAGCCAATAAAAACTACATTCAAAAATTGCACAAGAATGCACACAACATTTTCCACCAAAACTGCATACAAAAATTGCACCAAAACTGCATTGTTCTATTCTTTAATTCTGCACAGTTTTAATCTATAATTCTGCTCCGTTTTAAACTGTTTTTCCAATCTATTTCTTACTTAATTCATAAATATAGTCAAATGAATATAAAATTGTCCAAGGCACTTTCAAATGTATACAAACAGTCCTCAATTTAAGTATATGTAATCATGTACTCACAAAACAGCCCATGACTCTCACAAGCATTCAAAAGCAGTTCCTACTTCAAAGTTATTTAATTACATATGTTTAAAACAGTCCACTTATGTTCAATTCATGGCAAACAATCCTTAATGACATGTATACACATTCATGAGCATGTATCAATTTGATTAAGTCACTAACACATAATCAAGCATATTAATCAACTTAATTAAGTTGCAAAATCTCATATCATGGTAGTTTAATCATATTTATATACCATTCAAATGATCAAGGACCTCAAAACAACATGTAATCGAATTCCAAGAAGATAATATACATATCTTTACAAGTTACATATATACATATCAAAATCTGTCCCCAAAGCTTCTTAATTAAGCAAAACATCCCAACATTCACGATATTCATATTCAAAACTGTCTATAATTATTCAAACTATCCAAAAACAGTCTAAAATTCTAATTAAAATAGTCCAATACTTTTCATTTTACTCAAAGTTGTCCATGATATCTTAGTTACCTTAAAATTGACCTTATTTAACATAAATAGTCTTGTAATTCATCTATATGAACACAAATCAGATTCTCCCCTGTTTTAAATCTATAAAAACAATGTCCAACAACATGAATCAGGGCAGTCCAAAAATATACTTACATCTACTCACTTAAAGAAATATAATTTCTAACATACAACACCAAAACTGTGCAGTGCTTTCACATACATAAACACTCAATCCTACTATCCATTTTCAACTGCTTTATACTCAAAATAGCCCCCTCTATACGTATGTATTTTCAATTAAACATGAATTGAGGCAACCTTCCTTAATTACAATCAATCCATAGTCGAAACTCTTATTCTGTTAAGTATAACATTGTCAATTTGTGAACAACATCAATATACATTTGTGCATACTCTATTCGATTGATTCATACACATTCATCATTCAAATGTTTAATTCAAAAGCATATAATGCTCAATCATTCAAAGAGAGATCTCATCTTAGCTTCGAGTTCTAACTAGACAAGATTCCTACTTGGGTCACACAAAGAATGCACACAACCTTAAAGATTATTACCTAACACAAAGATTTGTAACATGAACACTTACCCCTTTATTTTTCTTGTAATCGTTCAAGGGCAAGGATTTTAGTTGACCGAATCTACTCTTTTCTCAAGCTCCATTGTTTCCCCCCATGAGTTCTCTCCCTCTAGGATTTTGGTTCTCTCCCTAGTACAGAAGAAGATGACTCATGGAGAGTTGGAATCCATGTGGCCGGTTCTACTTCTTCATAGCATGACAACATATGCCATGTGGACAACCCCTTTTCCTTTATTTTTTTCACCATGCAACCTATCCATTTCTCCTTAAATTCATTTTAGTCTTTTTGAATTGATCATTCAAGTTTCCATGGTTTCCAATTTGGTCCCTAAGGTCACACTAAACTCTAGGGTTTTAATGATTATAACAATCTAACAAAAGGACTCTTATTGTGACATTATTCTAGGTCAAAGTTTGAGGTATTATAGCTTATGTGCGATGCAAGTGACTTTGCAGTAGGAGCAGTTCTCGGTCAACGAACAAGTAAAATTTTCCATGTGATATACTACGCTAGTAAAACTATTAATGGTGCTCAAGTGAACTACACCACTACGAAAAAAGAGTTACTAGCTGTGGTTTTTTCTTTTGACAAATTTCGCTCCTACTTAATCGGGACCAAGGTAATTGTTCATATTGACCACTCGGCAATTAATTACCTTTTCGCTAAGAAAGATGTCAAACCTCATTTAATTCGTTGGATTTTACTTTTACAAGAGTTTGACATTGAAATTAAGGACAGGAAAGGAACGAAGAATCAAGTTGCCAATCACCTAACATGCCTAGAAATCGGCAACAAGGAGGACGAAGATGTGGAGATATGCGATACATTGCTGGATGAGCAAATGTTAGTTGCCTCGGCAATACCATGATATGTAGATTTAGTTAATTTCCTTGTTAGTGGAATTTTACCTTATGGCCTTACTCACTAGGGAAAGAAGCAGTTTCGACATGATGCTAAGCATTATTATTGGGACGAGCCTCTTTTATTTAAATAATGTGCAGATCAAGTTATAAGATGATGTGTCCCTGAGGAAGAGCAGCAAAATGTGCTCCGGCAATGCCATGCTTCAATATATGGAGGCTATTTTGGAGGTATACGCACTGCGGAAAAAGTCTTACAATCCGGTTTATACTGGCCTACACTCTACAAAGATGCCTAAGAATTTTATAAGTAGTGCGATTGTTGTCAAAGAACGGGCAATATCTCTAAGCGACATGAGATGCCACTTCAAAACATCCTCGAAGTGGAGTATTCGATGTATAGGGGATCAATTTCATGAGATCTTTCCCTTCTTCATGTGAAAATCTTCACATCCTTCTAGCCGTCGATTATGTGTCCAAATGGGTCGAAGCAGTCGTAACTCCCAGAAACGACTCCAAAATCGTGCAGAAATTCTTACAGAAAAATATATTCACACGGTTTGGAATACCAAGGGAAATCATTAGTGATGAAGGCAAGCACTTCGACAACAAACCTATTGCCAAAATCTTGCAACGTTTCGGAGTGTCACACAAAATTGCCACGGCATATCACCCACAAACAAATGGGAAAGCTGAAATCACCAACCAAGAATTAAAAGGTATCCTGGAGAAGGTTGTCAATCCCTCTCGAAAGAATAGGTCATTGAGGTTAGAAGATGCACTTTGGGCCTACCGAACCACATTCAAAACTTTCCACTTACTGGTGGAAATTGAGCACAAAGCATATTGGGCTATCAAAACCGTGAACATGGACTGGAGAATCCGAAAAAAGCGTCTACTAGGCCTCAATGAGATAGAGGAATTTTGTGCCTTAGATTACGACAATGCAAGAATATACAAGGAGAAAATGAAGCGTTGGCATGACAAGAAGCTATTCCCAAGGTAATACTTGCCCGAGCAATTAGTACTACTCTTCAACTCTCGGCTGAAACTTTTCCCAAGAAAATTGAGATCGAGATGGTTCGGGCCCTTCGAAGTTGTAAAACCTTTCTCCCATGGTGTCGTGATAATCAAGTCCACCATTGACGGACATGAGTTCAAAGTTAATGGACAAAGACTGAAGCACTACGCCGGCACCCATGTTGAACGCGACAAAGAAGTGGTCACTTTAGGGGATGCATGATCATGCTCTTCGATTGCATTTTTATTTTTATTTTTCTTTAGCATTATTTTCTTTTTGGACTAAAGTTTAAATTTTTGTTTTTTTTTTATTTTTTCTTATTTCGTACTTTATTTCAATTTCGTATGTTTTATCTTTCCACATTTTTAGGATATCTTTAATAATTTTTACCTATCTTTATCGTTATCCTTAATTAATATTTTTTTTCTTTTTTTGTATTTGAATTTTTTTAGGATAAGAGTTAAAGATCAAGAAGAGTTGGATCCAAAGATGAAGTTATTCTCCAAAGGGGTTTATGGTCTAATTTTAAGGCTTATAAAAAGTCTACTTTTTACCTTAATCTTAATTTTTACCCTAATCTCAATTGCTAGCCGTCCAAACCTTTCCCCTCCCCCAATTCCTTTTGCTGCCAATTGCACCCAACCCCCTCACTTTCTTCCTACTCATTCTTACCCACCAACTTTATTACCCATCTTTTTTTTCTATTCTTTGCCCCATCACCATTAAAACTTCTAACCCTTCCCTCCACTCTTTCTTTTACTTTTCTAACTCTTTAGTTTCTCTCCTTTTCTTTGTTCTTTCTTTCATCTGATCCACAACCAAAGAAACATCCATGGCATTGAAACTCAAAACCTTGGTGCACCCAAGTTCTTCCAACGAACCTCCTTTCAAGCGATATGCAACTCTGGCCATAGAAGAACGGTATCTCTCCAAGTTCGCTAGCCGCAAGATTTGGGAAGAGCAAGGCTTTGCCTACTCTGACTCCCACAAAGATTTCAACCTTGATCAAACCATCTTTCAAGTCATCGAGCATCAAAAATGGCAAAATTTTTTGCTGTCAACCAAAGTTAGGCAACACAACATGGGTAAGAGAGTTCTATGCTCATTCTCCTAATCCTGACAATCCCAATATTTTCATCCGTGGCAGAGCAGTCCCTATTGACGCTAACCACATCAACAGTTTCTATGGTGTCCACATTGAGAAATATGAGCATCAAGAATTTGTGGACAAGATCACAGCCAAAGGACTAGAAAAGGTGCTCCAAGACCTCACAATTCCGGGCACTCAGTGGAACGAAGGCTCACACAAGGGCACGGTAAACCGCCTCTGGCTTAAACCCGAGGCAAAACTTTGGAACAAATTCATCAAAAACTATCTCATGCCCACAACACACAACACTACTGTTGATACACCTCGCCTCTTGCTCATACACTCTATTTTGTACAAACACATTATTAATATTGGCAACATCATTTGTAATGAGATTTTTGTGTGTAGTCAAAAGGATAAGGGCTTTCTTTTCTTTCCAAGCCTCATATCCTACCTTTGCGAGCAAGAGAAAGTTCCCACTGACCCAACGGATGAGAAGGAACGTACCAAGCTCGGATGGAGCCACGCACAGTACCAGAAGATTATGGGTGAAGCACTAGAAAAATCTCCCGAACTGAAGGTTGCCCGGGAAATTCTTGTTGCTCGGCAAAGCCAGATGCCTCGGCCAGCGTTGATGCCCAGGCAAGTAAGCCAGCAAGTGCAGATCAACTTGCAGCCATACTCTGCCCCTTAGCACAATGATTGGAGAAAATCAAGGCACGACAACTACTGTTTATGAGGTACATGAAGGACTACAACACTGCTATCACACAAGTAATCTTGGATAAATACCTTGACAACACATTGTCGTTCCCTATATTCCTGGTTGAACTACGTGCCCTGGCAACTAAAGATGCCCTGGCAATAGAACCTAAAGATGCCTCGACAACAACAACTAATGATGCCCAGGAAACTGACGCTGACGATGCCCAGGCAACCGAAACTGAAGATGCCCCAACAACCTCTGCAAAAGACAAAGGTAAAACCCCTCTTAATGACCCATACTGAGACTTTGTCTGGTTTTTTAGACTCGAACGAGTCCTCGGCTATACCCTTGAAGTCACCTCCTCCAAACCTAAACGCAAAGCATCCATCATTAAAGCAGTTGAAGAAGAGGATGATGAGAGAGATGAGGTCATCCCCATACGGGAATCGATTCCTCCACTAGCCACAAAACAACAACTGCTGCGCTCAAGCAAAAGACTCAAGCAAATTGCAAAAAGGAAACTCATCATCCATGATGGCGAACTCTCAGAGTAAGTCATCCTTAATCATTTTCTTTTATTTATTTTCTTTTGCATGCATTGAGGATAATGCCTCACTAGAGTTTGGGGGGATTGTTGCTAGTTAGTTCATGTTTAGTTGCATTCATATTTAGGAATTGCATTTAGGAATCATATATTACTTTCCTTGCCTTTAGTTGGATTGAATATTGCTTAGACTTGATGAATATCCAATAATGACATGCCACTATACTTAATTGATAGAATTTTCAATTTTAGGATGCACATGGAAAACACTTAGAATCCTACAATGATGCTAAACTTAATTCTAGTGGACTTAGGCAAATTTTTAGAAATTTGGGTAATTAAAAATTGATCACTAGAGGTACCCGAAACCGGCTCTAGTATTGTGCTAAAAAAATTATGATTGCTAGAGGTGCCAGAAATTGGCTCTAGTAAAAGTATAACAAAAGAACCCAAGGAAGTAATTTTTAAACCTATTGTTCACATAGAATCCGGAAAGTCAACTTGCACACAAATCCACACACACTCACAAACATTATAGTTTGATTCCGGTAATTCCTAAGCCATCTGAAAAATTGAAGGGCAATCATACTTTGTGCCACGGTTCTGAGGAATGAAGTCAAGTTCGAAGCAAATTTATGATGATTGAAGTCACGACAGGTAATTGTTAGTTTGCATTGCTTGAGGACAAGTAATAGTTCGAGTTTGGGGGAGTGTTAAGTGTGTAAAAGTACTAAATTAATACCTTTTTTACTCGTTAATATTGTTAGACTTAGGCTCATTCTAGTTACATTTTTAGTCATCCAAGCATATTTGCATTATTTCCTTTGTGGTTGTGCTTGATTTCATGTTTCAATGAGTTTTGGTGGAAAGAGGTATTACTGGTATTTGTTTCGTGTGTGTAGGATTTATTGCCCGGGCAAGCTGGAGATTGTCGAAGCAATTGAGGAAAGAAGAAGGAATATGTCGACTTGGATAGGATAAGCTCAAGGAATTTGAGATAAACTTGAAGAAGCAAAGATATATCCTAAAAAGAGTTGGAATCCATGAAGAGGTCAAGAGGATTTTTTGGAGGATAAATGAATAAAAAATATTTATCTCTTTTATCTTATTATAATCCAACTTAAACTCTTCCCTATCCAACAAAGAAATCGGCCAAGCTATCTCCTATAAATAGAATCCCTAGCCGCAGCCTTGGGGAGATTCGATCGAGAGAGAATCCGAGAGAGAGCTACATGAACTTCATCTTCTTCCTCTTGTTTTGGTTTATTTTATGTTGGAAACTTTTTGTTTGAGTTTATTTTTAAACCCAACCATGAACTAAACTTTTTGGGGAAAGGGTTATTGTGTTGAAGGTTGTGAGAACAATTGAATTTGTTTTAGGTATTTGAGTTGCAATTTAGTTTGAGGTTTGTTCATTCTTGGTTTTTAATTTCCAATTACGAGTGAATTGGGAGAGAATCTCGTGAATGCATTTATTTATCTAATATCAAAAGAGTTAGATTCAAGAAACGAATGAACACGCTTTTCATACAAACTTATGTTATTGAAGACTAATTCGACTTAGGGATAAGTTACAAATTTCAACGGCTAAAAGAAGCGCAAGATCAGTTGATGTTTACCCATGGTTAACACAGGAATGTATCACCAAGGAATGCTCAATTAAACCAATGTTTTGAATTAGGGATAAGGAGAAACCACTGAAGAGCGCTTTGTCAAATCTTGAAGGAAGTCGCCTAGTTGCCCAGGCAATCACACCATTCCCTGTCGCCCAGACAATTACACTTGCCCAGGCAATCCGACAGTTGTCAGTTGCCAAGGCAATTGAGTTGTTCTTGCACTCATTACCTAGATGGTTCATTTAGTTATCATACAATGACCTGCAATAATCTAACCTACTCTCTCTCATTTGACTACATCTTTCTTTTATTTCATTTCTCTTTTATTTTCTTTCTAATTAGAACTCCTACAATCACCTACTTGTGTTTTTACTTTCAGTGCGAGAAGTCAGATTCCATAAGTAGCACCAATCCCCATGGAGACGATATCTATACTATACTACAACTTGCGAGTACATCATCTTCAGACTTAGTATCCACATGTTGGGTCTCGGTCTTGGTAGAATTTTCATGGGCAGGTGACACTAATATAGTGGCATTAGATTACTAGGCTGGAGTATGATCAGGCTGAGGGTTGGCTGGCATTCCTTCTATTGCACAGAACTTAGTTGGGAAATCCAGATATGGTGGCAAATGGTTGGCAAACACTGCTTCAAGAGTTGCCCGTAGGGTACGATCTCTAGCCCCAATATACTGCTAGAATGCTAGGTTTTGTTCCTTAGCCTTTTGAAACTTCTGAAGGAGGAGTTCTTGGCGTTGATAGATTCAGAAGAGTAATAACGCAACATCAGTCGGTAATTTATTAGACGGTTTTGCTTTTTGTGTCTTGGTAGTAGATGCTAGTTGAGTAGCTTTTCCCTTCCCATTTTCTCTTGCCTCCCTTGCAATCATATGCACCCAAGAAGCAAGAGTGATTCTTTTGCATTGCTAGATATTTTCAGAGTCGAGTGTGGGCACCTTGTGATGTAAGAAGATGGTGGAAATGAGGGAAGGAAAAATCAAACTTCCATAATTGCGGCCGACGCACTTGTAAGTCTCATCTATGATTAGTCGGTCAACATTAATTTTCCTCCCGATCATGATTGAGTACAACAATGCCATCTTGTCCTCCTTCACTGTTTCATTATGAATGGTTGGCATTAAGCGGGCCTTCAGGAAATGGTTCCACCCTGCGGCTACGGTTTTAATGCCAGCCTTTTCACCATCCTCTTGCCCTTAGAAGATACAAACCATTTTTGCCTGGTTTGCACAAATCATCTAAGAGAAGCTGATGCCTAGCCTCATCAATGGATTCAACAAATTCTAAGTGTTCGTCCCGTGCACCATCTAACTTGAACATCTGGTTGATATACTGCTCGTCAAACTGAACGTATTTGCTGCAGACAAACACAAAAGGTGAAGCCTTCGTGATGAGATGGGCATAGAATTCCTAGAAGATGGTTGAGTGGAGTTCATCGGAGTGAAGGAAGAAAATCTCCCAACCATGTTTCTTGACTATGGCCGCCACCTCCTCTGAATACCCAGTGTTGGGTTCATCCTTAAAATCAAAACCCTTCTCGTAGCAAAAGTTTCTTGTCAAATAATTTTCTGCAAATTTGTTCTTCGTTTCATCATTAAAAAAAATTTAGAGATGGGACAGCTCTTGATTATAGCGGGATGAAGAAGCCATTGACAATTTGGAGAATGAATAGTTGATCGGTGGGGAGAGTAAACAGTTTGTTTCTTGCCAGTGTGAAAGAAAATAAAAAGGGAAATGTTCTTGATTGGAGAAGAAGGTATGATTTAATAGGGCTTGTTGGGGATGGTTGAGATGGCTTTAGTGGGCTTAGTAGGGGGATTATTACTTAGAAGATGTGGCATGTGGGGAGAGTGATGGCGTGATAACTGACACATAGCTGGAGTGGGTTATCAAAATTTCAAAATTTGAAATTTTTGGGAGTGGGTGGTGGCTGGCTGAGTTTCTCGCTTAGTGTAAATATCTACGGCCTTGGCTTAGGAGTGTCCACGTGGTATCGTCTGAATATGGTTGTTTGAATGCCAAAAGAGCTTGGCATAGTCCCTTGGCAAAAATTCATGTGCTAAGAAGCAAAGATACCTTTCAAACTAGAAAAAAGAAATAAAAGAATAAAACTGAATAATTAAACTGAGATATCCTAAGTACTGAAAAGAAAATAATTGTCCTAAACTATTTACAAGGATCAAACTGAGATGGAAAATATTTACTAAATCTCCACAAGGAGAATGGTCTCCTTGGCACTATTCTGACTTCCTTCCTAGTAATGCTTCAGTCTCTGGCCATTTACCTTGAAGGTTGTCCCCATTTTAAGTCCTTGATGTCTACTGCTCCATGAGCATATGGCTTGACAACTTCAAAGGGTCCTAACCACTTGGATTTGAGTTTTCTAGGGAACAACTTAATACACGAATTAAAAAACAACACTTTTTGCAAAGTCTCAAACTGTCTTGGCAATATTTTGTTGTCGTGTCACCTCTTTGTTTTTTTTTATTATAAAATTTGGCATTTTTATAGGCTTGTGCTCTAAACTCCTCCAGCTCATTAAGTTCTAACAAATGCTTCTCCCCTGCATCCTTCCATTCCATGTTTAGCTGCTTAATTTCCCAATAAGCTCGGTTCTCTAATTCCACCGGAAGATGGCATGGCTTCCCAAATAAAAGCTTGCATGGAGAAGTTCCCAAAGGGGTTTTGAAAGTCATTTTATATGTCCACAAGAAATCATCTAATCTCAGGGACTAGTCCTTCTGGGTTGGATTCACGGTCTTATCTAGGATGTTCTTTATCTCCTTGTTTGAAATCTCTCCCTGGCCGTTTGTTTGAGGGTGGTAGGTAGTGACAATCCTTTGCTAGATTCGATACCCGTGCATGGCATTAGTGATTAACTGGCATTTAAAATGCATACCTTCATCGTGTATAATGCTTCTAAGCACACCAAATTTGGTACATATGTGCTTGCACAAGAACTCGGTTACTACCTTGACATCATTTGTTTGGAGAGCAATTGTAACACCCCAATCTCGAATATGGAGTATCTAAAGATAAAGGTGCTACATTGGGTCACCGAGGCAAGCCAACAAATTTTCAAATATTTTTAAACTGATAAAATATACTTTTAAATAAGAGAAAACATCATTAAATAATTAAACTAAAACAATAATAAAAGTAGTTGTTCAAAATAGGTGGAGCTCCAATACCATCGTATATTAAAATAGTCAACATAATCAAAATAGTAACTGAGTTAAAAACCCTCAAAAATACAAGTAAGGCTCTAGGAATACAATACCCACTACACATAGGGTGTTGAACTCTATGCACATGATGGTGGAAGTCCTTCGTCGATGAGGCTCCTCAAACACGAACACAATCTATCAATCTGAAAATGAAGATAAATTGAAAGGCTGAGCTTTACAGGCTTAGTGGTACACAACTAATCTACCATACTTCAAGTAATTCATAAATATAAGCATGCAAATCAAATGTATACATAGAAGCATGACATGAGTATCGAATAATCAAATTATGAGTCGTCACAATTAACATAATCAAATTACTTGCATATCAAACTTGTTAAACTTGTCAAATTGTCAAACTTTTCAAACTTATCGAGTTGCACATGTGCTCAAATATCCAGATAGTCCCGCGCCACTCATAGCCGCTAGTCAAATAATCTCGGGTATCTGAAGTGTTTTTCTGAGTGCCACACAGGCCGTAAATTAATACTCTCGGGTGTCCGAAGTGTTATCCCGAGCGCCAGACATGGCCGCTAGTTAGATTAGAGCACGAAGGCTACACAAAAACATAACACCAAACATATAATCACAAATATCCAATCAAACATATAATCATAGATATCCAACAATGGCATTCAAATCTCATACTCGTGTCAAATTACTTATTCGAGCGTGTAACATGCTTGATCGAATATCTTAGTCATTTAGACTTTATAAAGCCCTTTTAAACTTTTCAAACCTCTAATATTGTTAATGGATTTTTAACCACTAATTAACCTTAAAACACTAGAATGTTAATTATGGAAATATGACATCTTGCTCTACCATTAAAGAAAAATACGTAACTAATAATCTACAGATTCAAATGATGTTTCACTTGTTCTAGAAGAAACTAGACTCGATAATCATTCAAACCATATAAATTTCACCTCCTAATTTAACTCGTACAACTTATGGTGAATTTTTGAAGTCACACTCCCTGCTTTTTTGAAGACAGACTATTACCATGTATTATGATCTTTGCTCACTTAAAAGTTAATAAATCCCAATATATGAATAAAAATTGAGCAAAGTTTGTTTTAAACGAAACTAGACTTCTGTAAGTTTATAGAAGTATAAGTTTTACTTTTCTGATTTATCGTTAGAATTTTTTATGATTTTTCAAAGTTACTACCTAAACAGTTTTGTAAAAATTCTACTACCAGATTTTCTGGCCTTCCAACACTTTAAAATTCATATCTTCTAAAATATAAGTCGAAATAGATTTCCATTTGTTCTAAATGAAACAAGACAAATTCACAGTTCTAACGATGTATACCTCATGTCCTAATTATTTTATGGAATTTATGAAGAATTTTCAAACTTGCTGCTCATACATAGATTCATTTCTGAGCAGATTTTATGACTTGAACCTTTAGCCTCATTTAATCATCCAAGCATGATTTTCACCCAAATACATACAACATGTATACATTATCACACGAACATTATATATACGACTTAACAAGAAGCATAGGAGAGTTAGATGGTACCATCTTAGTGAAAGAACACCATCAAAGCTTATTGTCTAGCTCTCCACCACTTTTCCATAAATAAACCCAATCCATGTAATGTTACTATCATCTTGAAGAGAAAGAAATGGAGAATAAATTTTTATTTCACAAGCTAGATCCAAAACCTAACATAAATGGAGGAAAAATGAAGAACAAGGTTTTAAACCCCTACCTCTATTGTTTCTCCTTGGCTGCCGTTCATGGAGGAGGAAGAAAGATGTTTATTTCTTTTCATATTTTCTCTTTCTTTCATAGTAAATAAAGCCCCACTATTTTTTTCAAATTAGTTTCAGCCACACATATACTCTTGATCCAATGGTTACAATTTGACATGATAACCACTTTTAATCCAAAGGCTATGAATTAACCATGCATAAATATCACAACTCTTGGGAAAAAAATGCATGCTTGTCATACCCCTAAGCTGCCGACTATACTTTCCCAATTAATGGGAGATTATATTTTATAAATGGTTAAATTAACCAATAGGCCATCCATTTTCCCTCCACTTCACACAAGCCTCCCAACATCCTTAATTACTTACAAAAAGGTCCAAAACTTACCAAAATAATTCCAACAAAACTCAATGTCTATATAAATTTATGTACACAAAATCATATATTATCCCTGGATAATCATTCATTAAAAGCCCTATCTTTTCTTCTTTTTCTTTTTTCCTACTCACATATTCCTCTTCTTTCAATCTAGTCCTTAATCTTTAACAAACTTAATTTCCATGTATAATTCCACTATCAAGAATATTTAAATTAAACCCACCATTAACATAATTGACTCACTTATTCCTTAAAATAATTAAATTACCAAATTTAATTCTCGAATAAATTTTCGGGGCATTATAACAGTGGCTTCAACCCACTTCGAAACATAATCTACTACCATGAGTATGCATATATTGCCAAACGATGGGGGAAAAGGACCCATGAAATCTATTCCCCATACGTCAAACAATTCAACAACCATGATATTTTGGAGTGGCAATTTATGCCTGCTGGAAATGTTTCCAGTTCTTTGGCACCTGTCACAAGACTTGGCAAAACAATGGGCATCTTTGAATAATGTTGGCCAGGAAAATCCAGATTGCAACACCTTGGCTGCTGTCTTCATTCCTGCAAAGTAACCTTCGTATGGTGCCACATGACAAAGCTGAAGAATGTTCTGTTGTTCATCTTCTAGCACACAACAACAAATGATTTGATCGGCACACTATTTAAACAAGAACGGATCGTCCCAATAGTATTGCCGAATATCTCTAAGAAACCTTTTTTTCTGGCATTGCTCGACAAGTTTGGTGGTAATATATTGTGACCAGGTAGTTGGCTACGTCAGCATACCATAGTATGGTAGTGGTTGCAAGCAACTGTTTATCAGGGAAGTTATCTCTAATCATGGCGGTGTTGCCATCCTCATTGTGGTGCTCTAACCAAAACAAGTGATCAACCACTAGGTTCTCTCCCCCTCTTATCTCGTATCTCAAGATCAAACTCTTGTATCAAAAGTGTCCATCGTATCAATCTGGGCTTGACATCCTTCTTGGACATGAGGTATTTGATTGATGAGTGGTCTGTGTATACCACCACTTTACTACCCACAAGGTAGGATCTGAATTTGTCGAGAGAAAAGATAACTGCAAGGAATTCATTTTTTTTGTTGTATAGTTAAGTTGGACTTCATTCAATGTACGACCCACATAATATATGGTATGGAAAATTTTGCGACACCATTATTCTAACACAGCTCCAACGGCATAGTCACTGGCATCACACAAGAGCTAGAATGGCTCATTCCAATCTGGTGCCACAACAATTATGACATTGACTAACCTGTCTTTCAATTCAAGAGAAGCTTTCAAACAAGTGTCATCAAAAGAAAAAGTAGTATTTTGTTCCAAAAGTAAGCATAAAGGTTTAGAGAATTTTGAGAAGTCTTTAATAAAGCAACGATTGTAACACCCCTACCCCAGGCTGGTAGCAAACCGGCTCGGGAGCGTTACCAAGAAAAGACAAGGTCAAGGCAAGCAAGCAATACAAGGAAGATCAAGGCAAGGCAAGACTTGATAACTCATCCCTATTAGATGAGTTACTTAACTAGCAAGCAACCAAGCATTCATTACTTATCATGCAAGCAAACTCACATTTGATTTTAAATCATTATAGGCATTCAAATAAGCCATCAAGTTGTTTCCTTTTATACTTACATTATAGATTACTACTTTCATGATTCACTTAACTTTATCTTATACCATAATCATTCGAATGACCCTAGTATGCAACATGCTTCCATTTCTTTTGAATGTTCCTTAGTTTGATTCATATAACATTTAATACCTAGATCACTAAACATGAACATATTAACATGCAATTGCATGTAATAAGTCTCCCAACAACTAGACTATTCAGCCTTACCATCCAATTACACAACAACACTTATAACAAGGCATGTTCACACACAAGAGATCATATAATTCCAAGACATTCGAATGGAAGACAAGCAACATGGTTCATCTCATTCTACTTTCAATTCGAGCAAGACATGAAACATTTCATGTAACTTCAAATAGACATGATCGTTAACGCACCAATGGTACATACCTTGTGTCCAAGCAAGCTAGCATTGCCATTTCTTACCATTGGCAACCACAAGATTAAATATACATAACATTCATGCTATTCATTCAATCATACACATGTACATTAAGCAAGGCATTCGAATGTTTCAAGGTAAAATAGATCAAACACCTAATCTATAACATACTCTAACCACCCTAGTAGGATTAGGTAAGTTACTACAATTACAATCAAATATTAGGTAGTGAATACCATTCATTTATGGTCTTTCTTGCACTTCAAGTTTCAATTCGAATAGGAGAGGATACTTTGGACAATGTATGAAGCATCTACTAGATATGTTAGAACCCATAAAGCAATTAGATATCATGTTCAACACCAATTAGGACTTACTTGTCCTACAAGCAAGCATTCAGTTAGATGAACGACATGAAAGAGAAATTTCAAGTTTCCTATGTAGCTATTAATCATACCAATAGATGATCACATCTTTTACTTAAGTTACCATAATAAATCATACATGCTTCCAATATTATCTACACAATATGGCGAGTTCCTTAGGTGATCAATGTGATTCAAGTCTAAACATGTGGTTTTCTACATTTACTTGATGTTAACTAACCATTTTCAAGTGATCTATTCAACCATTTCATTCATAATTCATCCATGGATATTAAACATTACACTATCAAGCATACAAGTTTATTAGAGTGCATACATGCTCAAATATACATACCAAACTTCTTATAGTTCATAGATAGAATTAACTTATACAAACCATAGCTAAGTGACCATAATTAAACATGTCTTAGGTGCCACCATCCTAGGAGAACTATAACAAGATGGAAACATACTCTTTTATGCAAAATGTGACTTGTTTGAGCTTAAACTTCACGATAGTATCCAAAATCAACCTGTACCGTAGAAATGAGACTAGAATAAGCAAAGCTTAGTGAGTGAGTTAAAGTTACAAGGCAACAATACAATAAGTCTCAACTACGAACCATCAAATGGATGGTATGATTCCCCCATCAATAGGGAACCATTCGAATAAGGCATACATTACTAGATGCATTGTCTAATTTTCAATCAAATCACAATACAAGGCTTGAAGTTTAGACATACCCAATCACCCAATTTGATTAACAATTCAACTAAAGCAATCTCATATAAGCAAAGCTTAATCAATGTTTCAATAGCAATAGATCATAGCATTTGATTTTCCTTTACAATCAAGCAAGCTCATATATGCAATGTTCAAACAATGTTTCAATATCCATAGTTCATGGCATCCAATTTTACCTTTACAATCAATCAATGCAATTCAATGTAGCAATAGGTTCAATGTATATGAGTTATTAGTTCATTTTAGGTATAGCCTAGAGAATCGATTACTCAGTCTAGATAGTCGAGTCTCTAACCAAACTATCACCAATAACAATAATCAATATGGTACCAAGTACCGGGTCAATCCTTCCTACTATCGCCAATGACCAATAACAATACTTCCTTCCTACTGTCACCAAATAGGGACCAATGTCCTGGACCATAGTCCACCCCAATAATGAGCTCTATAGACTCTATGGCATGCCAACTATATCTAATACCAACTCGATACCAATAGCTCATCAATTATCTCCTCCTAAAATGTCTAATTTATCCTTAATTATCCACTAATTAATGACATGTGTAGGGGCTTTTTAGGAATGTTAGAATTTTGCATGCATTCTTTCAATTTGTCAATTGTTTTGGTTTGGTCACTTATACAATAGGTTACTACTTTTTCAATTATAGCATTATAGTCCTTAATAACTAGACTTAGTGCCTTACTTTCAATTAATTAAGGATCAAGTGAAGGCCTTGTAATAACTTCTTTTATACTAGTTTTTGAGGATATTACAATTCCTTCCCCCTTAAAGAAATTCGTCCTCGAATTTACCTGAGGGGAATAGATGATGGTACTGCTTTCTCATCGTTGCTTCGGGTTCCCTTGTGGCTTCTTTTACATTGTGATTCTTCCATAGAACTTTCACCAGTGGTACAATCTTATTGTGAAGCCTTTTGACTTCTTTATCAAGTATTTGAATTGGCTCTTCATCATACGATAGATCAGGATTAAGGTCCACTTCATCAGGCTCTAGAACATGTGATGGATCTGATCGATATTTCCTCAACATCGATACATGGAAGATGTTGTAGATTCTATTAAATTCAGTAGGAAGTGCTAGCTTATAAGCAACTGGACCAATCTTCTCTAAGACTTCAAAAGGTCCGATGAATCGAGGGCATAGTTTACCCTTCTTCCTGAATCTGAGGATTTTCCTCCAAGGAGATACCTTCAAGAATACGCAATCTCCCACTCGATATTCAATGTTTCTTCTCTTTAGATCGGCATAAGCCTTTTGCCTATCAAAGGCTTCTTTCAGTTTACTATGGATCACCCGAACTTGATTTTTGGTTTTACGAAGCAATTTAGGTCCTAAGACCTTGTTTTCACCCAATTCAGACCAGCATAGGGGAGTTCTACATCTTCTACCATACAATGCTTCAAATGAGGCCATTTTGATAGAAGCTTGATGGCTGTTGTTGTAGGCAAACTTGGTTAATGGTAGAGATTTCTCCCAGTCTTTACCAAAGTCAATAATGCAAGCTCGAAACATGTCTTCAAGCACTTGGATTACCCTTTCAGATTGTCCATTAGTTTATGGATGGAAGGCAGTGCTAAGGTTTAGCTTATTTCCCATAGTCTCTTGAAGTACCCTCTAGAATCGAGAGGTAAAACGAGAGTCCCGGTCAGATATGATAGATCTAGGAACACCCTGAAGTCTTATTACTTCTTTCAAGTATAATTCAGCTAGTTGTTAGAGGCTCATGTTCATTCGAACGAATAGGAAGTGAGCCAATTTGGTGAATCTATCAACGATCACCCAAATAACATCATTTTCCTCGGTGATAGAGGCAATCCCGATATGAAGTCCATTGTTATACACTCCCACTTCCATTAAGGCAATTTGATGGGTTGAAGGAGTCCAGTTGGTAGTTGGTGATCGGCCTTCACCTTCTAACAAGTGAGGCACTTCGATACAAAGTTAACAATATCAACCTTCAATCTTGGCCACCAATAGACTATGTGCTTCTTGAAGCATTTCCCTCTTAAGAATTGGATAATTGGGTACACAAACCCGATTCTTGAAGTAGAGTACACCATTCGATTGAAGTGAGAATTTAGTGCTCGATTTGGATTCAATTTCTTTCATTATCTTCTGAAGTTCAGGATCATTTTGTTGAAGCTCTTTGATCCTCGAATTCAAGTCGGATTGAACTTGAAGTTCTGCCACATATCTCTGATTCTTTAGGACCTTAAAATGGGCATTGAAAGTAGTTGAAGCTATAATTAAAGGATTTCGATAAGTGGATTCATATCATCCATTCGAATAGGGGATAAACAATGTTGGAAATTGTATTCCATCTTACCAATTAAACGTTTGTGACTGAGTGCATTAGCCACAACATTTGCCTTGCCTGGGGGGTAATCAATGATTAGATCATAGTCTTTTAGTAGTTCCACCCATCTTCGTTGTTGAAGATTTAACTCTTTCTGAGTTAGAATGTATTTTAAGCTCTGATGATCCGTAAACAATCGATATTTCTCTCCATATAGATAATGTCTCCAGATCTTTAAAGCAAACACGACCGCAGCTAGCTTCAAGTCGTGTGTTGGATAGTTCAATTCATGTAGCTTAAGTTGCCGAGAAGCATAAGCAATGACCTTGTTGTCTCGTATCAATACACACCCTAAACTGAGATAGGAAGCATCACTGAAGACTGTAAAGTCTTTTCCCGGTTCAGGTTGGATTAGAACAGGAGCTTGAGTTAAGACTTGCTTCAATTGATCAAAGCTTCTTTGCTGGTCCTCAGACCATTTAAATGGAGTATTCTTTCAAATGAGTCCAGTCAATGGAGTAGCAAGAATCGAGAATCCTTTCATAAATCTTCGATATTACCCGACTAAATCGAGAAAACTCTTTACCTCGCTAACATTTCTTGGAGGTCTCCATTTGATGATGGTTTGAATCTTCTTAGGATCAACCTTTATCCCTTCGGCTGAGATAACATGGCCTAGGAAGGATACTTCCGAGAGCCAGAACTCGTATTTGCTCAATGTTTGGAGTACAATTCGAAGGTGATCAGCATGTTCTTCTTTGTCCTTTGAGTAGACAAGAATGTCATCAATAAAGACAACTATGAATTTGTCCAAATACGGTTTGAACACTCAGTTCATTAAGTCCATGAAAGCCGCTGGAGCATTGGTTAGCCTGAAGGGCATAACCAGGAACTTGTAGTGACCATAACCAGTTTTGAAAGCCGTTTTGGGTACATCCGAGTCTTGTATTCTCATCTAATAGTACCCCGATCACAAATCGATCTTGAAGAAGACTTTGGCATCCTTGAATTGATCGAACAAGTCTTTAATCCTCGATAATGGATACTTGTTCTTGATAGTGAGCTGATTTAGCTGGCGACAATCAATATATAGCCTCATCGACCCGTCTTTCTTCTTAACGAACAATACGAGTGCTCCCTAGGGTGAAGAGCTAGGTCAGATGAAGCCCTTGTCTTGAAGCTCTTTCAATTGTTGCTTAAGCTCTTTGAGTTCAATCAGGGCCATTCGGTATGGAGCGATAAAGATTGGGTCTCTCCCAGGTTGAACTTCAATCTTGAATTTGACTTCCTAAATAGGGGGCAATCCTGGCAATTCCTCAGGAAAAACATCAGGGAAGTTAGAAACAATAGGGAATGAACTCACCCCAAATTTAATTTCATCACTTTTAATCATAGCAGCAAAGATGCTAATAGGTTTTTTGTCGATCAAGGTAAAGGATTTTTCTCCTAGACCTCGAAGAAACAAATTTCCCTTTCGGCTATCTACCCAAGCTTGATGCCTTCCTAACCAATCTAATCCCAGAATGAGATCGAATTCAACAAAAGGTAACAATAACAAGTCAGCTAGGAATGGAATGCCCTGAATAAACAAAGGGCAATCCTTACATATTTGGTTTACTATTACATTATCTCCTAAAGGATTGGTAGCAATTAAGCTACAACTAACATATTTAGGATTCAATTTAAGCTTTTCAATTAAAGGAGATCTTATGAATGAATGGGTTGATCCCGTATCAAATAAAACATAAATAGGGTATGTATCGAGGTAGATTGTACATGCAATTACATTAGCAGATTCTTCATCCTCACGCCCTTAGATGTGATAGACTCGAGAAGGTGCCCGGGACTCTTGATATGTAGCATTAGACCCTTGGCCTTTGCTCTTCTCGTAGTTGCCTGAGTTAGCTTGTTTCGAACCCTTTCCCCTAGGTGAAGGTGCTTGATTCAATTTATGAGAAACATGAGAAGACAACTTGTTTGGATTTTTGGGGCAATCTTTGACATAGTGTGTTGTGTCTCCGCACAAGTAGCAAGCATTGGTGAGCTTTCTACAAACTCCAGTATGGTTCTTTTGACAAGTCTTGTAAATAGGGATTTGATTCTCCCTCCAGGTATTCGCAATACTATCCAATGACACCATAGGTGTTGATAATCTGGACATAGCTTGTGGCTTGGGTATATAGCTACCTTTAGAGAAATTTCCCTGATTGGAATAATTTCCTCCATGATTCTTTTGTTTCTTGTTGCGCCAATGAGGTTTTTTATGATCATCCTTAGTTCTTTTGTTATCTCGAGACTGATTCTCTGATCGTTTTTGCCGAAGTCTTCATCTTTGTTTTGGTAGCTATAACTCTGTTGACCAGTTCTTGGAAATCAGTAATCCCCAAAGCAGTGAACATGGAGCCTAACTCATCATTGAGTCCATCTATGAACATTCTACACTTGTCTTCTTCTTTCTTTATGAATTCTGAGTTGTATTTTCAATATTTGCAGAATTCGCTGACATACTGCTCGATAGGCTTTCCTCCATGTTTCATATACAAGAACTTATTTTTGTGATCAGCAAGATATTGATAATTTATATACTTCTTTTTGAATTCTTTAAGGAAGAATTCCAATGTGACAGCTACTTCAAGTGCTGCTAGAGTAGTTGCTTCCCATCAATTCAATGCCTCATCGGCCAATAAAGCTACTGCACACTCCAGCTTGTGTTCATCTGAGCACTGCAGTTGCTTAGACAATATTCTTGTTGTATTCTCCATCCAGTACTCCACTTCTCCTGGCTTATCTTTACTTGTTCTAGTGAAAGTGTAAGCTCGGTGTTGAGCTAACTTATCAATAGGATCTCTTGTCGGTTTTACTACTGGAGATTCAACAGTACTTTTCCTCATTGAGACAATCAATTGATCAAACATCTCCTTCAGACTTGAGAAGCATTCTCGTTGAATAGGATGAATCACGGAAACTTCCTGCTAAACTTGTTGGGGTTCAGCAGGCTTCAGGGGATCCTGGTTCATCCTTACGCTTCCTCCCTCATTGGAGGAGTCAGTCAGACTTTCATTGTCCTTGCCCAATCTTGTTTCAGACATTATATATAAAGAATAAGAGAAGTCAAGATCAAGTCACAATCCAATCAATATTCAAGTAACTCCTAGGTGGCTCCTAAATGACCAATGACAATAGCCTATTCATGCAATAGACCCTAGAATCATGCAACCATAAGCTCTAATACCATTCTATAACATACTCTAACCACCCTAGTAGGAATATGTAAGTTACTACAATTACAATCAACAATTCAATCAAATCTTAGGTAGTGAATACCATTCGTTTATGGTCTTTCTTGCACTTCAAGTTTCAAATCGAATATGAAAGGATACTTTAGACAATGTATGAAGCATCTACTAGATATGTTAGAACCCATAAAGCAATTAGATATCATGTTCAACACCAATTAGGACTTACTTGTCCTACAAGCAAGCATTCAGCTAGATGAATGACATGAAAGAGAAATTTCAAGTTTCCTATGTAGCTATTAATCATACCAATAGATGATCACATCTTTTACTTAATTTACCATAATCAATCCTACATACTTCCAATATTATCTACACAAAATGGCTAGTTCCTTAGGTGATTAATGTGATTCAAGTCTAAACATGTGGTTTTCTACATTTACTTGATATTAACTAACCATTTTCAAGTGATCTATTCAACCATTTCATGCATAATTCATCCATGGATATTAAACATTAGACTATCAAGCATACAACTTCATTAGAGTGCATACATGCTCATATATACATACCAAACTTCTTATAGTTCATAGATAGAATTAACTTATACAAACCATAGCTAAGTGACCATAATTATACATGTCTTAGGTGCCACCATCCTAGGAGAACTAGAACAAGATGGAAACATACTATTTTAAGAAAAATGTGACTTGTTTGAGCTTAGACTAGAATAAGCAAAGCTTAGTGAGTGAGTTAAAACTACAAGGCAACAATACAACAAGTTTGAACTACGAACCATCAAATGGATGGTATGATTCCCCTATCAATAGGGAATCATTCGAACAAGGCATACACTACTAGATGCATTGTCTAATTTTCAATCAAATCACAATACAAGGCTTGAATTTTAGACATACCCAATCACCCAATTTGATTAACAACTCAACTAAAGCAATCTCATATAAGAAAGGCTCAATCAATGTTTCAATAGCAATAGACCATATCATTTGATTTTCCTTTACAATCAAGCAAGCTCATATAAGCAATGTTCAAATAATGTTTCAATATGCATAGTTCATGGCATCCAATTTTACCTTTACAATCAATCAATGCAATTCAATGTAGCAATAGGTTCAATGTACATGAGTTATTAATTCATTTTAGGTATAGCCTTGAGAATCGATTACTCTAGATACTCGAGTCTAGATAATCAATAATCAATATGGTAGTCTCCAACCAAACTAGGGACCAATGTCGCCAATAACAATAATCAATAATCAATATGGTACCAAGTACCTGGTCAATCCCTCCTCAAGCATTCAATAATGACCCATAACAATACTTTCCTCTCCTAAAATAGGGACTCCCGGATCGTAGTCCACCCGATAATGAGCTCTATAGACTATGGCATGCCAACTATATCTCCTTTCAATATGTAATCATTTTAGTCGAATATGGCTCAATCAAATAGGGACCAATGTCCCGGATCGTAGTCCACCCCATAGCAAGCTCATTATAATGAGCTCTATAGACTCCTAAATTTCAACTTGATGGCATGCCAACTATATCTAAGACCGACAACATGTAGACCAAGGCTTACAATAGTTATCACTTTTTTTGCAATCAATTAGAATCATGATTCAATTCAATATGCAATGAATTTGTGCCAATAATCCATTTTAGGTGATTTTTCAATATGGCTCAATCCAATCAAATATCAATGTTTCCATATACTCATTCCTACATAGTAAATGAAACCTATAAAAACAGGGCATTATTTTCAATTAATATGTCATTTAACAATGAATTATGTTCTTATATCTATAACATCATGCTTCATTTCAATTTAGTTCAATTAGGCAATAAGCACAACATTACAATCAATGGCAATTCAAGCATACTTCACAATCAAGTAACCACTCAAAAGAGTGTTTACCTTGCTATTGCTCCATAGCAAGCTAGCACTTATTTGTATCTATAACACATTAAAGAAAAGATTTTACCTTCCTATTATATTATATGATTGTTAACAACTCCAATTTCACCAAATTTCAATCTTGAATGTATAAATTATGGACTTTTCTCTCATTTATACTTAAGGTTTAATAAAATTACAAATCAAAGTAGACTTGGAGAGGTTACCTCCCTCTTTGAGGAGCTTTTATTGTCCAAACTTTAAACTACACTAGAACAAGAATTTTTTACAAAGACACAAGCTATACAATATAAGTCTCCTATGTGATCCTATATGATGCAAGAGAGCCCTTGTAAACCCTTTTTCTCTACTAGCTTGTGTGAGGACAAGGACAAGACTAAGCAAGATCAAGGCCCAAGATTTATCCCCTATAAATTTCAACAACCAAGATTCTAACATTCATAAGCAAACTCACATTTGATTTCAAGTCAATATTCAAATAAGCCATTAGGTTTCCTTTTATATTATAGATTACTAGATTCAACTCATCAATCAAATTGAGTCATTTCTTTTCAATGTTCCTTAGACTCATTTCATACCTAGATAACTAAAAATGATAATGTTAATTCAAATATAACAACTAGACTATTCGGCCCTACCATCCAATTACACAACAACACTTATAACAAGGCATGTTCACACACAAGAGATCATATAATTCCAAGACATTCGAATGGAAGACAAGCAACATGGTTCATCTCATTTTACTTTCAATTGGAGCAAGACATGAAACATTTCATGTAACTTCAATTACACATGATCATTAACGCAAATGGTTCATGTTCCATATTGTCTTTTATTTCATTCATGCTATTCATTCAATCATTGTACATTAAGCAAGGCATTAGAATTTCAATTAAACTAGATCAACCATTTATACCAAGCTTGGAAAGCTAATTTTCATTCCTATAGGCCTTTCATTTTAGTTCTTTGCCCAAAATTCATGATCAAGATTAATACAGTTTTTACCAATCTAGGAGATATAAAAACAAGTATGAAACCATACTTATGCAATGCTTGTGTCAATTTGCTCAAGCAACACTGAGTGATAAGTACAAGAATTTTAGTGAGGTAGTAACTAGTTCTAACCATTATTATATCCAAGAATGATCCTAGTGTTTACAAGAAACAAGGAATCATCTCTTTCACAATTCATTCTAACAATAACATACAAATCATTTATTTCAAGACAAGTTAATATAGGATTGTTATTTCTAATAAATTTAGACATATCAAAGGCATTGTTCATAAAATTTCCAGACTTAAATTCCTTTTACACAATTTATGGTGATTTTTCATTTCATACTAGTTACTGCCATAGCTCACATATCATGTAATTCTCATGTGTTCATTTCATCAAGTGGGATAACATACAAGCAATTTCTTTAAGCATTTGATCACATGCCACATGACACATACAAGCATCCATGTTACCACTTAATCATGCTTAAACATTTGAATTAAACATGTAATCAAAGATTGAGTTTCTAGTTTTATAACTCATTTTAAAATTTAGGTTATATTATTGTAATTCAATTCATTTTCAAGTTCTTACATGTCTAGGTCAGTCTAATTCACCTAGCAATGTGCATATACAACAATTAAAATAGGCATTAAAATAGGGCATATCATGTTAAATTCAGTTTGATCTATTTGATCAACATTATACATCGAATTCACCAATTGAGCAGTCCATTAGCTAGTTTTAACTAATCCAATTAGGTGCATTCATTTTCCAGCAACTTATTTACTCAAATCAATCCTCAAATCATCTACCAACATGATCAAAACAGGGCTTTACATTCAATTAGCATTTTTACACATTTTCATTTTCAAGTTCTTACATGTCTAGGTCAGTCTAATTCAAAATGTGCTTAAAATAGGGCATTATCAAAATTCATATTGACATTTGTCTTTATCAAATTGGCTACTAGAATTTTTAACAATCAATTTCAAGTTCTATTAGAAATCAATCCTCAAATCATCTAGCAAAACAGGGCTTTACATTCAATTAGATCCTAACATACATAACAATCATCCTAATCAATCTAGGCAACAAGAACATCATCATTTCAAGATTCAAACGTTGTATAGCATGTAAAAGTCAAGCATTATACCTTCTCCTAGCTAATTTGACCATGGCTAAATCAAAAAGCATAAATTGAAGGTGTTCTTATGAAGCTTTTTCTCTCCCCTTTCTCTCTCAATCAATCGGCCATGGAGGATAACTTTGGGAGGAAGATGATGAAATTTTTGTTATTCTTTCACCTCCTAGCCCTGAGTCACCATTCAAACTATAGAGTTTTGCATGATCACAATTTCTCTCCATTCAAACTATGAAGGATAAATTTGGGAGGAAGATGATGAAATTTTTGTTATTCTCTCCCGTCTTCATGCAAACTATAGAGTTTTGCATGATCATAATTTCATCCTTCCATTTATGCCTTCTAGCTTTAATTTCAATTCAATTTGGTTCTAATTTCACTTATTTGATCTTAAGGATGGCTAATGTTTTTCCTTCTTTAATTAGATTAGCTCATAATTTAATTAGCCAATAGTTTAGATTATGATAACTTTCCTATTCCAATTTTAGGGTGTTACAATTCTCCTCCCCTTAAAATAAATTCATCCTCAAATTTACCTGAATCAAATAGGTGAGGATATTGCTTCTTCATGACTTCTTCTGATTCCCAAGTTGCCTTTTCTATCTTGTGATTTCTCCACAAGACTTTAACAAGAGGAACGTTTTTGTTAATGAGCTTTCTAACATCACGATCAAGAATTTGGACTGGTTCTTCTTCGTATTACAAGTCAGGATTCAATTCCACTTCTTCAGGCTCAAGGATATGAGATGGATCAGATCTATATCTTCTAAGCATAGAAACATGTAAGACATTGTGGATCTTATCGAATTCATTAGGGAGTGTCGATCGATAAGCCATTGGACCAATCCTTTCAAGGATTTTGAATGGTCCAATAAACCGAGGGCTCAACTTTCATTTTCTTCCAAGGAGATACTTTGAGGAAGACTTTGTCTCCAACATTGTATTGGATGTCTCTCATTTTCAAGTCAGCATAAGCTTTTTGTCTATCGAAAGCTGCCTTCAATCGATCATGAATGATCTTCACTTGTTCTTCGGTTTCTCTGAGCAGTTGAGGTCCCAATACTTTTTTTTCTCCCAGTTCAGACCAGCACAAGGGAGTTCTACATTTTCTTCCATATAGAGCTTCGAAGGGAGCCATCTGAATAGATGTCTGGTAGCTATTGTTGTAAGCAAACTCTACTAGGCGTAGAGATTTCTCCCAGTTCTTTCTGAAGTCTATAACACAAGCACGTAGCATGTCTTCAAGCACTTGGATGATTCTTTCAGATTGTCCATCTGATTGAGGATGAAAGGCTACTAAGGTGCACTTTAGCTCCTAGAGCCTTATGCAAGGAATTCCAGAATCTAGAAGCAAATCTGGGGTCACGATTAGAGATTATAGCTATAGGTACACCGTGTAATCGAATCACTTCACGGATGTATAGCTCGGCTAAGGTTTCCAAGCTCATGTTTATTCGAACAGGGATAAAGTGAGTAGACTTTGTGAATCTATCAACAATCACCCATACAACATCACTCTTTCTTGGAGTAGAAGGAAGACCCGTAACGAAGTCTATTATAATCTGATCCCATTTCCATTGAGGAAATTCGATTGGTTGGAGCAATCCAGTAGGGACTTGGTGCTCGGCTTTAACTCTCTAACAAGTTAGGCACTTTGAAACAAAGTCTGTAATAGTCGATTTCATGCCTGGCCACCAGTATAGTGGCTTTAGATCCTTGTACTTCTTAACCGATCCTAGGTGAATCAAGAAAATGCTTTGGTGAGCTTCTTGTAACATTTCTTGTTTTAGTTCCTCGTTGTTAGGAACACACACTCTATCTTTGAAATAGAGGAGTCCATTCGACTTGAGGGAGAATTCATAATTAGACTCAGATTCTAGCTTGGATATGATCTTCTGAAGATCTGGATCAATTTGTTAGAGTTCTTTGATTTTCAAGATCAAGCTAGATTGAACTTGAAGTTCATACTAGAATATACGTCCTTTGGATAAACGAAAATGAGCATTGATATCTAAGGAAGCTACAATCGAATGAACAAGATCATTAAGAGAGATTTTTTAGTAGTTACTTGCACGACAACAAAGGTTCAATTCGAATGGATTACTTGTAATCCAAGAAAGATTAAATTCGAATGAATTATTATAGAATTTAGATTTAAGGGTTTACTCGAGTATGGTCTGCGACTAAGGGCATCAGCAACCACGTTTGCTTTCCCCGAATGGTAGTCGATAACCAAATCGTAGTCTTTAAGCAATTATAACCATCTCCTTTGCCTCAGATTCAAGTCTTTCTGAGTCAGGAGGTATTTGAGACTCTTGTGTTCTGTGAACAGTTTACATTTCTCCCCATACAAGTAATGTCTCCATATTTTGAGAGCAAACACGATAGTTGCCAATTCTAGATCGTGTGTAGGGTAGTTTGACTTGTGTAGTTTTAGTTGCCTTGAAGCGTAAGCTACCACTTTTCCATCTTGCATCAGGACACATCCTAGTCCCGAATGAGATGCATCACTATAGACAGTGAATTCTTTTCCCAATTCTAGTTGGGTGAGAACTGGTGCATGAGTCAGAGCTTGTTTAAGTTGATCAAAGCTTCGTTGTTGGTTTTCCGACCATACAAATGGTGTGTCTTTAGGGGTTAGCTTAGTCAAGCTTGCAAAAATGGATGGAAATCCCTTGAAAAAACGCTGATAATACCCTGCTAAACTGAGAAAGCTTCTAACCTCACCAACATTCCTCGGAGGCCTCCAATCCATGATGGATCAGATTTTTCTCGAGTCTACTTTAATCCTTTTTGCAGAGATAACATGGCCAAGGAACGAGACTTCCAATAGCCAGAATTCACACTTAGAGATTTTTTCGAACAATTGATGTTCTCGGAGAGTTTGCAATACATTTCGAAGGTGTTCAGAATGTTCTTCCTAATTCCGAGAATACACCAGGATGTTATCTATGAAGACGACCATGAACTTGTCAAGATAGGGCTTGAATACACGGTTCATGAGGTCCATGAAAGCATCCGGAGCATTCGTTAACCCGAATGGCATTAAAAGGAATTCACAATGGCCATATCGAGTACGAAAGGTTGTCTTAGGTACATATTCTTTTTTTACCCTTATTTGCTAGTATCCCAATCGAAGATCGATTTTTGAGAAATCCAAAGCATACTTGAGTTGATCGAAGAGATCTTCTATCCTTGGGAGAGGATATCGATTCTTGATAGTAATCTTGTTCAATTGTCTGTAGTTAATACAGAGTCTTATGGTCCCGTCTTTCTTTTTCACAAACAAGACTGGAGCACCCTAGGGAGGCAAGCTAGGCCAAATAAAGCTTTTGTCTTGTAGCTCTTCGAGTTGCTTATTGAGTTCTTTCAATTCAACAGGTGCCATTCGATAGGGTGTGATAGACACCGGAGTTGTTCCAGGTTGAACATCAATCCCGAACTCTACTTCTCTGGTTGGAGGGAGACCAGGGAGTTCCTCGGGAAAAACATCATTGAATTTAGATACAATTGGCATACTAGGTAATCCATATTCATGTTCATCTTGTAAGACCATAGCAGTAAAGATTGAGGTCGGTTTTCTATCAATTAGGAGGATTGATTCTTTTCCTAAGCCCCGGAGATAAAGTCTCATATTTTGACAATCGACCCATGCTTCATGTTTGCTTAACCAATCTAATCCTAACACTAGATCGAACTAACAATTTGGTAATACATATAAATCAATAGGAAAGTGTATGTTTCAAATTATAGAACATTCCTTGCAAAGGAAGTTAATGGATGTGATTCCCCCTATTGGGTTCGAAACTACAAGGCTTTGTTTTACAATTTCAGGTTTCAAATTCAACTTTACAATCAAAGATGGCCATACAAATGAATGAGTGGATCCTGAGTCTATTAAAGCATAAACATAAGTCAAATTTAGCTCAACAATACCTGCTATAACATCGGGTGATTCTTCATCCTATTTTCCCCAAATGTGGTAGATTCGAGTAGGAGCCTGAGATTGTTGGTGAGTAGGGGCATTCGAATGGGGTCCCTTGTTCTTCCACTGATTTCCAGATTGAGCCTGTCTAGGTCTCTTGTTTCGAATAGAGGGAGCTGAACTAGCTTCGCTCGGCGTGGTGCTTCTGACATAACTTGCAAGTAGGATATTGAGCAGCGTTACTGGAATTCCCCGTACTATCAACAGAGATGATCGGGGATGAAGGCTTGGTTACCGATTGGGGTCTCGGTATATAGTTGCTTTTTTGAATAGGAGTGTAATTCGAGGAGTGATCTTTGGAGTGTTTAGACTTCTTTGACTGCTAGTGAGGCTTGTCATCATTCCTAGATAGTTTGTCTTTCCAAGAGTTACCACTTTTGTGTTTCTCAGAGGCCTCCATCTTTGACTCGGTTGCAATAGCCCGATTCACCAAATTCTGGAAGTCAGAGATACCTAGGGTAGTGAAAATTGGACTCAGTTCATCATTCAGTCCATCAATGAACATCATACATTTATCAACATTGGTCTTGATATATTCCGACCCGTACTTGCAATACTTGCAAAAGTGACTCACGTACTGTTCAATGGGTCGACCACCTTGCTTGAGATACAAGAAACATATTCGGTGCTCGGCCAGGTATTGTTCACTGATGTATTTCTTCCTAAATTCCTCGAGGAAGAATTTCCAAGTTACCGCTTTAGCAGGAGCAGTCAGTGTAGTGGTTTCCCACCAGCTCAGAGCTTCATCTGCCAACAAGGCTATGGCACATTTGAGTTTGTTTTCATCAGAACAGGGCATTTGTTTAGTCAAGATTCGAGTAGGGGCCTCTAACCAATACTCAACTACTTCAGGATTGGCTTCATCAGTGCCGGTGAAAGTATAGACCCGTTGTTGAGCCAACTTGTCAATCAGACCTCTGTTTGGCACAGCAACAAGAGGAGGAATATGATGGTCTTGTTTTAAAGCAGTTACAAGATGATTGAACATCTCCTTCATGCTCAAGAGACATTCCTACTGCACAGGATTTATAGCAGAAGCTTCTTGTTGAGCAACAACTTGGGCTCGGGTTTGAGCTTGTTGTTATGGAGGATTCTGCTCTATCCTCACACTATCCCCTTCATTTGAGGAGCCTTCAGGACTTTCATTGTCCTGGACAAGTCTTGTTTCAGACATTTCTAGTTCAAGTAAAACAAGAAGAGTTTTGTTTACAAAGATACAAGCTATACAATATAAGTCTCCTAGGTGGCACAAGTATCCTATATGATGCAAGAGAGCCCTGTTTAGTCCTAGAACCGACAAAAAAGCTCCGATTACCAATATATTGTAATACCCCCACCCTAGGCTAGTAGCAAACCGGCTAGGGAGTGTTACCAAGCAAGGACAAGGACAAGACAAGCAAGCAATACAAGCAAGATCAAGGCAAGGCAAGATTTGATAACTCATCCCTATTAGATGAGTTACTTAACTAGCAAGCAACCAAGCATTCATTACTTATCATGCAAGCAAACTCACATTTGATTTCAAGTCATTATAGGCATTCAAATAAGCCATTAAGTTGTTTCCTTTTATACTTACATTGTAGATTACTACTTTCGTGATTCACTTAACTTCATCTAATACCATAATCATTCGAATGACCCTAGTATGCAACATGCTTCCATTTCTTTTCAATGTTCCTTAGTTTGATTCATATAACATTTCATACCTAGATCACTAAACATGATCATGTTAACATACAATTGCATGTAATAAGCCTCCTAACAACTAGAATATTCGGCCTTACCATCCAATTACACAACAACACTTATAACAAGGCATGTTCACACACAAGAGATCATATAATTCCAAGACATTCGAATGGAAGACAAGCAACATGGTTCATCTCATTCTACTTTCAATTCGAGCAAGACATGAAACATTTCATGTAACTTCAACTAGACATGATCATTAATGCACCCAATGGTACATACCATGTGTCCAAGCAAGCTAGCATTGCCATTTCTTACCATTGGAAACCATAAGATAAAATATACATAACATTCATGCTATTCATTCAATCATACACATGTACATTAAGCCAGGCATTCAAATGTTTCAAGGTAAACTAGATCAAACACTTAATCATTCCATTTATAATTCCATATATGCACAGTAAATCCTTTCCATTACATGTAATCTAAGTTCAATACAAGCTTCACATTATCAACCAAGTTCATAACATAGTAAGCCCATACAAGGACAATATATACAAGCTTCAAGAATCCCAAAATTCATGATCAAGATAAACTATATACATTCTTGTGCCACCAATCTTGGAGATATACAAAACAAGTATGAAACCATACTTATGCAATGCTTGTGTCTTTCTTCGAGCTCAAGGTAACAGGCTTCAAGATCAAGCAACACTTGAATCCTTTATCATGTTGGTTGGGAAGAATGAAACAAGAGTGATAAGTACAAGAATGTACTTAGTAAGGTAGTAACTAGTTCTAACCATTTATTATATCAAGTTAAGTGTCAATTAAACAAGAATGATCCTAGCTAAGGATTATAGCATTTGGCTAGTATAGGATACAAGAAACATGGAATCATACTTGATGCTTTCATATCAAGAATCAAGCAAATCATACTTACATAACAAGTAATCAAGTAAGTCATGCTTACATGACAAGTAACATACAATTCATGGCTTTCATGTCAAGTAACCTTCAAATCATGGCTTTCAAGACAAGTAACATGTAATATAGGATTGTTATTTCATTTGTTATCAATTAAACAACCCCCTTGGTACTTAGTTTGTATAGGTAATCGAGTCTTCAACCAACTGTCACCAAAAGATGCACCGTATTGCTGGTCAACCCTCTTACTGTTGCCAAAGACCACATACGTACCCTCCGTTTGTTGCCAAATAGGGGCCTTAGCCCTGGACCGTAGTCCACCCTGACACAAAGAGCTTTAGACTGTAAGGCATGCCCTTCTACCTAGTCCAACTAGCTACCAAGGTTGTTCGATTTAAGCCATTTATACAAGTATTTCAAGTTTAAGATCATGTCAAGCAAGTTCATTTCATACTAGGCCCTTAGGCCAGTTGAGCCATAGCTCACATATCATGTAATTCTCATGTGTTCATTTCATCAAGTGGTATAACATTACAAGCAATTTCTTTAAGCATTTGATCACATGCCACATGACACATACAAGCATCCATGTTACCACTTAATCATGCTTAAACATTCGAATTAAACATGTAATCAAAGATGTGATCAAGTTTCATGCATTACTTTAATCATTCTTCCCTTATAGATCAAGTTCACATTAAGTCAATTAACAATTCAAGAATTTAGACATGCTTCTATAGTTAGGACCTAGTCCTAACTCTCAAGTAAACTACACTCACAATACTCCTAGCTTAGCTAGTTGTGGATCCACACTCCTTTGTTCTTAGCTTTAGGATGTTCCACTCTTTCCTCATCCACCAAGTTCACTCATGGTTCTAACACATTACACAAACACATTCATGTTAAAACAAGATCACATAATCATTCAATCAAGGCAATGTCACTAGTACACATCATATACAAATCTGACAGCATGTTCATAAACATTCTTTACTACACATAACTACACTTGTCTATACTTTAATTCATGTAATAACAGGACAATAACCATTGTCCCAAAACTGTGTATAAAACAGTTTACAAAACTGTCCAGAATTGCCTATACTGCTGCTGTCAGGCAGCTTGTACTCTACTCACTTAATCATGCATAACTTTCATTCTGTACGTCGGAATTTCAATTGGTTTACACCGTTGGAAAGATAACTTAATTGTATTTCTAACCATATAGGCCTTGCATTTTAGTTCTTTTCCAGTTAATACAGTTTTTAACTTAAAGGCAGGGCAATTCGCTACACTGGACAGTTTGCACTGTCCCTAGTGTTTCTTTTCTACAATTCATTCTACAATCCAGAATTCAGTTCTGTTTTCTCCTAATGAATGTAGACATATCAAGTCATTGTCAATAAAATTTTCAGCCTTAAATTCCTTTTATACAATTTATGGTGATTTTTCAAAGTTACTGCCCAGAACAGAGTATTCTGGGCAGATTACACTAGGTTGAGTTTCTTGTTTTATAACTCATTTTAACAAGGTTCTATCATTGTAATTCAATTCATTTTCATGTTCTTACATGTCTAGGTCGGTCTAATTCACCTAGAAACGTGCTTAAAACAGGGCATTATCATGTTAAATTCAATTTGATCTATTTGATCAACATTATACATCCAATTCACCAATTGAGCAGTCCATTACCTAGTTTTAACTAATCCAATTAGGTGCATTCATTTTCCAGCAACTTATTTACTCAAATCAATCCTCAGTTCATCTACCAACATGATCAAAACAGGGCTTTACATTCAATTAGCATTTTTACACATTTTCACCAGCCCCAATTCAAAACTGTTTTCAACCATATACATTGTCTTTATCAAATTGGCTACTAGAATTCACAATTTCAAGTTCTATTAGAAGCTAGCATGATCCTAACATACATAACATTCATCCTAATCAATCTAGGCAACAAGAACATTATCGTTTCAAGATTCAAACATTCTATAACATGTAAAAGTCAACCATTATACCTTCTCCAAGCTAATTTGACCAAGGCTAAATCAAAAAGCATGAATTGAAGGTGTTCTTATGAAGCTTTTTCTCTCCCCTTTTCTCTCTCAATCAATCGGCCATGGAGGATAATTTTGGGAGGAAGATGATGAAATTTTTGTTATTCTTTCCCCTCCTAGCCATGAGTCACCATTCAATAAGGCACATGTTCTCATCAAATGAGAACATGTGTCAAGGCCCTAAGTTTTAATCCCATTTGCATGCAAACTATAGAGTTTTGCATGATCACAATTTCATCCTTCCATTTATGACTTCTAGCTTTAATTTCAATTCAATTTGGTTCTATTTCACTTATTTGATCTTAAGGAAGGCTAATGTTCTTCCTTCTTTAATTAGATTAGCTCATAATTCAATTAGCCAATAGTTTAGAATGTGATAACTTTCCTAGGCCAATTTTAGGGTGTAACACTTCGACTGTGTTACCATTCAATTAGCCAATTTTAGGCTAATGGTTAATTGTCATCCATGAAGACTTCTAAGTGATTCTTGATCATATCCTAGAATATTGACATCATGCAACGTTGAAACATTGCTGAAGTGTTACACTATCGAAATGACATCTTTCTAAAGGTGAATGTCCCATATGGACATGTGAACGTAGTCTTCTCCTGATCTTCTAGAGCAATTGTAACACCCCTTCTCAGCCTGATCGAGAACCAGGTCAGAGAGTGCTACCGGTGAATAGAACAATGATCGGTGCGATAAAATTTCAATAATGCATAACACTTAATCATTGATTATACCTTTCAAACATTACCCAAAATCAATATTAGCTCGATTTATCCTATTTGAAGCAATGAATAATCAATTAGGGCTAATTTCTATCTTTTACAAGTTTTAGGGACTAAATTGTAAATATGATAACTTAGAAGTCCTTTCTTTCAATTTACTATGCAATAATGGAATTCGATACACTAACAATAAGCTTGTAAATTTCTATGTCATTCCGATATCATTTACCCGTTCAATTAGACTATACAATAATCAGTGACCATTTTGAAAACTATTCAAAACTGTGTTTAATGTCTTTTAACAGAATTAACTACCACTGTACCGAAACACCTTGGTGCCATATCGGTACATGTGTACATGAATTTGAGCTCCAAATGAAACTGTCCAAACACGTATCGATACGGTCGAGAACCGTATCGGTACCGCCTGTAAGAGAGAGGACCCACTTCCCAATAATTTAAGAACGTGTATCGGTACATCTTGACCTGTATCGATACAGATTGACTAATGTTGACTTTAACCATGACTCATTTTGATACACCCCAAGACCGTATCGATGCATTTAAATGCACAAACCTTACTACCAAAACCTATATCGATACACTTTGGACATATATCGATACTCTATGGTTAACTCATGCTTTCTCAAGCCAAATATGCAAGGCCGTATCGATACAACTTGACCTATATCGGTACGCCCTACACTTTAATGTCAATTTTTGCATGGTTTTTAGTCCATTTGGCCTAGCAAACAATGTCTAAATGCAATGAAACTTTACCAACAATATTTCAATGCTATAATCTACTTGTATGCCAAATTTTAGGGTTATTCAAATCCATTTACTAGGTTTTCACCTTTTAGTGCCAAATATGCATATTTAGCCTATTTTAGACAATTTCAAAAGGTAATTTAGAGCTATTGTAACTTCCACAAGTCATGCATATTACACATTTATCAAAAGGGTCATAGATGACCAGTTCAACTACTTTGCCACCATTCTAGGAGTTCGTAGAAGCAAAACACGTTACTTGGGCTTGTAGCGACTTATCAACAACGTCGATTATCTGATCTCCAATAGTGAAATCCTTAACCCAAAATGTATGAAATGAAATTCATTAGACATACATTGCTTAGTGAGGTAGTCACAATTAAAACAGTTTATCAATGAAATGCATTCCAAATCATATCTTGACAATAACAATGCAATGAATCAATAGTAGCAATGCAATGATCATGTTCAATAGCAATAACTCCATAATTAAACAATAACCCTTGGATGGATTCAGGGTAGTGGATATGTGAATTCCTACGCCTCGCCAAAACAATAAATGGTCTAGTCCCTCTGCCTCGCCAATATGACCAATATCACAACACATCCTTCCGCTTCGCCAAATCAATATAGGCCGTAGCCCTAGGACTGTAGTCCACCCATACAATGAGCTCATGAATTCTATGGCATGCCAATTGTATCCAATGTCCTTTCGAATCCAAGGTCCGGTGACAATATCAATAATCGATGTTCAATAACAATAGCTATGTTCAATGTTCTTATCAATAATCAATGTTCTGCTGTCCATGTTCAATAGCAATATCAATAACAATGGTAATGTTCAATGATCTCAATGACAATAACAATGGTTGATGCTTCATTTACACTGTTCGATGACAATAACTTTGTCGATATCAATATACAATGACAATAACAATGACGATGACAATAGCAATGACTATTCTCTAAGTCCAATGTTCAATGCTTCAATAATTCAATGGCTATATCAATGGAGAATTCAATGACAATGAGCGATGGCAATGACTATGGCAATATCAATGGTCGATATTTAGTGCAATGACTTACCTTAACTTACCAAAGGGATTCCACTTAAGTGGTTCAATGCAATAATCCTTGACAATAGTGTTAGCCATACTATAATTAATGACGATGAAATTGGGAAGACACCTAGCCTAATCTCGAGAATCTGACTACACTCACCTCGATAATTCGAAGCTCCTACAGCTCTTCAGATAGCAATCTATGAGAAGATGGATGCTCTTTATGAATTTATTGAGCTAGGTAAACAATAGGATCATGTTAGGATCAATATTATGATATCAAAATTAGTATAATGATATCAAAATCAATATTTAAACTCAATATGGACAATGTCTATGAATTATCCATGGATAGCAAAACTTAGCTTGAGATTACTCTTAAATCCTCCATAAATTTCAATGATTGTTTGGGGGATTAAGCTTACCCGATCAATAGCAATGATTCAGTATCGATAAGTGTTGCGCGTAATAAGTGCTCCGCAATTGTGCAAGTGTACACGTCGCAAGTTATAGTATAAAAGATATCATCTCTACAGGGATTGGTGCCACTACAAGAATCTAATCTCTTGCACTGTAAAAAGTAAAAGAAACACAAGTAGAATATTGTAGGAGTTTAACTAACAACTAAACTAGAAAGCAAATAAGTAAAAGAAGATGTAATCAAATGAGTGAAAATAGGCCAGGTTATCGTGAGTTGAGGTATGATAGCCGATTGGATCGTCTTGGTAAAAGAGTACAAGGGAAACTCAGTTGCCGTTGCAACTTGCACAGCGGGGTTGCCTTGGCAACTAATCGATGGTTGCCTGGGCGACTAGCTGGGTAACTACTTGGGCGGCTGGGCAGCAACTTAAAGGTTCGACAGAGCGTTCTTCAATAGTTTCTTCTTATCCCTAAGTCGAAACTCTAGCTATTTGTGCATGCCTTGATAATACATCCCTGCGTGAATCAAGGGTGAACAACAACCAATCTTGCGCTTCTCTTAGCCGTTGAAATCCTTAACTTATTCCTAAGCTAGATTAATCTTTACCATCAATAGATTGATGGTACGTGTTCCTCCAAAATGTACTCTATAGGGTGAAGAATGGCATTACCGGAGTACATTCTGCTACTCCTCTTCAGGGACACATTGGCGTATAACCTGATCTGCACATTGTTTAAACAAAAGAGGCTCATCCCAAAAGTATTGCTTAGCATCATGGCGGAACCGCTTCTTCCCTTGGTGAGTAAGGCCATAAGGTAAAATACCACAAACAAGGAAATTAACTAAATCAGCGTACCAGGGTATTGCCGAGGCATACGTGAACATGGTTGTCGAGGTGTGCGTATCAGTGGTTGCTGCGGCGTGCGTATCAGTGGTTGCCGAGGCGTACGCGTCTGGAGTTACCGAGGCGTGCACGTCAAGAGTTGCTGAAGCATCAAGGGTTGCCGAGGTATGCGCATCCATGGTTACCGATGCGTCAGGGGTTGCCGAGGCGTGCACATCCATGGTTGCCGAGGCAAATAACAGTTACTCATCCGTGAATGTATCGCATAACTCTAAATTTGCGTCCTCCTCCCTATTGCATTCTAAGCGTGATAAGTGATCAGCCACTTGATTTTCTGTTCCTTTCCTGTCCTTAATTTCAATGTCAAACTCTTGTAAAAGCAATATCCAACGAATCAAACGAGGTTTGGCATCCTTTTTAGCAAATAGATACTTAATTGTCGAATGGTCTGTATGAACAATTACCTTTGTACCAATCAAATAGGATCAAAACTTGTCAAATGTGAAAACTACAGCTAGTAACTCTTTCTCCGTTGTTGTGTAATTCACTTGAGCACTATTAAGAGTTTTACTAGCGTAGTATATCACATGAAAGGTCTTACTTGTGCATTGGCCTAGGACTGCTCCTACTGCAAAATCACTTGCATCACACATGAGATCAAAAGGTAGCGTCTAATCTGGTGGAACGACAATGGGTGACGAGGTAAGCTTTTCCTTTAGGGTTTTGAATGCTTGGGTGCAAGAATCATCAAAATTGAAGACTTTATCATGTTCAAGAAAATTGCACAAGGGTTTAGTAATTTTAGAAAAATTATGAATGAACCTCCTGTAAAAACCTGTATGTCCAAGAAAGCTTCGGATTCCTTAAACCGAACTTGGTAGAGGTAATCTCTCGATCACGTCCACCTTGGCTTTGTCTACTTCAATTCCCTTGGATGAAATATTTTGGCCGAACACTATTCCTTCATCTACCATAAAATGGCACTTCTCCCAATTAAGGACTAAATCAGTTTCTTCACATCTTGCCAACACCTTCTCTAAATTGCCTAGACAGTTGTCGAAGTCATTACCAAAAATAGGAAAATCACCCATGAAGATCTCAACGAAGTCTTCGACCATATCTGAAAAGAATGCCGTCATGCATATTTGGAAGGTTGCCAGGGCGTTACACAATCTGAATGGCATCCTATTGATCCGGCAGGAATAGTGATCCGCAATTGTGCAAGTGTACACGTCGTAAGTAAGCCAATCAGCCAAGTCATTACTTGCTTGTAAAATTCTTGGGCATCTTTGTACAATGTTGGCCAATACAAACCGGATTGCAAAACTTTGATCGCGGTACGTGTTCCTCCAAAATGTCCTCTATAGGGTGAACAATGGCATTGCCGGAGTATATTTTGTTGCTCCTCTTCAGGGACACATCAGCGTATAACCTGATCTACACATTGTTTAAACAAAAGAGGCTCGTCCCAAAAGTAATGCTTAGCATCATGGCGGAACTGCTTCTTCCCTTGGTGAGTAAGGCCATAAGGTAAAATACCACAAACAAGAAAATTAACTAAATCCGCGTACCAGGGTATTGCCGAGGCATGTGCTGCTGTGGCGACTGCTTCCAGGATTGCCTCGGCGTTACACTTATTAAAGATCAAGCCGTCAACTCCAAGGGGGAGAGAGGAGAGAAATTTCGACAAAGAGCAAGGGAGATTTCAACAAGGCTTTGGAGAGATTTTGACAAGGCTTCAACCATTCTTCATCTTTTTCTTTCTTGTTCAATTAGGTTTATGCTAGGAATTCTTTGTCTTGTGTTTCTTTGGAATCTAGCCATGAACTAAATCTATTTGGCTAAGGTTATTGTGTCTTGTGGTTGTGAGAAACAATTGGATTTTGTTTAGGTAATAAGAGTTTGCCCTTTCAATTCAAGGTTTACTCATTCTTGGTTCTTATTCTTGTTTGTGAGTGAACTGGGAGAAGATCTCGTAACTTTATCTATTTATCTAATATCGGGAGAGTTAGATTCAATAAACGAATGAGTATGGTCTTTATTCAATCTATTGATGGTGAAGATTAATCCAGCTTAGGAATAAGTTAAGGATTTCAATGGCTAAGAGGAGCGCAAGATTGGTTTTTGTTCACCCTTGATTCACGAGGGATGTATTATCAAGGCATGCACAAATAGATAGAGTTTTAACTTAGGGATAAGAAGAAACCATTGAAGAACGGTCTGCCGAACCTTGAAGTTGCTACCCAGCCGCCCAAGTAGTTGCCCAGCTAGTCGCCCAGGCAACCATCGACTAGTTGCCAAGGCAACCCCACTGTGCAAGTTGCCACGGCAACTGAGTTACCCTTGTACTATTTTACCAAGACGATCCAATCGGCTATCACACCTCAACTCACGATAACCTGGCCTATTTTCTCTCATTTGATTACATCTTCTTTTACTTATTTGCTTTCTAGTTTAGTTGTTAGTTAAACTCATATAATCTTCTACTTGTGTTTCTTTTACTTTTTACAGTGCAAGAGATTAAATTCTTGAAGTGGCACCAATCCCTATGGAGACGATATCTTTTATACTATAACTTGCGACGTGTACACTTGCACAATTGCGGAGCACTTATTACGCGCAACAAGTTTTTTGCGTCGTTGTCGGGGATTGGCAATAGCAACTTTGTTTTTATTTTCTTGCACTTTTTTATTTTTCTTTTTTACGTTTCAAAGGGTTAACAAACTTTGGTTTTACATTGGTATATTTCCAGGGTGAGACCGATTACACCAGAATATCCCTTTGATCCAGAAATCGAGTGAACCTTACAAAGACTCAGACAAAGGTTAAGAGTTGGCTAATCAAGACGGCAATATGAATCAAGATGTTCCAGCAGGAGGAGGAGTGATTCTTGCACGAAACAGAACTATTCGAGACTATCTTGAAGAAGATCTTGAAGGACTTAATCCAGGAGTTGTCACACCTGAAATTGAAGCTGACCACTTTGAGTTGAAACCGGTGATGTTTAATATGATCAACACAATTGGTCAATTTGGCAGCTCAGCAACTGAAGATGCACGACAACATCTTAAATCTTTCCTCAAGATTTGCAATTCATTCAAAACACAAGGAGTCACCCCCGATGTTTTACGACTAAGATTATTCCCCTATTCACTGAGGGATAGTATTCTTGCCGGATCAATAGGATCTTGGACCGATCTTTTTCATGATTTCCTTGCTCGATTTAATCCTACAAATTTGACTGATAAGCTTTAACGAAATTACTTTTTTTCGGTAGGCGGATGATGGATCCATGTACGAGGCTTGGGAGCGATATAGAGAACTTCTACACAAATGCCCCCTACATGGATTCCTAGTGTGGACACAGGTAACAATGTTTTACAACTCTATGAATACACCAACAAGGATGATGTTATATGCCTCGGCAAACGGCATACTCCTAGATAAGTCGCCAAAGGAAGCAATGCAAATTCTAAACAGGCTTGCCAAGAATGACTACCAATTCCCATCTGCTAGAAGATGAGGAGTTCGACACCAAGCCACAATACATGAACTGGGATCATCAGACTCAATTTCGGCACAATTGGCCACTCTAACCAAGATGGTCCAGAACATGCAAAAACCAAACAACACACAGGAGGTCAAGGTAGTGGATTCCTTTTGTGAGTTATGTGGTGGTAACCATGATTCTTCTGAATGTATGCAGAATCCGAAATCCAGCTTTTATGTGGGGAATTACAACCGGAACAATAATGTGATGTCCAATACATACAATCCAGCTTGGATGAAGCACCCGAATTTCTCATGGAGTAATCCCAACAATGCTCTAAACTAGAACAATAAGAATGAACAAGCATCAGGATTCCATCAGAATATGCCACGGAAACAGTTGTCGCAGCAACAACCGACAACATCTAGTTCTTTGGAAAATTCTCTCCATGCTTTTATATTGAAAACTGAATCTTATATGGCTGAGAATAGTAACTTCATAAAAAGAACTGATGCTTTTATTAACAAGACCGAGATGAGATTGCAAAACCAAGAGGCGGCAATCAAATCATTGGAAAATCAAGTCGGACAATTTGCTCAAAACCTGATTACTAGACCACAAGGAGGTTTACCTAGCAATACTGAAGTCGCAAGAGGAACTGGCCATAAGCAATGTAAGGCGATCACCATTAGAAGTGGCCAACAACTTAAAGAGGCTCAAGCTCGCTCATCAAACAAAACTCCACAAAAAGATCAAGACAAACTCAGCGGCAAAGCCTCAGATGCTGAACCAGGAATTGTCGGGGCAACCAGCGATAAGCATGCCTCGACAACCGGCGATAAGGATGCCTCAGCAACCAATGATAGGCACGCCACGGCAACCCCAGTTGACAATGCCTCGGTAACTCATGTTACCTCAGCAATGCCGTCAATCAGGTTCCAGACCAATGAAAGGATCGAAGATATCCAACTTCTACCACCATTCCCACAAAGGTTGAAGTGACAAAAGCAAGAATATCAATTCAAGAAGTTTCTTGATATCCTCAAGCAAGTCCACATCAACTTGCCATTGGTTGAAGCAATTAAACAAATGCCGAACTCTGCCAAGTTTCTTAAAGACATTGTGTCCAAGAGAACAAGGCTAGGAGAGTTTGAAACAATTGCCGCAACTGAGGGATGCATGGCCATGTTGCACAATCGCATGCCACCCAAGTTAAAGGATCCCGGAACTTTCACAATACCCTTTTTCCATTGGAAACCACTATGTCGGGAAAGCATTATGCGACCTTGGAGCAAGCATAAACTTGATGCCTAAATCGGTTTTCCAAAAACTAGGAATCGGGAAGGGAAGACCTACAAAAGTTATGCTACAGCTAGCCGACAGATTCTATGTGCATCCAGAGGGAAAAATCGAAGACATACTGGTAAAAGTTGATAAATTTATTTTTCCAGCTGACTTTATTGTTTTGGATTGTGAAGCATATGAACATGCACCTATCATTCTTGGGAGACCCTTCCTAGCAACAGGGAGAACCTTGATCGATGTTGAAAAGGGAGAACTCACAATGAGGGTGAATGACTAGCAAGTTAAACTAAATGTGTTCCAAACCCTAAGGCATGCCGATGATCTGGAAGAATGCCAACTTCTCCATGCCACGACAGAGATTAACTTTGACGAGGAATTTAGTTGCCTCGGCAACTACATTGCCGATCAAGAGGAACTTGAGGAGTATGAAGAACCGATCGATGAGGAACAACAAGAAGAGGCAAATTGGTTAGTCAATCGACTAGGTACATACTTTGAACCACTGGATTACTCAGGTAAGGAAGGTAAGCTCGAAAAGCCCTCTATTGAACAACCACCGATTCTTGAGTTGAAACAATTGCCAGAGCAACTAAAATATGCTTACTTGGGAACCGATAAAACATTGCCTGTAATTATTTCCTCTAAATTACAGGCTGAGCAGGAAAAGAAGTTGATCAAAATGTTGATGCTACACAAGAAGGAAATAGGGTGGACAATTGTGCATGCACAAGATTTTGTTGGAAGATGATCACAAACCTTCGATTGAGGCCCAGAGGATACTGAATCATGCCATGAAAGGGGTTGTAATGAAAGAAATCATCAAGTGGCTTGACGCCGACATCATATACCCTATCTCTAATTGTACATGGGTAAGTCTGGTAAAATGTGTACCGGAAAAGGAAGGTATAACGGTGGTAAGTAATGAAAATAATAAACTCATTCCAACCAGGATTGTGACCGGTTGGAGGGTTTGTATGGATTATCGAAAGCTAAACAAAGCCACTAGGAAAGACCACTTCCCATTACCCTTTATTGATCAAATGCGTGACCGTCTTGTAGGTAAACCCTTTTATTGTTTTCTTGATGGTTATTCAGGTTACAATCAAATTGCCATAGCACCAGAAGATCAAGAAAAGACAACCTTCACATGCCCATACGGTACTTATGCTTTCTGAAGGATGCCGATCGGATTGTGTAACACCCCGAAAACCTTCTAAAGATGCATGATGGCACTCTTTTCAGATATGGTCAAATACTTCCTTGAGATCTTCATGAATGATTTTTCCGTTTTTGGTAATGACTTTGATAGCTGCCTCGACAATTTAGAGAAGGTGTTGGCAAGATCACCCGATGTGATCGAAGACTAGATGACTTCGACAGCTGCCCGCCTGTCACGCTGGTGACCCGAGTTCGATCCCCGACAACGGCGCAAAAAACTTGTTGCACATAATAAATGCTCCGTAATTGTGCAAGTGTACACGTCGCAAGTTATAGTATAAAAGATATCATCTCTACATGGATTAATGCCACTTCAAGAATCTAATCTCTTGCACTGTAAAAAGTAAAAGAAACACAAGTAGAAGATTGTAGGAGTTTAACTAACAACTAAACTAGAAAGCAAATAAGTAAAAGAAGATGTAATCAAATGAGAGAAAATAGGCCAGGTTATCGTGAGTTGAGGTGTGATAGCCGTTTGGATCATCTTGGTAAAATAGTACAAGGGCAACTCAGTTGCCGTGGCAACTTGCACAGTGGGGTTACCTTGGCAACTAATCGATGGTTGCTTGGGTGACTAGCTAGGCAACTACTTGGGCGGCTGGGCAGCAACTTTAAGGTTCGACGGAGCGTTCTTCAATGGTTTCTTCTTATCCCTAAGTTGAAACTCTAGCTATTTGTGCATGCCTTGATAATACATCCTTGCGTGAATCAAGGGTGAACAACTACCAATCTTGCGCTCCTCTTAGCCGTTGAAATCCTTAACTTATTCCTAAGTCGGATTAATCTTCACCATCAATAGATTGAGTAAAGACCATACTCATTCGTTTCTTGAATCTAACTCTCCCGATATTAGATAAATAGATAAAGTTACGAGATCCTCTCCCAATTCACTCGCAAACAAGAATAAGAACCAAGAATGAGTAAACCTTGAATTGAAAGTGCAAACTCTTATTACCTAAACAAAATCCAATTGTTTCTCACAACCACGAGACACAATAACCTTAGCCAAATAGATTTAGTTCATGGATAGGTTCCAAAGAAACACAAGACAAAGAATTCCTAGCATAAACCTAATTGAACAAGAAAGAAAAAGATGAAGAATGGTTGAAGCCTTGTCGAAATCTCTCCAAAGCCTTGCTGAAATATCCCTTGCTCTTTGTCGAAATTTCTCTCCTCTCTCCCCCTTGGAGTTGACGGCTTGATCCTTAATTTATAGGGCTAGGTCAAAGTCTTTTTTTGAGGAGGAAGTTAAGTTGGAATTAAATATCTTTAAAGAATATAATTCTTTATTATATTTAAATTCTTTCTAGAACTTCTCCTATCTTCTTGGGATTTAATTTCTCTTTAACCTCTTCATGGAAATCAAACTCCTTTGGGATTTAACTTTGCTCCACGCCATCTTGGGCTTATCTAGTCAACAATTTCGACTACCATATCATCTTATCCCTTATCAAAAATTGCTCTGGCAACTAGCTCGGCATCTCCTTCATGCATTGCGCTGGAAACTAGCTCGGCATCTCCTTCACGCATTGCCCTGGAAACTGGTTCCAACCTTGCTTTGGCAAGTGATTCTACACACACACACAAAACACACCAAAGCAGTATCTTTTTCCACAAAATTAAGCAAAATATGAAATCAAGCTTGTCCACCAAGGAAACAATGCAAACATGCATGAATGGCTAATAATGCAACTAATATGAGCCTAAGTTTAGCAATAATATGAATAAAAAAGGTGAATAAAATAGTACTTTTAGACACTTAACACACCCCCAAACTCGAACTATTAATTGTCCTCAAGCAATGAAAACTAATAATTACCCGCCAAGACTTCAATTTTCACAAACTTGATTTCAATTCTCAGAATCGTGGCACAAAGTATGATTGGCTTTTCATTTTTCGGAAAACTTATGAATTACTCGGAATCAAAATATAATGCTTGTGAGTATGTAAGGAGTTATGTGCAAGTTGATTTTTCAGATTCTACACAAACACGAGGTTTTCAAATTACTTCATTGGGTTCTTTTAACATGTTTTAACTAGAGCTGGTTTCGGGCACCTCTAGTGTTTTGTTTTTAGTTTTCTTAAGTTAATTAATTTATTCGACTAGAGCCGGTTTTGAGCACCTCATCGATCAATTTTTAGTACATACTAGAGCCAATTTCGGGCACCTCTAGTGATCAATTTTTAACACATACTAGAGCCAATTTCGGGCACCTCTAGCATTCATCCAATTTTTATTCTAATCCCTCAATTTTTTAACTATCAACCTAAGTTCGCTAGAATTCCTTAAATCAATCAAGCCACACAGTGTTTCATCAAGTTTAGCATAATAGTACGATTCTAAGTGTTTCAATGTTTATCCTGGAATAAAAAGTTCTATCAATTAAGTACATTGGCAAAGTTATCATCGGATATTCATCAAATCTAGGCAATTCTTGTTCCAACTAAAGGCATGGCAAGCAATTTATGTATCCTAAATGCAATACTTAAGATGAATGCAACTAAACATGGTAACTAACTAATAACAATCCCCCCCAAACTCGAGTGAGGCATTGTCCTCAGTGCATACAACAAAGAAAAATAAAAATAAGTCGTTGTGAATGATTAGTTTCCTTTTGGTCGGTTTCTTGATTATTTTGCTTGAACGCGGTGGTTGCTTCATTTTTGTCGATTATGGAATCGATCCCCGTACGGGGTTGTCCTCATTGTCCTCTTCATCAATGTCATTGGCTTTTTGCTTGCGCTTGGAGGATTCAATTGGTGCGGTCTTTGTTGGTGCAATAGAGGACTCGTCTGAATCTGAAAAATCAGACAATGATTCAGTACGAGTTTGTTCAGGCATAGGTGCTTTACCTTTGGCTTTTGCAGTGGTTGTCGGGGCGTCTTTAGCTTTGGTTGTCGCAATATCTTCAGTGTTAGTTGCCATGGCAACTGCTTGGGCAGGCGCAGGTTGCCGTGGCATCATCTGTTGCGGTTGTCATGGCAAGGAATTTGGCAGGAAAGATTGGGAACGGCACGCGATTGTCCGGGTACTTTTCCAGGATGACTTGGGTGATGGCATTGTTGTGATCCTTCATGTACCGCATGAACATTAGTTGCTGGTCTTCAATTTGCCTAACATGGTTCGCCAACGATTGTAAGAGTGCTTCAAGTTATCCCGGGGCTACTGTTCGAGTTGCCCGGGCATCGGTTGCTTGGGCATTAGGAGTTGCCAAGGCGGCAAGAGTTACCGCGGTAATTGAAGGTGTTTGGGATTTTACCGGTGCCTCTCCCATTAGTTTTCAAATTTGTGCTCGATTCCAACCGGACTTTGGTAGGGCCTTTTCATTAGTGGACTCACTTGGGACATGCATCTCCTTCAAAGATTGGAAATTAAGGAAGGGAAGAAAAGAGAACCCTTGTCTTTTGTGCTACATACAAAAATCTCATAACAAATAATTTTTCCAATGTTAATGATGCGATTATGCAAGATAGAATGTATGAGCAGAAGACGAGGTGTATCAACGGTGGTATTGTGTGTTGTGAGCATTAAAGAAGTTTTAACAAACTTATTCCATAATTTTGCCTCAGGTTTAAGCCGAAGATGATTTACCCTGCCCTTGTATTTACCATCGTTCAAATTAGTTCCCGGTAGAGTGAGTTCTTAAAGCACCTTGTCGAGTTGCTTGGGCGTGAGTTGATCAACAAAGGCTTGATGCTCGTCCTTCTCAATATAGAGCCCGTAAACGGTGTTGATGTTTTCGGGGCTTATAAGTATAGCCTTGTCACAAACAAAAACATAAGGATTATTCGTGTTAGGTGAGTGAGCATAGAATTCTCTTACCCATGAGATGTTACCCGGTTCCGATTGATGGCAAAAGATTTGCCACTTTTGATGTGCAATCCTTTTGAAGATGAATGGTTCAAGGGCGAAATCTTGATGAGAGTTAGAGTATTCAAAGCCTTGTTCTTTGCAAATCTTCCAGCTTTCAAACTTGGAGTGAAATCTTTCTTGAACCACCGGTGTAGCAAACTTCTTGTATCTTGGTTCTTTGGAGGAACTTGGATGAACCAAAAATTCGATTTTGGATGCCATGGATGATCTTGGTTGTGAGTTTGGTAAAAACAAAGAAAAGAAAGCAAAAAAACTAAAGAGTTGCAAGATGAAAAATAGGAATAGGTTTCTTGGAAGTTAAGGGTGATGGGTTAAAAGAAAAGATAGGTAGTAAATATGGTGAGTGGGATTAATTTTGGAATAAAGAAAGAAAAAGGGTTTTGATTTAGGGGTAGGTGACGGCTAGGGGGTTTATTTAGGGTAAATTGGAGGCTTAATATAAGCCTTAGATTCAGCCCATTAATTTCCTTGTTGAAGAAGTTTCCTTCTTGAATCAAAATTCCTCTTTATCTTAAACTCTTTTCCTACAATTCAAAAACAAATAAAATAAGGATTAAAATTAAAGATAAACTAATAAAAGAAAATAAATAAATATGTGAAAAGAAATTCTTAAACTTAAAAAGATAAATATGAAAGAAAGATGTAGTTTTAATCTTAAAGAAAATAAATAAATCTATCCTAAAAAGAACAAATAACTGAAATTAAATAATAAAAAATAGTTCGAAAAGAAAAAAATAAAAATAAAAAGAAAAAGAAAATATTGAAAGGAGAGCATGCACATGCATCTCCTAAAGTGACCACTTCTTTGTTACGTTCCACATGGGCACCGTTGTAGTGCTTCAATCTTTGTCCGTTAACTTTGAATTCATGTTCGTCAGTGATGGACTTGATTATTACGACACCATGGGAGAATGGTTTGACAACTTCAAATGGTCCCGACCATCTTGATTTCAGTTTTCCTGGGAAAATTTTTAGCCGAGAATTGAATAAGAGAACTAGTTGCCCTAGCATGAATTGCCGCGATAATAGTTTCTTGTCATGCCATTGCTTTGTTTTCTCCTTGTAGATTCGTGCATTGTTATAGGCGAGTGCACAAAATTCTTCTATCTCGTTGAGGTCCAACAAACGCTTTTTTCTGGCACTTTCCCAATCCATATTCACTATCTTGATTGCCCAATACGCCTTGTGTTCGATTTCCATCGGTAGATGGCATGTTTGCCATAGACAAGTCGGAAGGGGGACATACCTAAGGGTGTTTTGAATGCAGTACGATATGCCCAAAGTGCGTCATCTAGTCTTACTGACCAATCTTTCCTAGAGGGATTTACAACTTTCTTGAGTATACCCTTCAATTCTCGGTTGGAAATTTCTGGATGCCCATTGGTTTGTGGGTGATATGCCATAGCAATCTTGTGTGATACGCCGAAGCGTTGCAATATCTTGGAAATAAGTTTGTTGTCAAAATGCTTGCCTTCATCACTGATAATTGCTCTCTGCATCCCAAACCGTTTAAAAATGTTTTTCTGCAAGAATCGTTGCACGGTCTTGGAATCGTTGTTGGAAATTGCAGCTGCCTCAACCCATTTAGACACGTAGTCGATGATAAGTAGAATGTAGAGGTTGCTGAATGAAGATGGGAAAGGTCCCATAAAATCAATCCCCCATACATCAAACAATTCCACCTCGATGATGTTTTGGAGTGGCATCTCATGTCGCCTAGAGATATTGCCCGTCCTTTGGCAACGATCACATTGCTTGTAAAATTCTTGGGCATCTTTGTACAGTGTTGGCCAATACAAACCGGATTGTAAAACTTTGGCCGCGGTACGTGTTCCTCCAAAATGTCCTCCATAGGGTGAAGAATGGCATTGTCGGAGTACATTCTGCTGCTCCTCTTCAGGGACACATCGGCGTATAACCTGATCTGCATATTGTTTAAACAAAAGAGGATCGTCCCAAAAATAATGCTTAGCATCATGGCAGAACCGCTTCTTCCCTTGGTGAGTAAGGCCATAAGGTAAAATACCACAAACAAGGAAATTAACTAAATCTGCGTACTAGGGTATTGCCGAGGCATGTGCTGCTATGGCGACTGCTTCCAAGATTGCTGAGGCGTGTGCGTCTATCAGTGGTTGCCACGGCGTGCGTATCAGTGGTTGTCGAGGCGTACGTGTCTGGAGTTGCCGAGGCGTGTGCATCAAGAGTTGCTGAAGCGTCGAGGGCTGCCGAGGCATACGCATCCATGGTTGTCGAGGCGTCAGGGGTTGCCGAGGCGTGCGCATCCATGGTTGCTGAGGCAACTAATAGTTGCTCATCCGGGAATGCATCACATATATCTAAATTCGTATCCTCCTCCCTATTGCGTTCTAAGCATGATAATTGATCGGCCACTTGATTTTCTGTTCCTTTCCCGTCCTTAATTTCAATGTCAAACTCTTGTAAAAGCAATATGCAACGAATCAAACGAGGTTTGGCATCCTTTTTAGCAAATAAATACTTAATTGCTGAATGGTCCGTATGAACAATTACCTGTGTACCAATCAAATAAGATCGGAACTTGTCAAATGCGAAAACTACGTTAGTAACTCTTTCTCCGTTGTTGTGTAATTCACTTGAGCACTATTAAGAGTTTTACTAGCGTAGTATATCACATGAAAGGTCTTACCTGTGTGTTGGCCTAGGACTGCTCTTACCGCGAAATCACTTGCATCACACATGAGCTCAAAAGGTAACGTCCAATCTGGTGGAACGATAATGGGTGTCGAGGCAAGCTTTTCCTTTAGGGTTTCGAATGCTTGGGTGCAAGAATCATCAAAATTGAAGACTTTATCCTGTTCAAGCAAATTGCACAAGGGTTTAGTAATTTTAGAAAAATTATGAATGAAACTCCTGTAAAAACTTGCGTGTCCAAGAAAGCTTCAGATTCCTTTAACCGAACTTGGTGGGGTAATCTCTCGATCATGTCCACCTTGGCTTTGTCTACTTCAATTCCCTTGGATGAAATCTTGTGGCTGAGCACTATTCCTTCATCTACCATAAAATGGAACTTCTCCCAATTAAGGACTAAATCGGTTTCTTCACATCTTGCCAACACCTTCTCTAAATTGTCGAGGCAGCTATCGAAGTCATTACCAAAAATGGAAAAATCATCCATGAAGGTCTCAAGGAAGTCTTCGACCATATCTGAAAAGAGTGCCATCATGCATCTTTGGAAGGCTGTCGGGGCATTACACAATCCGAACAGCATCCTTCGGAAAGCATAAGTACCGTATGGGCATGTGAAGGTTGTCTTTTCTTGATCTTCTGGTGCTATGGCAATTTGATTGTAACCTGAATAACCATCAAGAAAATAATAAAAGGGTTTACCTGCAAGACGGTCAAGCATTTGATCAATAAAGGGTAATGGGAAGTAGTCTTTCCTAGTGGCTTTGTTTAGCTTTCGATTATCCATACAAACCCTCCAACCGGTCACAGTCCTGGTTGGGATAAGTTTATTGTTTTCATTACTTACCACCGTTATACCTCCCTTTTTCGGTACACATTATACCGGACTTACCCATGTACTATCAGAGATAGGGCATATGATGCCGGCGTCAAACCACTTGATGATTTCTTTCATTACAACCCTTTCATGGCATGATTCAGTCTCCTCTGGGCCTCAATCGAAGGTTTGTGATCATCTTCCAACAAAATCTTGTGCATACACACTGCCGGGCTAATTCCCTTCAAGTCGGTAATTGTCCACCCTATTACTCAGGCTAATTCCCTTCAAGTCGGCTAATTCCAACATTTTGATCAGCTTCTTTTCTTGCTCAGGCTATAACTTAGAGGAAATAATTACAGGCAATGTTTTATCGGTTCCCAAGTAAGCAAATTTTAGTTGCTCTAGCAACTGTTTCAACTCAAGAATCGGTGGTTGTTCAATAGAGGGTTTTTCGAGCTTACCTTCCTTATCTGAGTAATCCAGTGGTTCAAAGTATGTACATGGTCGATTGACTAACCAATTTGCCTCTTCTTGTTGTTCCTCATCGATCAGTTCTTCATACTCCTCAGGTTCCTCTTGATCAGCAATGTATTTGCCGAGGCAACTAAATTCCTCGTCGAAGTTAAACTCTGTCGTGGCATGAAGAAGTTGGCATTCTTCTGGATCATCGGCATGCCTTAGGGTTTGGAACACATTTAGTTTAACTTGATGGTCATTCACCCTCATTATGAGTTCTCCCTTTTCAACATCGATCAAGGTTCTCCCTGTTGCTAGGAAGGGTCTCTCGAGAATGATAGGTGCATGTTCATCTGCTTCACAATCCAAAACAATAAAGTCAGCGGGAAAAATAAATTTATCAACTTTTACCAGTATGTCTTCGATTTTCCCTCTGGATGCACATAGGATCTGTCGGCTAGCTATAGCATAACTGTTGTAGGTCTTGCCTTCCCGATTCCTAGCTTTTGGAAAACCGATTTAGGCATCAAGTTTATGCTTGCTCCAAGGTCACATAATGTTTTCCCGACATAGTGGTTTCCAAAGGAACAGGGTATTGTGAAACTTCTAGGATCCTTCAACTTGGGTGGCATGCGATTGTGCAACATGGCCATGCATCCCTATGTTGTGGCAACTATTTCAAACTCTCCTAGCGTTGTTCTCTTGGACACAATGTCTTTAAGAAACTTGGCATAGTTCAGCATTTGTTCAGTTGCTTCAACCAATGGCAAGTTGATGTGGACTTGCTTGAGGATATCAAGAAACCTCTTGAATTGATATTCTTGCTTTTGTCGCTTCAACCTTTGTGGGAATGGTGGTGGAAGTCGGATATCTTCGATCCTTTCATTGGTCTGTAACCTGATTGATTGCATTGCTGAGGTAACTAGAGTTGCCGAGGCATTGTCAACTAGGGTTGTCGTGGCGTGCCTATCGTTGGTTGCCGAGCCATCCTTATCGCCAGTTGCCAAGGCATTCTTATCGCTGGTTGCCGCGGCAATTCCTGGTTCAGCATTTGAGGCTTTGCCACTGAGTTGGTCTTGATCTTTTTATGGAGTTTTGTTTGATGGACGAGCTTGAGCCTCTTTAAGTTGTTGGCCACTTCTAGTGGTGATCGCCTTACATTTCTCATGGCCAGTTCCTCTTGCGACTTCATTATCGCTAGGTAAACCTCATTGCGGTCTAGTATTCAGGTTTTGAGCAAATTGTCCGACTTGATTTTCCAATGATTTGATTGTCACCTCTTGGTTTTGCAATCTCATCTCGATCCTGTTAATAAAAGCATCAGTTCTCTTTATGAAGTTACTATTCTCAGCCATATAAGATTCAGTTTTCAACATAAAAGCATTGAGAGAATTTTCCAAAGAACTAGATGTTGTCGGTTGTTGCTGCGGCAACTGTTGCCATGGCATATTGTTGTTCCAGTTGTAATTCCCCAAATAAAAGCTGGATTCCAGATTCTGCATACATTCAGAAGAATCATGGTTACCACCATATAACTCACAAAAGAAATTCATTACCTTGACCTCCTGTGTGTTGTTTAGTTTTTGCATGTTCTGGACCATCTTGGTTAGAGTGGCCAATTGTGCCGAAATTGAGTCTGATGATCCCAGTTCATGTATTGTGGCTTGGCGTCTAACTCCTCCTCTTCTAGCAGATGGGAATTGATAATCATTCTTGGCAAGCCTATTTAGAATTTGCATTTCTTCCTCCGGCGACTTATCTAGGAGTATGTCCTTTGTCGAGGCATCTAGCATCATCCTTGTTGGTGTATTCACATCGTTGTAAAACATTGTTACCTGTGTCCACACTGGGAATCCGTGTAGGGGCCATTTGTGTAGAAGTTCTCTATATCGCTCCCAAGCCTCGTACATGGATTCATCATCTACCTGCCAAGAAGAAGTAATTTCGTTACGAAGCTTATCAGTCAAATTTGTAGGATTAAATCGAGCAAGGAAATCACGACAAAGATCGGTCCAAGATCCTATTGATCCGGCAGGAATACTATTCAACCATGTTTTTGCCCTATCCCTCAGTGAATAGGGGAATAATCTTAGTCATAAAACATCGGGGGTGACTCCTTGTATTTTGAATAAATTGCAAATCTCGAGGAAATATTTAAGATGTTTTCGTGCATCTTCAGTTGCTAAGCTGCCAAATTGACCAATTGTGTTGATCATATTAAACATCACCAGTTTCAACTCGAAGTGGTCGGCTTCAATTTTAGGTGTGACAACTCCTGGATTAAGCCCTTCAAGATTTTCTTCAAGATAGTCTCAAATAGTTCTGTTTCATGCAAGAATCACTCCTCCTCCTACTAGAACATCTTGATTCATATTGCCGTCTTGATTAGGCATTGCTACTCTTAACCTTCGTCTGAGTCTTTGCAAGGTTCGTTCAATTTCTGGATCAAAGGGATATTCTGGTGTAATCGGTCTCGCCCTGGTCATATACCAATGCAAAACTAAAGTTTGTTAACCCTTTGAATCTTAAACAAGAAAAATAAAAAAGTGCAAGAAAATAAAAACAAAGTTGCTATTGCCAATCCCCGGCAATGGCGCCAAAAACTTGTTGCGTGTAATAAGTGCTCCGCAATTGTGCAAGTGTACACGTCGCAAGTTATAGTATAAAAGATATTGTCTCTACAGGGATTGGTGCCACTTCAAGAATCTAATCTATTGCACTGTAAAAAGTAAAAGAAACACAAGTAAAAGATTGTAGGAGTTTAACTAACAACTAAACTAGAAAGTAAATAAGTAAAAGAAGATGTAATCAAATGAGAGAAAATAGGCCAGGTTATCGTGAGTTGAGGTGTGATAGCCGATTGGATCGTCTTGGTAAAAGAGTACAAGGGCAACTCAGTTGCCGTGGCAACTTGCACAGTGGGGTTGCCTTGGCAACTAATCGATGGTTGCCTGGGCGACTAGCTGGGCAACTACTTGGGCGGCTGGGCAGTAACTTCAAGGTTCGACAGATCATTCTTCATTGGTTTCTTCTTATCCCTAAGTCGAAACTCTAGCTATTTGTGCATGCCTTGATAATACATCCCTGCGTGAATCAAGGGTGAACAACAACCAATCTTGCACTTCTCTTAGCCGTTGAAATCCTTAACTTATTCCTAAGACAGATTAATCTTCACCATCAATAGATTGAATAAAGACCATACTCATTCGTTTCTTGAATCTAACTCTCCCGATATTAGATAAATAGATGAAGTTACGAGATCATCTCCCAATTCACTCGCAAACAAAAATAAGAACCAAGAATGAGTAAACCTTGAATTGAAAGTGCAAACTCTTATTACCTAAACAAAATCCAATTGTTTCTCACAACCACAAGACATAATAACCTTAGCCAAATAGATTTAGTTCATGGCTAGGTTCCAAAGAAACACAAGACAAAGAATTCCTAGCATAAACCTAATTGAACAAGAAAGAAAAAGATGAAGAATGGTTGAAGCCTTGTCGAAGTCTCTCCAAAGCCTTATCGAAATCTCCCTTTCTCTTTGTCGAAATTTCTCTCCTCTCTCCCCCTTGGAGTTGACGGCTTGATCCTTAATTTATAGGGCTAGGTCAAAGTCTCTTTTTGAGGAGGAAGTTAAGTTGGAATTAAATATCTTTAAAGAATATAATTCTTTATTATATTTAAATTCCTTCTAGAACTTCTCCTATCTTCTTGGGATTTAATTTCTCTTTAACCTCTTCATGGAAATCAAACTCCTTTGGGATTTAACTTTGCTCCACGTCATCTTGGGCTTATCTAGTCAACAATTTCGACTACCATATCATCTTATCCCTTATCGAAAATTGCCCTAGCAACTAGCCCGGCATCTCCTTCATGCATTGCCCTGGCAACTGGTTCCAGCCTTGCTTTGGCAAGTGATTCTGCACACACACACAAAACACACCAAAGCAGTATCTTTTTCCACAAAATTAAGCAAAATATGAAATCAAGCTTGTCCACCAAGGAAACAATGCAAACATGTATGAATGGCTAATAATGCAACTAATATGAGCCTAAGTCTAGCAATAATATGAATAAAAAGGGTGAATAAAATAGTACTTTTAGACACTTAACAATAAGCTGGTGAAATCTCAAGCTTTCCTAACCTCAAAAATGGTGGTTCTTGCTTGGAGGAAGATGAAGATGAAATTAAGGTACGTGCTTAGTTTGGCAATCGGATGAAGCTAAATGGCTATTTGTCCTTTCTTTTAGCCCTCTCAATGACAAGGCTTTCCTTTATATGAAGGAATTGCTCCTAATCATACCACGTGTGGATGATTATAATTGAGGAGAGGATAATCGCAAGGTTAGTCCCTCAACTCTTAATTCTTTATGCTTGTACCCCCAAACATTCAATTTCTATAATTTAGCCACTAAACGATTTTTCAATACTTTTAATAAGGTCCTTAAACAATAATTTGACTCAATTGGAGTCCAATATTGATACAATTCACCTTGCGATCAAAGTCAATACAATATCTGAATAATTTTGATGTAGGGTTTCTGGTCGCCATAACCCAATTCTGACTATGCTAGATTTCAAGGTGTTACAGCAATGGAAATTTGATTATAGCCCAAGTAGCTTCCAAGAAGTAATAAAATACCTTCCCTGCCAATCATTCCAACATTTGAGCGACATAGAGCTTTAGGAAATGATCCTTCAAGGTGGCATTATTTAGCTTCCTGCAGTCTATGCATACCTCCAGCCAATCATTCCAACATTCGTTGTTCTGAACCACAATCATTCCACCCTTTTTTCTGCATACGCTGCACTGAGCTGACCCTGGAACTATCATAAATGCGATAGATTATCTTGATGCCCATCCATTTTATGACTTATTTCTTTACTACTTTTTCATGTTGGGATTTAGTCTTCTATAGGCCTCGATTGTTTTGCCATGGGTGTTCTCCAAAATGATTTTATGCATGCAAATTGTTGGGCTTATACTTTAGATGACAGCTATGGTCCACCCTAGAGCTTGCTTGTAATTGTCCAATGTCTCCAACAATCTTTTCTCCTGGTCCGTAGTCAAATCAACAGTAATTATTACTACAAATTGGACTCGTCTCCCAGGTAAGCATATTTGAGGTAACTTGGTAATGGTTTCAGTTCCAAGTTTAGTGGCTATTCAATAGATGGTTTGGGTGACTTTATTTCTCTGTCATCCAACTCAAGTGATTCATGTCTCATATAATAACTCATGACTTTATTCAACGTGGTTGGTTATTTAGATTCTTCACTCACCATATCTTCATCATCTTATCCATGGCATCAACTTCTGTTCCTTGGCAGATCTGTGCTATGTTCACGTTAAAAATTGACTCTATTAGCTTAACAGCTTGACATTCCTCAGGTCCATCTGCACACTTAAAAGCTTGAAATACGTTAAATGTAACTTGATGGTCATTCATACGCATAGTAAGCTCACCTTTTTAACATCAATTAATGCCTTACCCATGGCAAGAAATGATCTTCCTAATATTATTGGGACATCAATATCATCCCCATATTCTAAACTAATAAAATCAGCAGGGAATATGAATTTATCTACCTTTACCAACACGTCCTCAATCTTATTGTTGCGCGTCTTGAGTGCTACGCAAATGGTGCAAATATACATGTCGCAAGTAATAAAGTGATATGATAAGTATCGAGTATCATCTCCACATGGATTGGTTTGGGCCACTTTGCTTTAGTTATCGCACTGTAAAAGTAAAAACACAATTGATAATTGTAGGAGTTCTAACTAACGAATAAAATAAAAGAGCAATGAAATAAAATAAAGATGTAATCAAATGAGAGAGAGAGTAGGCCGGGTTATCATGAGTTGAGGTGTGATAGTTGGAAGGATCGTCTCGGTAGATGAGTGCAGCGGCAACTTGCATAGTTGGATTGCCTGGGAAACTAGTAGAATGGTTGCTTGGGCAACTGACTCGGCAACTATTTGGGCGACTGGGCAGCAAACTTCAAGGTTCGGCAGAGCGTTCTTCAATGGTTTCTTATTATCCCTAAGTCGAAACTCTAGCTAATTGTGCATGCCTTGATAATACATCCCTGCGTGAATCAAGGGTGGACAAAAACCGATCTTGCGCTGCTCTTAGCCGTTGAAATCCTAAACTTATTCCTAAGCCGGATTATTCTTCACCATCGATTGATTGAATAAAGACCATACTCATTTGTTTCTTGAATCTAACTCTCCCAAGATTAGATAAATAGATAAAGTTACGAGATCCTCTCCCAATTCACTCGCAAACAAGAATAAAAACCAAGAATGAGCAAACCTTGAATTAAAAGTGCAAACTCAATTACTCAAATAAAATCCAATCGTTCTCACAACCACAAACCCAAAATAACCCAAGCCAATTTACATCAATTCATGGCCGGGTTTCGAAATATATACAAAAAATAATCCCCAAATATGAATCGAATGGAAGCAAAGAAGAAGAAGAAATCGATCAGCCCTCTTGAATTCTCTCCTCAATCGAACTTCCTCAAGGTTGGCGGCTAGGCATGTATTTATAGGAGATGGTTAGGTCAAAGTCTTTCTTGTGGAGGAAGTTAAGTTGGAATTAAATACAATATAATAAAAGAAATAAATCTCTTTTATTTTATTATTTTATTCCTCCTAAAACTCCTCATTAAACTCTTGGAATTTAATCTCCTTTAGGATTTATCTTTGCTCCACGTCATATTGGATTTATCCAATCATCAATCGTTTGCCACATCAGCATATCCTTCCTGCATTACTCTGGCAACTGGTTCGGCATATCCTTTATGCATTGCTCTGGCAACTGGTTCTGGACTTGCTTTGGCAATTAGTTCCTGCACACAAAAGCACACCAAAGCAGTACCTTTTTCCTCAAAAATCACCAAGTTATGTAATCAAGCTTAACGGTGGAAAGAAACATGAATTAATGCATGAATGACTAATTATGCAACTAATATGAGCCTAAGTCTAACAATAATATGAGTAAAAAAGGTAATAAAAATAGTACTTTTGAACACTTAACACACCCCCAAACTCAAACTATTGCTTGTCCTCAAGCAATGCAAAACTAAAAATTATCTGCCAAGACTTTAATCATCAAAGACATGCTTCAAACTTGAATTCAAACCTCAGAACCGTGGCACAAAGTATGATCATCTTTTAACTTTTCGGATAGCACAAAAATTACCTAGAACCAAACTATAATGCTCGTGACAAGTGTGTGCGTAGTTGCATGCAAGTTGATTTTTAAGATTCTATGTGAACAATATGTTTTTAACAATTTAATTACCGGGGTATTTATTTTTGTTTTCACTAGAGCCAATTTTGGGCACCTCTAGCGATTCAACAATTTCTTATTTTATTTTAGTTGACTAGAGCCAATTGCGGGCACCTCTAGCGATTCTTTAATGTGCATTAACTACTAGAGCCAGTTTTGGGCACCTCTAGCAAGAAATTAACTTTTAATTTTCAATTTTTAAATTTACCCAAATTTTAAGCAACCTAAGTTCACTAAGTCTCTTTCAATCAACAAGCCACAACCGTGTAAAAAAATCAGTATCATAGTAAAATTATAAGTTCTTTTCATGTAATCCTAAAATTAAAGGATCTTTCAATTAAGTGCAGTGGCAAAAATTCATCATTGGATATTCAACAAGTCTTAAGCAATTAAATGCAATCAAAGGCATGGCAAGTAACATGTGTAACCTATATGGGATTTTTGGCATATGGATTGCAGACCCCGTTATAGCTGGTGTTTGCGGAAACTTCTCAAGATGAGGGATGTAGCTTATCCTATCCTTACTGTTGGGAACCCCAGACTTACAATAAAGGAAGTTTAGTCTGACATAAGGGAGGCGAAAGATAGAGTTACATGGCATAAAATGGTATGGTTCTCCTTACATGTTCCAAAGCATGCTTTTATTGTTTGGATAACTGTCCTGAATAGGCTGCCTACAAAGGATAGATTGATTAAAATGGGAATGTTTGTTGATGACTTATGTGAAAATTGCAGAGTTGGATTGGAGTCTAGGTTCCATTTATTCTTTGAATGCTCGTTTTCAAGAAAAGTTTGGGGAGAGATTCTCCGACTTTGTGGACTGACTCGAGCAGTGATGAGTTCGGATGAAGAGCTAAATTGGGCTATTAGAATGTTGAAGGGAAAATCTCTCATTGTGTATATCTTAAAATTGGCTTGGCAAGCTCATATATACTTTGTGTGGGAGGAAAGGAATCGAAGGCACTTTTGTGGAATTAGTAGGAATTGTATAGATTTGTTGAAATGTATAAAGAATATTGTTTGTACTCACTTGAAAGGTAGGAATATTCATATGGAAAATGTAAATAGGCAGCTGTGTGAGGATTGGGGTCTCGTTTGTTGACTCTCAAGTGCTTGGATTCTTAAGTTCTTTGTAGCAACTTTTGTTACTTCTTGGATATGGAATAAAAGATTTGCTTATCTAAAAAATAAGATGAATGTAACTAAACATGAAACTAACTAGAAACCAACACCCCCCAAACTCGAGAAAAACATTGACCTCAATGCATGTAAAACTAAAACAAAATTTAAAAGAAACTAAATGAAATGAGTTAGTCAGAGAGGTCGTCACATCAAGTGATAAGTTTCCTTCGTGTCGTTTGCTTGATTCATTTTTCGGTCGGTGGTTGAATGCTTGTGGTTGGTACCACGTGAATAGCATTGCTTTGATTTGATCCATGTTTGCCGAGGTAGGTTCACTTGCCTGGGCATCAATAGTTGCCAAAGCCATTGTTTTTGCCTGGGCATTGCCAGTTTCTGTTGCCGTGGCAAGTACTCGGCAAGGAATTTCCTTAGCATGGTAGTTGTGAGTCTTGTTGTGGAAAAGAAAAGAAAACAAAGAAAACCTGGAAACTAAAGATAATGAAGACAAATAAAATATCTCCTAGAAATTCCAAAAATAAATAAAGAAAAGAATGAAAATAAAATAAAAAAAAAATTAAAAATTCTTAGAAAGAGCATTTTTCATGCATCTTCTAATGTTACTACATATCTGAGAAAACTTGAGGAGGGTAGTTTCTGATACTTTTATAGTCCATCCACACCCTCCATCGAGTGACAATATTACCCAAAAAGAATTGGGCCAATGTGCTCGCAGCTACTCCCCTTTGTGTTACCATGGTGGATGTGTCTTTCTTTCGTGTTCCCTTGTAGTCCATGCATGCCCTCCACCTTGCTATTGTTCCTGAAGGAACAAATATATTAATAGGAAAAATTATATACATTCCAAACCATTCAATTACCTTATTCTTGTCGACTTCTATCATCGTTGGATGTAGCCTTTGTTGTCGTGGCAATTGCTGCTCAAGCCAATTGCCGTGGCAATCAGTCGCCAAAATTTGCTGTAAGTCAAGGGAAAAACCAATTTTTTGAAAAGCTTCATGAGTCCAAACACGTTTTCTTTTGGCCTCTCAAACATCTCCATCAGTAGAGATTTCGATGGCTTCAAATCTACCAACATCGGTTTCTCAAGATATACCTGCAATGGACGACGTGAGTTTTTAAAGAATTCAAAAGGTTCAACCATTACCTGCTCATATTCCATTGGCAAAGTATTGTCACCTCGTTGATCTTGCATGTGGTCGTGCAATTACCGTGGCAACTGTAGATGAGAGCAATCTACAGATTCCTGCTTCAACATCAACGTTGTAACCTTCTGGGCATCAGGTTCCTCATAATTTGATGTAGTATTACTCTTCTCGGCCTCTCTGAATGTTGTCGTGGCATTGCTTTGTTCAGGCCCCTTTATCATTGTCGTGGCAATTTGTTATTGAGGTTCATCAAGTGTTGGGCAGTCTTTCTCATTGGCATCCTCTTGACTTGGAGGTTCTAGTTGTTCCCCACACATCAGGGACCTCTCTTCGCATTTCTCCCTATCCCCTTGCCTTGGGACGTCAGTATCCCCAGGAATGGATTATTGGTGCATGTTATCCAAGGCATATGTGGATCTCCTCAATTGATCTTCTGAATCCCCCAAGGTTGCATCCTACTGAGCTATCCTCACATCTATTTTCTTTGATAGCTCTCGAATGTTCTTGATCCGTCAAGTTTAGCCAAGGAAGCTAGCAACTTTTCCTCCAAGGAATTGGAATGTTCTTGAAAAGGACTACATTACCATGGCATATCTGTTGCTGTGACACTAGGCTGCTGATAAGGACTACATTGCTGAGGCATGTCTATTACTGCAGCAAAATTGCTATGGTAAAAAAAAATTGAGCTTTTTGATCATACCATGAAGGATTTTGCTGCTGGTTCCATCTATGGTTCTCCATGTAGTCATATGCACCGAAAATGTGAGGGCAATTTTCAAACACATTATGTTCTCCACAACAAGTGCACGAGTTTTCCACGGTATATGCTTTTCTCGTTTGGTATAGGTAATCATCGAAGGGTGCAAGAAACTCTTGATTGGATTGATTCCTATCTTCCTATATAAACTCTAGAATAGATTGGCTTTTATTTCCTGACATGTTGATGTCCCTTAACTTGTAGCGCACCTGATTTTTTTTGATAAAACAAACCAAAAAGAAAAGTCAGTAAAACTAAGAAAAAATGCAATAACAAAAACAACTAACACCAATTGCCAATCCCCGGCAACGGGGCGCCAAAAACTTGTTGCGTGTATTGAGTACTACGCAAACGGTGCAAGTATACACGTCGCAAGTAATAAAGTGATATGATAAGTATCGAGTATCATCTCCACAAGGATTGGTTTGGGCCACTTTTCTTTAGTTATCATACTATAAAAGTAAAAACACAATTGATAATTGTAGGAGTTCTAACTAACGAATAAAATAAAAGAGCAATTAAATAAAATAAATATGTAATCAAATAAGAGAGGGAGAGAGAGTAGGCCAGGTTATCATGAGTTGAGGTGTGATAGTTGGAAGGATTGTCTCGGTAGATGAGTGCAGCGGCAACTCAGTTACCGTGGTAACTTGCACAGTTTGATTGCCTTGGAAACTAGTAGAACGGTAGCCTGGGCAACTGTTTGGGCGACTGGGCAACAAACTTCAAGGTTCGGTAGAGTATTCTTCAATGGTTTCTTCTTATCCCTAAGTCGAAACTCTAGCTAATTGTGCATGCCTTGATAATACATCCCTGCGTGAATCAAGGGTGGACAACAACCAATCTTGCGCTCCTCTTAGCTGTTGAAATCCTAAACTTATTCCTAAGCTGGATTAGTATTCACCATCGATTGATTGAATAAAGACCATAATCATTCGTTTCTTGAATCTAACTCTCCCGAAATTAGATAAATAGATAAAGTTACGAGATCCTCTCCCAATTCACTCGTAAACAAGAATAAAAACCAAGAATGAGCAAACCTTGAATTAAAAGTGTAAACTCAATTACTTAAACAAAATCCAATCGTTCTCACAACCACAAACCCAAAATAACCCAAGCCAATTCACATCAATTCATGGCCGGGTTTCAAAAGATATACAAAGAATAATCCGCAAACATGAATCGAATGGAAGAAAAGATGATGAAGAAGAAATCGATCAGCCCTCTTGAATTCTCTCCTCAATCGAACTTCCTTAAGGTTGGCGGCTAGGCTTGTATTTATAGGAGATGGTTAGGTCAAAGTCTTTCTTGAGGAGGAAGTTAAGTTGGAATTAAATACAATATAATAAAAGAAATAAATCTCATTTATTTTTATTATTTTATTCCTCCTAAAACTCCTCATTAAACTCTTGAAATTTAATCTCCTTTAGGATCTATCTTTGCTCCACGTCATATTGGATTTATCCAGTCATCAATCGGCTGCCATATCAGCTTATCCCTTATTGTCGACAATTGCCCTAGCAACTGGTTTGGCATATCCTTCCTACATTGCTCTGGCAACTGGTTCGGCATATCCTTCATGCATTGCTCTGGCAACTGGTTCCGGCCTTGCTTGGGCAATTAGTTCCTGCGCACAAAAGCACACCAAAGTAGTATCTTTTTCCACAAAAATCACCAAGTTATGTAATCAAGCTTAACGGTGGAAAGAAACATGAATTAATACATGAATGACTAATTATGCAACTAATATGAGCCTAAGTCTAACAATAATATGAGTAAAAAGGGTAATAAAAATAGTACTTTTGAAGACTTTACACTTACCCTTGGGACGTGCATAAGATCGATCTGTCAGTTGAAGTGTTATTATGGTGGGCCTTTCTTCTCCAAAACCAAGTTTCTTGAAAATTGAAATTGGCATTAAATTTATGTTGCCTCCCAGATCACAAAGTGTTTTACCCATGAATTTATTGCCAATCATGTAGGGAATAGTGAAACTCCTAGGATCTTTCAGTTTTGGGGGTAATATTTTGGTTATCGTTTCACTATATCCCTTAGTGAGTGCTACAGTCTCAAAATCATCAGTTTCTTCTTTTTGGACAAGATTTCCTTCATAAATTTAACATAGTTGGGTATTTATTCAAGATCTTCCAATATTGGTATGTTAATCTGTAGTTGTTTAAGGGCTTCCAAAAATTGATTAAATTGCTGATGTTGTTTGTGTTTCTAGAGCCTCTGTGGAAAAGATGGTGGTGGGTGGCAAATGCTAGCTCTGTTGGTTTTGTCGAAGCGGTGTTGGCATCAGATTGGGATCTGACATTACTAGTGATTGCCTCTCTTTTCTCAGCTTCCTTTGGTTTGTATGCTGGCACTGACTCATGTTCCTAGCAAACAATTGGTTGTTTAGCAGATGTTTCATTCTTGAATTATTTGTCACTCTGGAGGGTGACTGCTTTGCTTTGTTTATTTCCTTTTTTTCGAGCATCATTCGTATCACTTGGAAAGGTTCCTAGAGGTCTAGTACTGAGTGTGTTGGCAATCTGTCCTAACTGGACTTCTAAGTTTCTCATAGATATTGCTAGACTCTGAATATTTGCATCATTATGCTCCATATACTCTGTTAGGGCGTTCTCATTGGCAGATCTCTACCCTGGATGGAAATTATTCTGTGCTCTCTGTGGCATCATATTCTAGTTAAAACCTAGTGGTGCATTGGTATTCTAACGTTGGGCATTAAATTGGTTACCTTCTTGATTCGCCAATGAAAAGTTCGGATGTTTCTTCTAACCTACATTGTAAGTATTGGAATGTGGGTTGTTAGTGCAGTTGTAATTGCCAACAATATTTACGGATTTTGGATTATTTGGGAATTCTTCCATGTTATGATCCTCTCCACAAATAGTGCAAAATGGTTCCAATGCCTTTACTTCTCAGACTTTAGTAGGCTTCTACATTGTCTTCACAATATTAGTAAGATTGGAAATTTGATTATTGATAGATAACATTGCTTCAAGCTTCAATTTTCCAGCTACTTTCGTCTCGGTTCCCAATCTGTTAGTAGTGTATTTGAGATCATTAGTGGTAATCCTTTCAAGGATGTCATATGCATCTGTGTAATTCTTGTCTAACAATGAACTATTTGCCGAAGCATCTACCATAGTCTGGCAAGAGCATTGAGACCTTTATAAAAGGTCTCCATCTGGGTCTAGGTAGGAAATTCATGCATGGGACATCTTCTCAATAGATCCTTGAATCGCTACTAGTCATCATACAGAGTCTCATCACTAGCTTGCCTAAAGGTGATGATTTCACTCCGTAGCTTGGCATTAGATTTAGGTGGCTAAAATCACAGAAGAAACTTCTGGCATAAATCTGCACACGAAGTAACTGATCTAGGTGGCAAAGAGCTTAGCCATAATTTTGCTCTATCTCTCAAAGAAAATGAAAATAGTCTCAGCTTCATTGTCCCTTCAATCACTCCAAGTTGTTGAAATAGTTGGCAACCCTCTATAAATTGCTTCAAATGTTGCCTTGGGTCTTCAGTAGGTGATCCATCAAATTGACCTACGTTTAATAGCATTTGAATCATTACTAGTTTAAGTTCAAAATTAGCTAAATTTTCCTCTAGACCAATCAGTCCTAGCAACAAATCATCCATGTTTAGTGCTAAGTGTTCTCTAATAGGTCGTTCTGCGAGTATCTCTGTAGCAACAACAGGAGCGCGTGATATCCCATCATGTATTGCCGAATTCTCATGGTTGTTGGCATTATTTAAGGCACCATCTATCCCACCATTCCCGTTACGGGCCATTTTTCGATTATCTCTTCTTAACCTGCATATGGTTCTTTCAATTTCTAGGTCGTATCGTGAATCATTCCTAGCAGTGCTACTCCTGGTCATACACAAAACAAAATATAATAAGTAAAGGAAAACAAAAACAAGTAAAAATCAAAACAATTAATCATGTTGCATTCCTCAAAAATGACACCAAAAACTTGTTGACGATGTACTACTTGGCAAAAGGTTGATAATTTTTTGTAATTAATCAAGTAAATAATGCCAAGTATACATTTTTTTACGTTCAAGTACACACGACCAGTAAGTAATATAATAGTGAGAAAGTGTATCGTATTCATAAGGATTGTCTAGGAATTAAATGCCACGATAAATACATGTGAAGTATAAAATAAACATGATGGCAATTGATTGAGTATTTAACTAAAAAAATGATAAAGAGAAGTAAAGCTCTAGGTAGATTTGACAAAAAGCGGTATAAATATGATTGGTAGGATTGGCAAGGGATGTTTGGATCTCAAGCTAGTAAAGGCAGTAATTAATAGAGTTAAACTTGGGTTTTATTGCCAATGTAACACCCCATCCCTAGGTTAGCCGTAACCCGGTTCGGGAGCATTATCGGAACAAAAACAAAGCGATTGATAGGTTACTTGTCGAACAAGTAACCTTGGGATACTTGCCTTGATGCGCAAGTAACCCCAAACTAAACCTTTCAAACATACAATTCATACAAGCAAACCACATTAAGCAACCAAACAACATTCATAACATACAATTTTAGGTGCCATTTTGTTTCATTCTCTACTTATAACTCAAGTTACCATTATCTTGTTACCATTCCAATCAAGTTTCATACATCATTCAAGCAACAAGTACAAGTGTGGCATACTTCACTTTTAAGTTACTATTAAACATGGAATAACTTTCATTCTTACTATACTTTCATGTACATTATTTGAACAACATGTAGGTGATCTCTAAACATGCTTAAAGTAGCTTACTTGCACCTTAAGTTACTATCTAAACAACCAATTAACATGATCAACACAAACACCCAACATACATCTTGTTACATCTTCACTCATCGTATTCGAACAATCATGGAAGTCCCTAATGACATTTCATTTGTTTCTTTACAACCAAGTCATCATATTTCATAACATATTTGGTTTATACATTGATAATGCATGCTTAACATACCTTAGCCTACAATTTCAACATAGCCAAATCATGCTAACATACATAGGATCAAATGCATGAACATACAACATAGGTTTAGCATTCAAATTAAACAACATTGCATCACACATTGGATCTGCATTCGAATCATACATAATTTCATCAAACATTGAATTTAAATCACCATATGCGCAACACTACTACTTCATATATATACATAATATCATGGTTCAAACATAGTTTAAGTCATCCAAAATAGATTACATAATAGGCCCATTCAAAACATTACAAAACTAGTGTTAAACATATACAAAAATGCATGATCTATGCTATCTATTACAAAATCTAGTGTCACCAAACTAGAAGTATACAAAGAGTATGAATTCATACTTTTAAGCTTGCCACAAGTGTTGCTTCAAACCCAAGATATCCTCTTGAAGTATTCTTTAATATGTTATGGGAAGAATGAAGAGTAGAGTTACAAGATATGTACTTAGTGAGGTAACACTAAATCTAGTCTATTTCAAAGCATTCATATCCAAATTTTCATGTATTTCAAGAATCAAGATTATCTATGCAAATTACATGCTTATTCGAATTGCATAGGTATCTTAGGCAATCTTTACATATCATACAATCAACGTAACACATTCATCATGGTACTCATAAGCCATTCGAATAACATGTTTAGAAGACAAGCAATCCATCACTTAATTCATCAAGTAGGCTTTTATACATAAAGCCAACATCCATACATTTCTTTCATAATAAGTAACAAGTTTTGCAAGCACTCATGTGTCATCTTTCAAAGAAAGGAAGTTCATACAACTTTCTTACAATACAAGCAATGTTCACTTGATTTATTAAGTCCTTTTACATCAACCTTGGTAAGTAGCTTACTAGATAATCAAATCTTAACAATATGCACCGAAGTGCCAATATGCACCAAAGTGTCAATATGCACCGAAGTGCCAATATACATCGTCGTGCCAATATGCATCGTCGTACCAATATGCACCGTAGTGCCAATATGAGCTCAAGATTCTAAGGCATGCCCTCCTATCTATTAAACTAGCTACCAAGGTTGTTGATTATCCATTTCATTTCAGCTTTATACATTTCTTGATTCAATATAACATTATGACATTCGAAGGGCAAGCCCTTGGGCTTATGGAGTCTTAACTCCCAATACATAACTATCCATACCATTTGATTCAATCAGCCATGTATAAAATTCACAAACACAAGCATATGTATGCATTTTGCGTACCTTATTATCCAAGCAAGCATGTCATTTCATACCTTAGGCATAAGCAATGCACATGACAAGCATTTGATTACATTTGCTTAACACCCAAGTAAACACAAAGATCATGGCATCAAACAAGTTATCATACATTTCATTCTTCCCTTAATTAGCCAAATATACTTTAAGTCATGTTACATGGCATTGACATTTCATTTAAGCATAACAAGGTTGGTTAAGACCTAAGTCCCAACCCTAAGGTTAGTTACACTCGCAATACTCCTAGCAATTCAACTATCTTGGATCCAAATCCCTTTGCCTCTAGCTTTGGGATGTCCACTCCTATCCTCTACTTCCCTTGGTCTAGCAAGCAATAACATATACACATTTCATCAAAATAAGCAAATAAAGTCACACAATCAAAGTAGCAACGTTATCACAATGTACCTAACATTTAGCTACTGTTTTTATGCTTCTTTTTAAGCATTTCTTATCAATTCATCTCTACATTGTTATTACTTAATTTTAATAAATAATTGGACAGATTACAATGTCCCAAAACTGTTTTGGAAACAGTTTCTTACTAGGTGCAAAAACAGCCCCAAACTGCCCAGGACACTGTTGTCTGGCAGTTTGCACACTGTCCCTTTAGATGGCCATATCTTTTAATTCGTACATCAGAATTTCAATTGCTATACACCGTTGGAAAGCTTAAAAAATTTCCTATAATTCCATGTAAGACTTGCATTTTAGTTCTTACCCAATTAATACATTTTATTGTTCAAAGACAGGGCATTTACACTGCCTGGACAGTTTGCACTGCCCAGCAATTCCTATTTACGGTTTTCAGTATAGGACCCAGTTTTCAATTATGTTTTCTCCTAATGAAAATAGACATTATAAGGACCATTTCATTAAAATTTCAGCCCTGAATTCAAACTATAAAAGTTTTGGTAAATTTTCAAAGTGACTGCCCAGAACAGAGCAATTCTGGGCAGATTGTACCTAAACACATTATAATGCCTTTAATCCATTTTAACCAATGTCTTGGCCCTATAATTCATTTCTTATGACATTATAAACATGTTAGGTCCATATTAGTTCATTAAACAAGGCTTCCAAAACAGAGTTTCTATATTGTATAACTATGTTCATGTTCTTATCCTTCATTTCCAGCATTGTTTACCTACAATTCAATTTGTTTAACCTCTTCTTTACATTACCTATTCATGATCATCATCAATTCATTATTTTCTTAGCTCAATTTCATATTCAAATCATTCAATTTCCACTTCAATAACACAATTCAATTTTCCAGCAACCTAGGTTTGTTACACTAGCATGAACACATAATTTCCAGCCTTGTACCTAGTTCATTCTTCAATTTAGCATAATTCAACAACCATATAATCACCTAACAACATATCCAATGTCTAATTCCATCAATAATCATAAAAAACAGTCCAATTTGAACAAGATAGTTGCCTATTCAATTAAACACAAGAAGAACTATACTTACTTTGCTTCTTTCTTAATTTCAATGAAAATTTCCTACACATGCAAGCTTGATTTTTCTCTTCAATGGCTGAATTTTCCAAGCTCTTTTCTCTCAACTTTCCTCTCTCAATTTCGGCTAGAGTGTGAATAATGAAGAAGATGACAACAACAATTCCTTGTTATTGGAATTGTGTTTTGTCTAAATTATCCCTTAATTAGTTACTAATCTTGTGATTAGTCAAGGGAAAATAAGAGATTCATGATATTTATCATGCAATCTCAATCTTTCTTCTTTAATTCAATGTAGTCATTCTAATTTGGTCACTTATTTCATACATTCTTTCAATTAGGCCCTTAACTAAACAATTTAGCTTAATTCTTAATTCAATTAAGATATCAACTTATTCAATTTAATTCCAATACTTCTAAGCTAGGATTTGGGGTGTTACAATTCTCCCCCCCTTAAATTAAATTCGTCCTCGAATTTACCTGAATCAAATAGGTGAGGATATTGCTTCCTCATGACTTCTTCAGATTCCCAGGTAGCTTCTTCCACCTTATGATTTCTCCATAAGATCTTAACAAGAGGAACAATCTTGTTCCGAAGCTTTCTTACTTCCCGGTCAAGAATCTGAATAGGTTCTTCTTCGTAGGACAAATCGGGATTCAATTCAACTTCTTCTGGCTCAAGAATCTGTGAAGGATTAGATCGATACCTTTTGAGCATTGAAACATGGAATACATTATGTATTCTATCGAATTCTCTGGGAAGAGCTAATAGATAGGCTACTGGACCAATTCTTTCAAAAACTTCAAATGGTCTGATGTATCGGGGGCTAAGCTTCCATTTTCTTCAAAATCTGAGCACTTTCTTCCAAGGTGAGACCTTTAGGAAGACTTTATCTCCAATAACATACTGAATATCTCTTCTTTTCAAATCAGCATACGCTTTTTTTCTATCGAAAGCTGCCTTCAACCTATCATGAATGATCCTGATTTGTTCTTCAGTTTCTCGAAGCAATTAAGGTCCCAATACTTTGTTTTCTCCCAATTCAGACCAGCATAGAGGAGTTCTACATCTTCTACCGTATAGAGCTTCAAATGGTGCCATTTGAATAGAAGATTGGTAGCTATTGTTGTAGGCAAACTCTACAAGAGGTGGGGATTTCTCCCAATTCTTCCCGAAGTAAATAACACAAGCTTGTAGCATATCTTCTAACACTTGAATGATTCTCTCAGATTGGCCATCCGATTGAGGATAAAAGGCCGTACTAAGATGTACTTTAGCTCCTAGAGCTTTCTGTAGAGAATTCCAGAATCGAGAAGCAAAAGAAGGGTCAAGATCGGAGATAATTGCTATAGGTACACCGTGTAACTGAATCACTTCACGATTGTACAGCTCGGCAAGGGTTTCCAACTCATGTTCATGCGAACAGGGATGAAGTGAGTAGATTTAGTGAATCTATCAACAATCACCCATACATCATCATTCTTTCTTGGAGTAGAAGGAAGACCGGTGCAAAATCCATGGTTATTCGATCCCACTTCCACTGAGGGAGTTTAATAGGTTGAAATAGTCTAGTAGGGACTTGATGCTCGGTTTTAACTCTTTAACATGTTAAGCACTTGGATACAAAGTCTGTGATTACAGATTTCATGATAGTCCACTAGTATAGTGGCTTTAGGTCCTTATACATCTTAATCGATCCATGGTGGATCGAGAAAGAACTTTGATGTGATTCTTTTAACATTTGTTGTCTTAGTTCCTCATTGTTAGGAACAAAAACTCTATCGTTGAAATAGAGTAGTCCATTTGGCTTCAGGGAGAAGTCATAGTTAGACTCAGAAGCAAGCTTAGACATGGTCTTCTAAAGATCTGGATCAACTTGTTGGACTTCTTTCATCCTCGAAATGAAATCAGATTGAACTTGGAGTTCAAACAAAAATTTCTGGCCCTTGGATAGTTGAAAATGAGCATTGATAGCCGTAGTAGCTACGAAAGCATTAACAAAGTCATTAGAATGATTTTCAATAGGTTTCTTGCAATGCAAGGCATGTTTCGAATGGTTTCTTGTATCTCAAGGTATTGTTCGAATGTTTTTTACTAGCTAAGAAAGATCCAGTTTCAATGGTTATAAGCTTTTTAAGCACAATTCTTATTCGAATGGGTTACTTGTATTTCAAGAAATGTTCGAATAGTAACTTGTAGCTTAATAAAGCTCTAAATTCATTGTTTGCAAAACAAGAGAAGGCATAATTCAATTAAATTTAATCAGAATTCTAGATTTAAGAGTTACCCGAGTATAGTCTGCGACTAAGGGCATCAACAACTACGTTTGCTTTCCCTGGATGGTAGTTGATAACCAAGTCGTAATCCTTAAGCAATTCAAGCCATCTCATTTGCCTCATATTCAAGTCATTCTGAGTTAGCAGGTACTTGAGACATTTGTGATCGGTAAACAGGTTGCATTTCTCCCCGTATAGATAGTGTCTCCATACCTTGAGAGCAAACACGATAGCTGCTAATTCAAGATCATGTGTTGGATAATTAGACTTATGTGGCTTTAGTTGCCTTGAAGTGTAAGCAATTACTTTCCCATCTTGCATCAGGACACAACCGAGTCCAAGATGAGAAGTATCACTGTAAACAGTGAATTCTTTGCCCGATTCTAGTTGGATGAGTACCAGGGCCTGAGTCAGAGCTTGCTTAAGTTGATCGAAGCTTCGTTGTTAGTTCTCTGACCAAACAAAAGCCGTATCTTTGCGATTAAGCTTAGTAAGACTTGTGGCAATAGAGGAAAAGCCTTTAACAAATCTTCTGCAATACCCGGCTAAATCGAGAAAGCTTCAGAACTCGCTTACATTCTTTGGAGGCCTCCAATTCAGAATAGACTGAGTCTTGCTCAGATCGACTTTAATCCCTTCAGTTGAGATAACATGGCCAAGGAAAGAAACTTCTGGTAACCATAATTCACATTTGGAGAACTTGGCATACAATTGATGTTCTCGGAGTGTTTGCAAGACAATTCGGAGGTGTTCAGCATGTTCCTCCTTATTTCGAGAGTACACCAGAATGTCATCGATGAATACGACCATAAACTTGTCAAGATAGGGCTTGAATACCCGATTCATGAGATCCATGAAAGCAACCGGAGCATTCGTTAACCCAAATGGCATTACGAGGAATTCGAAGTGGCCATATCGAGTACGAAAGGTTGTCTTGGGTACATCTTGTTCTTTCACTTTCATTTGATAATATCCCGATCAAAGGTCGATCTTAGAGAATACGGTAGCATCCCTAAGTTGATCGAAAAGATCTTCAATTCTGGGCAGAGGATACCGTTTCTTGATAGTAAGTTTGTTTAACTGACGGTAATCAATACAAAGCCGTATAGTCCCGTCTTTCTTCTTTACAAGCAAAACTGGAGCACTAGTTAGCCCGAAGGACATAACTAGGAACTCGTAGTGACCATAACGAGTCCTGAAAGTCGTTTTGGGTACATCCAAGTCTTGTATTATCATCTGATAATACCCCGATCGCAAATCGATCTTGGGGAAGACTTTGACATCCTTAAATTTATCGAACATATGCTCAATCCTCGGTAAAGGATACTTGTTCTTGATAGTGAGCCGGTTTAGCTGCTGATAATCGATACATAGCCTTATCGACACGTCCTTCTTCTTAAAGAACAATACGGGTGCTCCCTAGGGTGCATAGCTAGGCCGAATTCAAATTCATATTGCATAGTCATGGCAATAAAGATTGAGCTCGGTTTTCTATCAATTATGAGGATTGATTCCTTTCCTAAACATCGAAGATAAAGTCTCCTATTTAGGCAATCTATCCAGACTTCATGTTTACTTAACCAATCTAGTCCTAACACTAGATCGAACTCACAATTTGGTTATACATATAAATCAATAGGAAAGGGTATATTTCGAATGACTATAGAACATTCCTTGCAAAGGAAGTTAATGGATGTAATTCCCCATATTTGGTTCGAAACTACAAGACTTTGCTTAACAATTTCAAGTTTCATCTCGAAAGATTATCTCCTACATTCGAGGAGCCTACTGGACTCTCGTCATCCCGAGCAAGTCTCATTTCTGACATTCTAGTTCAATTAGAACAATAAGAGTCTTAGTTATCACATTTACATATTTTAGCAACAACATAAGCTTATATCAAATCTCCTAGACGGCAAATATCTATATGATGCAAATGAGCATATAGAATCAACCAAAAAGCTCTAATACCAATAAATGTAACACCTCATCCCCAGGTTAGTCGTAACCCGATTTAGGAGTGTTATTGGAACAAAAACAAAGTGATTGATAGGTTACATGTCGAACAAGTAACCTCGGGATACTTGCCTTGATGCACAAGTAACCCCAAACTAAACCTTTCAAACATGCAATTCATACAAGCAAACCACATTAAGCAACCAAACAACATTCATAACATACAATTTTAGGTACCATCTTGTTTCATTCCTTACTTATAACTTAAGTTACCATTGTCTTGTTACCATTCCAATCAAGTTTCATACATCATTCAAGCAACAAGTACAAGTGTGGCATACTTCACTTTTAAGTTACCACTAAACATGGAATAACTTTCATTCTTACTATACTTTCAAGTACATTATTCGAACAACATGTAGGTGATCTCTAAACATGCTTAAACTAGCTTACTTGCACCTTAAGTTACAATCTAAACAACCAATTAACATGATCAATACAAACACCCAACATACATCTTGTTACATCTTCACTCATCCTATTCGAACAATCATGGAAGTCCCTAATTACATTTCATTTGTTTCTTTACAACCAAGTCATCATATTTCATAACATATTTGGTTTATACATTGATAATGCATGCTTAACATACCTTAGCCTCCAATTTCAACATATCTGAATCATGCTAACATACATAGGATCAAATGCATGAACATACAACATAGGTTTAGCATTCAAATTAAACAACATTGCATTACATATTGGATCTACATTCGAATCATACAAAATTTCATCAAACATTGAATTTAATTCACCATATGTGCATCACTACTACTTCATATATATACATAATATCGTGGTTCAAACATAGTTTAAGTCATCCAAAATAGATTACATAATAGGCCCATTCAAAACATTACAAAACTAGTCTTAAACATACACTCAAATGCATGATCTTCGCTATCTATTACAAAATCTGGTGCGACGAAACTAGGAGCATACAAAGAGTCTGAATTCATACTTTTAAGCTTGCCACAAGTGTTGCTTCAAACCCAAGATATCCTCTTGAAGTATTCTTTAATCTGTTATGGGAAGAATGAAGAGTAGAGTGGTAAGTACAAGATATGTACTTAGTGAGGTAATACTAAATCTAGTCCATTTCAAAGCATTCATATCCAAATTTTCATGTATTTCAAGAATCAAGATTATCTATACAAATTACATGCTTATTCGAATTGCATAGGTATCTTAGGCAATCTTTGCATATCATACAATCAACATAACACATTCATCATGGTACTCATAAGCCATTCGAATAACATTCTTAGAAGACAAGCAATCAATCACTCAATTCATCAAGTAGGCTTTTATACATAAAGCTAACATCCATACATTTCTGTCATATTAAGTAACAAGTTTTGCTACCACTCACGTGTCATCTTTCAAAGCAATGAAGTTCATACAACTTTTTTACAATACAAGCAATGTTCACTTGATTTATTAAGTCATTTTACAACATCCTTGGTAAGTAGCTTACTAGATAATCAAATCTCATCAATTTGCACCGAAGTGCCAATATGCATCGTAGTGCCAATATGAGCTCAAGATTCTAAGGCATGCCCTCCTATCTATCAAACTAGCTACCAAGGTTGTTTATTATCCATTTCATTTAAGCTTTATACATTTCTTGATTCAATATAACATTATGCCCTGAATTCAAACTAAACAATTTTTGGTGAATTTTCAAAGTGACTGCCCAGAACAGAGCAATTCTGGGCAGATTGTACCTACACACATTTTAATGCCTTTAATCCATTTTAACCAATGTATTGGCCCTATAATTCATTTCATATGACATTATAAACATGTTAGGTCCATCTTAGTTCATTAAACAAGGCTTCCAAAACAGAGTAGGTTGGTTATAAAGTCTAATCTTGCATATTTACTGAATTTCAATACCACAAAAGAGTTTCTATATTGTATAACTATGCTCATGTTCTTATCCTTCATTTCCAGCATTGTTTACCTACAATTCAATTTTTTTAAACTCTTCTTTACATTACCTATTCATGATCATCGTCAATTCATTATTTCCTTAGCTCAATTTCATATTCAAATCATTCAATTTCCACTTCAATAACACAATTCAATTTTCCAGCAACCTAGGTTTGTTACACTAGCATGAACACATAATTTCCAGCCTTGTACCTAGTTCATTCTTCAATTTAGCATAATTCAACAACCATATAATCACCTAACAACATATCCAATGTCTAATTCCATCAATAATCATCAAAAATAGTCCAAATTGAACAAGATAGTTGCCTATTCAATTAAACACAAGAAGAACTATACTTACTTTGCTTCTTGCTTAATTTCAATGAAAATTTCCTACACATGCAAGCTTGATTGTTCTCTTCAATGGCTGAATTTTCCAAGCTCTTTTCTCTCAACTTTCCTCTCTCAATTTCGGCTAGAGTGGGAATAATGAAGAAGATAACAACAACAATTCCTTGTTATTGGAATTGTGTTTTGTCTAAATTGTCCCTTAATTAGTTACTAATCTTGTGATTAGTCAAGAGAAAATAGGAGATTCATGATATTTATCATGCAATCTCAATCTTTCTTCTTTAATTCAATGTAGTCATTCTAATTTGGTCACTTATTTCATACATTCTTTCAATTAGGCCCTTAACTAAACAATTTAGCTTAATTCTTAATTCAATTAAGCTATCAAATTATTCAATTTAATTCCAATACTTCTAAGCTAGGATTTGGGGTGTTACAATTCTCCCCCCCTTTAAATTAAATTCGTCCTCGAATTTACCTGAATCAAATAGGTGAGGACATTGCTTCCTCATGACTTCTTCATATTCCTAGGTAGCTTCTTCCACCTTATGATTTCTCCATAAGATCTTAACAAGAGGAACAATCTTGCTCCGAAGCTTTCTTACTTCCCGGTCAAGAATTTGAATAGGTTCTTCTTCATAGGACAAATCGGGATTCAATTCAACTTCTTCTAGCTCAAGAATGTGTGAAGGCTCAGATCGATACCTTCTGAGCATTGAAACATGGAATATATTATGTATTCTATCGAATTCTCTAGGAAGAGCTAATCGATAGGCTATTGGACCAATTCTTTCAATAACTTTAAATGGTCCGATGTATCGGGGGCTGAGCTTCCCTTTTCTTCCAAATCTGAGCACTTTTTCCAAGGTGAGACCTTTAGGAAGACTTTATCTCCAATAACATACTGAATATCTCTTCTTTTCAAGTCAGCATACGCTTTCTGTCTATTGAAAGTTGCCTTCAACCGATCATGAATGATCCTGATTTGTTCTTCAGTTTCCTGAAGCAATTGAGGTCCCAATACTTTGTTTTCTCCCAATTCAGACCAGCATAGAGGAGTTCTACATCTTCTACCATATAGAGCTTCAAATGGTGCTATTTGAGTAGAAGATTGGTAGCTATTGTTGTAGGCAAACTTTACAAAAGGTAGGGATTTCTCCCAATTCTTCCCGAAGTCAATAACATAAGCTCGTAGCATATCTTCTAACACTTGAATGATTCTCTCAAATTGGCCATCTGATTGAGGATAAAAGGTCGTACTAAGATGTACTTTAGCTCCTAGAGCTTTTTGTAGAGAATTCTAGAATCGAGAAGCAAAACAAGGGTCATGATCAGAGATAATTACTGTAGGTACACCGTGTAATCGAATCACTTTATGAATGTACAGCTCGATAAGGGTTTCCAAGCTCATGTTCATACGAACCGGGATGAAGTGAGTAGATTTAGTGAATCTATCAACAATCACCCACACAGCATCATTCTTTCTTGGAGTAGAAGGAAGTCCGGTGACAAAATCCATGGTAATTTGATCCCACTTCCACTGAGGGAGTTCAATAGGTTGAAGTAGTCCAGTAAGGACTTGATGCTTGGTTTTGACACTTTGACATGTGAAGCACTTGGATACAAAGTCTATGATTGCAGATTTCAAGACAAGCCACCATTATAGTGGCTTTAGGTCTTTATACATCTTAACCGATCTAGGGTGGATCGAGAAAGAACTTTGATATGCTTCTTTTAACATTTAATGTCATAGTTCCTCATTGTTAGGAACACAAACTCCATCCTTGAAATAGAGTAGTCCTTTTGGCTTTAGGGAGAAGTCAGAGTTAGACTCAGAAGCAAGTTTATACATGATCTTCTAAAGATCTGGATCAACTTGTTGGAGTTCTTTCATCCTCGAAATGAAATCAGATTGAACTTGGAGTTCAAACAAAAAATTCAGGCCCTTAGATAGTCAAAAATGAGCATTGATAGCCGTAACAGCTACAAAAGCATTAACAAGGTCATTAGAATGATTTTCAATAGGTTTCTTGTAATGCAAGGCATGTTTCAAATGGTTTCTTGTATCTCAAGGTATTGTTCGAATGCTTTCTTACTAGCTAAGAAAGATTCGGTTCCAATGTCTATAAGCATTTTAAGCACAATTCTTATTCGAATGGGTTACTTGTATTTTAAGAAATGTTTGAATAGTAACTTGTAGCTTAAGAAAGCTCTAAATTCATTATTTGCAAAACAAGAGAAGGCATAATTCAATTGAATTTAATCAGAATTCTAGATTTAGGAGTTACCCGAGTATGGTCTGCGACTAAGGGCATCAGCAACTACGTTTGCTTTCCCCGGATAGTAGTCCATAACCAAGTCGTAATCCTTAAGCAATTCGAGCCATCTCCTTTGCCTCAAATTCAAGTCCTTCTGAGTTAGAAGGTACCTGAGACTTTTGTGATCAGTAAACAGATTGCATTTCTCCCCGTATAGATAGTGTCTCCAAATCTTGAGAGCAAACACGATAGCTGCTAATTCCAGATTTTGTGTTGGATAATTAGACTTGTGTGGCTTCAGTTGCCTTGAAGCGTAAGCAATTACTTTCCCATCTTGCATCAGGACACAACCGAGTCCAAGATGAGAAGCATCGCTGTAAACAGTGAATTCTTTGCCTAATTCTGGTTGGATGAGTACCGAGGCATGAGTCAGAGCTTGCTTAAGTTGATCGAAGCTTCGTTGTTGGTTATCCGACCAAACGAAAGGCGTATCTTTGCGAGTAAGCTTAGTAAGACTTGCGGCAATGGAGGAAAAGCCTTTAACAAATCTTCTGTAATACCCGACTAAGCGGAGAAAGCTTCAGACCTCGCTTACATTCTTCGGAGGTCTCCAATTTAGAATAGACAGAATCTTGCTCGGATCGACTTTAATCCCTTCAACTGGGATAACATGGCCAAGGAAAGAAACTTCTGGTAACCATAATTCACATTTGGAGAACTTGGCATACAATTGATGTTCTCTGAATGTTTGCAAGACAATTCGAAGGTGTTCAGCATGTTCCTCCTTATTCCGAGAGTACACCAAAATGTCGTCGATGAATACGACCACGAACTTGTCAAGATATGGCTTGAATACCCGATTCATGAGATCCATGAAAGCAGCCGAAGCATTCGTTAACCCAAATGGCATTACGAGGAATTCGAAGTGGCCATATCGAGTACGAAAGGCTGTCTTGGGTACATCTTATTCTTTCACTTTCATTTGATAATATCCCGATTGAAGGTCGATCTTAGAGAATACGGCAACATCCCTAAGTCGATCGAAAAGATCTTCAATTCTGGGCAGGGGATACCGATTCTTGATAGTAAGTTTGTTTAACTGACGTTAATTAATACAAAGCTGCATAGTCTCGTCTTTCTTATTTACAAACAAAACTGAAGCACTGGTTAGCCCGAAGGGCATAACTAGGAACTCGTAGTGACCATAACGAGTCCTAAAAGCAATTTTGGGTACATTCGAGTCTTGTATTCTCATCTGAAAGTATCCCGATCGCAAATCGATCTTGGGGAAGACTTTGACATCCTTGAATTGATCGAACAAGTCCTCAATCCTCGGTAAAGGATACTTGTTCTTGATAGTGAGCCGGTTTAGCTGACGATAATCGATACATAGCCTTATCAACACGTCTTTCTTTTCAAAGAACAATACGGATGCTCCCTAGGGTATAGAGCTAGGTCGAATTCAAATTCATATTGAATAGTCATGGCAGCAAAGTTTGAGGTCGGTTTTCTATCAATTAGGATGATTGATTCCTTTCCTAAACCCAGAGATAAAGTCTCTTATTTAGGCAATCTATCCAGACTTCATGTTTACTTAACCAATCTTGTCCTAACACTAGATCGAACTCACAATTTGGCTATACATATAAATCAATAGGAAAGGGTATGTTTCGAATGACTATAGAACATTCATTGCAAAGGAATTTAATGGATGTAATTCCCCCTATTGGGTTCGAAACTACAAGACTGTGCTTAAAAATTTCAAGTTTCATCTCGAAAGATTATCTCCTACATTCGAGGAGCCTACGGGACTCTCATCATCCCGAGAAAGTCTCGTTTCTGACATTCTAGTTCAATCAGAATAATAAGAGTCTTAGTTATCACATTTACACATTTTTGCAACAACACAAGCTTGTATCAAATCTCCTAGGTGGCACATATCCTATATGATGCAAATGAGCTTATAGAATCAACCAAAAAGCTCTAATACCAATAAATGTAACACCCTATCCCCGGGTTAGCCGTAACCTAATTCAGGAGCGTTATCGGAACAAAAACAAAGCGATTAATAGGTTACTTATCGAACAAGTAACCTCGAGATACTTGCCTTGATGCGCAAGTAACCCCAAACTAAACCTTTCAAACATACAATTCATACAAGCAAACCACATTAAGCAACCAAATAACATTCATAACATACAATTTTAGGTACCATTTTGTTTCATTCTTTACTTATAACTTAAGTTACCATTATCTTGTTACCATTCTAATCAAGTTTCATACATCATCCAAGCAACAAGTACAAGTGTGGCATACTTCACTTTTAAGTTATATTAAACATGGAATAACTTTCATTCTTTCTATACTTTCATGTACATTATTCGAACAACATGTAGGTGATCTCTAAACATGCTAAAACTAGCTTACTTGCACCTTAAGTTACTATCTAAACAACCAATTAACATGATCAACACAAACACCCAACATACATCTTGTTACATCTTTACTCATCCTATTCGAACAATCATGGAAGTCCCTAATTAAATTTCATTTGTTTCTTTACAACCAAGTCATCATATTTCATAACATATTTGGTTTATACATTGATAATGCATTCTTAACATACCTTAGCCTCCAATTTCAACATAGCTGAATCATGCTAACATACATAGGATAAAATTCATAACATACAACATAGGTTTAGCATTCAAATTAAACAAGATTGCATCACACATTGGATCTACATTCAAATCATACATAATTTCATCAAACATTGAATTTAAATCACCATATGTGCAGCACTACTACTTCATATATATACATAATATCATGGTTCAAACATAGTTTAAGTCATCCAAAATAGATTACATAATAGGCCCATTCAAAACATTACAAAACTAGTCTTAAACATATACTCAAATGCATGATCTAGGCTATCTATTACAAAATCTAGTGCCACCAAATTAGGAGTATACAAAGAGTATGAATTCACACTTTTAAGCTTGCCACAAGTGTTGCTTCAAACCCAAGATATCCTCTTGAAATATTCTTTAATCTGTTATGGGAAGAATGAAGAGTAGAGTGGTAAGTACAAGATATGTACTTAGTGAGGTAACACTAAATCTAGTCCATTTCAAAGCATTCATATCCAAATTTTCATGTATTTCAAGAATCAAGATTATCTATGCAAATTACATGCTTATTCGAATTACATAGGTATCTTAGGCTATCTTTACATATCATACAATCAACGTAACACATTCATCATGGTACTCATAAGCCATTCGAATAACATACTTAGAAGACGAGCAATCCATCACTTAATTCATCAAGTAGGCTTTTATACATAAAGCCATCGTCCATACATTTCTTTCATAACAAGTAACAAGTTTTGCAACCACTCATGTGTCATCTTTTAAAGCAATGATGTTCATACAACTTTCTTACAATACAAGCAGTGTTCACTTGATTTATTAACTCCTTTTACAACATCCATGGTAAGTAGCTTACTAGATAATCAAATCTTAACAATATGCACCGAAGTGCCAATATACACCGAAGTACCAATATGTACCGTCATACCAATAAGCATCGTAGTGCCAATACGAGCTCAAGATTCTAAGGCATGCCCAATACATAACTATCCATACCATTCGATTCAATCAGCCATGTATAACATTCACAAACACAAACATATGTATGCATTTTGCGTACCATGTTCTCCAAGCAAGCATGTCATTTCATACCTTAGGCATAAGCAATGCACATGACAAGCATTTGATTACATTTGCTTAACACACAAGTAAACACAAAGATCATGGCATCAAACAAGTTATCATACATTTCATTCTTCCTTTAATTATCCAAATATACTTTAAGTCATGTTACATGGCATTGACATTTCATTTAAGCAATAACAAGGTTGGTTAGGACCTAAGTCCCAACCCTAAGGTTAGTTACACTCACAATACTCCTAGCAATTCAACTATCTTGGATCCAAATCCCTTTGCCTCTAGCTTTGGGATGTCCACTCCTATCCTCTTCTTCCCCAATCTGTTGCCCTTGGTCTAGAAACAATAACATATACACATTTCATCAAAATAAGCACATAAAGTCACACAATCAAAGTAGCAATGTTATCACAATGTACCTAACATTTAGCTACTATTTTTTATGCTTCTTTTTAAGCATTTCTTATCAATTCATCTCTACATTGTTATTACTTCATTTTAATACATAATTTTATAGATTACAATGTCCCAAAACTGCTTTGGAAACAGTTTCTTACTAGGTGCAAAAACAGTCCCAAACTGCCCAGGACACTATTGCCTGGCAGTTTGCACACTGTCTCATTAAATGGCCATATCGTTTAATCCGTATGTCAGAATTTTAATTGCTATACACCGTTGGAAAGCTTACAACATTTCCTATAAGTACATGTAACACTTGCATTTTAGTTCTTAGCCAATTAATACATTTTATTGTTCAAAGACATGGCATTTACACTGCCTGGACAGTTTGCACTGCCCAGCAATTCCTATTTACAGTTTTCAGTATAGGACCCAGTTTTCAATTCTGTTTTCAGATAATGAAAATAGACATTCTAAGGATCATGTCAGTAAAATTTCAGACCTGAATTCAAACTATACAATTTTTGGTGAATTTTCAAAGTGACTGCCCAGAACAGAGCAATTGTGGGCAGATTGTACCTATACACATTTTAATGCCTTTAATCCATTTTAACCAATGTCTTGGCCCTATAATTCATTTCATATGACATTCTAAACATTTTAGGTCCATGTTAGTTCATTAAACAAGTCTGCCAAAATAGAGTAGGTTGGTTATAAAGTCTAATCTTGCATATTTACTCAATTTCAATACCACAAAACAGTTTCTATATTGTATAACTATGTTCATGTTCTTATCCTTCGTTTCCAGCATTGTTTACCTACAATTCAATTTGTTTAGCCTCTTATTTAAATTACCTATTCATGATCATCATCAATTCATTATTTCCTTAGCTCAATTTCATATTCAAATCCTTCAATTTCCACTTCAATAACATAATTCAATTTTCCAGCAACCTAGGTGTGTTACACTAGCATGAACACATAATTTCCAGCCTTGTACCTAGTTTCATTCTTCAATTTAGCATAATTCAACAGCCATATAATCACCTAACAACATATCCAATGTCTAATTCCATCAATAATCATAAAAAACAGTTCAATTTGAACAAGATAGTTGCCTATTCAATTAAACACAAGAACTATACTTACTTTGCTTCTTGCTTAGTTTCAATGAAAATTTTCTACACATGCAAGGTTGATTTTTCTCTTCAATGGCTGAATTTTCCAAGCTCTTTTCTCTCAATTTCGGCTAGAGTGGGAATAATGAAGAAGATGACAACAACAATTCCTTGTTATTGGAATTGTGTTTTGTCTAAATTGTCCCTTAATTAGTTACTAATCTTGTGATTAGTCAAGGGCAAATAAGAGATTCATGATATTTATCGTGCAATCTCAATCTTTCTTCTTTAATTCAATGTAGTCATTCTAATTTGGTCACTTATTTCATACATTCTTTCAATTAGGCCTTTAACTAAACAATTTAGCTTAATTCTTAATTCAATTAAGCTATCAACTTATTCAATTTAATTCCAATACTTCTAAGCTAGGATTTTGGGTGTTACAGCCAAGTAGATTTTAAGCTAGTATTGCCTCTGTCGATGACAATACTCAAAGTTAATTACTTTTAACACCTATATGTTTATAGCTTGTTTTCAAACAATTAACTTGGTGAAGATTCAATCTTTACTCCTAAGGGGTAGATTCACTTCAGGTGTATGTTCATCTACTTGAATATAATTTGTTAAAGTTTCTCTCCTTAGTATTTAACAATTAATCCTTATCTCCTAAGTCTGTTAAGATATTAAGGGATAATGAACATTCAATGTCAACTATTGTATGACATTAATTATGGTAATGTTGAGTATATGCAAAATAGAAAATAAAGTCAAAGCATTCAATTGTTAAAAAACTAAAAACTAAGCGTTCATTGATGGTACTCTAACGAGCACGTATTTTCCACATATTTATCAATTAATTTGTCCCATTTTAGTTTCTCATGCAGACTTTCTTGCATTGTCTTAGTTCAATTATGCATTTCCTTTAACTTAGTTATACTTGTGTGTTTTGTGCTAAATTTGTAAATTTTGTTGTTTTCATTACAATTATAATGTCGTTGTAAAATGCCTTCTTTGTTGTAGCCAGATATGTCACTGCAGTTCTGATTTCGCTATAAAAGCAACTTATTATTGTAATCAGTCACTGTGGCTGCATTGACAACTGTCAAAAAGATAAGATGAAATGACACTGACGAAAGTATAAGATCAAAGGAGAATGAGCTAGCAGGTTGTTACAATAACTTTTGTCTAGACATGATGTCACTAAAATTTTCGCTGCAATACTAGCACATCGAAGTACTCATTTTTGCCACAATGACATCTGTCATGATAAGATCAAAAGGACGATGAGCTGTCCATTAATATAGGTGTCCTACACGAAATTCACAACTGTAAATATATAAAGGACACCTGTAAACACCCAATTGGAAGATGAAAAAGATATATATTGACATACTTCCTAACCCTAGAAGGAGGGTCATATCAACATCTTTTGAGAAGATCATTTTGTCCTTCCTTGAAGCTTTTCCCATGGCAGCTTGAGCTCCTTTTATCTGGTGAACCAAGGTGGTAATGAGGCAGAACTCTTAGTGACAAAGAGGATACGAATTCTTGTTGCAAGGTGAACGAACGTGTGGATCATGCTGACTCAATTAGAAATAGAGGTTTCCATGTGATTTTCATTTTCTTTTGTAAATATTTTAGATGATGATTTACTGTTGTAATACCCCTAAAATTGGGTCAACCTTATTTATTAATTCTTGCATTTAAAATAGTCCTTTGTGATAAAATAAACTTATATGAATTTTAAAGGGGTCGATATCAGGTCCTCTTTGAGTTAAATTGGTATATAAAATAATTCACATGTTACCATTATACAAAGTAACTTAAATTAGTATAATTTAAAATAGAATGAAATAAGTTTAGGGCCTATTTGGAATATGAACGAAAGTGAGTGGCTTTTGTAGAATGACTAAAATGTGACTTTGTGATAAATGAGAGATTGCATGTTAATCTATGAAAAATCCAAGGTTTAACCAATATGTCAACTGAGAATTAAAACATGTGTTAATGAGATAGAGAGATTCGGCCATTTGGTGGGGAAAGAGGATAGAAAAAACATCATTCTTCTTCACCTCTCTCTTTTGATCTTCATCCTCATTTAACCGAGAATTAAGAACTAGTGAGAGAAATAGAATTGGGAAAATAATAGTGTTCGAAGCATTGAAGAGCTCGGTAGCTTAGTTGTGCTTGCATGTTGGTGTTATTGAAAGTAAGTAACTTAGCTACCCTTCTTAATTTGGATTTGTGATTGGATTCCATATAATAGAATATTGAGAAATTTCAATTGTAGCTTTTAGATAGAGAGCTTTGATTGTGAAATTGGATAGTTAAAATGCTTGTGGGTACAATTCTATGTGATTATGTTTTGATAATTTCGAATATCTCAATTGAAGCCTTCTATGATGTTTGATTTTTTGAACTTAGGAATTTAAGGGGTTGATTTAGAGAGAGGGCCGAATGCTCTTTAGTTGTGATCTAAATTGTTTATGATAATTGAATTTGGGAATTCAGGTTCTATGGTAATTCTATGAAATCATGTGATTGAAGCTAATTAGAGCACTCGAATTTGTTTAATGAACTGTCCTGTTAAGTATTATGTTTTAAATCTTAGACAGACTTGAATTAAATCACAACCATTAGCTTAAAAAAACAGGGCATAAAAGTGGTGGTAATGAGTTAATAAGATTAATTCGAAATTCTTGTTGTTTGGCTTGTTAGAAGTCTATTAAATGTTAAATATCCTATAAGGAGACTGTTTTTAATCATTTGATCATTAAAAGAATCCAAATTAGATTCACAATGGTATGAAATTGCTGGAAATTTAATTAGGAGTTGATTATCTAAGAATGATATGTGTTTTGGGTGGAGGATTGGTCATTAGCTGGTTGGTAATGGAAATTTAGTATATAAATATGTTACGAGCTGATTGGGTATATATATATGTGTGTATGTATATGCTTGAACGTGGACTAATATGTTTGTGAATTGAACTGTTATGCATAATTGAAGATTTGAGAGGACTGTTTTGAATAAAGAAGTGTATACATGTGAGATCACAAAACTGTGTATAATTACAAGCAAAACAGTGTCTTAAGGTTGTACAAAAATAAGGTCAAAACTGTGCAGATTTAAATATATGAAAGTGCAGTTTTATAAGTATAACACAGTCCAGTCTTGACTATGAATAAAACCAGTGCAGAAATGCAGTTAAAACAGTGCTGTTTTATAGATTAAAACTGTGCATAATTGGTGTTAAAGATTGTACAGTTTGTTATGTTAAATAAGTGCAATTTTAGAAGCTAAATTGAATGCAGAATGTTGACTTAAAATTGAGCAGTTTTGTTGTCTTAAACTGTACTGAATGCTGTCTTAAAACTGTGCAATTTGGTAGTCTAGAAACTGGACAAAAATGCAGTTTTGTGAATGAAGAAACAATGCAGTTTTTATAAGAAATCAATGCAGAAATGCAGTTTTGGTTAATAAGAAACATGCAGTTTTGTGAGTGAAGAACAGTGCAGTTTTGTTTAGTAAACCAGTGTAGTTTTATATGTGAAATAGTGCATTTATTGATAAGCTTAAAGTAGGCAAGTTTGCAACCAAAACTATGGACTAATTGTGAAGTAATTAAATTGTTTTGAATACTAATTAAGGGTTGTTCTAGTAAACTAGAAATTTAAGTGGTCAGTTTTGAATGTAGGTAAATATTATGGGCTGAATTAGTCTAATAAAAACAAGGGAAAGATTGCTTGAAATGCTAGAATCTGTTTTTGGGATATTTGGACTGATTGTGTAATCATAAAATTGTAAATAGAAACAAATGAGGGTTGTTCTGGAGCTATATGTTTGTATGTTATGAGAATGTAGTTTTGATTGTGTGCTATGGATCGAATATACAAGGGATAAACCTATGTAGATATGAATTTGAGCTGATATGCTTAATTATAAATACATGTTAAAATCTGTTTTGCACATCTATGTGTTTACATACTTGAAATTGGATTGTTTTGAATGTATATAGACCTGTATAGGGACTGTTTATAAGATGATTAAATTGGACAGATTATAATAAGTTGCTATTTGTTTTGAGGTATACACGTTATAAGGAAAGTTAGGAATTGGAAGTGATTGGAAAGAATGATAGGATTGTGGACTCAGGTATCCCGTAATGTCGGGATAAGAGGTGAGTGTAGTTATGCAATTGGGGACGACAAGATGTCACCCTAATCTTTGTTGTTTAAATACTTGTTTTATTGAAGTACATCTTTCATAAGCTCAAGTAGAGCATTGGGGAAGGAATTTACATTCATATCATAGCATATTTGGTATGCCTGGTTGGTTATGTTATGTTTGCATTATATATGCACATTGTATTGTTATGTTATGCTTGTTATGTGACAATGGTATACTGACATTGAAGTTTTGAGCTAAACATTGATCGGAAGTATACCATAAGCTGAAAGATAAATGTTCTCATAATGTTATAAGTTATAAACTCACAAGTAAAAGAATTAAGGCTCAAAGCTTATTTAAGGCATTCAGTAAGTAACTAACAAACTTACTTGTACAATAAGAAACACTCCAACTGTCTCAAATGAGATAAGATATCTAAGTTGCTCTTTCGATGAAAGTCCTTGGATATTTGAGTGTAATACTTGGTCTGCGTAGGACTACGGTCCATGAGCGACGGCTTGGGGGACGCCCCATTTATATGAAAATGTTTTCGATATTAGCCATTGCTATGTGCTTTGGGCCAAGTATTGCCTGGACCTATATGGTTAAACTCATAACAATGTTATTCCTGATGAATATTGATCCAAGGCAAATAAGTAAAAGACATGAATCTAATGAGAAATTTAATAAGAATTCTAAAGGAATCCCGAAAGTACTCGTTAAAGCTCTTGGTGAGCCTGGAATTGATAAAGCTCTTGGTGAACAAGAAAGCAAGCTAAACCCAATTCTTGAAGAGAAACCTTCAAGCAATGTATGAAAGACCCTAAGCTCGGAATAAGTTTTCAAAAATAATTGATATTAACGTTTCAATTACCAAAACTTTAACTTAATCATACACTTGAATTCCTATGAAGTCTATTTAATATCTTGAATGTTATGCTTGTTATCCATTTTGTTGTTACTACCTCACTTAGGCTATATAAGCCTAATGCATTCATAATCATGCATTGCAGGTTGTTTAAAGTTCGTGTTTTGGCTGAAGTCAAGTATTGCAAGTCACTCCTACAGTTTTAGTTGAATTAAGTGATTCAATTGTATTTTACACCTAGGATGGTGGCACCTTGTATTACTTATGAAGTTAGTTAAACCACGTTGGCATGTAATTAATAAATTGAGAATTTTGGTATATCCTTGTATAGTTAAGGAATGCCTAAATTGCTTAAACGATCTGAATGGCTACATAAATATCCATGATTGAATGTACGATTTTGGATGGTTGTATTGTAAGATGAGTCTTAAATACCGTTTTGTGTCAATACATGATTAAGTGGACTGTTTTTAATGTGTAAAGCTTAGATGGTAAATGTCTAGTATGTTAAACGATTCAAGTAGAAAATGAATGTTTATAGGAACTAACGATTTGATTAATCTAAATATCTATGGTTGTTTGTATGATGTTCGATCGATTGATTGAAGTATAAATGTAATTGTGATTGTTAAAGAATCGAATGTTAAGTTAGAACTTGAAATGCGGAGTTTGAATAGTTCCTTGTCTATCAAGCTATGTTAATGTGTCATTGAATACAACTGGTAATTTTGATTATGTATAGAAATGTTTGATAACTCTTTTACTTGGGAATCTGATTGGTGAACGTTATATGTTGTTAAGAGAACAATATGGAAATAAAGAATTAGATTGATTGTTTCTATGATTGTTCATTATTTTGGCATGTATAATTTAAGAATAATCCATGACAATAAGTAATTAAGAAAATGTTTCGAATAGTTGTTTGCTCTTGAAGGTGATGGTCGTATTACTAGATATTCTAGTAGCTTTGAATGTTTGGAAATGAGATAGTAAATCTTGATAAAGATCATGAGGAAACAATCAATTGTAGTCACATGGAATCTATATCTACATTGGATGGTATATATTTGGATTAAATTAAATGACCACGTTCGAAAGAAAGCGATAACTTGATCTTCATTAGTTTCATGATAATGTAATGACCTTTCTTAAAGCTTTCGATCAGTATATCAATTTAAAAGATAAGTGTAAATAGGTCTAGTGTAATATCCCAAAATATGGTCTAGAAGTTGCTGACAATTCGAATATAGTCTGATTTGAATTTTTTTTCTTTTAGTGTTTCTAGTTTACATAACAAGCTTGGTCATAATCAATTGATTATAAAATTAGGATTAAAGGATTAATCTTGTGATTTGGGACTATATTGAAATATGGAATAAATTGTGTGGTTTAATTAAGAATGACCAAATCGTATATTAAGAATAAAGGAAGATTGCATGTTAAAAATAAAGAACTCTAAGGGCTAGGACACTTGTTGTTTCTTTGAACACATGTTACCACTTTTGCAAGGCCATGTGTTTTAGAGTGGGTCACAATAATGAAGGGGAATTAAGCAACCTTCATCATTTTCTCTTCTTCTCAAAGAAAAACCGGTTGTTGAGGGAGAAACTAGGGAGCTTTGAGCATTAATTTTATCAAGGTGGATCTAGTTTGTTAGACTTAAATCGAGTAGCTTAAAAAAAGGGGTAAGAAATCTCCTTCCATCTCTTGATTCCATGAATGACAAAGGCATTGATGCTATGAATTTTCCTTGTATGTTAATCTGATATTTGGATTTGAATTAAGGGCAGTTTGCATTAGTAAATTCTTGAACCAAACAATTCACATGATAATGTGTGATGCTTTGAGTTTTCATAATAGCTCTAATTGTTAAAATTGAATGATAGCAAGATAGTTAGGACCTTAAAGAGCTTTAAATCTTGTGAATGCTTTGTTTGTTTGATGCGTACAAGAAAAATGAGAATGCTTGTAAATCTGTTTTCCATGTATGCTAAATTGGATCATTGAGTGATGGAGAAAAATGTTTTGCTATGAATTGAATGAACGAACTTAGAATCTGTTTGAGGAAATATTAAGCTTGAGGTCAAAAGGTTTCCTAAAATTTGCTATTGCAAAAAGATTAGTTTAGGGTCAAGTTTGAACAGCTCTGTGTTGAATTGGATTATGATTTGAGTTTGAAGCATGAGAAGTATATAGAAAAGAAATTATGTATATCATGAGTTGTTTAATAAATAGGCAAGAACAATCTGCATCTGAAACTTTTAAGCACTGCTGATGTTGAATTCTAATGGTTGGAAATGTTTAACCAAATTTGAATTTGGATCATGAGATTGAACTAAAATATAGGAATGATAAGAGTAAATATGCATTATACCTTGATCGAATTGACCTATTAACCATGAAGTTATCTTCACTGATAAATTGGATATAATAATAATACAAGCTGGTAAGTTCTATATTGAGAGATAATATATATATATATATATATATTTTCAGGAATTATTCGTACCTAAAGAAAGGGATGAATTGTGGTTGTTACATGTGTATGTTTATTTAATAAAGCAATGGGATTCTATAAGAATCGAATAAAGAAAAGAATAAATTGAGTATTCATTAAACAACTATTGATTGATAAAGATGAATATAAGAATTGTGATATATATAAGTATATATATATATATATATATCGAAACTTTAGAAAGTAAGTGACTTTTTTTAAATGTAAAGTTGGCTATAAGCCTTTCGAATGAGCAGAATGATATGGAAAGTCAAATATGGGATTCTATATGTGTTCCGGCTTGTCCTAAAATCCATTCTTTGTAATCTTGGTTTAAAGGAATTTCTTTTTCTTTTGAAAATCGATAAAAACTTGAAGTCTCCATAGGCCACTTGGATAAGGTAGGCCGGACACCACAAAATTAGAGATTCATTTTGAAAGGGTTCGGGAGTTGGTTACGTGTGGGGAAAAATTAACACCCCATCACGCCCGAAAATCGGTACCAAAATATTTGTTGCTTTTAATCGAAGGAAATTGTCGAAATTTGAAAAGAATTTAATTCAGTAACCTTAATTGAAAATTAACCTTAATTGAACGGGCTTTATCAATTTGGTGAGTTTAAGTTAATTGGACATTTAATTAATAAGGTTGATGATACATCGGACCATAGATTAAACCGACATCGAATAAGCCTGGCTGCCGTGTTAATTTATGGTTCGAATCTCGCATGTCACCTTTATGCATGGTGCAAGCAGTTAAGGAAGGATGTAATGACTTCGTCAAGTCTTAATTCTGCTTGAGTTGTTAAGGATTAATTCAAATATTTAGTCAACATCCTTTAAGCTTCGATTGTTACGGCAAAAATATTGGAACTAATGATTACTTTTATAATTCAATTTAATTCACGTGTAATCAAAATGGTTAAAGTCCCATGAATGACAAATAGGAGATGGCGGACAAAGGCATAAAAGATAAACATACAAGGCCCACTCCAAGACCTAACCGAAAAAGCCCAAATTATTGAAGTTCAATTAGTGACATAATTATTAATTAAGTAATTCTAGTATTTAATCCTAAATTAATTAGCCCTAAAGAAGACCTAAACCCTAGAATTAATTTAATTAATTTAAAATCATGCTCCTATGAGACGAGCACACGATTTAAAATTAATTAATTTAATTAACCTAAACCTAATCTAAAACCCAAAAACTAATAACTAGGCCTAACAATCTAAAGCCCAAGACAAAAGCTCAAACTATTCAAAACTAAGCCCAAAACCTAGGGCCCTAAACTACTAGCACTAGGCCTAAAACATCAAATCCCAAAACCAGAGGCCCAAACTAAACTAATCAAACAAACTAAGCCTAGAGTACCAAAAAGCCCAAATTACGCATAAACATTAAAAACACATTATATTAGAATTGCAATATATATCAAAAACGTATTGTTTTAAGGAAACTATGTGTGTTATATACTTTTGGAGGTTACATATATTATATAGTTAAAAGGACTATATTATATATTCAAGAAAAATTTATTTACATATTATAAGCTTAATGAAACTATATATTTAAAGAAACGTTATATATATTATATATTCAAGAAAAAGATATCTACATATTATAATGAAACTATATATTTAAAGAAACATTATATATATTTATAGAAAGAAAAACTCATATTATGTTGACAACTATTCCTTATATTTTATAAAAAAAAAAACTATATGTTACACATTTTGAAACTATATATTGTATATATTATGATCACAAATTATATGTATAAACATCAATAAATTATCATACACACATCCATAATATATAAAAAAAACAAAGTTGAGGGAATACCAAGCCCAACAAGATTGGGATGCAAACGAGTGTGGGCCGTTGGTTGGGGCGGTTTTGTCTGAATGGACCGGGTCAGCCACCAGATCCGGGTTTGGTGCGCGGATTAGATGATAATAGGGATTTTATCCCTTTTTGTCTCTTCTTATTCTCAAGATGAAGAGCATCTCCTCCTATGGGAACCCTTGACGCCGTCACCTCGCTCGCCGTCGTCGCTCCGATGACTTCTCGGCGAAGCGAGGCTATCGGCAGAATCAACTCGCTCTCCCCTTCCCCCTTATCGGAATGATTTCTCAAGAAAGCGAGCAAAACTTCGCGAGAAAGGGATTCGAATGTTTCGATTTCCTCTTGCCGGATCTCCACCGTTCACCGTTGGATTGCAGTGAAATCGAGGTATATTGCTCCCCGCTGGCCGCGCAACCTTCTCACCGTTGGGATTTGGCGCAGGAGTCTCCGATCGCCAGAAAATACCAAAGCCGAAAGGGTAATCCTTTTAATGCTTCGGCTTCTCCACCGCCGATCTACATAGTCTGCAATTGGATCGAGACGATTCTAGGATATGTTAATCTCCTTGCTCGGATGACCATCTCCACCGTTGGGATTATCGAGATGGAACTCCGATCACCGAAATCTGTCAAGGCCGGGGGGGTAAGCTTCATTCCTTTCTCTTTTTCTTTTTGATTCGAACCAAAAAATAGAAAAAAACCAAATAAACCTAGGAGTATATTCTTTGTATATTGATAAAAATTCTCTTCGTTTAGCTTTGTTGATTCGAAAAAGAGGATGAACTAGAGAATAGGGAATCTGAGAATGCTGCCTTTCTATTGGTGCTTGAATCTGCCTCTCTATTGATTGTAAAAATTGCACTTGTTTTGCTGTTTGAATCGAAAAGAAAAAAAGGAGGAAGTTCTGAAATACTTTTCTTTATATTCGTTCTTGAATATATTCTCTCTTATTTTGAACATAATGGAAGAACCAAAATTTAGTAATTCCTTGTTCTCTCCATTGCTAGCTGAATAATCTTCCATTACATTGTTTCGGCTCTTATAGCCAGAATTACAATGAATTTGCATATATAAAAATACATAAAAATTGGTGATTGGCTGCCTCTGTAATTTGTTTGTATTCATATGCCTATTTTGTAGTGTCAATTTGTCTCTGATATTCTGCCCCTTGTGTGCATATGCGTTTTGGCTATAATACCATTTGATTGTCCCTAGTTTTTGTTGTTGTGATTCCCCTTCTTTCTGATTTTCTAATGCCCTTTTGTTTGTGTGCACGTATGATAGGCTTGGTGGAGTAGGGGACCAGCTTCGTCCTTGCTAGTGAGATGGACAGTTGTTGCAGAGAGGCCATTGCTGGTTTGTCTTGCCTGGGTGTATTGCTAGAGGACACCAGGGTGCAAGGGATGTGCTCGGTCAGGGGTGCTGTAAAGGGGAACCTGGATCTCGGTTGTGGGTTTGGATGCACAAGGGAAATAGAGGCATTAGAATTTACTATTTAGGGCCTCATTGGGCTTTTGTAATATGTAATTATTTTTGTTTTTTTCAAATGTAATATGGACTTTTTATATTTTAAGGACTTTGGGTTTTTATTTAACTATTATAGTATTTACATGTATTGTGTTATTGGGAAGATATATATATATATATATATATATATATATAAAGAGAAACTTGGGGTTCTTATTTTATACTAATTATTTTTGGATTTTGAGTTTTGTTCTAATATCAATAAGAATATAACCATAATAGTAATACTAATAACAAACATGACAATAATGATAACAATGACAATGATGCAAATAATAATAATAATGGTAATATATGACAATGATAGTAAATGGTGATGATGATAGCTATAATAATGATATATAAGTATAATGATAGTAATAAGATGGAAATGATACTAACAAACGGATTTAATAGTATAACCTAATGTTTTTGGGGTTTCTTCTTTTCAATTTAATGATACCGTAACAATAATAATGAAGTGGCAAGGAAAAGGGGTAAATAGAATAAGTAACTCATACTACTTAGATTATATAAGAGAAGGTAACTATATAGACCCTTATTTAATTAAACTAGTAGTAATGTGTAAAGCCCATTATTGTAAAACAAAAACAAAAATGGGTCTGACCCTAACAAAATTAGTGATTACTGCTGCCCCTCTTTGCTTATCCTTGTGGAACAAGAATAAAGCAAAGACCATAAGCACTAATTTTGTCCTATTTCCCTGTTTGGAGATTTCGAACTGCAAGTTCCTCCTATATAGAACTATTCGCCCTTCCTCTCCTTACAGCTTGGAGCTGTGAATATCTGCCTTCTTTGCCCCACAAAACTTTGAGCTACGAGTATCTGCCCCTTTCACTCTAAAACCCTGAGCTATGAGTATTTACCTCCTTCGCTCTGAAAACTTCAAACTTTGAGTATTTGCCTCTTTTGCTCGGCAGTTCTAATATGACGAGTTTGAAATCCTTCGCCTAAAATCCTTGAGCTTTGAGTATCTGCCTTTTTTGCTCTGAAATCCTGATATGGCGAGTCTGAAATCCTTCGTCTGAAATCCTTGAGCTTTGAGTATCTACCTCATTTGCTCTGAAATTCTGATATGGGGAGTTTGAAATCCTTCGCCTGAAATCTGTGAGCTTTGAGTATCTTACCTCCTTTGTTCTGAAATCATGATATGGCGAGTCTAAAATCCTTCGCTTGAAACCCGTGAGCTTTGAGTATCTACCTCCTTTGCTCTAGAAACCCCGAGCTATGAGTATCAGCCTTTTTCGCTCAATAGTCCTTTATGTCCTTTCTTTTTCTTGACTTTCTGAATCTCTTGCTCTAAAGCGCCTTTACAGGTTTTCTCTCTGGAGATTGTTCTTCTTTTTTATTTCTTCTTCTTTTTCTTTCTTTTCTGTTTTCTTTTTTCTTTCCTTTTTTCTTCTTTCCTCTTTTTATTTCTTTTCTTTTCTTCTCTTTATCTCCTTTTTTTCTTTTCTCTCTCTTTTTCCTTTTTATTTTGCTCTCTTTCTTTTTCTCTTTTATGTTTCCCTTTTTCTATTTCTCTTTTTTTATTTTCTCTCATTCTTTTTCTCTCTCCTTATTTTTCTTATTCTTCTTTTCTTTTATCCTTTTTTATTTTTTCTTTTCCATTTTCTTTTTCTTCTTTTTTCTTTCTCTTTCTCTCTATTTTTCTTTTCTCTCTCTTCTTCCTTTCTGGATGCCCCAACGAGTTTTTGCCTCTAGTCGCTTTGGATTTCTTCGTGAAAGACTTCTGTTCTTCTTTATCGGTAAATTTTATCCATTTTGCCTCTGATGTCCTCCTACCCTAGCTTTGGCAGATTTATTTCATGTCTTGAAGCGAGTGCTAGCTTGACTTTTTCCTTAAGATCGCAAGTTATTTCGAAACTTCTCGCTCCTCCTTGGCTGATTCTTCAAACTACGGGTTTCTCTATGCCCCAAATTCCGTTGCGTTAGCACTTCAGCGTCATGCTCGAAAGGTTCCCTGATGGCCTAGAAGTCTTGACCAGAAATGAACTGGTGGCCAAAGCTCAAAATTGTTCTCCTTGCTATGAAATTCTTTGAACTTCTACCAAAATTCGAGGTCTGGAGTTGTTCTTCTCATTCTGAATTTCTTCAACCTTCACAAATGCTGGCGAAGTCTTCTCATTATGGGTTCTTCTCTTCTTTCTATTACAATCGATGTCTGGACTGCTCTTTCCATCATAGTTTATACGTTTCTCGGGACGAGCTCGCTCCATTCTCTTTTTGGCTATGCAAGCTCTTCATCTCAGAAAATTTTTGAATCTGCCGCTCCAATCTGAAAGTTTTAGGCTAACACATCTTTTAATTCTTTGAATATGTCAACCACAACCAAAATGGTTTGATGATGTGAGTCAGCATGCTCCTAGCCTATGAATGTCTAGCTAAATATGATGCATGAATTATGACATTTTTTAGAGATACTTGGGGAAAACTTCCATAGGCTTTCTGTTTTTGCTAAGTCTTCAATCCTATTATGGAAAGATGTGGCTGGCCTATATTGGTTTGACTACGAACGGTCCTCTCCTGAAGTCCATCTTCAGAAAATTGCCCCACTCAACTGGGCTTCATTATTTTTTCTCTATTGAATCTATATGTCGAGTCCTTCTCTATTCTCAACATTAGGATGAACTCATGCCCTTGGATCTTTGAATCCCCTGAGGTCTAGTCTCCGCTTTTATTTACTGAATCTTCCTTATTTGTTCTTCTTGAAAGGAATTGTTGATCACCCTGGTTAGAGCAGAATGTAATACTTCTCGTGTTGTCCATTCTTACCACATTGCCCCTACTCAAACTTAGGGTTCAATGATTCTTTGCCTTGACTCATCATGACAAGTTCTCTTCTATCTCAACATTAGGGGAAGGACACACCCTCAAGCCCCTAAGCTCGCTTTAAGTTTAATCTTCACTTTATCAAAGCTTCATTGGCAAAGATTGACTTCACAACCTTGCACTTTACTTACATGCAGTCTTGTCATCACAAAGGTGGTATCTTAAAGTTGAGCTTCCAAAAATGTTCTTTATGGGTATTACTTGTCTCCCCTCAAGTCACAAGTACCCGTAGTACACAAAAGGTCAGTCCACTTGTTCATTCCAATGCAAAAGAGGAACAACTGAAATTATGCTTTAGGTTTTTTTTAAAAAAATCAACCTAAGTGAAACTTATGTTTAAAAGACCACGAATGTTATAGTGATACATACGCCTGTGAAACCCTTACTGGGCTATTAAGCTTCCAAGAGGAACAACTCCTATACCTAATTTCTACCCAATTTAAGGTGGCTCTCTTTAACTCACTATCTCACAGTGCCCCTCTTTCCTGATCTCAATCAGACATTAGAAGTGTGGAAAACCTTGAAGAAAGGTTAACACCAATAGGCGTGATGTGATATGAAGACAAACTCAGATGTCCATGTATGGTCGAAATGGTCTTTCAAGGCTTGTAATGTAGGTTGTGGCTCATGGTTATAAAAGAAATGATATGTAGGCCCAAACAAATGTTTAAGGACGATGAAACCAAGGATCATTTCTTTTGACTGAAAATCTCAATTACGTATTGTCTAATCTGGATACGCTCAGATGAAACACTATTTTCTTTTTCTTCTTTGGATCGCTCTAGACTACCCGTTTTCGGGTTTTCACCCTAGAGTTCAATTCCTTTTCTTCTAGTGTAGCTTCGGATCAACTTTCATCTTCACATTGTATCGATGCATGCTTCCAATCAAAGGTGATCAATCTATCAAGGTTGATTCATTTGGATGGGGGAATTCCTATAGCCCTTTCTCTATTTACCTCTTACCTTTTTTATTTTTTCTTTTTTTTACAACTGCATTCTTCATCTTAGTGCTTTCACTTTCAGCTTCTTCAACTTTTGTGTTCGTGACTTTCAACTTGATTTGGGTTGGCTCTTTGAGCACAAACTTTTCTTTCTCTATTTCCTTTTTAGGTTTCTATTGCTCGAACTGAGAATTGTATTCAACGCATTTGTTCCTTTATTGCCCCCTAATTCATGAGGTATCATCTCCGTAGCAAGATTAGAACTCAATGTCAATCATTCATCCATAAACTTTTATCTCATTTTCCCCCTAGTGTAGGGGTGATCCTTGGTTTGGGTGGAATCAGGAAAAAAACATTATCAGGCTCAAAAGGGGACAATAATAGATATTTTCCTTATTTTCTTTCTTTGTGAGGGGAAATTAAGGAATGCCAAATGTCCTCCCATACAAGGATATCAAACAGTCTTCAGGTGGTAGATATTTTAGGGTTATCACTTCATTCAAGGACCTTGAACAACAATGCCTAAGAGGAAAATTCACTTAATGGGATCAGTCTATTACTCCTGAACACTAATTGTTGTTCCTTCCATGGCCTAAGTGGAATAGAGGGTTTTCATATTTGTAATGTCCTTACAACATTTGATTTTAAAATTTTGAATTAAATTCAATCTTGCAGAAGATATGTACATATATGTTTGGGAAAACAGAAGTAAGCTCATAATAGTAAAGAATAAATGAATTTTTTTAAAGAAATCAAAGAATATGAAATGTTTGCCAAATGAAATGCACATGAATGCCTTTTCCATTGAAATCAAGCAAGTAAACATAACATAAGTCATTAAAAAAGATTACTGCTACTGTCTTCGGGTAAATAAAGGCAAAGTGCAACAAGATAATGCCACATGCTAGGAAAAAGAACCCTCTAAAGCTAAACACGGGGATCAACACCTCTATGGGATCATCTCCATCACCCTCCTCCTCAAAGCTTCAAAATCCCACTCTCAATCAGACTTTGGACCATGTTCTTCAGAGCTCCACAATTCTCTGTGGTGTGGCCCAGTCCTCCCACATGGTAGTCACACACGGCGTAGGCATCATAACCATTGGGATAAGGAGGATTCTTTGGTATAGACTGAACTACATCTAAAAGTTTTGCTCCAACAAGTATTGGGAGCAAGTCTGTGTACGTCATCGGGATCGGGTGAAGAACCTTCAAGGGCCTTAAAAATGAGTGTGGCTGGTGATAAGAATGACCATGAAACTGATTATTCGGTTGGGAACTCTTCATATTACCCAGAGAGACATGTCCCTTCTGAGCGGTGATGCCTAGTTCCCAACTGCAATACTCCAAGCTCTAACATATTCTGGACTAACTTCTTAAATGCCACACAGCTTTCAATAGAATGACTTTGAACATTGGCATTATACTTGCAATGAGCATTGCCATTATACCAAGAAGGGTAGGGTGGGCTAAAGGGCACCACATGGTAAGGCCGAACCAAGTCTGCCTCATACAGTTGTGAGTATAGCTTATTGTATGAGATTGGCAGCGGGGTGAAGTTCTTATTTCTTCCCTCGGGTCCCTTTGTTTCCTTCTTGTTCAAACCTTGGACGCTCTCAGTTAAAGCCTAAGATCGAAGGCTTTTTGGTGCTTCCTTGGGCTCCATTTGTTTCTGAGTCGATCCCTTGTCCATTGGAGGAGACAAGATTTCCTGAAGAGAATCCTCAATCTTATCCAACTCCAACTCGATGGGGTATTCGGAAGTAGGGCGTGCTACCTCATATTGGTTAATAACAGCTTGGTCTTTATCGGACAAAATCTTTTCTAATGTGATATCTTGGTCCCATTCTCACTCTCCTCTTGCGAAAGGTCTTTCTTCACACCCTTCCCTTTGGTTATGGTGGCTATCATTCCCATCAATTCATTTTCTTGCCACCTAGTTTCTTCCTAAAACCTCTTCACGTATGTGATTAGTTCTCTTTGTTTTTCGGCCAAATGCTCATGGAACTTCTCGAGCTTAACTACCTTAGCTGACAGATCATTCATATTTCTGAAGTTGAACTGGTCAGAAGCTATTCCCTCCTCACTCATATGTGAATGTACAAAACGTGTTATTTGAACAAAAATACTTCACAAACTAATACTACTATGAAAACATGAATGAATGCAAAGCACGATACTGAGTTTGGAAAATATCATCGTTAAACGACTTCCATTAATGGGAATATCATTTTGTTACAATAGCAAAAGAAAACCCGCTTTGCAAATGGTCCTAAGCTAGCATATTGATCAACAGTCTTTTCTCTCTCATCGGATTCATCCTCTGCATAGTCCTGAAGCTTGTAACTTTTAGGCGACCTTTTGTATCAATTCTAGCTCTTACTTCCAAATAGAGAAGTCATCGAATTGTAGTTGCTCCACTATTGGTGCTTGGTGCACTTAAATTGCTCCCTTAAAGGAGTCCCATAGGATTCAACCTTCAACATGTACTAAAGTTAGAAGTTTCTTTCGACCTGAAATATTCATTCTTGTTCTGAGTTGAGACTCGATTGTCGACCCAAGATTGTGAAATGTCCGAGAAACTTCTAATCCTGCCCCAGAAGGCCTCGTTCTCGTTTGGCATGGTCTTCGTTGATCTCCTCGCAAGACTTGGTATTTCTCAATTTTCAAGGTCAAACCAAAGTTGCCAATCATAGAACAACTGTTGACTTTGAAAGCATTTCTCTCCTCGTAATCCTGACCATCATCACATGAAGGTTTCAGCCGACATTGCTGACCTGAACCTAACAGGAATATTGTCCTCGTCGTAGTTGTTCTTCTTTTGACCATTTTTGTACATCGGGATTCTTCTTATCATTGTTACGAACCAAATCTCCCGTTAATCTAGTCTTTAATTTTAGACTATTTCCAACTCAATGTGTTCTTCATGATATGATAATATATGCAAAAAGGTGAAAGGAAACGGAAAAAATAAATAGAAGTCAGTTAGTCATAAGATAAGCAATCATTTTGAAAACAATAAAAGGTAAACACAAACCAATTAAGCAAAAGGCAAACAATTAAAGCAAGAACCCTAACCGCATGAATTCTAGTTCGCTAAGGTTATCCGCATGGCTCTAACGGAGTGGGGTTCTTAGATTCACACACATGGGTTCAGTTCTAATTGGGGTACCCGAACCTATCTTATCACCTACTAAGATAACAAGAACCCCAATTCTGGCCCATTACAAGCTTGCGAATTGGTTTCGGTTTGAGGGAAAGCACGACCTAATGACGTGAAGGGCTGCTCACATGTCAAGAGGCGTGGATTCCAGAAGTAAATTACCGACCCGTGGAGGGCTACTCACGTGGGTATGTGGCGTTTCACTCCCACTTAAGGGATGGAGCCCGGGTACAAAGCTTGATGAAATGGTGCAACACATGTCGGTGATTCCTTGGTAATTAAATGAAAATTAATTCAAAGGCCACCAATTATCAAAGCCCGTTCAATTGTAGTTACATTTTAAAGAAAGGTTCACCCTTACTAGAATTGTAACACCCCTTTTCCCATATTTGTTACCAAATACGAGTCAGAGATGTTACTAAAAAAATTTAAAACAATTTTTTTTTCTAACCAAGTTAAACCGGTTGTCTGCGCTGTCCTTACTCAAAAATTTATATAAAATTTTATAGACATTGAAATTTCATTCCGTAAATTTTTTATTAAACTAGATTCATTCAGATTTTTAATCATATAAATTAATGACTCAAATTCATCATACAAAAATTCAAAGAAATTCCTAGATTCACGTCACAGTGAAATTTTTCTGGAATTCTGGTGCCCTATGTTTCTGACCCTTCCTCGATTAAAAATTCATAACTTTTAATATACAAATCAAAATCAGTCACCGTTTGTCTTAAAAGAAACTAGACTCGATTTCCAGTTTACACATATAAGATTCACTCTGAAATTCAACTTATGGAATTTATGCTGATTTTTCAAACCCACTGCATTTGTATGATTCTTGAACAGAATTATGTCTTTCTCCACCACAAGCATATTATTCACTAATGACTTAGTCCTCCATAATATTAGAAATGTATCAAGGCTCACCATGATCATTATCCACATCATATAAGTTATTAAGCCAATCATTCTTTAGTCACAAATTATTACAAGCCATAATTAATTTATACATGCCATCTAGTATATCCAATTAAAAAGGATAGATGTCATAACTGTGATTAGAGTGATATACCTTCAAATTTAGCATATGATGCTCAGCTACTCTCTCCTTGGTACTCCTTTAAAACCTATGCATGAACATCATCACACGCTAAATATATACTCAGTGAGGCAATAATCTTTAATCAAGAGCAATTAACATAATATCAATGTACATAATTAACAATGCCTATGATCACCTTACCATTTCATATTCATTAACATAAATAGATATGAAACAACATGTATGAATATCAAAGTGATAAGATTAGATCTTACCAATATCGTTGCCATTTCCACCCGTAAGCTTTCAATGCTTACCAATACCTTTTTCCATTTTTATCTGCAAGCTTTCAAGCTTATCTTCCTGTTTCTTTTCATTTTTTATTCTTTTCAATTTATTTAGCCCAAAGTATCGAATTAAGAGATTCTATGTACATGAGTCATCCCCCCTATACTTGAGTATAGTGTATTATTTGCACCGTAATGCTTAGCACCCTAAGTGCTTCCGTATACCCAAACCTTGCATGAGTATTCCCTCATTGAGTATTAATAAAATTGCACCGTAGTGCTTAACACCCTAAGTGTTTCCGTATACCCAAACCTTGCATGAGTATATATAAAATTTGCACTTTACCTGAAGTGCTTAGAATCTTTATACAGCTGTTTATGACTCTATGGCTAGCCAACTATACTATCGAACCTCTATATCATACATTGGGATTTATTTCATCATTTAATTCATTAATGGCATCATATATCAATATATATATATCAACATTTGATAGTTTATATCGGGAATAATATTTCAATTTCATTAATGTAAGAAATCATATGGTCAATGCATTTTATATTTAAATTCTTGACATATTATGATATGTCAATCATATGCCTAATGACATAAATATCATAGCAATAATAATTTAGGGTAGAATACAAAATTTCCAAACGTCTTCCTTTCTTCCTTGTATTGTTCAAAACTCATTATGGTCCTTAGTGACCAATTTGAACTTCCATTAACCCCTTTCAAGCTTACTAATTAACCTTAGATACAAAGTGTATCAATTCTCATTTTCTGGCAGTTTTCACTACCTTCAAAGAAATATTTCTATAAAATAATCTACAACTCAGAATTCGATTCCGTTTGCTCTGAAAGAAACTAGATTCGATAAGATTTTCATCCATATAAATTAATAATCCAAATTCAACTTATACGATTTATGACGAATTTTCAAAGTCAATTACAGTGCTAAAATTCGGAACAGATTGGTGTTCTGTTTTCTCACCTTTCGTCACTTAAAAATTCATATCTTTTTACCGGAACTCGAAATCAGTTTCCATTTGTTGAACATGAAACTAGACAAACAAATTTTTACATCGTATAAAATTTAACATCTAACCATTTTTGTAGAATTTATGGTGAATTTTCAAAGTTGCTGCCATAAACCAGTTTTTTACACAGCAACCATAATTAAACTTTAAATTTTTATACTAACTTCTCCTTAATTATCTACTTTTCAATTTAGTCCAATTGCTTGATTTAAACCACCAACTCATCACCTTCTTCACCAAATAATTATTCAAAATAATTATCCTTTATTTTTCATTCTTTGACTAAATAGTCACTAAACTGCAAAGATAAGGATTCAAGCTTCTTAACTTTGCAAATTAGTCCTCAATACAACATTACTACCATAAATCTATCATTACAACTAAAAATCAGATTTAGCCCCCATACAATACTTCATTTTTGATTTGGTCACTTAACTTTGACAATTTGTCAAAATAGTCACTAATTTGATTCAACATCAATTTAACATTCTAACTTCAAATTCATGTCTCTAACATCATTAATAACATAAATACACACCAAAAACATAAAAAAATCAGATTTGGTCCTCTAACTTTTAAATTTTCCGAATTGGTCCCTATTCTTTTATTCCTTGAATTTCATTATTTCAAGCATAGAAATAACAATACAACATCATTTCTAACATGATTGAACCTTAAAACATGAAAACTCAACATGTTCTTCAACCACCATAATCACCAATCTCAACTTAGAAGCATGGTAACCATGTGAAAAGTGTACCAAATGAAAGAGAATTCAAAGGAGATCAAATCTTTTTTTCGTGACTCAACTCAAAAACCAACTAAATCAAGCCAAAAATTGAGTCGAAAATTTTCTTACCTAGCTTGAAGGAGACTCACGGTAGACTTGGAGAAGTTGAGAGAATTCTACAACTTTTTTTTTCTTTAATTCTATGCCAAATGACATTAAATAATCCTTATTTTAATAAAAAAATCCTTCATAGTAAAATGATCATTCTACCCTTGGGTTATGACCAATTAGGTGTTGAAACCTATGCTTCTTTTTAATATTTAGTCAAAGATATTTAAAAAGGATGGGTAAAATAACCATTTTGCCATTAATGAATTCTTGTATCTTCAAAAATGCCATTTATGCACTATTTCAAATACCATATTTCAATCGAATCTAAATCGATCAGAAACGATTTAGAACCACAATATCATGTTACTCGGGTCTTCTAAAGACTCCCTTCAAATTTTTATAATATTTCGTGATCAAATGATCATCCGAATTCTATTTAAACTTTAGTTGTAATTTCCCAATAATAGAATGATCAGATCAAACCAAAATTTTTATACTCGATTCACACTTTTAAGTGATCTGTATATTTATGACATAAATATAATTATTGGGAAAATTACCATGCTTGTCCCTGAACTTTTCTCTTCTTTTCACTTTAGCCACCAAACTTTCAAAGTTTATATTTTAGTCACTAACCTAAAACCACCAAATTTTAATTCTTTTCATTTTGGTCACTAACTAATTACTGGGGTATTACAACTAATTAGTGGGGTATTACAATTCTTCCCCTAAAAAAAATTTCTCCTCGAATTTTAGCACAGACTTGATTCCTTTCTTACGTCAATCTCCCATGTAGTTCTCTCCAGAATATGATTCTTTCAATCTCTTTTCAGTTTCCCAGATAGTTTCTTCCACTTTACAATTCTTCCAGAGAATTTTAATCGGATGGAATTGATTTGTTCCTCAATTGCTTCATGTAAAACATTCCAAAATCTTAAAATAAACCTGGAATCTTTGTCAAACACATTGGAAAATAGGAATCCCATGTGATCTAGCAATTTTCCAAATATACAATTCCACATATTTTCTCAGAGAGTAATCCGTTCTGACTGGTAGGAAATGTGCTGATTTGGTCAGTCGATCCAAAACTACCCAGATTGAGTCTTTCCTAATCGGTGTCAATGGTAACCCGATTACAAAATCCATAATATTTTTTTCCATTTTCATTATGGAATAGCAATTGCCTAAAGTAGACCTGATGGCACTTGATGCTCTGCTTTAACTTGCTGACAAATTAAGCATTTGGATACGAATTTCGTTATATCTTTTTTCCCGGCCGCTAAAAATCAATTCTTCACTTCCTGATACATTTTATTTCCTCTCAGAGCATATTTAAAGGACTATAATGTTTCCGAAAGAATTTCCTTTTTCACTTCTTCATCATTGAGAATATAAGCACGTCATTTATAGTATAAATATCTATTAGACTTCAACTCCAAATCTGAAGATTCTCCACTATCAACTTTCTTCTTTTTCTCTAAACATTTTTCATCTTTTTCCTGTGATTCTTTTATTTTGTCTATCAAAGTAGACTTGATGTTCCATTCAGCAAGAAAAGCACCGACATTCATTATTGATAATTGGGCATCTGACATCCATAGGACTGAAAACATTTTTCGAATAAGTGCTTTTAGAATCACATTAGTCTTTTCTGGTTGATAATCTATAATCACATCATAATCCTTAATTAGCTCTATTCATCACCTTTGCCTCAAACTCAACTCTTTCTATGTTAGAAGGTACTTTAGACTTTTATTGTCTCTGCATATATAACATTTCTCACTATATAAGTAGTGGCGCCAAATTTTTAAAGCAAAAATAATCGCAGCTAACTCCAAATCATAAGTAGAATAATTTCTCTCATGAGTTTTAAGCTATCTGGAAGCATAAGCTACCATTTTCCCGTCTTGCATAAGTACACAGCCCAAGCCATTATGTGATATATCGCTATACACCACAAAATTCTTCCTCGATTCCAGTTGAACTAACACCGGAGCTTCTGTCAAGATTTTCTTTAACTTTTTAAAGCTTTCTTGACATTCTTTAATCCATACAAATTATACATTTTTCCTGAGCAGCTTCGTAATAGAAGCAACAATCATCAAGAAATCTTTCATGAATTGGCGGTAATATCCTGCCAATTCGAGAAAACTTCTAACCTCAACAATATTTTTAGGAGATTTCCACTCAATGATAGCTTGAATTTTCTGAGGATCAACTTGAATTCCCTCAGCCAATACTACAAGTCCAAGAAATGTCACTTTAGAAAGCCAAAACTCACATTTAGATAGTTTGACATATAAATTCCTTTATCCTTAGAATCTATAAAATTGTTCTGAGATAAGCATCATCATCCTCCTTGGTTTTAAAATAAATCAAGATATCATCTATGAATACCACCACAACTAGTCCAAGTATGGCTGAAAAATTCAGTTCATTAAATCCATAAATGCTGCTTGGGAATTAGTTAATCCAAACAACATTACCACAAACTCAAAATGTCTATATCGAGTCCTAAAAGCCGTTTTTGGAATATTCTGCTATTTAATCTTCAATTGATGATAGCCCGATCGAAGATCAATTTTAGAGAGCACCATTATTCCCTTTAATTGATCAAAAAGATCATCAATTCTTAATAATGACTATTTATTCTTTATCGTCACTTTATTAAGTTGACGATAGTTAATACACAATCTCATCGATCCATCCTTCTTGTTTTCAAATAATATTGTTGCTTCCCAGGGTGATATACTCAGCCGTATAAAACCCTAATCTAATAATTCTTATTGTTGTGACTTGAGTTTTCTGAGTTCGTTAGGTGTCCTATGATACGGTGTCATCGATATAGGTGTTGTACCAGGTAGTACATCAATTTCAATTTCCACCTCTCTATCTGGGGGTAATCCCGAAAATTCATCAAGAGACATATCTGGAAATTCTAGCACCGTAAGGATATCTTTTATCTTCACTTTCTGACTCAAGGTGTCAATCTCAGAAGTCGAGTATGTTTTCACAGCTATTAATTAACAATTTCTTTGTAGATGCAACCGATATAACATCACTATGATAATTTGGCTTCTCACCTACAATTGAAATCGTAGATCCGTCTAGTGTCCTTAAAGTTAATCTTTTTAATTGACATTCTACCACAGCATTTTATGCAGACAACCATTCCATCCCCAATATTATTTCAAACTCACAGAACGGCAATTCCACGAGATCAGCAAGGGAAACCCATATTCCGAATTATCATTGGACATTTTTGACTTTTTTTATCTGGCACTCTAGCCTATTGGGTTGGTTACTATCACGTCACTCGTAATTAATTCTACTAGAATGTTTCTTTCCGCAATCCTTGCATTCTAGATTAATCCAAACTTCTTCACCTTTATATTCACTCGTTTTAGTATGTACTTGTTTAGGTCTATTAGCAGAAAAAATCCTTCTTTACTAATAACATTGATTCCTCATATCCTCGATGAATACATCACCGATATATTTACCCTAAAATTCCTTTAAGAAGAATTCCCATGTAATTTGTTCTTGAGGAATCTAAAAAGAAATGGTAATCTACCAAACTTAAGCAGATTCCATCAATAGTAATACTACTCCTTCCATCTTCCCTTGATCATTATACCGAATATTATCCAGCATGATTGTAATATTGTTCAACCAAAAGTCTACAGTCATCGGTATATACACATATTCTAGTGCTTCATCCTGAGGTATATTTTGGTTTACTTCATCACCCTCACTTTGAACATAAACATCATGCTCAAAAATATATCTAGAACTCGGATGTTTCAATATCTTAACAGAACACCCATATTCAAATTTTTTTAATACATAGTAGCATTACTAATTATAGAGCATCAAGGTATATACACATATTCATCAGCAATTATGACATCCTAGTGGCATGTATACATTTCCAACTTATTTCAAACTCAATTTCTATCCAAAATCGACTAAACCTATAGCTCTGATACCAATAAATGTAACACCCCTTTTCCCATATTTGTTACCAAATACGAGTTAGAGATGTTACTAAAAAAATTTAAAACAATTTTTTTTCTAACCAAGTAAAATCGGTTGTCAGTGCTGTCCTTACTCAAAAATTTATATAAAATTTTATAGACATTTAAATTTCATTCCGTAAATTTCTAATTAAACTAGATTCATTCATATTTTTAATCATATAAATTAATGACTCAAATTCATCATACAAAAATTAAAAGAAATTTCTAGATTCACGTCACAGTGAAATTTTTCTGGAATTCTGCTGCCCTGTTTTTCTGACCCTTCCTCGATTAAAAATTCATAACTTTTAATATACAAATCGAAATCAGTCACCGTTTGTCTTAAAAGAAACTAGACTCAATTTCCAGTTTACACATATAAGATTCACTCTGAAATTCAACTTATGGAATTTATGCTGATTTTTCAAACTCACTGCATTTGTATGATTCTTGAACAGAATTATGTCTTTCTCCACCATATGCATATTATTCACTACTGGCTTAGTCCTCCATACTATTAGAAATGTATCAAGGCTCACCATGATCATTATCCACATCATATGAGTTATTAAGCCAATCATTCTTTAGTCACAAATTATTACAAGCCATAATTAATTTATACATGCCATCTAGTATATCCAATTAAAAAGGATAGATATCATAACTGCGATTAGAGTGATATACCTTCAAATTTAGCATATGATGTTCAACTACTCTCTCCTTGGTACTCCTTTAAAACCTACGCGTGAACATCATCACACGCTAAGTATATACTTAGTGAGGCAATAATCTTTAATCAAGTGCAATTAACATAATATCAATGTACATAAATAACAACGCATATGATCACCTTACCATTTCATATTCATTAACATAAATAGATATGTAACAACATGTATGAATATCAAAGTGATAAGATTAGATCTCACCAATACCGTTGCCATTTCCACCCGTAAACTTTCAATGCTTACCAATACCTTTTTCCATTTCTATCTGCAAGCTTTCAAGCTCATCTTCCTGTTTCTTTTCATTTTTGATTCTTTTCAATTTATTTAGCCCAAGGTATCGAATTAAGAGATTCTATGTACACGAGTCATCCCCCCTATACTTGAGTATAGTGTATTATTTGCACCGTAATGCTTAGCACCCTAAGTGCTTCCGTATACCCAAACCTTGCATGAGTATACCCTCATTGAGTATTAATAAAATTGCACCGTAGTGCTTAACACCCTAAGTGTTTCCATATACCCAAAACTTGCATGAGTATACCTTCAATGAGTATTTATAAAATTTGCACTTTACATGAAGTGCTTAGAATATTTATACAGCTGTTTATGACTCTATGGCTAGCCAACTATACTATCGAACCTCTATATCATACATTGGCCTTTATTTCATCATTTAAGTCATCAATGGCATCATATATCAATATATATATATATATATATCAACAGTTGGCAGTTTATATCGGGAATAATATTTCAATTTCATCAATGTAAGAAATCATATGGTCAATGCATTTTATATTTAGATTCTTGACATATTACGATATGTCAATCATATGCCTAATGACATAAATATCATAGCAACAATAATTTAGGGTAGGCTCATCGCAAGCCATCCCAATCATGTATAAAATATCAATGTAGTATGACATGTATGCAATTGTACTCACCTGGGCCATTTATTTGTATGCCTCACTAAGTCCCCTTGATCCTTTCTTTTATAGTACCTTGAACCTCCCTTGATTCGAACTTAACTTCATAAATCACATAAATTAAATATTTGTTAGATCCCAATCTAACAATATCTTAGACATATTGTCCAATATATTCATTCGAATACAAAATTTCCAAACGTCTTCCTTTCTTTCTTGTATTGTTCAAAACTCATTGTGGTCCTTAGTGACCAATTTGAACTTCCATTAACCCCTTTCAAGCTTACTAATTTAACCTTAGATACAAAGTGTATCAATTCTCATTTTCTGGCAGTTTGCACTACCTTCAAAGAAATATTTCTATAAAATAATCTACAACTCAGAATTCGACTCTGTTTGTTCTGAAAGAAACTAGATTCGATGAGATTTTCACCCATATAAATTAATAATCCAAATTCAACTTATCCGATTTATGGAGAATTTTCAAAGTCAATTACAGTGCTGAAATTCGGAACAGACTGGTGTTCTATTTTCTGACCTTTCGTCACTTAAAAATTCATATCTTTTGACTAGGAACTCAAAATCAGTTTTCGTTTGTTGGACACGAAACTAGACGAACAAATCTTTACATTGGTATAAAATTCACCATCTAACCATTTTTGTATAATTTATGGTGAATTTTTAAAGTTGCTGCCATAAACCAGTTTTCTACACAGCTTTCATAATTAAACTTCAAATTTTTATACTAACTTCTCCTTACTTCTATACTTTTCAATTTAGTCCAATTGTTTGCTTTAAACCACCAATTCATCACCTTATTCACCAAATAATTATCCTTTATTTTTCATTCTTTGACTAAATAGTCACTAAACTGCAAAGATAAGGATTCAAGCTTCTTAACTTTGCAAGTTAGTCCTCAATTCAACATTACTACCTTAACTCCATCATTACAACTAAAAATCAGATTTATCCCCCATACAATACTTCATTTTCGATTTGGTCACTTAACTTTGACAATTTGTCAAAATAGTCACTAATTCGATTCAACATCAATTTAACATTCTAACTTCAATTTCATGTCTCTAACATCATTAATAACATAAATACACACCAAAAACATAAAAATCAAATTTGGTCCTCTAACTTTTAAACTTGCCGAATTGGTCCCTATTCTTTTCTTCCTTGAATTTCATCATTTCAAGCATAGAAATAACACTACAACATCATTTATAACATGATTGAACCTTAAAACATGAAAACTCAACATGTTCTTCAACCACCATAATCACCAATATCAATTTAGAAGCATGGTAACCATGTGAAAATTATACCAAATGAAAGAGAATTCAAAAGAGATCAAATCTTTGTTTCATGACTCAACTCAAAAACCAACTAAATCAAGTCAAAAATTGAATTGAAAATTTTCTTACCTAGCTTGAAGGAGACTCACGGTAGACTTGGAGAAGTTGAAAGAATTCTACAACTTTTTCTTTCTTTAATTCTATGCCAAATGGCATTAAATAATCCTTATTTTAATAAAAAAACACTTCATAGTAAAATGATCATTCTACCCTTGGGTTATGACAAATTAGGTGTTGAAACCTATGCTTCTCTTTAATATTTAGTCAAAGATATTTAAAAAGGATGGGTAAAATGACCATTTTTACATTAATGAATTCTTGTATCTTCAAAAGTGCCATTTATGCACTATTTCAAATACCGCATTTCAATCAAATCTAAATCGATCAGAAACGATTTATAACCACAATATCATGTTACTCGGGTCTTCTAAAGACTCCCTTCAAATTTTTATAATATTCCGAGATCAAATGATCATCCGAATTCTATTTAAACTTTAACTGTAATTTCCCAATAATAGAAGCATCGGATCAAACCAAAATTTTTATATTCGATTCACACTCTTAAGTGATCTGTATATTTATGACATAAAAATAATTATTGGGAAAATTACCATGCTTGTCCCTGAACTTTTCTCTTCTTTTCACTTTAGCCACCAAACTTTCAAAGTTTATATTTTAGTCACTGACCTGAAACTGCCAACTTTTAATTCTTTTCATTTTGGTCACTAACTAATTAATGGGGTGTTACAACTAATTAGTGGGGTATTACAAGAGTCAATTGAAATTCTGACAATTTTCTATCATTAAAAACAACAAATATTTTCTTGGCCTAACTCTCCTTTTGTTTTAAAAACAAAATTGGTCCCCAGCGGAGTCGCCATCCTATAGCGACGTTTTTTGAAAACTCTAAGGTATCCCACCTTTTGGAAAAGATTTGGTTAAAAGGGGAATTTCTTGTATTTTGGAAAACGATGAAAACTTGGAGTCGCCACTGGCCACTAAGATAAGGTAGGTCGGACACCACAAAACCATAGATTCATTTTGAAAGGGTTCGGGAGTTGGTTACGTGTGGGGAAGGATTAGCACCCCATCACGCTCGAAAATCGGTACCAAAATATTTATTGCTTTTAATCGAAGGAAATTGTCGAAATTTGAAAATAATTTAATTCGGTGACCTTAATTGAAAATTAACCTTAATTGAACGGGCTTTATCAATTTGGCGAGTTTAAATTAATTGGACATTTAATTAATAAGGTTGATGATACATCGGACCATAGATTAAACCGATATTGAATAAGCTTGACTACCGTGTTAATTTATGGTTCGAATCCCGTACGTCACATTTATGCATGTTGCAAGCAGTTAAGGAATGATGTAATGACTTCGCCAAGTTTTAATTATGCCTTGAGTTGGTAAGGATTAATTCAAATATTTGTTCAACATCCTTTAAGCTCGGACTGTTACGGTACGAATATCGGAACTAATGATTACCTCCCATTTTTATAATTCAAATTAATTAACGTGTAATCAAAATGGTTAAAGTCCCATGAATGACAAATAGGAGATGACAAACAAAGGCATAAAAGATAAACACATAAGGCCCACTCCAAGACCTAACCTAAAAAGCCCAAATTATTGAAGTTCAATTAGTGACCTAATTATTAATTAAGTGATTCTAGTATTTAATCCTAAATTAATTAGCCCTAAAGAAGACCTAAACCCTAGAATTAACTTAATTAATTTAAAATTGTGCCCCTATGAGATGAGAACACGATTTAAAATTAATTAATTTAATTAACCTAAATCTAATCTAAAACCCAAAGCTAATAACTATGCCTAACAATCTAAAGCCCAAACTATTCAAAACTAAGCCCAAAACCTAGGGCCCTAAACTACTAACACTAGGCCTAAAACATAAAAGCCCAAAACCAAAGGCCCAAACTAAACTAATCAAACAAACTAAGCCTAAAGTACCAAAAGGCCCAAATTACGCATAAACATTAAAAAACACATTATATTAAGATTACATTATATATCAAAAAAGTATTATTTTAAGAAAACTATTCGTGTTATTTACTTTTGGAGGTTATATATTATATATTTAAAAGGACTATATTATATATTCAAGAAAAAGCTATCTACATATTATAAGCTTAATGAAACTATATATTTAAAGAAACATTATATATATTATATAGAAAAAAAAACTCATATTATGTTGACAACTATTCCTTATATCTTATAAAAAATAATATGTTACATATTTTGAAACTATATTATGATCACAAATTATATGTATAAACATCAATAAATTATCTTAGATACATCCATAATACATAAAAAAACAAAGTTGAGGGAATTCCAAGCCCAACAAGATTGGGCTGCAAACAGGTGTGGGCTGTTGGTTGGGGCGGTTTTGCCTGAATGGACCAGGTCGGCCACCAGATCCGGGTTTGGTGCGTGGGTCAGATGATAATAGTGATTTTATCCCTTTTTTCTCTTCTTCTTCTCAAGATGAAGAGCATCTCCTCCCATGAGAACCCTAGACGTCGTCACCTCTCTCGCTCGTCGTTACCGCTCCGATGAACTTCTCGGAAAAGCGAGGCTATCGGCAAAATCACCTCGCTCCCCTTCCCCCTTATCGGAATGATTTCTCAAGAAAGCAAGCAGAACTTCGCGAGAAATGAATCCGAACGTTTTAGCTTCCTCTTGCCGTATCTCCTCCGTTCACCGTTGGATCGCGCAACCTTCTCACCATTGGGATTCGGCGCAGGAGTCTCCGATCGCCGGAAAAAACCAAAGCCGAATGGGTAATCCTTGCAATGCTTCGGCTTCTCCACCGCCGATCTACATACTCCGCCGTTGGATCGAGACGATTCTGGGATATGTTCACCTCCTCGCCGAGATAACCATCTCCACCGTTGGGATTACCGAGATGGTACTTCGATCACCAGAATCCGTCAAGGCCGAGGGTAAGCTTCATTCCTTTCTTTTTTTCTTTTTGATTCGAACCAAAAAATAGAAAAAAACGAATAAACCTAGGAGTATATTCTTTTTATATTGATAAAAAAATTCTCTTCATTTAGCATTGTTGATTCGGAAAAGAGGATGAACTAGAGAATAGGGAATCTGAGAATGCTGCCTTTTCTATTGGTGCTTGAATCTGCCTCTCTATTGATTGTAAAAATTGCACTTGTTTTGTTGTTTGAATCGAAAAGAAAAAAAACAGAGGAAGTTCTGAAATACTTTTCTTTATATTCATTCTTGAATATATTCTCTCTTATTTTGAACCGAATAGAAGAACCAAAATTTAGTAATTCTTTGTTCTCTCTATTGATAGCTGAATAATCTTCCATTACATTGTTTATGCTCTTATAGCCATAATTACAGTGAATTTGCATATATAAAAATACATAAAAATTGGTGATTGGTTGCCTCTATAATTTGTTTGTATTCATCTGCCTTTTCTGCAGTGTCAGATTGCCTCTAATATTCTACCCCTTGTGTGCATATGCGTTTTGGCTATAATACCCCTTGATTGTCCCTAGTTTTTGCTGTTGTGATTCCCCTTCTTTCTGATTTTTTAATGCCCTTTTGTTTGTGTGCACGTACGAGAGGCTTGGTGGAGGAGGGGACCAGCTTCGTCCTTGCTGGTGAGATGGCCGGTTGGTGCAGAGAGGCCATTGCTGGTTTGTCTTGCCTGGGTGTATTGCTAGTGGACACTAGGGTGCAAGGGATGTGCTCAGTCAGGGGTGCTGTAAAGGGGCTCCTGGGTCTCGGATGTGGGTTTGGCTGCACAAGGGAAATAGAGGCATTAGAATTTACTATTTAGGGCCTCATTGGGCTTTTGTAATATGTCATTATTTTTGTATTTTTTCAAATGTAATATGGAATTTTTATATTTAAAGGACTTTGGGTTTTTATTTAACTATCATAGTATTTGCATGTATTGTATTATTGGGCATATATATATATATACAAAGAGAAACTTGGGGTTCTTATTTTATACTATTTTTTTTGGATTTTGAGTTTTGTTCTAATAACAATAAGAATATAACCATCATAGTAATACTAATAACAAACATGACAATAATGATAACAATGAAAATGATGCAAATAATAATAATAATGGTAATATATGACAATGATAGTAAATGATGATGATGATAGCTATAATAATGATATATAAGTATAATGATAGTAATAAGATGGAAATGATACTAACAAATGGATTTAATAGTATAACCTAATGTTTTTGGGGTTTCTTCTTTTCAATTTAATGATACCGTAACAATACTAATTAAGTGGCAAGGAAAAAGGGTAAATAGAATAAGTAACTCATATTACTTGGATTATATAAGAGAAGGTAACTATATAGACCCTTATTTAATTAAACTACTAGTAATATATAAAGCCCATTATTGTAAAACAAAAATAAAAACGGGTCCGACCCAGACAAAATTAGTGATTACAAGTAAGTGTGACTTTTTTTTTAAAATTTAAAGTTGGCTATAAGCCTTTCAAATGAGCATAATGATTTGGAAAGTCACATATGGTGATTATGTATGAATAAATACCTTAGTTAAAAGGGAAATAAAATCCTTGAAAGGATGATATTGTGGAGCTATGCTCATAATGTTAAGAAAAGATTAATATATGGTAAAGCCTTGGTCTCGAGTCAGTCTTAGGTATAGTTTGCATGCCATAGGATCCATGAGCTCTTGTTTCGGGTTGGACTACGGTCCTTTATTTGGCGACAGTAGGAGGGAAGTTGTGTGGTCATTTGGCGACAGTAGGAGGGATTGACAGGTACTGCAGTACCATATGTTATGTTATGGGCGACAGTTGGTTGGGGATTCAAGTACCTAGGCTAGATTCGATTCTCAAGGCTATGTTAAAAAGAAATTATAAAGTTATATTCTTAAATTGAATGAAAAAGATAATAACTTGCCCGATAAGTAACAAAAGTTAATCAAACTTGTTTGTTTCCTTATAATAAGTGTATTATTGGACATCTCATGAGAGAGATAAGTAATATGTTTATATAATGATTTGCTTTGGTATTTTGTTAAAGAAGTTATGTTAATGTATTAATATTGCTAATAAGGTATGTTAATGAATTAAGTTTATAGTGTGGAATGACATACTTGATAAATTAACTAGTGTGTATTGATGTATATGATAGACAGATAATTAATTGCTAGATAAGGGAATCATGTGTAAACTTTGTATACTATATTAATGAAGAAACCACCCATATTCGAATGTATGTCTTGATTATAAAGCAATATAGAATTTTTATTATATACCAAATTAATTGAAGAAAAAAATCGGTATCCTAAGGGACAAGCAATAGAGATCCGAATGGT